>CAMZMU010000110.1:11731249-12409366 GCA_947311845.1 Poa pratensis
ACCTTTTAGCCGTACACTCTATTTCCATTTTCATAAATTTCCAAACATTCTAAAATTTTAAATGACCACATTTCCAAATTTAAATTTTACTCACACAAGCGCGGCATCGCCGTGCAAATTTACCTAGTATAAATATAAATGTTAATATCATGGCGACATGAATAGACGTTCTACAAGTCTGTCTCCCTTTCTTTCTTTACCCTTCACTCCTCACTTTACTCCAGTTCATCCTTGCAATGCAAAGTCCTAGTACATTTTCTGTTGTCAAACTAGTCATAATGTGGAAGTTGTGGATTAGCATATACTACTAGTACCAATAAACTCACTGGATCTTCATTTCAAGAAAAGACTAGTCCATGAGTATCTGCCAACAAAGTAGTCTAATTTCCAGAACCCAATAACATCATATGACCAAGATCATCTCTAAATGCTTGGGGCTAGACAATCCGCACCCTCCACCCAAGAGCAGAAACGGAAGAGAACGAGAGGTAAGGTATACGTACGAGGTAGGGTCGATCTTTGCGGTGAAGGAGCGGAGGGAGAAGAGGAGGCCGAACATGAGCTTCTGGTCCTGGTTGCGGGCGAGCGTGCGGAGCGGGCGGTGCCACTCGCGGTACAGCAGGCAGACGCCGTTGCGGTTGAAGATGTAGATCAACTGGGCGTTGGAGCCCGTGCCTGTCCCCGGCGGCGCCGCTGGTGCCGGGCTGGAATCCGGCGCGACCGACGTCAGCGAGGAGCCACCGAAGAACTGCATGGCGTAGGCTGCTGGCGGAGGGCGCGGCGGTGTGGCGTGGATCTCCGGCCGAGGACAGGAGAAAATGATGCGGGGTGGAGTTGTTGCTGCTGGAGAAGATCATGGACCGATCAGGCCCTGGTACAGTACTTATGACCCATTGTCCACATAAAGCCCATACCAGTTTTACCTTGGTTCGAGGCCCAGGCACAGATGGGTCAAAAGCCTCGAGACAAAAATGCAGATTTATTAACATGCGGAGATTTAATATGGCAACTACTCCTGCTTGCTCTTTATGTGGTGCTGTTGATTCTTGGAGGCACTCCTTGATTGAGTGTCCGATGTCGAGTAGTACATGGGCCCTTACTGATGCAGATCTCGTTGACAGATTAAGGGCATGTGGAGAAAGGAATGCAAAGAACTGGTTGTTTCAGATGAATGAAGAGCTATCACAAGCTGATTTCATTCTCACGGTTGTCACTCTTTGGGCTATTTGGTCGGCTAGGCGGAAAGCAATTCATGAGAATATATTCCAAAATCCTTGGGCTACTCATTGTTTCATCAGAAAGTATATTGAGGAATACACAGCTTCTTTACCTCCATCAGTCAACCGACCTGTCCAAGTTACAAGAGCAGTCCGACGCTGGTTACCCCACAAAGTCGCTCAGTAAAAATCAACGTTGACGGAGGCTTTGCTACTGATGCCCAGCGATGTGCAGCAGCTGCGGTTTGCAGAGATTCTGAAGGTAACTATCTGGGAGCCTCGGCGCATGTTTTCCAGGGTATAACAGATCCAGGGATTGCCGAAACTTTGGCATGCCGTGAGGGCCTCTCCCTGGCAGATGATCTTCTGGTTAGAAGAACTCACAAATGTTGAATCTCCATAACTAATATGTGGGGTTAGTCTAAATAGGTAGCAGTGTTAATAAAGACTCGCCAATAGCAGTGTTGTCTTAAAAAAATTAACATGCGGAGAAAAAACCTAGACGTTGGCGGGCTTGGAAGCCGGATCTTCTTGTCTCCGGTGGCTTGAGGCGGTGAAATCACCAATCCCGCAGTTCTAGTTTCTTGTAGAGAAAAAGACGAAATCACTAGAAAAGGTTGACTTTTGTAAAAGTTTATGGTTAATTTCTCTCTGTATTGTGAATATGTGGCGCTACGTATAATTGAAAAGTGTTGTAACAGTAGAGTGTTGGTGAGATGTCTCTTCCTGAGAGATGTGCGTGCTTTTTTTACTAATTCAAATTTAAACAAAATTTCAAGTGTCATGACATTCTATTCATGTTTTTCAAATCTCGCGAATATATTATATATGTAACGCACAAATAACTGAGCCCTATGATATCACACTTCTTGTAATACCCTGGCCACCCTCTGGTCTGTATCCCTAGGAGATCTAGCATATTTAGACTAACCCCACATATTAACACTAGTGGTTTATACGTATCCGCAAACTTTTTGGTTGGTCACCAATCTAAATGTTATTCCAAGACAAGCACGTAACATTAGAGTTCTATCAAGATGAGTTTCTAAAAAATAGATGTGCCATGTTGATATGAGTATCCTCTCAATCATATTAAATATGTGTCAGGATATCACACTTATCAACCTCATTTAGGGTTGGATCTACTTGGCGGCGAGGACCGTGTTGGAAGTGTCAAAATTGTTTTCATCAATAGATTTCGCTCTTTATTGTGCTCTCGATGTTCTTTCCTGACACCACGATAACTAAGCAATGTTTCTATGTTCCAAGGACAAACCCTTTTCGGTGATCTTAGATTCTTGTATATTAGAATGGATGGCTCGGATTAGTCTGGCATGTGTATCTAAGGTTTTCTATATTAGTGATGCAAGTGTTAACCCAAGGGCTACCACTTCTAAAGCTATCATGACAACATTTGGTCAATCAAAAATCTTTATTGAAATATTTCCCTTTCAGGTATGATTTATTTGCTGATAAATAGTACTTCCTTCGATCGGAAATGATTGACGCGGATTTATCTAAATACAGATGTATCTAGATGTATTTTAGTGTATAAATACATCCGTATTTTGACAAATCTATGTCAACTATTTCTGACCGGAGGGAGTACTAGCAATCAATTGAGCTTCTCTTACATTTAAGTAAATTCTAAAAGAAATCTTAACAAAAAAAAGTAAATTCTAAAAATGGAAATATAATATTGATAAGAGACGCAACTTATATTTTTCACAAAATTGTACATTTTGGAAGAAAAAATGTGATTAGTTGCACTTGGTGAAAAACGCACAAGTTACATTTTTCACTAGACTAATGTTGCACTCTCCCGTTCCTAAATACTCAGTATAAGATATTTTAGATACTTCACATATTGACTAAGATGCGGACTAAAATAAGTGAACAAATACAAAAACTAAAAACGAGGCTAAAACATTATTTATTTAGGAACTGGGGGAGTACTATCTTAGAAAAAACCACTTTGTTTTGGCTTGACTTCGTGGTGGATTATGGTAATCTCGTTTGTCCAACCAGTTTTACTTTATTATTTGTTTGACCTATAAACTGATACTCCCTCCGTTCCACATTACAAATTCCCAGGAAAATTAGATTAGCAAACTCTAACGAACGAATCAAGATGGACAGCTCCTTTCACCCGTGCCGACGCGCGGCCACCACGCATTAGGGATGACGCGTGCCCACCCGTCGTCCTCCGGTGGCCGACTTCTAGACGTCGACGCGCGTCCACCGTACCACGCGTTCTCTCGACGTGTCTGACGCGCGTAAACTCCAAAACCCAACCTCAGCCCAGTACTGCTCAGCCCTTTATATTCCAGGGATCACCACGCTGCAACGCCATCAGATCAGAGCAGCAGCAGCACGGAATTAAACATTGACAGCGATCTATATCTAGGCACACATCACGACCGAGAGAGAAGCTTGCGAGAAGTGATCAACCGAGCAACATGTCTCAGATGATGGACAAGGCGAAGGTGTTCCTGGCGGAGAAGGTGGCCGGGGTGCAGAAGCCGGAGGCGGACCTGTCCGACATGTCGGTGCAGAAGGTCGGCCGCGACGGCGCCACCCTGTCCGGCCGCCTCGACGTGCGCAACCCCTACTCCCACACCATCCCGATCTGCGAGATCAGCTACTCCCTCAAGCTCGCGGGCCGGGAGGTGGCGTCTGGCACGATGCCGGACCCGGGGTCCCTGACCGGCGACGACACCACGAGCCTCGACCTGCCCGTGAAGGTGCCGTACGACTTCCTCAAGAGCCTGATGAAGGACGCCGGCCAGGACTGGGACCTCGACTACGAGATGCGCGTCGGCCTCACCGTCGACCTCCCCGTCGTCGGCAACTTCACGCTGCCGCTCACCAAGGCCGGCGAGCTCAAGCTGCCCACGCTCTCCGACCTGTTTTAAGCTCTGCGCCTAGTAACTTCGACCGTACCGCGCTGTACTGGCTGCTGCGCTCCAGCGCACGTGCGGGCCCGGGACGTTGTCGACGAGTTGTACGTCTGGTAGCAATGGGCGATCAGGACGATCGATCCCCTGCACTGTTTTTTTTTACTATTGTACTCGAGATCTCGTGTGGGTACGCATGACGTAATGATGTAAATGTAAAATGTGTGTTGTATTTCTGAACTTTTGGGTGAATAAAATAAGCACACGGGGTTTTACGAGAAAACCACTCTCCGTTCAATTATCCTTTGGCTAGCCTCCATGTCATCTTTTGGTGGAGCAGATGGTCGTCCAAGGAGGGTCGAGGAAATAAGAAAATCAAAAAATCATGCTTACAAGTTTTCAAACATCTGAAAAAAGATTACATGTTGCTAATGACGATGTATCCCACAATTATACACACTTTCATTTTGAAATATTTATAGTATAAGCTACATAAAAATGACAAAATGTGGGAAGTCTATAATATAAATAGTTCAGCATTGAGATTCTACATGCTAGTTTGGTCCATATTCCGCATTGAGATTCTACATGCATGTTTGAATACATCCTTTTTTTTGAATTTTTTGAAACTTGTAATTTTTTTTTTTTGGAAAATACGAAGCAATGGAACTCGGGAGGCAAAATGACTTTCCAAGAAATAACACTCACTTTATTGGAAGGAATCGGTTGGTGCAACTGTGCAGGTATGGAGAAAATTGCAACCTTCACCGCCTCCTACTTCATTGTACAGTACAAACCACTGCTAGGCGGGTTTGTTGCACTTTCCACCATGTGATGGTCTAATTTGATGTGTTGACAGCCAACCGAGAGTTAGATCCCGCATGCTAATTCTCCAGTTAATGTGCATAAATTTAAATATACTTAAAAATTCATAAATCTACTCGTGTCAATGCTTTAATGAATATTAAAAAACATAAACCTTTGAAAAATCATAAGATATTGTTCATCCAAAAATTATGAGTTTTTGTGTGTGGATGCACACTAGAAAGTATTAACGAATTTCAATGGTCACCCAAAAATCATTCTATATAATTAACAAATTGAATATTCATGACACACTAAGAAAATCAAACGTGAACTTATTGTCATGTGAAATTTTATATATTTTTCCTATGAGATGTTTCGGGCGTCACTAGTATTTCTTTTCTAATTATAAGCATACAAAATATTTTAAGTAAAATTGATGCAACATACATAATGAAGTCTAATGTGTTCTAGAGTGTGTCCATTATTTTCATAATTTGTAGACAAATAAATATTAACTTTTATGAATTTTCAAATTTGTTAGATTTCTTCACATTAACCGGTGCATTGACATGTGGGGACCCAACTATGGGTTTTGCTATAAACATGGCTAAATAGTTGATTAGATAACCAAATGATGAAAATGTAGAAGATTAGACCACCACATGGTAAAAGCAGCAAAATATTCGTTTAAATGGTGGTTTGTGCAACACATGAAGTAGGCAGGATGTGGTGGAAATGTGCAATTTCCTCTGCAAATATGTTGGCCTCCTCATGGGCACAACTATGATCCAGCATAATATATGAGATCGTTAATTCTCGGTCAAATGAGAATAAGTTCATAGCTCGATCAGTTGGTGCAACTGAAATGTTTCCACTCACAACCTTCTAGTCGCACCACCGTTGCTACCGATTTTTTTTCTTGAGTTGCACAGTATCGCAAAAAAAAATTGAGGGTAATACTATCGCAACTTTTATTTTTGAGGGAATTACAAAAAACTACCCACTCCGTTCCAAATTACTTGTCTTGTGTTTGTCTAAATACAGATGTATCTAGACACTAAACAAGTATAGATACATCCGTATTTAGACAAAACCAAGTCAAGTAATTTGGAACGGAGGGAGTACCACAATTGGGGCAGCATTAACAGGTCAGTACCGATTGTACTAATTTTTTCAAAAACATACCAACACTAGGGTAATGACAACAACTGGCGCTGATAGCTCGTGTTAGGAGGTCTGACGACGCGGGGCCATTGTCAGAGCTGACGTGGCGCTGACGTGGCGCAGACGGCCATTAGCGCGGCCGTTTGGACCGCGCGCGGCCACGAGGTGCACCTCCGCCTCACCTACCCAGGCCTCCCCGACCACCCGCACCATGGCCGCCTCGGCGCCATGGGAAACCTCGGGTACGGCGCTCGCGGGATGTTGTGCGTCGAATTGGTGAAAGGACAAAATCCGTTAATCCTGTTTTGATGCTTGATCACAACACTTGGAAGTTTTAACGCAGCGCTAAGTGTCTACAGGAAATATGACCTTATATATCAAAAGATATTAGTGGATCTCTCTCTAAGCAAAAAAGGGAAGAAAGATGGTGTGTCAAAATGTTGAGGTGAAGGGAGGAAGATCTCAGTGAGGAGGCCGGCATTCTAGCCGGTCCAGACCGGGCCAGAGGCGGCCGTCTCGGCCGCATGCCTGGATTCCAGGCCGGTTTTGGCCGGCCCAGAGGCCGGTTGCCTCGGGTGGGGGTCCGGTCCCCAGGCCGGTTTTGGCCGGCCCCCAGGCCGGTTCCCTCGGGTGAAGGTCCGGTCCCCAGGCCGGTTTTGGCCGGCCCCCAGGCCGGTTGCCTCTGGTGGGGGTCCGGCCCTCAGGCCGGTTCTGGCTGGCCTCAAGACCGGATCCTCTCCTGCGCTGCAACGACTTACCTCTTCAACGGCCATTTTTCGAAGAGGAGTATAAATACCCCTTCACCTACCTCTGGACATCTAGCTCGCCCAAAAGAAGAACACCAATGTTGCAAGCTCAAGATTTGATAGATCTCCCAATCCCTCCACCCAAACTCGTTGATTCTTGGAGGATTGAAGGAGAAGCCCGGATCTACATCTTCACCAAGCCGTTCTTCATTTCCCCCTCATTCACTTGAGGGACCCTTTGCTAGGATTTCCATTGGGAAAACCTAGCCTCTTATTGTACTCACTTGTTGTCTTTGTGACAGATTTGTAGCTGTTCGGGAGCCCCCAATCCTCTTGTGGGTTGTGCCCCGGATCGTTGTTGTAAGGGCTCCGGATTCCGCCTTGAAGGATTCCGATAGTGGAAGGTGAACCAAACCTTTGTGGTGCGGTTCATCGGAGAAGAAGGTGACGCCTTTGTGGCGGTTGAGTTTTGACCTTCGTGGTAGCTCACACCTCTCCAACGAGACGTACTCCCCTAAAAAGGAGGAACTCGGGATTACATCCGTGTCTCCGCGTGCTTTCACTTCGGTTACTTCTATCCTTGTTTAGTCTTTACTTAGTGTACTTGTTTAGTTGCTAGCTTGTCATATAGGTAAATTCACCATAGTTGCATATCTAGAGAATTTACCTTTTGTGTCAAGCCTAATTTAAAAAGTACTAAAATTGAAGTAGCACCTATTCACCCCCCCCTCTAGGTGTCATACGATCCTTTCAATTGGTATCAGAGCCTCGGCTCTCTTGTTGGGCTTAACCGCCTAAGAGAAGTATGACACGAAGTGATGGTGATCCCGGAGGACCAAGCCACTACGGCATCCATGGCCGATCTCAAATTGATGGAGACATCTTTGATATCGTCCATGGATACCAAATTTGCCGAGATGCGTGAGTTGATCAACAACTCGCAAGTGGCAAGGTTCCTAAGGAGACCACCCCACTAGAGGACTCCGCTACCTCCCATGACGGTGATACCGAGGAGGGAAAAGAGAAAAGAAAGGGGTTGAAGATAAAGAAACCGACCCTAAGAAATCTTCCACATCTACTACCACTCCCGAAGGTGGGAAGCCGGAGTACCATGGGGTTCCCTTTGTGTACTCTCCCGACCCACCTATCCATCATACTCGCATAAACCCTTTGGGTCCACCTCCTAAACTTAATGCATTGGCTTTTGCTACTTGGCAACACTTAATGAAATCTCATATCAACAGTTCCTCTATCGAGCTTTGGAGGATCATTCAAGAGGGATACAAGGCCGTGAATCCTAACAACTTGACAAGAAGAGAGGTGGCCGAGAAACAACTCAATGCTTCCGCTCTCCACATGATTGAACTTGCCGTTGGAGAAAGTGGTCTTCATCACATTCAAAATGTCTCCACCGCCAAAGAAGCTTGGGAGTGCCTTGAGGTGTTCTTGGAAATGAAAGCATGAAGAGGAATAGATTTGATGCTTTGAACAATGAAGCCGAAGGCTTCTACATGCTTGATAGTGAAACTCATGAAGAGATGTATGCAAGACTCAAGATTCTTGCCCAAGCCTTTTCAATGTTGGGGCAACCTATGTGGATGATGCTTGGATCAAGAGGAAGTATGTGAATGCACTCATGCCCTTCGAGCCCGTTGACTTGAAGGCCTTCAAGGAAAATTCAACTACCTTGAGATGACATCCAATGAAGTTATGCAAGAGATGCAAGCCTCCAAGGTTGCCACCAAGAATGCTCTAGACAACCGTGCTAGGGCCATGGGAATGAAGCAAGGTCCCTCTCTTGCTTTGAAGGCCAAGGTTGTGTGCCTTGATGAACATGATGAAGTTGAAGCATGCCCGAACAACCTTCCTCCCGATGATCTTGAACAAGCCCTCCATGGTCACATAGCTCTTGCAACAAGGACTTTTGGCGTGACCCGGCCAAGGCAAAGGCTCAAGTTGATCATGCAAACAATCCAAGTGGGAAGAAGGAGTTTGCTAATAGGATAAAGACTTGCTACAATTGTCATAACAAGCATCACTTCATCAAGATTGTCCATATGAGAATAGAGAGCAAAACGGTGGAAGGCTTGTCCTCAAGGGCAATCAAACATGATACAAAAGAAGCCTTTTGTCAAGAGGAAGCCATTCTTCAAGAAAGCACCAAGAATTGTGTTGATGACTCAAGAAGAGTATCCTTCCGAGGATTCCGAAGAAGAAGAAGAACCCACTCGTGAGGTGGCCGCTTTGGCCATTGTATCAACTCCACCTCCTTCTCTCTTCGAATCCCCCAATGAGAACCTCTCCATCAACACCGCTCGTTGCCTCATGGCTCACGTCACCGAGGTATCATCTTCTACTCCCAAGACTATGCATGAAATAGATGATAAAACTAGTCTTGTGATTAAGAAAGAACTTGTTGCTTCCGATACTATTGTGGCTAACTTGCAAGGTGAAACTAAGGCATATGTTGAGTCTCTCTTGAGACAACTTGATGCGGCCGAAGAAATCCTTGATGACAAGGGAAAAATTGAGAGAGAGGATTCTCTCACCATAGCATCCTTGAATGCTTCCATAGAATCCTTGAATGCTTCTCTTGAAGAAGAGAGTGAATATAGAACCTCTCTTGAGGAAAGAATTGAGTCTCTTGATGATAAAAATGATGAAATAATTGCTAAAATCATTAAGGATAGAGATCATGTCTTTGCTAAATATAAAGTGATTAAAAAGGAGAAAGCCGAGTTTGTGGTTGCTAATGCTAGACTCCTTGAGGATGTGGAGAAACTTAACAAGGCTCACAAGGCCTTGGAAAGTACCCACTCTCTTCTAGTCAAGTCTCATGAGCAACTTCAAACTCAACTTTCTAAATCTAACTCACCTAGCACCTCTACTCCCTCTTGTGATCATGCAAATGTTATTGAGGAAAATGCTAGGTTGAAGGTTGAGCTTGCCAAGGCCACTAGTGCCAAGACCTCTATTCCTAAAGGTAAAGAAAAGGTTGTTGCTCAAATTTTTGAGCAAAAGCCACACAAAGGGAAGGAGGGCCTTGGTTATGTGGCCAAGGCAAAGAAGAAGAAGAGCAACACCAATGCCAAGCCCGCACAAGCCAAGACTTCCATTGCGGGTGGTAATGCCACTAGGGGCAAGACCACTCGTAGTGACTTTGCGGGGCATAACAATCCCAACTACATTCTTTATGTTGATTATTATGGGATGTTTATGCAAAATATGTTGGTCCTTATGATGGTTACATTGCTTACTCTATTTGGGTTCCTAAGACCCTTGTTGCTAACAAAAGAGGACCCATTGAGAAATGGGTACCTAAAACCAAGCAATGATTTCTTGTAGGACTATGCTTCCGGTGGGTCTAAATGGGTGGTTGATAGTGGATGCACTAGTCATATGACCGGAAGCAAGGAGATCATGACGGAGTTGGGACCAAATATAAATCAAGCATCCGTCTCCTATGGTGATAAATCAAAAGCGGAGGTAACGGGTCTCGGCAAGGTGGTAGTTGCAAAGGATATCACCCTTGTAAATGTCATGCTTGTCGAGTCCCTCGGTTACAATCTTATGTCCGTTCGTGCACTTAATAAGATGAATTTTGATGTCCATTTTACTATTGATATGGTGGTACTCTTGAGGAGCAAGACTCTAAAGGTCATGTTCGTTGGGTATGTTGAAAATGAGTTGTTCGTGGTGGACTTTTCGGGGTCTACCAACACTCAAGCAATATGCCTATTCGGAAAGGCCGACGTGGGATGGTTGTGGCATCGCCGCTTGTCCCATGTCAACATGAGAACTTTGCAAAGTCTTCACAAGGGTGGCCACATTCTTGGACTAAAAGACAATGTTTCTTTTTCTAGAGATCGTCTTTGTAGGGCTTGTGTTGAAGGAAAGATGCATGATTCTCCCCATCCAAGCAAGACCATCATTTCATCAAAGAGGATATTGGAACTTCTTCATGTTGATCTCTTTGGTGCCGTGCCTCAACCTAGTCTTGGTGGGAAGAAATATTGTTTGGTGATTGTTGATGACTATTCAAGATTTACTTGGGTTTATTTCTTCAAGACGAAGGATGAGACCCAACAAGCCGTCATCGACTTTTCCAATGAAGTTCAACGCCAACACAATGTCCCTATATTGGTCATTAGGAGTGATAATGGCTCCGAGTTCAAGAACTACACCTTAAATGAGTTTCTTAGTGAAGAGGGGATTCGTCATCAATATTCCGCTGCATATACCCCTCAACAAAATGGTGTAGCCGAAAGGAAGAACCGGACTCTCATGGATATGGCAAGGTCTATGTTGGCGGAGTTTAAGTCTCCACTCTTCTTATGGGCCGAGGCTATCTCCACGGCGTGTCATTCATCAACCGGCTATTCTTTCGCGTTGGCAAGAAGTTTACATCTTATGAGATGCTCACCGGCAACAAGCCCAATGTCTCCTACTACCGAGTATTTGGTTGTAAGTGTTTCTATAAGAACAAAAGTGTTCGTTTGTCTAAATTTGAATCTAAAGCTTTAGAGGGTGTTTTTGTTGGGTACGGTGCCGAATCTCACACCTATAGAGTCTATGACAAAACCGTTGGGAAAGTCATAGAATCTTGTGATGTGAGGTTCGATGAGAATGACGGCTCCCAAGTGGCGCAATTTCATGTTTGTGATGTAGATAATGAAGAGCCTCAAGATGCTATAAGAAGAATGGGCATTGGTTTCCATCGTCCCGTTGAGATTCATTACGAGTCTCCTCAAGCAAGTCCAAGCTCCATTCAAGTGGAGGCCTCTTCATCACAAGTTGAAACGGCGCCTATCATGGAAGCAAATGATGCACCACCCCAAGAACAAGTTCAAGACCCTCCTCATGTTGACCAAGTTGCTATGCAAGAACCAAGTTCTCCTATTGTTGATGCTAGCCAAGGTCATGACCAAGATCAACCCTCTCCTTCCATTGTTGAAGATGTGCTTCAAGATGATCAAGGTCAACATTCCGGTCAAGACGGGGACTCAAATGATCAAGATGATCAAGAGATACCTCCAAGATGCAATAGAGATATCGAAGCCCGTCGTAAAGCAAGAATTGTAAGAGACTTTGAATAAAGAGTCACCATCTAGAAAACATCCTTGGTGACCACAAGAAGGGTGTTACCACAAGAAGGCAATTGGCAAACTTTAGTGAACATCAAGCTCATATTTCCATGGTGGAACCAAAGAAAGTGTTTGAAGCTCTTGAAGATCCGGATTGGTTAGAAGCTATGCATGATGAACTCAATAACTTCAAGCGCAACAAAGTGTGGAATCTAGTTGAGAAGCCAAAAGATTGCCGCAATGTTATAGGCACAAAGTGGATATTCAAGAACAAGCAAGATGAGCATGGAATGGTTGTGAGGAACAAGGCAAGATTGGTTGCACAAGGGTACTCTCAAGTTGAAGGCATTGATTTTGGAGAGACTTATGCACCCGTGGCTCGCCTTGAGTCCATCCGTATCCTTCTTGCATATGCATCACATCATAACTTTAAATTGCAACAAATGGATGTGAAAAGTGCTTTCTTAATGGTCCTTTAAAGGAGTTGGTATATGTTAAGCAACCACCGGGTTTCGAGGACCCTAAATTCCCTAACCATGTCTACAAGCTTGATAAGGCGCTCTATGGTCTCAAACAAGCACCTCGTGCTTGGTATGAGCACCTAAGAGAGCTATTGCTAGACCGTGGATTTGAATTGGGGCAAATCGATCCCACCTCTTTACCAAGAGGGTTAAAGGGGAGCTTTTCATATGCCAACTTTATGTTGATGATATTATATTTGGCTCATCTAACAAAGCTTTCAATGATGAATTTTCAAAGCTTATGACCGATAGGTTCGAGATGTCTATGATGGGCGAATTGAAGTTCTTTCTCGGTTTTGAGATCAAGCAATTGAATGAAGGGACTTTCATCTCTCAAACCAAATATACCCAAGACATGCTCAAGAGGTTCAATATGCACAATGCTAAGGGAAGCGGTTTCCCATGGACACCAAATGCCATCTTGAACTTAACCGACGGTATCGATGTTGATCAAAAACTTTATCGCTCTATGATTGGTTCTTTGCTTTATCTTTGTGCATCTAGACCCGATATTGTGTTGAGTGTAGGGGTGTGTGCAAGGTATCAAGCCGCTCCTAAAGAAAGCCACATGGTGGCGGTCAATAGAATCCTTCGATATTTGGTTGATACCCCAAGGTTTGGTTTGTGGTACCCAAAGGGCACTAATTTCTCTCTTGCCGGGTACACGGATTCGGATTGGGCCGGTTGCAAGGATGATAGGAAATCAACTTCCGGGGCATGCCAATTTCTTGGTAGGTCCTTGGTGAGTTGGTCTTCTAAGAAGCAAAATTGTATATCTCTATCCTCCGCCGAAGCCGAGTATGTGGCGGCCGCTAGTGCATGCACTCAATTGTTATGGATGAGGCAAACTTTAAAGGAATACGGTGTCAATTGTGACAAAGTGCCTCTTTTGTGTGACAATGAAAGTGCTATCAAGATTGGCCACAATCCGGTGCAACACTCAAGAACGAAGCATATTGAGATTCGTCATCATTTTATTCGGGATCATATTGCTCGTGGTGATATTGAGCTTGGCTATATTCCAACCAAAGATCAACTTGCCGACATTTTCACGAAGCCACTTGATGAAGCAAGATTCACCTTCTTGAGGCATGAGCTAAATATCGTGGATTCTAGGAGCTTGACTTGACCATCTTGCATACACACCTATTTTTGACTATCTATTTGGTTTAGGTGTAGGCATGGACATAGGGGGAGTGCGGTCCTAATCCATTGGACTATCCCTCCCCCCATTATGCCGACATTAAGAAATCATTTGCTTATCTATTCGTTTCTATGAATTGTGAGCTTCAATGATGAGTAGTGGCCGTGAACCCAAGATATATCTTCGCGGTGTCACACCACACACTCATATATGGTGGCCTAGGCCACCGCCCTCTTCTCTTTGAAGAGTTGGTTCTTCGTGAGTTGTTGATGCATATTCGTTGTTTATCATTTTTTGAATCATCCAATGTTGCTTTTTGGAGTTTTTATTTTTCCCATTGGATGTATGAAGTTTTTCTTTCATGTTTCGCATCTCCCCGGATTACTCAAAGATTGCTCAATGGATATTCTTGAAGACGGATTTCTCAGCTGTGGTTTTCTTGAAGATGCAAGGAGTTTGGAAGCTCAAGTTCGTCAAAGATCTAAAGATGGAAGAGTTCGGAGTTGTCTCAGCGCTCAGACCGGCCTCCAGCCCGGCCCAGGCCGGATCCAGGGCCGGAGCTCTCGGGTCACGACCGGCCTCCCGCCCGGTTTTGACCGGCTCCACGACCGGTTGTCTCGGGCTGTCACCCGGCTGTCCGCCCGGCTTAGGCCGGTGCCAGGGCCGGATCTCACGGGTCCATGCCCGGCCTCCCGCCCGGCCAAGGCCGGCTCCAGGGCCGACGCGCCCTCTCCACTTATATCGCGCGTGGAGACTTTCCGAACGGTTTTCCTTCCTCTTCCACCTCGTGACCCTCCTCCATGGCCGCCCCTCTCCCCACCTCGAACTCCTCCACCTCCCCCACACCTTGAGCCTCTCCCTACTCCTTTCTCTCCACGGATCTGAAGCAACTCTCCCCGATCTTCCACCCCATCCATATAGTTTCTCCATTGGTGGTTGATTTGGGGTGTTCTCCTCCATTGTTGGTGCTTTTCGGAGTTCCTCTCAAGCTTGAAGATGAAGGAGTGGGATGATGATTTTGAGGAGGTGCCTCAGTCCAGCAGGGCTGGCAAGAGCAAGACCTTTGATGGGCTGGAAGACATTATTGGTGATGATGGTTTCCTAGCTGATTCCTCCTCCATGCCCAAGGCCAAGAAACTCAAGAAGGTTGCTGCAGTCAAGAAGACCACGGCCAGGCATGCTCCCAAGGTTGTGCAGTCCAAGTTAAAGAAAGGTAAACAACCTCGTGAGAATCCTGATGAGCCAGTTCGTGAAACTTGGATAGATGTGAAACCTAGGGATTTCAAGAAAGATCGCTTGCAGTTCAATCCTTATGTGTTTGATGAGTCCACTTGCCTAGATGATGATAGATTTTATTGCAAGATGCATCAGCAAATCTTTCATGAACGCTTAGCAGTCCTTAAGAAAAATCATGTTGCTGTGGATTATTTCAACCTTTCTCAAGCTAGAGAAGTTTGGCCGGTTGTGATGGATATTATAGATTTTCATCAGATTTCTAAGCTCATGACAGTTAGCACTCCATATTCTCCTGAGTTAATTCTGCAATTTTATGCTACTGTTGTTTTCACCAAAGTGCGTGGTAAGAGGTTTATGACCTGGATGAGTGCAGATACTCAGTGTTCCTCTTCCTTGGCTGATTTTGGAGCACTGTTTGGTCTTGAGGATCTGCCCTTCTGCCCATTGTATGTTCGTCTCCATCTTCAGAAGCTTATTCCAGCTGAGGTCAGGATCCGTCATTGCTACCCTCCCGGGACAGGGCTTCGTGAAAAAATTCCCAGTGTTATTCTTATGTATCATTTTTGGAGGATTGTTTTCACCATTCTGAGGAACTGCATTACCTGCAAGTTTGGAGAGAAGACTCTTGTTCGTGAACGGATGAGTAATTACCTTAATCACATCTATGATCTTTATCTCAGGAAGAAGCGAATTGATGTGCTTGATTATCTTTGGGAAGAGATGCAGATTGTGGTTGCCAAGTGCAGGGTTCCCATTTATTGTCCACTCCTGCAGACTCTCATCAACACCAAGCTGCCTGAAGAAGTTGTCAATCAGTATGAGCTGGTTGAACCTCCACTTGTTGCTTTCCGTGCTATACCTGAGGGTGCTCCTGTTTTTCCGCCTCCTAGTGATGCTCCTTCAGATAATGATGATTCTCAGCACAAGGGTGGTCTTGTTGAAGCACTCAAGAGGATGAACTGCTTCTTTGCTCACAAGAAGAAATCTGAATACAAGTCTTACAAGAAGCAGAACGCATCCAGCCGTCATCAGCGTGCCATCATGGATAAACTCGGTGTTAACTATTCATCTAGCTCCGCTGAAGTTTCTGAGAACACCTACATGGCCTAGAACAAGTACACTTATTGGTTTGGTGATGATGGCTCCTCTCTTGCTCCGTATTGGCAAGGCGACCCTGGTCAGTCTGGCTCCGGTCCCGCTGCTCATGATGATGATGATGATGATGATGATGAGGATGATGATGAGGAGGACGAGGAGTATGATGATGATGAGTGATCATGGGCGTTCACATCACTTTTTCCCTTTTTGGTGTCTTGATGCCAAAGGGGGAGAGAGATCTCCGGGGATTTGCGGATTTGCATTGCATTGCATCCATTTGCGCTTTCATATTTCTCGTTTTCATTTGCATCGAACTTGTTTTAAGTTTTTAAGTGAACTCTATTTGTAGTGTACTATGGAACTTATGTCATGGTTATTGTAAGGATATTATGGACCTCCTTTATGTTATTGTAAGGACTTCCCCGGTTTATCTTTGATGATTTTGGAGTCCATTACAAGGTGATTGTATTCCAAAACTATATCTATTTGAAGCCTATGTGAGAAATTTACTCTTCTATAAGATGTCTATGGTGAGAATTATCAAATATCCCTTACTCACATAGTCTATTTTTTGTACTTGCTTCATGTTGTCATTTGAGCTTCTATCTCTTGTATACCTTGTTGGCTTATAAGTTTAAGGGGGAGCTTCTCTCAAAAACTTTGCCATGCTTAATTGAGATACCTTTTTTTGCAAATCCTTGTGTTGTCATCAAACATCAAAAAGGGGGAGATTGAAAGGACAAAATCCGTTAATCCTGTTTTGATGCTTGATCACAACACTTGGAAGTTTTAATGCACCGCTAAGTGTCTACAGGAAATATGACCTTATATATCAAAAGATATTAGTGGATCTCTCTCTAAGCAAAAAGGGAACAAAGATGGTGTGTCAAAATGTTGAGGTGAAGGGAGGAAGATCTCAGCGAGGAGGCCGACATTCCAGCCGGTCCAGACCGGGCCAGAGGCCGGCCGTCTCGGCCGCATGCCCGGACTCCAGGCCGGTTGCCTCGGGTGGGGGTCTGGTCCCCAGACCGGTTTTGGCCGGCCCCCAGGCCGGTTCCCTCGGGGGAAGGTCCGGTCCCCAGGCCGGTTTTGGCCGGCCCCCAGGCCGGTTGCCTCGGGTGGGGGTCCGGCCCTCAGGCCGATTTTGGCTGGCCTCAAGACCGGATCCTCTCCTGCGTTGCAACGACTTACCTCTTCAATGGCCATTTTTCGAAGAGGAGTATAAATACCCCTTCACCTACCTCTGGACAACTAGCTCGCCCAAAAAGAAGAACACCATTGTTGCAAGCTCAAGATTTGATAGATCTCCCAATCCCTCCACCCAAACTCGTTGATTCTTGGAGGATTGAAGGAGAAGCCCCGGATCTACATCTTCACCAAGCCGTTCTTCATTTCCCCCTCATTCACTTGAGGGACCCTTTGCTAGGAGTTACATTGGGAAAACCTAGCCTCGTATTGTACTCACTTGTTGTCTTTATGACAGATTTGTAGCTGTTCGGGAGCCCCCAATCCTCTTGTGGGTTGTGCCCTGGATCGTTGTTGTAAGGGCTCCGGATTCCGCCTAGAAGGATTCCGATAGTGGAAGGTGAAACAAACATTTGTGGTGCGGTTCATCGGAGAAGAATGTGACGCCTTTGTGGCGGTTGAGTTTTGACCTTCGTGGTAGCTCACACCTCTCCAACGAGACGTACTCCCCTAAAAAGGAGGAACTCGGGATTACATCTGTGTCTCCGCGTGCTTTCACTTCGGTTACTTCTATCCTTATTTACCGTCTTTACTTAGTGTACCTTGCTTAGTTGCTAGCTTGTCAAAGAGGTAAATTCACCATAGTTGCATATCTAGAGAATTTACCTTTTGTGTCAAGCCTAAATTTAAAAAGTATTAAAATTGAAGTAGCACCTATTCACCCCCCCCCCCCCCCCCTCTAGGTGTCATACGATCCTTTCAATTGGGCAACGAGGAGCACGCCAACCACCTCCGGAACACCACCCAGTTTGGCCACATGGCCGTCAGCCTCCGAGGCGACGACATGGGCGCCGGCAGCGGCAACCGGAGCACGACAACGTGGAGGAGAGGCTCCAAGATGCGAGGCACTTTTGGCCTGCGCCTGAAGCTTCCTTGAGTCGCGGGCGAGCTCTAGGAACCAACGAGGAAGGCCGATGCGACGTTGTTGAGGAGATCGATGCGGCGGCGGCCGGAGCCAGAGTCGGGGAAGACGACCTCCACACCGGCGATTGGAGGAGAACTGGCCCGATTCCTTCTCTGCGTAGTATCCGAACGATGAGGCGGAGCTAATGGACATAAAGACGCATCTCGAGGTGGCCCACGACGACGAGGAGGAGCATGATGCCGACGAAGGCGCGCTCCGAATGCCGAACACGTTCTACTTGCTTCCACTCCCGCACGTGCTGGTCATGGAAGAAGAGAAGAACGAGGTCGCTGCAACGACGCTCGCCCTCGCTAGTGGCCTGCCCTCCCTCGCCGCGGCCATGGCGGCTCGCCCGGCAGGCATCCGCTCTGCCTCACCGGCCGCATGGAGGAGCTCCGCCTCGAGGACGACGACCATCTCCCTCCTCCTCTGTGACTGGGCCGAGCCGTCGATGGTGACGACCGGCGGCGGGCGGGTGCGACAAGCAGCGCAGCAGCCGGAGATGTGCATCGGGTGAGCAGGATTTCGATCTGGGATCGTCCTAGGCTCTCCCAGCCCACACATCCCCGTGCGTTTCTTCAACTGGAGAAAGAAAAAAATGGGGAGAGGGGTGACTTGTGGCCCCACCTCCACCTCATCCGTGGCCCCAAACGGACGCCAGCTAACGGCCGCCAGCCCTGACAGTGGGGCCGCCTCGTTAGAGCTTTTAAAACGAGCGATCAGTGTGATATGTTGTTATTACCCCAGTGTTGGTATGTTTTTGAAAAAATTAGTACAATCGGTACTGACCTGTTAATGCTGCCCCAATTGTGATACTCCCTCCGTTCGGAAAAGGATGTCACAAACATCCTTTTCCGAACGGAGGGAGTAGTTTTTTGTAATTCCCTCTTTATTTTTACACTGGTGTGCAACTGAAATTTTCTTTTTAGAACATGCCCACATGAGTGACAGTAAGTCTTCAGACTTGGACAGGTCAAGAGAGGCAAGCAAATGAGTAATTAACTAATTATCCGGAGCTTTAATCAGAGAACCTGGTCGACCATGCTGTCCTCGAGGCTGTAGCGCTTCGACTTGTGCTTGATCATTCGGAGCCGCACGCCGCCGCCGTCGCCATCGCGGCGTTCTACCTCCACGCCCATGAACACGGCAAACCTCGCGATGTTCTCATACTCGTGCCCTGCCACAGAAACCATTTCCTCAAACCTTGTAAATAACTTGGCAATGCAGAACCTGCCGGATCCCAGTGGCACTAGGTACGACCCCGTCGGGATCCAGTCCTGCGGTGTCCCGAGGTCTATCTCCCACTCGTTCTGCAGCACCGGCGGAGGCGCCGGCCAGTGATCGGCGGCGAGTAGGTCGCACGCGCAGAACCGGTGGTTGCCTTCTTCGGCCGAGAAGCCGAACCAGAGGCCATGCTCGGGGACGTACTCCACGAGTCCACCGAAGGGCAGTGGCGAGTCGCTCGGTTTGCTCCACTCGTGGCTCGCCGTGTCAAAGGAGCAGGTGCCGAGCCCCGCTGTGGATATCCAGATCTGCGAGTCGCCGACCACCGTGTAGGCGCCGATGAGGTAGGGATCGTCGAGGTCACCTACGTGGTAGTAGCCTGGGTCGTGCACGTAGGAAGGTGGCGGTAGGGAGCGCCAGAACCAGTCCTTGCCTGGGGATCTCATCGAGTGACCGTGTATGAGTGCCTCGAAGGAGTGCTGTCCAGGCCTCGATCCCATGACGTAGAGGCTGCCGCCGACGGCGAGGGACATGGGGAACGTCGGCTTGCGCGCGGTCATCGCCGGCATGGTCCGGACGGCGCGGAGGGTGGTGTCATAGAGGATGGTGCGGCCCTCGTGGTCCACGCCGACGATGTGATTCTTATCGCGGCCGAGGGACATGCGAGGGACATGAAGCTCATGCCCCGTAGTACGCGGGCGGGCTGCAGGGGATGTGGAAGTTCATGGCGGGGGGTGGCATCTGGTCGTCCTCCATTGTTGCCGCCGCGGCTGCTGCTGATCTGTCTGGCCGTGATGGGTAGAAGAAGGTGGAGGCGTTGATGCTGTGCACCGTGTAGGCGCAGGGCCCGGTGATGCGGTTGTTCATCACCACATGCACAAACCGGCGGTTCATCGTCGCCACATAAATCCCCCAGACTGATGAAACTGAATTGGGGGATAAATTGTTGACACCCTCGTTTAACAGACGGGGATGCACAGCTCCGGGCTCTAGCCCTAGCGGCAACGTCTGAGGTCTGAGGCTCATGTACGGCTCGGCTGTACCCATCGGGCTGGCAGGCAGTTACAAATCCTTGCCGTCGCTGCTAGGGAACTGCCTTTGGATGGCCAGGATCCCAAATGCCCTCCACGGCATCACCGAACTTTTGTTCTTTTTGTTTGTGGTGTTTCCTAGCCGTGCAGGCTCACGCTAAATACACGATTTGTGCATTCAACTCTAATTTTATATCATGTAATCAAATTCGAAGTAAATTGACTGTCCGTAACTCCATCGAGTTGTAAACAGATGAACTTAAGCCGTTCGCACATTTTCAAATATAAGTCTTTCTTCTATATTATGAGAATAAATATTTTGTGTACTATGTAGCCCCCACCCCACCCCCCAATATCAAACTGAAAATATTTGTTTTGAATCATCTTTCAAACATTCTGAATCGTTTTCTTCTCCGTCTTCACAAACTTGTGTCCCCTTCTGTATATTGCTATTTTCTTGGGTCAAAAATATTTTCCTTCATCAGGAATAATATGCTTATTATTCTGCAAATTGTTGGGTGAATACGAGTATAACATCTCTACATCTTCATTTGCTTGTACACATCTTGGCCGGAGAACAAAACACTGAATAAAAAATGGACAATCCTGATTCTAAATCAGAAACTTGTTCTTCTGCTCCTGTTGTGTAAATGTCTAAACAAAGTTCAATTACCCCCTACATGAAAGTCAAAGTAATACACTTATTCTCCGCACACGGATACACCATTTTCTCACCTTTTACATTTCATCTATTATGTCCATCCCAAACGACCCTCTACCCTGCTCGTTAACATAATACTGTACATGCTATTTGTTATCCCATAGCCATCTACCAACTGAGTGTTAACAAATTCATATAGGTGATGTCTGATTTGTAATATTTCAGTTCTAAATTATCATGGCCTGAGAAATGTAATCTTTACATCCCATGGAGTCAGATCTTCTGACTTTGTCAACCCTGACTTTTCCAGACTTTAGGTCGTGTCAGCCAAAATAAGGGAAAGTCAGGGTTCATCATCCAAACTACAAAAACTAAAAAAACATCATGATTTTTTGAATCATATCAATCCCAAGACCCTAGCCCCAAAATTGAGTGATCAAATCAACATTGCCACACAAAGAACTTTACTCTACATCACCGAGAGACGACATCCGGCGATGGCTCTTCCCCGGCCGCTCCTTCCATATTTTTCGTCAAACGTTTCCCTTGAAACGCCCCGCGTTCTTTTCCAAATTCCAGCCGAAAGCCATTTTCCCCCGTGTTCCCCATTCTCCAAAATTCTCAAATATCCACTACTTCCGTGGGTCTGCGCCGTCCCGTCTCTTTGGTGTCCTACCAACCAAACGACCCGGGAGCACGCCGCCGCTTCGCACGATGGCGACACGGCAGGCCTTCCGGCACCTGGCGCGGCGGACGCTGAGCAACGTGCCGGAGTCGACCGTCTACGGGGGGCCGCGGCCGCAGGAGGCGGCGGCGGCGCGGCGCGTGACGTTGACGACCCTCCGCGGGAAGCACCGCCGCGGGGAGCCCATCACCGTCGTCACCGCATACGACTACCCCTCCGCCGTCCACGTAGACTCCGTGGGGATCGACGTCTGCCTCGTCGGCGACTCCGCCGCCATGGTCGTCCACGGCCACGACACCACGCTCCCCATCTCGCTCGACGTCATGCTCGAGCACTGCCGCGCCGTGGCGCGAGGGGCGTCGCGGCCGCTCCTCGTCGGCGACCTCCCCTTTGGCTGCTACGAGTCCTCTTCCACACAGGTTGGGTGTCCCTCCCATTCTCGTCCCCTCCGATTTGATCTGGTGGAGATAGGAAGCTGCCGTATTAATGCCGCCCGTTAGCAATTTGCTTCTTTGCTACTGCTGACGTGGTAGGAGTGTCATGTTTTACACTCCCCCTATTTCGCTCTCCCTTATTGTGCATGCCTTGTACATAGATTTGGCTGTTATCTGCTCTGAAGAGATTACTATGTTTGGTTGATTGATTCATTTTTGGTTTCTCACGAAACCTTCACCTTGATTTCAGAAAACTGATGGGGCGAACTTTTTGTGCTAATAAGTTTTGGTGCTCATTGCTATTCTTGTCAGAAAGGTTTAACTGTAATTGTACATATTTGAAGGGGAACAAAAAGATAAATTTAGACTCTGTTTTGTTTCTTAGTTGCAGAGGACAGCTACCTTAAAAATTACATCTCAAAACACACACAAAAAACACAATTCATGAGCATGCTAAATGCGAAAGACATGCACGTATGCGGCATACCATACGGTATCTGGGCATGCCAAATGGTATCTACAGCTTCGGTATAAGAACTAGGATTTTGGGACCGAGTATAATTTGCCTTTTCTTATAGGCTGTTGACTCTGCGGTGAGGGTGTTAAAGGAAGGTGGAATGGATGCAATCAAGTTGGAAGGAGGAGCTCCATCGAGGATCAGTGCAGCCAAGTCTATTGTGGAGGCTGGAATTGCTGTTATGGGGCACGTTGGCCTCACGCCGCAGGCTATCAGTGTGCTTGGTGGCTTTCGGCCACAGGGGAAGACGGTCGATAGTGCTATAAAGGTGCCTGCTTTTTAAGTTTTGGTTGTTGGCAATTTGGGCTTGTATCCTCTTCAGTGTCTTCACATACATTTTGCTCCATGTTATTCTGCCTATGTGTGTAGGTTGTAGAGACAGCACTTGCCTTGCAGGAGGCTGGCTGCTTCTCAGTTGTGTTGGAGTGTGTGCCAGCTCCTGTGGCAGCTGCTGCAACATCAGTATTGAAAATCCCAACGATTGGCATTGGTGCTGGACCATTCTGCAGTGGGCAGGTACAATTATTCATCATGCTCTATTGATGTGTTGATTTTGTTCACGTTTTACAAGAATCTATGTTTGGTTAGTCATATTTATTCCAGTTCTATAAGCATTTCATCAACACATGCACAATATATTCTTGGCTTTTCATCACAGTACACTTAACTTGATAACCCGAATACATTTTGATGAAATAAACCTTGTCAATTATACCACCTGAATGCTATACATTTTCTTGTTCTTATACATTTTGTATTGACCACACTTGACTTGTTTGTTCATTCATGAAGCCCTCATGTCAACATGTTTATCATGCAGGTCTTAGTGTACCATGACCTGTTAGGAATGATGCAACATCCACATCACGCCAAGGTAAATATGACTGTCCTATTTTAGCCTTCCCTAGCAATTGATTTTTTTATGACTCACGCCGAATCAAAACTGTACAAATATGATGTACCTGCAGGTTACGCCAAAATTTTGCAAGCAATTTGCTAACGTCGGCAGCGTCATTAACAAGGCACTTTCAGACTACAAGCAAGAAGTGGAAACACGGTCTTTCCCTGGCCCCAGTCACACTCCGTACAAAATCACTGCCACGGATGTTGAAGGCTTTGCGAATGCGCTACAGAAGATGGGTTTGGGTGAGGCTGCAGATGCTGCAGCCGCCGCTGCTGATAAGTCGGAAAATGATGCGAAACCGAGCGAAGGCAGTTGATCTATGGTGGTTCATTGCCGTGGACAACTAAATCTGCCTGGCACAATGTAGTTCTGCCCCTGCCAAGACCGGTGGGGTAAACTGAAAACTTAAGGCAATGGCATGTTCCTCTGCCTTTGAATAAATAGCTGTTACTGTACACCGAGAAATGTTTCTTGGTCTGGCAGTTTTCCCATGCTGTGAAAATCGCAGAATAAAAACATGGTGCATGCTGCAGTGGTACACCGAGAAATGTTTCTTGGTCTGGCAGTTTTCCCATGCTGTGAAAATCGCAGAATAAAAACATGGTGCATGCTGCAGTGGGTTCAGTTTAGCACCTCAAATTAGTTGTTCAGAAGGGAAATATTTCTGAGTTCCTCAGATCAAGTAAGAACAGAATAAAGTATGAGCTGTTTCAATCTACATTTGATTCATTACTAATTTTAACATTCTCAATAGAGTTAGTCTACTTCATGACTAACTTGGATCAACAAACTTCCTTACAGTACTATTCTGTTCTACATACAATGGCAGCAAACGTTCTGTATACATGTATTATACAGACAGGCGTTTTTCGACAGACTATCTTCTATGCCAGCTTCTTAAAAAATGGGAATATCTTGCGGAACCTCGTGTACTTTCAAAAGTATAGGCAATCGAATGTGCATATTCTCTTACAAACGTACATATACAAGACCTCCTGCAGTTTACAGCGCCATACGACAATCTTGAAGTTAGAATATTGACATGTTCGGCTGATTTTGTTAGACATCAGTATGCACAACGTGCCTGAGCCGACTGGATGAGTAGGCCATAAGGTGAATCAGAAGCCCTTCATGAGAAGGGCAGGATGGTGCTCACACTCCTGCTTTGCAAGAATGAATCTCATGTAGAGCTAATCTTTGTAATCCTAGAGTAATCACCAACGTTGGCAACAAACAGCGGATCTTTCTCATCGCTGAAGACCGGTCTTTCGCCTGCTCGCTCCAACTCTTTTGTCAAGTCATCCATTGTTTTCTTTAAGTTGGCTTTGCTCATCTGTCCACCTTCGCTCATTGAGATGCCGACCATGGTGATTTTGGGGAGAAGAGGGTTTGCTTGCAAATCATCGTTCATGCTGGCATCATATCTGTGGATCAAATCAAGATGACTCAAACGAAGTGGATAGACAACCCAAATGAGTCTTAAGAAACAACAGTAGGATAAAATGTGATTTTAAAACATTTTGTGCTCTACAAAACTTAAAGTCCATGTGAGATCATAAGGAATTCATTGTTTGATTAAAAATGCATATGCTTTCGTGCATGACAGTGGACAAGGGGGAAAGAGGATGGCGTTGAGAACAAACCTTCTGGATCTGTTGCCACTTTCTTGCCGTCTGAACGCTCTATCATGCCCTGGCCATATATTAGGGAGTAGGTTGCTAAATGGGAAGTGAGATTGGCCATGGTCTTGGTTATTGTGTTTTCTGTGGCTGCCGCTATCAAGGTTTGGCTCCATAGCCTGAGATTGCTGATTAACTGGGCAGCAGTCAGCATCCTTAGTAGCAGTTGAACTATTGCTGGAGGTAGCAATCCTGTCAACTGAAACAGCAGTCCTGAAAGGGTGAACAAAATACATATGTTAGCAGCACAAAATGGAATCAAACAGCTTAAATTAGGAAATGGAGGCGGTATTACTGATACAACAATGAAATGGATTAAATTGCGTGTTCAGTAATTTGACTAATTTCAGAAGTTCATATTTGTAGCTTTCCAAAAGATAAGTTCGGCCATTGTTCTTCTTCCTCTCTTGAGGATAGGTAATCGAATATCTATAACAACAGCATCTACATGAACCAATAACTTTGGCATTTTCACAATTTATACTATGTATGGCCATCAAGGTATCAAGTTACGATACGAGACTATTCAAATATGCAAAATTGGGAGATGCAGAGTTAAATTTAATGAAAAATTCGAAAACCATTTAGCATAACTTGGCTAGTTAGTCTCTCTCCACAAGTTCATCACTACTGAAGGAGCACTTCTATAAAAATTCTGAGAGAAATAGTCTAATACAAGCATGACATTGCATCCATACCTTTCTTCAAATGAGTCAACAACATAGGGAAAATGTGGTTGTATACCAGCAGCTCTTCTGAGCCACTTATTTCCTAGTAGTAGTCTATCAACAACATCAAGAAACTGGATCTCTGCGGCTTTTGTTACAATACTTAATGGTATTCCAGCTGGACCAATCTCTTTCATCAATTCTTTCACCTACATAACAGTTCCTTCAAATATGAGAGGCCAAAAGTCTACAAATAGGAATTTAGACATTTTTCTATGCGTTAGATGATCATAGTACCTCAGGGGGCTCAAACAAGCTATCTGCACTTTCTTCAAGTATTTCTGATGTTAAACTATCATCAACAGTGTCTCTTCTACGTTGTACATGGCGGTTTTGAATCATTGAATGGAAATGCTGATCCATTGAAGCTTCAAGAATATTGTCCAACAAGTTTTTATCAAAAAAGTATGGTGAATACCTGAAATCATGAGCACAAAAATTCATGTTATGCTTTCATGAAATATTTAAGACAACTTAACTATCTCCTATTTTCTCCTGGCATGCGGAGAAGCATCTAGTATGCACAAGAATCCACATACATAGCACATGAAACGTCATGGCAGTCTACAAGCACACATCAGTGGACCATATGCAGATAATCTAACTACGTTGACATTTGAGAGGAACCAGGATCTCAATTCTCATGACTGAAGCAAAATTGTTAAATCAGAAGAATACTTGACAGGAAACGAATTAGCCCAGAAAAGGAAACAAATGTAAATATGAAAAGGTGGATCTCAGGAGTACATTTATGGAGAGAAATAAATTTAAAATGCTACATTGTTGGGTTTTCAATAATATCTGCTCGCAGGAAAAGATGCACATTAAACATAACATGAACTGAACAGAATGGCAGCATGCTAGTAAAGTATGACATGACAAAATACTAGGGAAATGATCAAAGGAAGAATCAAGAATTCAATCCATACCATCTAATTCCATCATTCGTCGCCACTGCAATATTTAAATTTTGAGCGCTAAAAACAGGAACACCAGCTAGTTTTTTCCTTCTGCTCCTTTGTGGAATTGACTTTAAGAGCTTATTCGCAGCCTTGACCTAAAAGGAGAAGAAAATTAGTTTCTGTTGATTGTTGACAATTTAAGTTATGCAAAACTGAAATATTTACGCACAAACCTGCTTTTCATTTGGAACAAACTGGAACATATGAGGTTTTTCCTGCAAGATAGCAAGTTTCCTGAATACATTGAACACAACATGCCATATGTACAATGCTTAAAAGTTCATAGATAAGATATATCACAGGGAGGTCCTGCGTAACTTTCACACCTTGTATATAACATTTACGAATATGATGCACAAAATAAAATAGCCCAACCAAGAAGTGTGCAGCATGTGCTTTTTTCAATGCCAGTCCTATCAAAGAAGGCTATAACCTTAAAGGTCAATACAGAACAAGTTGAGTTTGACATGAATTTTGGAACAATTAACTGTAGAGCACAAATGTTGTTCTTTTGCACAACTAATTAATAGACATTCTCGAATAGCAAACTCGGATTACATATCTTAAATTCTTAATAGGTACTGTGCGTCATCTGGAAATGTATAAGCGCTTCAAATGGCCATCTTCTGTCTGAATAGTGTCAATGTGGTATGTTTGAAACCACGGCACATCTGGTGAAATACTCTTGAAAAAACATACGTCGTAGCGTAGGCGTCCATATTAAGATTTAAGGAAAGACTTGGCTTCAAACCTTAGGGGTTTAGATTTAGAAGTACATAAGCACCTAAACATACAATCACTTCAAAGATCTGTGGAACCTAATCTTTGAAGTGTTTTTCAAGAGACGATATAATAACTGAATACTTCAGTATCGACCAAACACATCTCAATATCATGTGGCAAATAAAAGTTTAACCCCAGAGAGTTATCCAGACAGAGAAAGCATTCCAGTTCTGTATGTTAGCATACTATGAAGTAGTGGATTTGAAGTGCTCAGCAACAAAGTCATGCGTAGTGAAACATACACTGTGATATCTTTTATAATTTACTTAAAAATCGTAAGAATATCACATGAAAGTTTTCTTGCTAAGAAAATGGTCATATACCTTGAAATGTTCGTATGCTACATCAAGGCGACAGGCCCCCACCATACCACTTGGGACATTTAGCCGCTTAACATAAGACACTGAAGATGTTGAAGCAAGTTAGCTTAAAGTATTTCTCCGAAACAACTTGACATTTGAATATCTAAATTGTGCAAAACCCTTCACTAATCAGGCATATTCAGTACCACTAATGCAAGGAATACTTGCTTAGCAACAGTGTTATTCGTAGAGAGATCCAAACTTGAAATGGGCATGGAACTCAACTGATATTAAGACTAAAAAATGCATTTACCCTGCCCAGCAGGCAATCCTGAACTTCTATTTTGTGAACCAACAGATGTCCACTTTAGTCCAGTATGCGAGTTTTTGTGCCTGATTAAAGGAAATCGGCAAAAATGGGAGGAGTAGTACAATTCATTGTGCTCCCATCCAAAAGCCAGCTTGCCAAAATATTTTGAGGTTTCATACAAAAATAATATCGACTGCTCTGTGGCTGTAATGCAGCCAATTTTTTTAATAATATAAAGAAAAATAAAAAGAACTTAACTACTATGTGCTTCAGTGGTACCCATCAAATCATTATTAACTTCGCAATGCATCAAGCAGATAAAGAAAACAACAAAATCATAAAGAGAATACCTGAATCATTAAGATCCATGAAGAACCTAAACACTGGATCACTTTCACTCTTCTTCAATGGTGACAATATCTTTTTGAACCACGTAGGGGTCCTGAAACAGAATAATTTTGAAAATGCAAAATGAGCAACCAAAATATCACCTCAACTATGCTATCATTATATGTTGCGGGAAACAGTTTAGAGTATGCCCTCTTGAACTACGGAAGCTTCAAATAGAGTACACTTCTTTAGTCCACCAAGTACAGACAAACTCATTAAAAATCTATCATGACAAACAGACACCAATGGCATAAAATAGATATACATCTTCAAGCACACGTTAATAAGTTATATGCAGCGAATATTGGTGCTATGTATTTATGAAACCATTATACACTGCACATATCATCTTTTTTATGCATGTACAACAGAGTATGCCATGCAAAGCAAAGGGGGTGTGGATATGATCCCTAAAGAAGGCAAAACTAGAAGAGACTAAGTGAAAGATATGATAGATTTGATCAATGATTATTTATCCAAGATGAAAATATCATAGAAGGGAAGTAACATCTTATCATTTAATGATGTAGGATAGCATCCATGGTTCAATCTTGTGGTCTGACAGGGCACACTAGATGCCCTTACAGAGCAGAATGTGACTCATCATGTGTTCCAAAGATACCAACATAGCATGATATCTCAGAGCCCTATGTTAGTGACGGAGTTTTGTGCGATTTGCAGACAGGGATGACTTGAAGGAACACAAAAGCGGGCGCGCATAAACAGTAGATTGTATTGCCTAATTTTTGTTTGCAGGATGTAGTTTCCTGAGTTTAGAAAATCATTGGAGGATCCATGTCCCCATCTGCGGGCTTTTACAAAGCTCCACCAGTGAGCAGCAGCGTGACATTGTAAGTGAGAAATATGAAATGTGCCAAAACCTGTAGTAGAGCAGCAACACTCCCTCATTGCTTAGCGTAAAATCTTCAATGATAGAGGCAGTTATCTTACAAAATACAGCTCAATTGGTAGCAAATTTCCGTAAGGATTTTCCACTACAGGTAGATTTAAAAGGCGTAAACATTCTCCTCAGTTCCCACTCAGACAAGAGCGCCAATTGTTAGAATTTGCGCCATTATATGGGGCAGCCCAATAGCAATTTCTGAAATCTCAAATGTCCCATGTGCATGGCAAGAGGTGGGAGGTGCTAAAGTTTACTCCCACATGGAAAGTTGGAGGAGAGTTGCACCACCTAATAAGGTGGAGTGTTTTGCTACTTGGTAAGCATGTGAGAATAGAAGGCTCTCTCTCGCGCACTCCTCCCCGACGCTCGTCGCGATCGCGTTTCGCGAATCGAGTCACGGCAACTTTTGTCTATATTTTTGCTCTTCGGAAAAACTGAGTCGTTAGCGTACGCGTATAGCTTAGCCAGTTTGGGTCGCTCCTGGACCGTGGGCTGCTCTAACCGACTCAAACGTGTGCGATGTGGTCAGCCCACGTTGTACCCGTTAGGGTTTCCCGAGCCGCACTGTATAATGCCTTGCACTGTGTGCGCCGTCACGCACCGAACTAATCTAGGGTTTGACACATCTCGTGCCTTGCCCCGCCACCGTAGTCTACTCCATCCCGAGCGCCGGCGTGCACCGGTGATTGGGAGAGCAGGTCTCCGGAACCATTCGCTCTTGTGATCTTGTACGACGAGAGGGCGAATTAGGTTTTTGGGAAGCACCTCGCACGACTGCTCGCCGCTTCCACCACGGGTCGTTTACAAGCCAGTGCTGCGGATCGCCTCCGCAGACGTCGTCTACTATGAGTTTACGACCAGTCTTCACCAACGTCGTCGTCAACACATCACCACTGCTTTGGGCGCGGCGACTTACCTGCATCGACGGCTACTTCCTCTACAAACGTTCGGTACGTGCGACGTATTCTGAACTCCGGTTTTACTATGAATGTGTTTGCGTATATGCTTCTATTGTCATGTTGATTAGCACGTCTAGTATGCTCGAGTATCACATGTTCATGTCAGTAGCTGCTGCAGTCATGTTTAATATTCTGAAATTAATCATGAAATTATTGCCTAATTATCCAACACCAATCTCGTCTTTGCTTCCAACATGACATGGCGTCAGCGACTAACTGCGGAATGGCAGAGCTACAGGGAAAGCGTTAAGCAGCAGATGAGAAGGATATATACCTGTCGGCGATGAAGTGCGGGAGGTCGAAGCGTTTGGTGACGGCCATGAGGCCGTTCCCTGAGGGGTCGAGCATGGTGAACACCTGCCCCACGAAGGCGGGGCCCCCGCTCGCGCCAACCTTGACCCCGCCTGCCCCCTTCCCGCCGCCGCCTGCCGCGGCCATGCACGCCGCCGGCAACCGCTGCAGATGGTCGTGGGGGGGGGGGGGGGAGGCGAGGTGAGGAGGAGGAAGAAGGGGGAAGGGAGTGGAAGGGGTTGGAGGAGGGGAGAGCTTGGTGATGGTGGTGGCGCGGTGATGTTTATGTTACTACGGTACGGTGGTGGTTGGAGGAGACGAGGTGCGGCGTGGGAGAGGGCCTTGGACTTGGAATCTATCTGGTGGTGGCCTGGTGGGTTGGGTTGGGTTGGGAACTTGGGATGGATATGCGTAGCGTGCCGTCCCGCCGTCGCCCGTCGTCTCTGCACGTGCACGGCGTGCCGGGCGGTGCTCCGCGGCGCGCGATTTGTCTCTGCAACTCGTTAGGGCTCCTTGTTTCAAAGGAAAAGAAAAATGTAGTAATAGAACCTATAAGATTGATTGGAATGATGTTGTGCTACTAAGGGCACGTGCTCCAGATTGGACTTCCGTGGGTACTGATGAAATAGACTAATTAAGCCATGCATGCAGCCACCATGTGGACTTCTTTTTTCGTTTTCGAACTTTAAAACATTTTATCTCTTAAACCGTAATTTAAAATCCACCTCCGTTTTCACGGTTGGCTTTGTTGCGACGAGATATTCAAAATTAGATCTCATCTTGATATGTTTTGACAACTTTTTTTTTCCGACCTTAGTTGTCAGATTATAGTCACTTGGTTACCATGCATTATCAACTTGGTTAAAATCAAATGGTTGCCTGGTCTTTTGAACTGCGCTACTCACCGATGTAATCCTTCTGTGACGGTAATCCCATATTTTACGTGTCTAGATTGGATCAAATACTCACACTATGAACATGAACATGTAGATCATGGTTATGACAAAAAAAACATGTAAAAAGTACCTGTTAACCATGAATTATTTGAGTGGCAACTGCTAACTAGTCATATGGCAACTACAGTATAATAACCTGGCAACTAGCGACGAAAAAAAAAGTTCATCAAAACATATTAAGTTGGAGCTTTTTTTGAAGTGTTCTTCGAGACGAAACCAGCAGTGAAAACGGATCATCAAATGAATTTACGGTTTAAAAGATAATTTATTTTGAATTTTCGAATCATAAAAAGATTCCCCACATGCATGTAGTCATTGGTCCCTTCACACTTATAGAACGACGTGCACGCCGGACCGAATCCCTTGCTAGGACACGTTTGTTTATATTATATGGGATGAGAGATTCTCTTTGATCGTAGCAAAGAAATTTTCCATGAGGTTAGACCTCATGTTTTTTTTCTATATGATTTACACTACAACATTCTTGTGAGATTAATTTCTATATGATGTGATCCTATATATGAATCAAACAACTTCTATAGAAAATTTTCTATAGGAACTAATCATTCAAAAATCATATACCATTCTTTGTATCAAAGGGCCATTATTCTCCCCGGCCAATCCTCGTACTTGGAGCAGAGAGTTTACACATTGCCTGCAACTTATGATGTTGAATTAGATAATCGGCCTTTCTCTCAGTTCATTGGTCTTAGCTGTTTTAACCATATATTTTTTTAGGGTTTAAGATGCTGAAGAGTGTTGTAATCCATCTATTAGCATTGGATGGTAAGCTTCAACGATGGTGATAAGCTTCTTTTATCTTACCAACTACTCCGCAAGTCACAGCCCCGATAATATGCGCGAAAACATGTTCACAAGCCAAAACAAAAGTGCTTTTTATGGGTTTCAGATATGTTTCTTCTTGAAGTTTCAACAATGACAATTCAATAAGCTTCAGTTCGTGAACCAGTTTAAGTATGTTCAGAAAAATAACAGTCAAGAAACATACTATTTGGATAAACTCAACAAAACATGCAATTCCATAGTTTATACGGCCAAACAGGATTTGGAATTGTATGCTACCCCTTGATTCCAACAGTAAATTACATTCACAACCAAACAGCGAAATTTGAATTGGAGCCCATTTCCTTTCTCTCTTGGAAATGGAATTACTAGTCCAATTCAATTCCCAACAAACTTTCCTACATCCAAACACAGTGTAAGAAAAAAGTTTCAATGCGCAACATGGAGCACAAAAAAGGTAAACTGGGATTAAATGGAACCAAATTTTGATCGCTTGTTCCACCAATTAAATAGCTCCACTACAATTCAAAATCCACAAACTTTGAAATTGCCAGCGGCGCCCCACTTTGTTGTCATCTGGGTTGTCCGTATCACCCTGCTCTTGAATGACCCTCGACCTTGTCTGACCCATCAACGACCCAACTCGCTCACGTTCTCAGCCCATATACACAACCAGATCTCTCTACAAGTTCGGACTTATGTCAAGCTCAGCCTTGTCATCGCACTCGCTCGTTGCATTCCTTCATCCATTCCTTCATCGACGTGCTCATCAGAGGGATCTTGTGATGGACTCATACCGACATGGTTGTTCCTTCAAGTTGGACGATGCAACTAGTCGGGCATCTTCAAGAGGATGATGATGGAGCATTAAGCGTCGCTATTTTCTTTGTATCATACGGGATGTGAACCAGTTCAAGGTTGATTTTGCAGCAAATAGAAGGTTTAGGATAAAAAATAAACTTTCTCAAGAGTTCAGGAACGAAAAGTGGGCTTTGTATTCTTTGAAACTTGGGCTTTATGAGAATTCATCACAACTCACTATGACAGCTACGATGTATTGGTAGTTCTACAACGGGCCATGTGGCTTTCGGTGTGCACCTTTGTAGTGACCCAGCACACCACTGCATGTTGTAGTGTACAAGTCGCTGACATAATACTCACGGAAGGACCAATCCGTAAATATTACATCCTTCAGAGTAGTACAACAGAAACATAGTCGGTCCAAGGTAACACTATAGGATTACAGCACTAATCAATACAAAATCTCGAGAACCTCCTTTACAAACAGAAGTAGGTCTCGTGCAAATGAAACTCTCAAAAAGATCCAAGTCGTAGTACTAAGCTGGATATCAGCTTTACTTAAACTCCTAATCCACAACTACTGTTCTCACACCCTAACTATTCATCTGGAATCTCCTTGTCTAGCGTTGTGCTTCTTCTTCCAAGAATAGACGTTTTGTCCGTAAGCATTGCCGTCGACGGTCCACCATTGAAGTGTTGTCGCCACTCATCCGTCGGCAGACTCCACCAGGTTGATTTGACTCCTTGTCGAAGACCTCACCAACATCGTGATGGATTCCTGTCCTTCCTCGGCTAACTCCAATAATCTAAGCAGGGGGTCAACAGAGATAAGGGTGAGCAACACGAGCGTTACTCAGCAAGTTCATATAACAGGAATAAGGTGTTTTATGCACTAGCTACCATCCATACCAAAAGGTCATGGATGAACATGCCTATTTTTGTAAAACATTTTTAGGAAAAGATTCATTTTATCTTCAGAAAACTATGCCCGTCATCGATTCACAGGTGCTAGGGCCTTGAGGAGCCTCCTTTCCTGCAGCGTTCGCCGTTCCTTCCTGGAACGTGGAGTAACATGTCACATTTTTACACTCTGCAGAGGTGCGTTACTTTACCCATAAGAGACCAACGCCTTGTTGCACAACCGGGCGAGTCTTTCCCGTCCACACTTCCTTTGGTGTGGGGCCCAGTCGTTGATCCAAGCCATTCGCCGTGCTTTTCCAACAACCCCGCATGCCCACCCAATTCATGCATAGCAGAATCACCCCTGACTCTACCCCTTACGGTAGATACCTAGGCATCCCCTTGCAGACCATCATAGACACCAGAGTCCGTGGGCATTAAGGGGTCCCACCCATGTGCATGTAGTCGCACTAGATCTATAGCGTACGGCTCTGGCTGCCCGTTGACATGCGAAAGGGAAAAGATCACAGATGACTTTCCCGTCCCATTCCAAGTCTCATGGTTAACGCTTCATTTTCGGCGCAAGAACGCTGACGGCATTGGTTCTTAAGTCCTAGGTAATACTTTCCCGTGCAAATGGAACCTCCACCAACCACATCATTCCATGGTTCCATCTGCCAGCCAACAATATATATATAGCAATTCACATCATTCGAAGATAGGTTTTTCTTTTTCATGCAATGATAAACCATAGTATTTTTCATTTACTTTGATAAACATAATCAAGTAGGACATGAGCAAGAGTGAACTTGCCTTTTTGACTGCAAGATTATGCAGCCAAGGTCTTCGATACAATATATACTCCAAAATCTGGAAAGAACATCATTGGTCCGGTAAGGACTAATGTTTGAAGAAGCAATATGCTATTATGCATAAGTATGAGATGCATCGCTCTAAACCCCGTAACTAACTCTCGATGGTTGAGGGTTGTTTAAGTTTGGTGATTTCTTTTAGATTTGTTTGATCTTCAAGTTTACTTCACTAGAAAGATGAGTTTAAAACTTTAGCCTTAAAGTACCATATTAAGCATAATAATAAAGTAGAACAACATCGATAACACTAAATAGTTGTTTTAGGGTTGGTTACATCTTTATGTTTGTAATGTGCATGTATTGACTCAAATTAATTAAAGAAATTTGTGTAGTATTATTATTTATGAATACTAAAAGAATAACTTTTGAATAAATAAGTAATGTGAAATTGTGTAATATTATTATCTATGGGGCAAAAAGAATAACTTTTGAAGAACAAATATTGTACACATTTGTTGATATCATACTAGAATGGTACTTATGTTATTTAATTAAATACTACTATTTTCTATTGAGCTTTGTTTCTTTAGGAAGAATGGTTTGTTCTATCTATAGAGTAGAACAAGTTGCATTTTTATTTACTTGATAAAGTATTATCAAGTATTAAGAGAAACCACTTATAAAGTTATCTTTTATTAAAGTATCATACTTCAAAGGAAGCAAGTAAAGTAACATCATTTTATGTTTAAATTTCTAGTTTTTAGAGTATTGTCTTCAAGGAATAAATAGAAAATTAAACTAATTATTAAAGATAGTAATAATAAGTGATCATATTTTATTAAGTAGGGATTTCAATTTTAGATTATGTAGATCTCTCTTAATAATTATTTTGAAAATTTGAGATTTACATATGTGAAACATTTCAATTGAAATTTAATGCATCCAAAATTAGTATTTCAACTACTTCATTTTTAAATTAACAATGAAATGATTGTTTCAATTTTTGAAAGATGTGTTTGAGCAATATAAATACCTCAAAAATCATATTTGTTCTTATCACATAAAATAGCACTCTAAGTTTTATTTTATGTCGTTTTATAAACTTATAAATAGTTCAATTTGGATTTAAATTCCTAAAGGAATTATTTGTGAATTTGTTTGAAGAAAGAAATTAGTGATTAATTAATTGGACTGAATGGTTTATTGGGCCAATGTGTGCTGGGCCTAGTGGCTCACACACGTACAAAGGCTGAGTCGTACACACCACATCCACACGTATGCTGAAACTGGAACCCCAGCACGGACGTACACGCACGCACGTATCTCTCTCGATCCCCTTTCTCGTTTCTCTCTCGTTCCCGTCCGGGTGATGCGCCGCCGCCCGGCTGCCCCGACCGTCGCCGGCCATTCCCGGCGCCGCCGCCGGCTGATGCTGCTCCGGCTCCCTCCTGACTATTGATTCCACGCCGCCGCCGCGCTCGTGCGAGCCCCAGCGACCCCTAATCGCTCCGGCGTCCGCCCGGCGATTCGCCGCTGCTGCCACGCCCTGCTCCGACCGGCTCCGGTCTTCGACGCCGCCACCTTATGGCGCTGCTCCGCCAAGGTCTCCACCTCCGGTTCCTTGCCGTGTCGCCTCCTTCCTCTCGGGCACACTCCTCGGCTGTGGTCAGAAGTGATGGTGGTGTGGTACTGCTTTGGTGGTGTGTGTTGTGGCTGATGGTGGTACTGGACCTGGTGGTCTAGCTTTAGTTCTCCCTCGACTTCCTCTTCTCTGGTGCCGGCGGGATGGTGCACTGGCGCAACCCCGGCATCGACAACCCTTGTCGCCACTGCCTCGACTACAACGACTCGAGGTGAGCTTCCTGCTGTGACCGGCTAGTGAGCCGATGAACTGGTTGTGGTTTGTGATATTTAGGACTGGCTAATGCTTTAGTTGATCTCGATACTATGTGTTGGATGTTCCTAATGAACACATCTAGCTAACTGTGTCGTGTGAATCTCCTGCTTGGCCTTTTAACTGATGAAAGCTTCAGTGATGATTTCCAGATGATTTTCTCAGGTAGTTATCTCTGTGGAGTTAGTTTATCTTGCGATCTTGTCATATAGGCTTATGCCCCTTACTGTTAAAGTGATATCATGTTTATATGCCCAGGTTTTCAGTTTGGCCAATTCTAAGGTCTTGGCTGTTGCTCTCTGAACATCCCTTGATGCCACTGCTCTTATCTGTTGGTGATGTTTGTGTGTGCTACTCTGATCCCTTTAGTTCAGAGATGTGCCACCAGGTGTGTTGTGGTTGTGCTCATTCCTGGGTGTAGAATAATTTCTGTGGCTAAGTTTAACTTAGCTCTGCATGCTGTGACGCCTCATTTGAGTTACACAGAAGCATAACTGTAATTCTTAGCTTTAGAAATTCGTTTATGCCTTCTAATGCTCTTGTTGGTGCTCAGATGTGTTTGAGGTGCCTCTCCCTTTGTGGGTTTTGTGCCCAACATCTGCTTATCTTCAATAGAATTTAAATCCAAGCATTCTCTGCTTGTATGCCTTTGCTAAATTGTTTGGATATACTTGTCCCTGCCTATGATGCAAAAGACTGAGGCTTATTTTATTAAGAACAGATACTTGCTGTTTTATTTAATTTCCTAGGATGATTTAGCATAGCACTACTATGCTGGACTGAGGAAACGATCCTAGCTCACCTCCTATTTATCTAGCACACCCTTGCTAAGGTTTAAAGATTTTAACCTGCTGATGTGAGCTAGTGGTGATTGTTGCTTGTGGCTTGTGGCTCTTCTGGATGCATGATCTACAGATCTTGTGGATCTCCTCTTGTTCAGTGTATTGGCCTGCTCCTCCTGCTCCAGACAGCTTCCCTCTAGCTTCTGGCCTCCTCACCTTGCTCCTGCTGGGCCTTGTGCTTCTATCCGTCTTGTTCTTGCTTTTAGCAAGGATTGAGTGGTGAAAAGTGAATGGATTTGATTATTTGGCTGAAGAACTGGGTGCTGTGCAGTGAGGAACTCGAACTGGTTCTTGCTGTGAGAGAGATGGTGCTAATTTGCTTAGTTGCAACGACCTGGTGCTCTTATCCCTTCAGGCTGGTTGTTGTGCTATTGACAGCACAGTGAACTGCATGTGTGACAGTGCTGCCTGCCTTCCTGCTTATTCAGATCCTTTGAACCTGGAAGCAAAACTTCGGCTGGCTTGAGATTATCTCTAAGTTGTGCATTATTTCCACTTGCCAAGTGGATTTGTGACCTAGCCAATGATGTTGCACTGAGGCTAATACTTGTGAATTAAGAACAGATACTACACTTAGCCCCTAAATACAACACTCAATGATGTAATTAGCAATGCAACTCATTGCTAAACTGAGAGTAATACTAATTCTAACTCCCCTTTGTATTATTTTCGATTTTGCTTTTCCTTTTGTTTTGCAGGAAACAACTATGGGTTAAAGATCAAGAAGAAGAAATACAAGACATTTAGTTTATGAAACAATTTGTAATTTTCTCTTTCTTTGTATTTCCATTTGTTGTAAATAATTTGTAAAGACAATGTAATGTGTGTTAATTCAATAAAATGTTTTATTTGTCTTTAGAAGAATTCATAAGTTGTATTACTTATTGCAAAGATTTGAATTATTCAAATCTCCATCAATTTATTTACATAATTATTGTTTTAGTTTCTTAAATGTTTGGATTTGAATTTACTTTACAAATTCAATATTATTTGAATATTCAAATTGGATTCAAAATTCCCACAACAAGTAATTACCTAGAGGTCATGTCGAAATTTATTGCATTCACCTAAAATGAACTAAACCTAATTCAAGAAGATGAATGAACTCCGATCAGTCCAGGGTTTTTAGTTTGCGAAAAATTTATCCGAATTTTTCAAATGCATGCATGCAGATACACAAATTTCTATTTCTACCCTCCGATAACTCCTAAATGCTGGGGTATAACAGTCTTTCCCCCTTAACAAGAACTTCGTCCCGAAGTTATAGCGTGTGTACCTGAATGTGAGAGTTACTCAGGTGACACCTAGATAAGGTGATTATTACGTGGCTTTATGAATTGGCTTTACTCCCTCCTTGGAACTCATATCCCTGGAGAAACACCATAAATCTCCATGTAGCTTGCTTACTTAGAAACTTGAATATGTTGCCTAAGTTGTAATGTGGTTTATTATTTCCTCCTCGCTATTCTTTCTCTTGTATGGATCATGGTTGTATCTTATCATATTTTCCTACTTGAATCAAGGTGATCCAAATGATAAGTTATTAAGATTCTGTATCTAGTATCCAACATCACTTGGTGAAGACATCCAGTTAAATCCTAGCAAAGCTTTAATTAAGTTGGTTATAGAAGAATGTGTGTGTATTTTATCACATCAAATTTCCCATCACTTGGCTGACATGCACTAGATTATCTGACCTTCTGTTTATTTGTATATGACACTCAATTGTTTGAGCATACAAAAGTGATTTGCTAACAAGTTCATGAGGCTTGTTATCAAACTACTTCTATATAACACGAACATTGGAATATCACACTATTTCTAGAGAGATTAATAATAATAGATTCTGATATAAGAGTTTCCAAATACTCAATGATAGATTGGTATAGTACTTCTTTGCCAACCTAAGAAATCTCTCTTCAAAGTCTTCTTGTCGTAGTTCTACCTTCTTGTGATTTGCTTCTCTTGCAAAATGACTTCGAGAAGGTTTGGGAGATAAGAAGATAAGATGGTCTTGATAAAGTAAGACGATCTAGATTAAGATTTAGTTTAGGATTTTATTATCCTTCCTTGAACTTCTCATTCTTCTTTCCTTTAAGATTTGTACTTATTTCATAAATGATGGATTTTACCTAGCTTTCAACCCATTCCTCTTTTAAAGGTTGTATCTTATTATTATTCCATTAGTTGTATCTAAAGATACTTTAGTTGTTGGATGTTCAATTTGTATTAGAGATGTATAGTGCTTATGAAATAATGTCTTAAAATGATAAGTTAATAAGATATTCACTTAGGATATTAGGTTCTCATATGCTCATATACATGCATTCTCAACTAGTCTTTCGAGTGTTGGTCGATCACTCTATGACTTCGTCGAAAAAGTTTTTATTTTTCCCGGATTTTTAGATGCATGCTATGCAAATGCACACATTATTTTTAGCTCCTTTCTACTCTCTGAACTACGGGTATTACATACTCTCCCCTTAGAATTTGCTAGGGCGCTTCCTTTCGTCTGACCTTTTGTTAGTCGATCTTCATCTAATTGTATCCATTCAGTCTCAAGTTACAACTAGATCTTTTCTGCTGAATACAGTTGCTTTTCTATGCCCTTTGTGCTCAAACTTCCAACCTGTATACCTATGGTCTCTCGAAGAACACCGGTACTATCACCAGGTTGTGATTCCCGAGACATTCTCCGGTTCAGAGTTATCATTCCTACATCCAATAGCTTCCCGAAGAACAATTGGTAAGTCCACCACTGTGAACAACCAATAAGATCTCCCGGTACATTGAATGTTCACTCGGACTAGCATTCCAGTTGTCTCACCTAGGGTCTTGAGAAAAGACTATTGCAAAACTAGTTGCAATTGGTGATAACTTAACTCTAATTTAGAACGGGTTGTTGGTCATCTAGTCCAAATTCGTCTGATATACAACTCTTTCATCTATCTGTTGCTGGAACTGGTTCCTTTCTTTTGGGTGATCAGACAACGTGACTCTTCAATTTTTATATTGATTCAACCTCCATCCAGTCCTTGGATCTTGGATGTCAATCCTATGGCAATCCATCCTTCTCTACAGCTACCCCGTATAGATGGTGACTTCACTATATCTCGACATCACATGTCTCTGTTGGCCACATTCCTAATTACTAACTCTTTGTACTATCGACAAATCCATGAACTCATCTCCCATGGTTTTGGTGTGTCCTTGGGAATAATAAACCTTGAAATTGTTTTTCCTTAATCTCTTTGGATTCCGATATCTTGCCTTACTTGACATATCAGACCTTGTTATTAACCACCAAATATTAGATTGTTGCTTCATATTCCTCTACCATCACTTCATGACTCTTTTAGGCATACCAGTCCTATACCTCTTTCCTCGAACTTTCTCCAAATATCAATGGTGTCTTATGTTTCTCCCAACACCATCTTCTTCCGCCAAGTTGCGACAACTACCAACAATATATTACTACCTATTGTGGCTTCTTAATCCAGCGTCTTTCAGTTCCCGCTCGATGTCCTTCGCTTTATAATCGCCATCCATGGGTAAAACGTTAAATTTGACTGTCCAACTCAAATATTTGTCATGACAAGACCTGGTGTTTAAGTCTTTCAACTTCATAATTCTCCTACTTCAGTAGAGTTTCTCATGTAGCTTTCCTGTCTTCATCGTTAGTTAACCTTCCTTCATCTTGTGATGATACTCTTCTTGGAACTTATGTAGTTTCTCCATCCTTCCCTGTCTGTTGATGTAGACCTCCGAATCCAAATCTGATATGATTTGTGGTCCATTCCCACGTGTAGCTTCATTTACTTCGATCATCTTGACTTCCTTCTCTTCATGAGCCTTCATTGTTGTTTGAAACTTCTGGGAACACGTCTCTCCCTTACACGAATCCTATCTACCTCTGGATCAGTAACATCAAGAAAAGAACTCAATGTGACAATCATGCCATTGTACATCGATTTCTATCTTTATGTACCAACCTAGCCAATCAAAAATCCAATAAGATCCAATAAATCGCAAATGCAGTTATATAACAATCATGCAACATAAGCCCGTAAAATAAGTAGTACATTGAGTAAAAACATCTCAAGTACCCAGGCTTAGATGCTATACACTACAAGATAGGTATATATTACCTTATAGTCCTATACTAAATCAACTTTTTGCCTCAGTGGTTACACCAGTTGCCCATTTGCAACGGAATAATCCTAGGACAAAGTACTCAAAGAGTAGTTGTGGTATGGCTTGGTTTCTTATGGAACTAGACTCCATGTAAATTGAATCTTTCCTCTTGCTAGAACAAAATTCTGCGACATATTTGTATCCTTCATGTAGTTACTCATGGTACATCAGAAGTAGTAATGTAGCTTCCTTCATTGTTTATGCCATCTCCTAATTTCCTTAACACTCAATACTATACTCAAGGTGAATCCCCTTGGGACTTCATTATAGGGTATTAGCATACTTTTCATAGCTGAATGTTGATGATTCTTCACTATCATCAAACATCTCCTCACGTCCTTCATCACGAACTTATGATAGGGTTCTACTTCATAGGATTATCAATGATACCATATAGGTAACACTGACTTGGATGTAATCTATTTGGTGTATCAACTGGTACAAGACAGTCTTAACTGGTCATACCAAGTTGAAAATAATTAAGGTAGATGAATGTTATTTCTATAGAATAGTAAATAAGAATATCTACTCCAGTTGGGTAAGGAAATGTGTATACAAGTATGACATTATTATTCTCAGGTGAATAACCCTCATAATTGTAAAAATATAGAGTTTTAATTAAATATAATAACTCCCTATAGTCTTACCAACCTACAAGTCTCCTAAAAGGGTTTTAATCCTAAGGTCGTTCGCTCTGATACCACCTGTAGTGACCCAGCACACCACTGCATGTTGTAGTGTACAAGTCGCTGACATAATACTCACGGAAGGACCAATCCGTAAATATTACATCCTTCAGAGTAGTACAACAGAAACATAGTCGGTCCAAGGTAACACTATAGGATTACAGCACTAATCAATACAAAATCTCGAGAACCTCCTTTACAAACAGAAGTAGGTCTCGTGCAAATGAAACTCTCAAAAAGATCCAAGTCGTAGTACTAAGCTGGATATCAGCTTTACTTAAACTCCTAATCCACAACTACTGTTCTCACACCCTAACTATTCATCTGGAATCTCCTTGTCTAGCGTTGTGCTTCTCCTTCCAAGAATAGACGTTTTGTCCGTAAGCATTGCCGTCGACGGTCCACCATTGAAGTGTTGTCGCCACTCATCCGTCGGCAGACTCCACCAGGTTGATTTGACTCCTTGTCGAAGACCTCACCAACATCGTGATGGATTCCTGTCCTTCCTCGGCTAACTCCAATAATCTAAGCAGGGGGTCAACAGAGAAAGGGTGAGCAACACGAGCGTTACTCAGCAAGTTCATATAATAGGAATAAGGTGTTTTATGCACTAGCTACCATCCATACCAAAAGGTCATGGATGAACATGCCTATTTTTGTAAAACATTTTTAGGAAAAGATTCATTTTATCTTCAGAAAACTATGCCCGTCATCGATTCACAGGTGCTAGGGCCTTGAGGAGCCTCCTTTCCTGCAGCGTTCGCCGTTCCTTCCTGGAACGTGGAGTAACATGTCACATTTTTACACTCTGCAGAGGTGCGTTACTTTACCCATAAGAGACCAACGCCTTGTTGCACAACCGGGCGAGTCTTTCCCGTCCACACTTTCTTTGGTGTGGGGCCAGTCGTTGATCCAAGCCATTCGCCGTGCTTTTCCAACAACCCCGCATGCCCACCCAATTCATGCATAGCAGAATCACCCCTGGCTCTACCCCTTACGGTAGATACCTAGGCATCCCCTTGCAGACCATCATAGACACCAGAGTCCGTGGGCATTAAGGGGTCCCACCCATGTGCATGTAGTCGCACTAGATCTACAGCGTACGGCTCTGGCTGCCCGTTGACATGCGAAAGGGAAAAGATCACAGATGACTTTCCCGTCCCATTCCAAGTCTCATGGTTAACGCTTCATTTTCGGCGCAAGAACGCTGACGGCATTGGTTCTTAAGTCCTAGGTAATACTTTCCCGTGCAAATGGAACCTCCACCAACCACATCATTCCATGGTTCCATCTGCCAGCCAACAATATATATATAGCAATTCACATCATTCGAAGATAGGTTTTTCTTTTTCATGCAATGATAAACCATAGTATTTTTCATTTACTTTGATAAACATAATCAAGTAGGACATGAGCAAGAGTGAACTTGCCTTTTTGACTGCAAGATTATGCAGCCAAGGTCTTCGATACAATATATACTCCAAAATCTGGAAAGAACATCATTGGTCCGGTAAGGACTAATGTTTGAAGAAGCAATATGCTATTATGCATAAGTATGAGATGCATCGCTCTAAACCCCGTAACTAACTCTCGATGGTTGAGGGTTGTTTAAGTTTGGTGATTTCTTTTAGATTTGTTTGATCTTCAAGTTTACTTCACTAGAAAGATGAGTTTAAAACTTTAGCCTTAAAGTACCATATTAAGCATAATAATAAAGTAGAACAACATCGATAACACTAAATGGTTGTTTTAGGGTTGGTTACATCTTTATGTTTGTAATGTGCATGTATTGACTCAAATTAATTAAAGAAATTGGTGTAGTATTATTATTTATGAATACTAAAAGAATAACTTTTGAATAAATAAGTAATGTGAAATTGTGTAATATTATTATCTATGGGGCAAAAAGAATAACTTTTGAAGAACAAATATTGTACACATTTGTTGATATCATACTAGAATGGTACTTATGTTATTTAATTAAATACTACTATTTTCTATTGAGCTTTGTTTCTTTAGGAAGAATGGTTTGTTCTATCTATAGAGTAGAACAAGTTGCATTTTTATTTACTTGATAAAGTATTATCAAGTATTAAGAGAAACCACTTATAAAGTTATCTTTTATTAAAGTATCATACTTCAAAGGAAGCAAGTAAAGTAACATCATTTTATGTTTAAATTTCTAGTTTTTAGAGTATTGTCTTCAAGGAATAAATAGAAAATTAAACTAATTATTAAAGATAGTAATAATAAGTGATCATATTTTATTAAGTAGGGATTTCAATTTTAGATTATGTAGATCTCTCTTAATAATTATTTTGAAAATTTGAGATTTACATATGTGAAACATTTCAATTGAAATTTAATGCATCCAAAATTAGTATTTCAACTACTTCATTTTTAAATTAACAATGAAATGGTTGTTTCAATTTTTGAAAGATGTGTTTGAGCAATATAAATACCTCAAAAATCATATTTGTTCTTATCACATAAAATAGCACTCTAAGTTTTATTTTATGTCGTTTTATAAACTTATAAATAGTTCAATTTGGATTTAAATTCCTAAAGGAATTATTTGTGAATTTGTTTGAAGAAAGAAATTAGTGATTAATTAATTGGACTGAATGGTTTATTGGGCCAATGTGTGCTGGGCCTAGTGGCTCACACACGTACAAAGGCTGAGTCGTACACACCACATCCACACGTATGCTGAAACTGGAACCCCAGCACGGACATACACGCACGCACGTATCTCTCTCGATCCCCTTTCTCGTTTCTCTCTCGTTCCCGTCCGGGTGATGCGCCGCCGCCCGGCTGCCCCGGCCGTCGCCGGCCATTCCCGGCGCCGCCGCCGGCTGATGCTGCTCCGGCTCCCTCCTGACTATTGATTCCACGCCGCCGCCGCGCTCGTGCGAGCCCCAGCGACCCCTAATCGCTCCGGCGTCCGCCCGGCGATTCGCCGCTGCTGCCACGCCCTGCTCCGACCGGCTCCGGTCTTCGACGCCGCCACCTTATGGCGCTGCTCCGCCAAGGTCTCCACCTCCGGTTCCTTGCCGTGTCGCCTCCTTCCTCTCGGGCACACTCCTCGGCTGTGGTCAGAAGTGATGGTGGTGTGGTACTGCTTTGGTGGTGTGTGTTGTGGCTGATGGTGGTACTGGACCTGGTGGTCTAGCTTTAGTTCTCCCTCGACTTCCTCTTCTCTGGTGCCGGCGGGATGGTGCACTGGCACAACCCCGGCATCGACACCCTTGTCGCCACTGCCTCGACTACAACGACTCGAGGTGAGCTTCCTGCTATGACCGGCTAGTGAGCCGATGAACTGGTTGTGGTTTGTGATATTTAGGACTGGCTAATGCTTTAGTTGATCTCGATACTATGTGTTGGATGTTCCTAATGAACACATCTAGCTAACTGTGTCGTGTGAATCTCCTGCTTGGCCTTTTAACTGATGAAAGCTTCAGTGATGATTTCCAGATGATTTTCTCAGGTAGTTATCTCTGTGGAGTTAGTTTATCTTGCGATCTTGTCATATAGGCTTATGCCCCTTACTGTTAAAGTGATATCATGTTTATATGCCCAGGTTTTCAGTTTGGCCAATTCTAAGGTCTTGGCTGTTGCTCTCTGAACATCCCTTGATGCCACTGCTCTTATCTGTTGGTGATGTTTGTGTGTGCTACTCTGGTCCCTTTAGTTCAGAGATGTGCCACCAGGTGTGTTGTGGTTGTGCTCATTCCTGGGTGTAGAATAATTTCTGTGGCTAAGTTTAACTTAGCTCTGCATGCTGTGACGCCTCATTTGAGTTACACAGAAGCATAGCTGTAATTCTTAGCTTTAGAAATTCGTGTATGCCTTCTAATGCTCTTGTTGGTGCTCAGATGTGTTTGAGGTGCCTCTCCCTTTGTGGGTTTTGTGCCCAACATCTGCTTATCTTCAATAGAATTTAAATCCAAGCATTCTCTGCTTGTATGCCTTTGCTAAATTGTTTGGATATACTTGTCCCTGCCTATGATGCAAAAGACTGAGGCTTATTTTATTAAGAACAGATACTTGCTGTTTTATTTAATTTCCTAGGATGATTTAGCATAGCACTACTATGCTGGACTGAGGAAACGATCCTAGCTCACCTCCTATTTATCTAGCACACCCTTGCTAAGGTTTAAAGATTTTAACCTGCTGATGTGAGCTAGTGGTGATTGTTGCTTGTGGCTTGTGGCTCTTCTGGATGCATGATCTACAGATCTTGTGGATCTCCTCTTGTTCAGTGTATTGGCCTGCTCCTCCTGCTCCAGACAGCTTCCCTCTAGCTTCTGGCCTCCTCACCTTGCTCCTGCTGGGCCTTGTGCTTCTATCCGTCTTGTTCTTGCTTTTAGCAAGGATTGAGTGGTGAAAAGTGAATGGATTTGATTATTTGGCTGAAGAACTGGGTGCTGTGCAGTGAGGAACTCGAACTGGTTCTTGCTGTGAGAGAGATGGTGCTAATTTGCTTAGTTGCAACGACCTGGTGCTCTTATCCCTTCAGGCTGGTTGTTGTGCTATTGACAGCACAGTGAACTGCATGTGTGACAGTGCTGCCTGCCTTCCTGCTTATTCAGATCCTTTGAACCTGGAAGCAAAACTTCGGCTGGCTTGAGATTATCTCTAAGTTGTGCATTATTTCCACTTGCCAAGTGGATTTGTGACCTAGCCAATGATGTTGCACTGAGGCTAATACTTGTGAATTAAGAACAGATACTACACTTAGCCCCTAAATACAACACTCAATGATGTAATTAGCAATGCAACTCATTGCTAAACTGAGAGTAATACTAATTCTAACTCCCCTTTGTATTATTTTCGATTTTGCTTTTCCTTTTGTTTTGCAGGAAACAACTATGGGTTAAAGATCAAGAAGAAGAAATACAAGACATTTAGTTTATGAAACAATTTGTAATTTTCTCTTTCTTTGTATTTCCATTTGTTGTAAATAATTTGTAAAGACAATGTAATGTGTGTTAATTCAATAAAATGTTTTATTTGTCTTTAGAAGAATTCATAAGTTGTATTACTTATTGCAAAGATTTGAATTATTCAAATCTCCATCAATTTATTTACATAATTATTGTTTTAGTTTCTTAAATGTTTGGATTTGAATTTACTTTACAAATTCAATATTATTTGAATATTCAAATTGGATTCAAAATTCCCACAACAAGTAATTACCTAGAGGTCATGTCGAAATTTATTGCATTCACCTAAAATGAACTAAACCTAATTCAAGAAGATGAATGAACTCCGATCAGTCCAGGGTTTTTAGTTTGCGAAAAATTTATCCGAATTTTTCAAATGCATGCATGCAGATACACAAATTTCTATTTCTGCCCTCCGATAACTCCTAAATGCTGGGGTATAACAACCTTGGTCATGTGGTTGGAGACGTTGACAACATCGAGATGTACTTAAACGGGTTTGTTGGTCCGAGTCCTTACCCAGATCTTGACTTTATTTCTTGCTTGTGGGTTCAGAAGCTGGCAACCTTTAGGGAACTGAGTCTACCTGGCAAAAAGGTTGTTTCAACAGGGTGGATTACATTGTGTACAACTGTCATTATAAGATTATTGCCCACTACTGTGAAAGTTTTAAAACTAATATTAAGGAAGCAAATCGGACGATATTATCGAATTTGCACGGTGTCCTTGCATTGGAAAAATAGAGTAATGACACAAAACTTTTGTTAAACAAAAGGCAATTACACTTTTTATGTAGCTGATTAAACAAACTCATCATAACGTATTTTGTTGACTCCTAGAATCTTTAATTAAACTTAGGACGGAGACCTGTCATCAACGTCAATGATTGAGAGAAATAATCAAAGGGTAAATACTATGTATCTGAGGGCATGTACAATGGTAGACAAGGCAATTCCTCTCTTAGCACTCCACGTCATTTAGATAAGGAAATAAATACTAGTCGTACAATGCGTTATCTCTTATTGTCATCTCTAGCAATTAATGAAAATTGATTAAAAATAACTTAAGGGAAGTCATATTGTACAAATGGAGAAAATAACCTTCTCTTAATTTTAAGAGATCGTCCCTTAGCTAAGGGAAGACAACCCCCTCTCTCTTTGTTCTCTCTGCTCCAACTAAGCAAAAATCCTACGTGGCATCTCTAAGAGAAGGCTGACGTCATCCCATTGTACATGCCCTGAGGCCGATGGGAAACAAATCATCGGCCCGCTCCCTCACCGTTAGGCATGTACAATGGGGTGACGGCAACCTTCTCTTAGCGTCGACACGTAGGATATTTGTCTAGTTGGAGGAGAGAGAATGAAGAAAATGAGACTGTCTTCCCTTAGCTAAGAGATGATCTCTTACCAAATAAGGGAAGGCTAATTTCACCATTGTACCATTAGTCTTCCCTTAGAAATACAATTTCCTACTAAATATAATAAACTTTTATTAATTGCTACAGATGACAATAAGAGATAATGCATTGTACAACTTATAATTTTGTCTTCTCTATATGACGTGGATGGTTAAGAGAAGGCGCGTCTTCCCTACCATTGTACATGCCCTTAATCGCAGATCGATCTAACGTACCTCGTTTCTTTCCTTTTTCCCATCATGAACGGCAATCCCGGGTTTGACGAGGCAGTTACCAAAAAATTCACAAATTCCCTCCCCAAAACGCAATCAACGCATCCCCCACCTGCGGCTCTCTTGATTTTGCGTCGCCCCCGCGTGGTCGACCGCGTCTCGCTCGTCATCGCGGTGCGCCTCCTTGACCCACTCGCCGATGCATCCTCCTCCACCTGGTTCGATTCGCTCGCCAACACGCACGCATGAAGCTCCGCTGCGGGGAGGCGTTGGAGGGGCTTCAGTTACCGGCCGTCGGCGCTGTTGGTGTCAGAGGCGGCTAGATCCTGTCAAGAATTCACTCCGGCATGCTAGGACTCATATGCTTGTACCGCTCATGGTCACTGTCTCCGCCCCCTAGACGACTACACCATTCTAGTTGAAGGTAATACCAATGTCTGAATATCTCTTATTTTATTTTTTAACACTCAATCTGCCGTCGACCTCCAGCATTTGGATTTGTGATATCTAATTTAGGATCCGATTCATTTAACCTTTTGTTACCAATTCATGCTTCTTTAGATTTTACTGCTTCCATTCACTGTACTGTTACTCTAGGTAAGAGTGACATTCATGGTTCACGCTTTGCATGCTTCCCAAGATTCACACACACGTCTCGGTGTCGGCCATATCATGTTAAGGATTGTAGGTTCGACACTTCTAGATAGTATCATCCATGCTTCTGTTACTCTGGTGTATGCTTCAACTGTATAGAAGTTTTGCTTCGTATGCTTCCGATTATGATCTTTTTCTCACATATTTCTATCGTATGCCAGACAATCTCCGTCATGGTCGTTGGCCGTATGGTGGAAGCACGCCAAGGAGCCGCGATATCTTCCCATGACAAGGAGATAGACCAAGACATGTCGTCATCGGCCGTGCTACAGTTCCGAGGCTTCCACCATTGTTTGGCAAGTGAACATCAAGAGACATGCGTGGTGTAGCCTTGCCATTCGAGGGCGTCCCTGAATAAAACTGCACTGAGCTTGTGTTGCGTCGCTTGGTTGTTCAACCGCCGCGAAGACGATGACCGGCTTCTCCTACGCGCAATTGTAATGTTCTATGTAGGAAGCATATAGCACGAACAATGAAAACCCACGTTGTTACCAGTTTGTTCATGCAAGCAAGTTCTCGATTTTGGAAGAGAAATTTTCCGAAACATTACCCAGTTTGTTTAAAGCGTGGTCTAAATATCGATGATTATATTGATCGACATGGAAATTGTCTCAATTGGATGGAAGCAATTTTGTAGTCACTGGAAGCAAAATCGTGATGCTTTTGAAACAATATCCCTTACATAAGAACACATATTTATGTTAAGTGGAAGCAAACTTAAGTCACCTTGAAGCAAGTTCTTTGGAAACAAAGTGTGCTTCAGAGGGCAGTAAAGTATGTGAATATTTGTGTCACATATAAGTTTTTCTGAAATTTCCTAGCATTGAAGCAAATTCTTTGTATAGAAATAATACTTTCATGTGTTTGAAGCAAATTTTGGTATCATATGAAGCAAGTTGACTAACTATGAAAATATCTTAAACTCGAGCAAGGAAGCAAAATTTTGTTGTGTTTGAAGCAAACTTTAGTTCGGAAAGATGCAAAGTAAAATAACCTTGAAAATTATGCGTGCTTCGTAAGGCAACCGAGCTAAAATAATTAGTTGCTTTCCTTTAAATCGAGCATAAGTTTCCTAAAAGCAAGCAATTTGTTTCCTAAAAATCAGCAATTAGGAGTAGTTAGAGGAGGAAGTCAACCCCACGTACCTTCAATCATGCATACGTGCATCCGACGTCCAGCCTGTTTCCAATCGTGCGGTTAGAATCTGGTCCGATGGAAAGCCACACACATCGGACGCCGATTCCTAGCAGCGCCCCAATCAAAGATATACCAGTAGCGTGAGAAAAGAAACAAGTTCCCAGGTTTGGAGGGGTTCCATCCACGGCACTGGATCCGCCCATGATCAGCATCAGAGACTGGAAGAAGGTATCAAACCGGAAGAAGCCTGGTAACTGGTAAGCTATATCTCACACGAGAAACAACACAAGATTTGGAGAAAGAAAGCGGCGAGAAGATGAGAAAGGAGCCGTCAGAACCATGCGTACTCCCCGCACGAGCGCTTGACCGTTTCTTCATCAGTTCGCAAAACGTAGTCCGTTAGCGTTGTCTCGCTCGCACTGACTCCTTAGTTAGGACTAGTCAAAACACCTCAACTTGCTTACCATCGCTTTCAGCAGCTACCACCTACTACCTTTTCTCAATCCATCACCACACATTGGCCCGATCCATCCTGTACCCCACTTGTCATTCTTTTTTCAACATTATCACCGGTATCTTGCGACCTGCAGAGAATAGTTCTCCGCTGCAAAATCTCAGTTTTCAGTCTCGTGACCTGAGAATAGTATATAAAGACCCCCAAAGAGGTTAGCAAAAGCAAAAGTGCAAAACACACTAGAGCTTGCTCCTTTTCGGCGTGGAAAAGTGGTCAGAAAATCAAGAACATTGCCAGGCGCACACAGTACGTGGTCGATCAACCAAGACTCATGGCCAGGAATGGCGTCAAGGTCACCTACATCGAGACGCAGTTCGTCACCTCCGACGCCGCGAGCTTCAAGGCGCTCGTGCAGCGCCTCACCGGCAAGTCCGCCGAACCCACGCGTCAGCTACACCGGCCGCTCCCCCGCCGTGCGGGCGCCGACGGGAGGAACACCATTACTGGAGCACAAAGCTATTGCATGTCCACCTCTGCGCCTGCGGCTGCGGGTTGGCTGGTACAGCTGAGCGGAACGCTGGCGCCTCGCAGCCGTGCCTGGATGAGATGCACGGGCTTTGCGATTATCCTGAGCTGTTGTACGTCGTCGGCGCCAGCGAACGGCAACGTGGCAGTGGTTATAGTGATTTACTCTATTGAAGTGTAAATATTTGATTTTGAGTACCTGGTTACGATGTAGTATATTCAAGTAATTTTTTTGTATGTTCTGTACTTCCAGTCTACTGATGCTCCTGATGTGGGAGCAAATGCAAAGCTATTACTTCTGTACAACGAGAAACAGATTAGACACGAACGGATCATTTGAAAATCTTCAGCTGGGCGTAAGAGAAACTTTAGAAGATGCTCTAAATGCATCTACTATAATGGTTTTAGATGATCTCGCTGAAAACATTTCGGAGGATATATGTAGGCACCTTTGTTCTCATGCCGAAAAACTAATCCTCTACGCCTACTTGTTCTCTATTTCTCATATAGATGTGCACATAAACTATAATTGACCCGCAATTCCACATCTAATTATATCATGACTCGGAATTTAGTTTTTTTTTTAAATATTGTTGTGAGGTCAGGTCAGGTCAGGTTGAGAACAACTATATCAAGAGTTAAGAGTACATTCACATTCTGTAAACGCGTCTAACATATAGTTTGATAGTGATACATTATATGTGCAATATATATAGGGAAAATACAAGAAAGGAAATTTTGTTCCGTCTGATAAATTTAGAAGAACTTGGACCCTCCAAGATACCACCTTGTTTCTCCAGCTTAAAAGTTTTGCTTTTGCCCATGACAACTTGATTGTTTCTGCAGCTCAGCTGTTATTGATGCTCAATGAATATGTCCCCTTCCAAATTTAGAACATTGAGCTTGCTTCTTGCAGTCGTCCTCACTTTTAAACAATACCCAAGCAGGTAAGGTCTTTGGTCGCTTCCTCTGCGGACAAAAAGTTCTTTCTTCTGTCCACATGATGTGCTTGAAGGCAACATTTTTCTGTTTCCTCTGCTAGTTTGTATTTCTTAGGGTTTCATCTGCATCTTTTACTCCGACGAAAGCATGTTGGTCCAAAGCATATCATGACTAATGACTTCCGTTCTGGTTGGTAGACAAATACCAGCGTCCTATATGAGACTCAGTGGGTGCTTTGGTGGTGTCGTAGAACGCTATGACTGAGTGGGATCAGACACTTCAGTTCTTTTGTCCGTTTTCATCCTTTTTATACTAGATCCTCTTTTCTTGATATTGCTCTTGAAAGACGACGCTTTTCTTGGAATAGAACGCTGTAGGATCCGGATCGGTATTCCCCGATGTTGAAATCTTCCTTGAGAGATTTTGTCAAGAACCTGATATCTGTATCAGATAGCTGGGTCTTCCCACTCATAAAGGCGACAAATGTTGGTGGCCTCGCTTTCACCTGAGTGAAGTACTTAACTTTTGGTTGTGTAGCAGAATCTTTCCATGAATGTCTACTCATAACCTGTCAAAGAGAATTGGACGTAACAGTTCAGTAATGTAAATTTCTGTGACAAGAAAATTAAAAAAACTCAGAAGAATGAACTCAGTAGTAACAAATATAAACAAGATATAGTTACAGACTCAAAGCAGAGGAATGATACAAAACCAAACATTTCAAACAATAACTAGTCCTAAGGAAATTGAGAAGCTGCAGCCCATTCTAGGTGGCTTATGTCACGACCAGTACCAGATTTCAGATAATAGTCGTGGTGAACTACCATTACTGTTACTTTTGTAAGGGGGGCTTCGGCTGGCAGCCACACCGACGGCTAGCCGTGGTAGGATGCAGGGGTGTTTAGCATAGCAACCGCACAGGAGAAAGGCTCTGAGGTAGGAGAGAAGCACGATGTAGTAGACAGATTGATAAATCTATTCCTTGCCTTCTCATTGATCACGATCCTCTCCTTATAAAGGAGCTACGGCCACGAGACAGACTCGGACTGGACTCCAAACCTTTCCTAATTAAACTATTTTCCTAACACAATTCAGACTTCAAACGTAAATCAAACTACTACCTAATTAATGCCTACAGAAGCTGGACGTACACGTCTCTTGTAAAGTTGTAATGCAGTCTGACCATGACAGCTTAGATCAAGCACTAAAAACTGCTAACATTTGGCAAAAAAAAAAAAAAAAAAACGTTCTACTATGCACTCATGCAATTCCACCTGTGAACTGTGTCACTCTAGATTGAATATAATATTGAATGGTAGTTCCTACTTGGCACACACCCTAGCATGCAAATGAAGTAACAGTAATGTAAGCAGGACGTTTACCTTGCGCAACCAACGGTTCAGGCGCGAGGTTGACAATCTAAAACACCATTTCTCATAAGTTTCTATAACCTGGTGCATAACAGCAAGCCTCCCCCTGCCTTCCAATGCTGACACGAACACAACTGGTATCCCTGTAACCTGTCAACATGAAGATAAAAGATATTCCCATGTGATGTGCCTTACGAAGCAAGCTAAAAGGTCCGTGATATGGTTGTTCCCTCTTTTCGGTGAGAGGGCTTTCAATTTTCAATATACACAAAGGTGTTACAAAAGCAAACATTCAAGCTTTGATATTGATGTGGCATTTGATTCGGAGGTTGGTACACTTGTATGGGTAGCTCACCGGACGCCAGGGCTAACGGCGTCGGGCAGGCGTCGGATTAGTGCTGGTACTACAGAATCGTACTGGATTGGAAAAGCATATGTGCAAAAGAATTTTGTTATTGCAAAAGAATTCTCTTGTTCTTTATTAATTGAAAGCAATAGAGGGTTATCCAGTCTTGAAACTCCAAACGAGCCAGTTGCTGTCCTAATAGAAGTTCATGTCGATCCAGCCAAGCCAGTGCCATCATTAGAAAGTCCGGCCATTTTAGTTTCAGCCAGTTCAAGTTAGGGCAAGGAGGAAAGGAAGAGAGTGGTGCTGAAGACGAGACATCGCTTTTGAAAGTGTTAACTAAGAATTGGAAATGCACAGTCTAAATTCCACTCCGTACTTTTTATCTTTTCATAGTGTGTAGCATATCTGCTAATAGTAATATCTGCCGTTGATGATTATTGGGGTCAGCAGTTGGTTACCGCTTCCAGTTGAACTTGGATGCGGAGAGGCAAGAGCCTGTTGCAACAGGAAGTCACGCTCCCAAGTCCTAGTAGGCTTCGAGCCCAGATAAATGAATTCAGCAGGAGCAGCTGTCTCAGAAACTGATTGATTCTTAACGGGACTGAACGGAATAGCCAGTCACGTTCTATCATGCTTAGCTGATCTACCAAAGTGGACCATGATCGATATATTCTCATTAAGTTCAAATAACACCAACTGGGAAAAGGACGGTTAAACTAAAACGCAAGGGTCCAATATATCGTATTTTTTCTTGATTAAATCTTACTCCCTCACGTTCCTAAATATAAGATGTTTTAGCATTTGTCCACATTCACATATATATAGATGTATGTAGACATATTTTAGTGTGTATGCACACTCATTTTAGTATGCACCTAGACAACATGTTGAAGAGCTAAAACGTCTTATATATTGGAACGGAGGGAGTAGAAGGGAACCTCCTATGAAATTTACTTCAAGAAGCACCTCCTACAGACTAAAGTTACCACTTACTACCAGTAGTCATGTTATGAGTATCTTATTGACCTTTTGACAGTTTCCATTTTATAGAGATAATATTGTACCCATCCTCTTAAAAAAGTACACCATACTGATGGATGATCATAAGTATTTCTTTAATGTTGAAGAAAATTATAGTATAAAGTATAAACTAGTAACAAAATAATTAGAAAACGAACCTGAGGAATAACTGTCTGGATTTCTTTAGGAACAGCTTCTAACACTTTGTCTAACAATCGTTGGTTTTCTCGAAGGAGATCCATTTTATTGACAATCACAACAAGTCCACGGCCTTCTTCGATTGCTTGCCGTGCTATCACAACTTCTGGATGATTCATACTACTCTTCGACTTTGCGATCTACATTTCCATAGAGCCTTATCATGGCATTTTACATTTAGAATTAAAATTACATGAAACATTCATTATTCATTAAGACATACGCGACTAGTGGACATTAAGGGTGTTGCCTCTAATGCATACTAATGTGTGCATGGGACTAACAATAGAGCATTGACCTTGTTAGCCATGGCAAGGAATTAGTTAAGTACTACATGATAGAATATATGATGGACTACAATTAGATAATTAAATTTACACAAACTTAAATCAAGAGGTATTGACATGCTCTCACTAAAAGTGGGAAAACACAAATTGTAAACCAGATCGAGGATCTGATTTACAAGCACTCATTAGTCCGCTATATCAGTGCTGACTCAAGATTCGTGAAATCCAGTTTTTAGCAGAGCATAACAGAGTAAAATGGTTAGAAAAACTAATGATGCAATGTGGTCTGTAGCTCTTTATTAGCACAAAATCAATTCAAGAAAATCAATGCAATTGTATAAACCAAGTTCAGGAACAGAGAAATCATGTGAAGTCAAATTAAAAGCATACGTTGAGCAAAGAGGAAGAGACGAAGAGTTACATAAGCTACTTCCAGTCATTTACACAGAAACCCATAGTACAAAATTGTTGATTGGGACTCTTTTATAACAGAAAGCGCAGAAGATTTCCAATTCATAGGTTCTTCAAAATTCTGGAAACCAATCGTGAAGTGGAAGAGGAATATGGTGGGACCCACCTGTCAGTGTGTTAGATAAACAGACTCGGATCAGCCCCGACACTACCTGTCATTGTTCCGGGAACCTTGTGCTCAACGCCATGTTACTCGCCTATCCTCCATGATTGTGTACACCGTTTGGTGGTGCTTCACGCTTTCTGGTCAGATCTAGGAAGCCCCCAGTGGCTGTCAACAGCTTCGTGGGTCAACATAGTCTCTCAATGGTATTAATTCAAAAACAGTATAACTTTGAGGTCATCCTTGTGCTTTGGTAGGGATCGTGCGGTGATGTGCACCATGCTTTGTTTCAAAGAGGAGGTGAGCAGCATGGAAGAGGTCGAGCACGAACTTGCCGGCATAATCATGGCAAGAATCAGCCACGTGGAAGTTGTGGGGAACTGGACAAGTGGAGATGGAGAGGAAATGGTTGCACGGATGTGAAGCTCTTAACAAGTAGAGGAGCATGATGCCCATCTTACCGAGCGAACAAGGTGAAAACATCAGGTCAACACCATGGCCCTTCAGCCAACAAGCAAGCATGGAGAAAACAGCCCTGTAGGTTCACTCTTACACAAAAACACGTAGAAGAGCAGCAACTTCCCCTCTTACACAAAAACATGTAGGTTCACCTTATCTCTTCACCCGAAATCCTCTAACTTATATTTGTTTTTTGCAATGACTGAAATCTTCTAACTTAGATTGAAGAATTTTGAAGAACCTCAAAAAATGGAAATTTCATGAAAAAACTAAAATAGAGAATTCCTACTTAATGGACTACTTAGTTACTCGCCACAATGCATGCATAATCAGTAGAATCAACTCATCGTATCAACAAGACCTTTTTTTCTGGAATATGTAATCTAAAAGACCTCAAAAGTACAAAGTACAAACAGGATGATTATTGAAAATATTTCCTCTCAACCAGATAAAAGGGAGGATACTAGTTAGAATTTTAGGTCATAGGTTACATCCGAATGAATGTAAGTACCTTTTCTGCATCAAGCACAAGAGCTACAATATGAGCTCTCATCAGGTTTTTTCTTGATTGTACCACACTTAATGATGCTGGCCCTTTCTCCTTTCCTGATCTTTCCATCCAACCAGCAGTATCCACCTGCATCACCAAAAAAGGAAGACTGTCAATTCATTAAGATGGAGACAGCCTGAACGAACGTTCTGTCATGAGCTCTTACACCGCACCTATAGCCATATAAAAAAATGAGGTTCCAAAGAAAATAGTAAACTCACACATAACAAGTTAACTTACCAAATATACACTTCGGTTGTCAAACTGAAACTTGGCCCGAATGGAGTCCCTTGTTAAGCCTGACTCTGGACCGACCAGAACTCTATTTTCTTGTAACAAGGTATTAAGCAAGGTAGACTTCCCAACATTAGGACGTCCCACGATTGCTAACTGCAAAGGTAACTTGCTTTCATCGCCTTCATTGGCCTCCGCCTCAGAGGTAGGGTCATCTTGATCTAATCCATCTGTTATATGTGCAAGAAAAGCAATACTAAAATGTTCATAGGTTGACAGCATGGTTTTTCCTCCCAGATAAATAATGCTAGAGGAACTTATTGCTTGAAAAAATGGAGCATGCTGTTTCAAAAGTTCAATAGGTGTGGTGGTGGTTAGTTGGTCACTGATTTATAAACTATAATGATCAAATCCCTCCAGTTCTAATTGAACAGAACCAACATGGAGACATAATTAGCAGATGGAGATATGGCAATTTTAAAGCAATCCATACCTAGCTGAAACCCTACTATTTTGTTCATGCAAATTCGTCACACTTATTAGTAGTGTATTAGTTTAATCATTCTCTGCAGTACTGAGAGAAAGCACTAAGCAAAAAATCATTCACGCGCAAGCTTACTGTTTGGAAGCTGAAACATGTATTCCTCAAACAGCGGCCTTAGTATCTCATAAAGCTCTGCCATCCCCAGGCCTGTCTCTGCAGATATTGCAACTGGGTCACCAAAACCCAACCTGTGGGCTTCTCCAGCAGCCGAGGTCAAAACTCCATGCTCATCAAGTGCCTCAGACTTGTTCATTGCGACAATGGTATGTATCCCAGATGCATGTTTCCTCAGCCATTGCCCAACCTCAAGATCCAGCGGTTGTAGGCCATCCCTAAGAAGGCCATTACACTTTTACTAGGCAACGAGTATCAACTTTTGACCTGAATGCAGTAATAATAGGTTGATAACAGGCCAAAGCCCACTCACCTCACATCAATCAAGAAAATGGCGAATTGAGATCTGGCCAACACATTCCCTGTCATGTCAGCTGTACGAGCGAGAATGCTCCCAGATGTTGCTGCAGTCTCAAGTCCAGCAGAGTCAAGCACGCGGAAACGGAGATCTCCAAGCTTGGCAACTCCTTCCCGGATGTCGCGGGTGACATGGTCCCCAGGTGTATTATACACCAAAGCCTCCCTCCTCCGTATTAATCTAAATACAATCATCAGAATTTTTTAGTACAAAGGAAAAAATATCTATTGAACGACTTAAGCTGTAGATACCACTAAAATAATACAACGCCCATAACATTTGACATTTTTCATTGTTCTAACTAGGAAACCCAGATGCTGTCAAGGTGTATGTGGCACGAAAGACCTAGAAGATAGTATAAGAGTGTCAAAGGACATGATAACGGAGACCTATGTGTCTAAATGAAGGGGACTGCTCCAGCGTGAACGTGCACACAATGGTGCAGATGCGTGACACATCCAACACTGTCAGTGACGTCACGTGGGCACACGGCTCCATACAACACGCTTCAGGTCGCTCGATCTGACGACTGGCGGCAAGTCGTGCGGGGGAGTTTCACCTCCTTTGCACACCCTGTACGATTCCCGCCACATGAAAGCTCACAGAGGGCTGCCTGAGGAAATATGCCATATGCAGCTACAACAACTAAGATGACAGCAACCGTTTTACGCAGATGTTATACAACATTGCGTGTTTAATTGTCTGAATGCAATCCGTAGAAAGTGTAATCGCGAAAATATGTACATGCAAACTGAAAGGTGTAGAAGGAAAATGCATAACTGACGTGTATTACCATCAAGATATTCGCGGCCAGCAAGTACTGTGCCAACGCGGCTGCAATCATGCAGATAGTTATCGGGGATGCAACACAAAGGATGGAACGTGGTTGCTAGCTAGAAAGAGCACTAAACAAAGTAGGATTACCCCCGGAAGATGTGGGGACTGGAAGGTGCTTGTGAAAATGGCTCCCCCATGGAGCTACACGGGAACGAGGTGTGTGTGTCGTCTCTCACCTGTTGAAGAGCGCAGACTTGCCGACGTTGGGCCGGCCGACGAGGATGATGGTGGGGAGAAGCGCCGCGTCCACCTTGGTGAAGTCGACGCGGGACTGCTTCATGGGGCTCCTCCTGGACTTGCCTTTGGTCCTCGCGGGGGCCTCCGGCTCCTCTGCGACGGTGGAGTACCCAAATCCGGCGGGGAATGGAAGGCGCGGGAGGAGAGGTAAAGCACGGCCTGCGTTGGGGAGCTTGACGGTGAGACGAGGAGGGTTTAAGGATTTATTGTGGGAGAGGAGAGGGATCTTACCGATAGGAGGGGCGGGTAGGGAACCGGCGAGGAACGAAAGGTGCGGGGAGGAGGAGAGCTGCCGCGGCGGGGCGGCTCCGGCGGAGGGCGGCGCGAAGGAGGGCGGCGGCGGCGCCCATTTTTTTGAAGGAAGTGGGTAACAGCCGTAGGCGGCGAGGTTTTAAGCTGGGCCGGACCCGAGAATCCGAGATTGATGCCCCCGTTTTGTTCGTTTTGTTTTGTTCTGCAGCACCAGTGCACCACCAAACGCCCTTTGTGATCGAAAAAAAAAAAACCAACGCCCTTTGTTTCTCCATGCCAATTTGGCTCGCGAGCCCGTTGGCTCGCGAGGGGTTCAAAAAAAAAAGTTTTCACCGCTCGGACGTATTAGAGCATCTCGATGCAAAATAGGGCTCGTGTCCAAAAACTGCTTTTTACATATACCAAACAGTAAAATCGTAACTCTAAGAGATGATGTATGTATCTCTATGGCGATGCAAAAAAATTGGGTAAGCCCCCAAATTTTTAGTTTTTGATGATGCAAATATATATCACCAATAGGGCTGCCTAAAAACGCAGTTCGCTGCCGCGCGTAGTCCAAGTGCCGACCTGAAGTTCCCTTTCTCATCCTGCCATCGGCGACCAAACTCCACCGCCACCCCGCTCTGCCACAACCCCTCGCCGTCTTCCGCGGCCGATTTCCAACGTCACAGCTAGCGGGATCAATGTCGTCTTCCTCGCGGCTGGTGAAGCTCTGTCGCGCTCGTATTCGACCTCCACTGCTCCCTCCGACCATCACACTGCGTCTAGGGTGAGCAACCGGTCCTCCAAGACATCTCCTACCTCTCCCTCGTGCTCTGTTTTGACGTCGCGCAGATCACCACAGTGCGCCGCCGCGGGAAAGGCCACCGGTGCCGCTCCAGTGACCATTTGGTTCTGGCGCCGCCGCCAATCGACGCGCTGCGATGAGATGTGTCGAACACGCTAGGTCTCACCCTCTTGCGCGTCCTCCTTCGTCGTGAATCTCGTCGGCCGTCACGCTGATGTCATGCTGGCGTGTCGGTGGGACCCGTCCGTCAGAATTTGATATTGTTTGTGCAATTTGTTGATTCATATGTATGCATTTTGTAAAATGAAAATGTATTTTCGTGCCCTATTTTACATCATCTTGTGGAGCTCACAATTTTTCAGGTGCCCTAAAATACATCATCCGTCGGAGCAAAACAAGTTTTGGTGGCCTATAACCAAAATGTTGTATTCTATTTTGATTTTTGCATCTTCTATTGGAGATGCTGAAAGGATCGGTATGGCCACCTAGAGGGGGTGAATAGGTGCTACTCAATTTTTAGCTCTTTTTCGAGTTTAGGCTTGACACAAAGGTAAATTTTCTAGATATGCAACTACGGTGAATTTACCTATATGACAAGTTAACACAAGACTAAGCAAGTTACAAGTAAGAGCTAACGAGTAAGGAGTAACCAAACGGGAAGCACGCGGAGACAACATGTATTCTCGAGTTTCTCCTTTTTAGGGGAGTACATCTCGTTGGAGGGGTGTGAGTTTCAAACTCAAATGCCACAAATGGCCTCACCCTATTCTCCAATGAACCTTCCCAAAAGATCGGTTCACCTTCCACTATCAGAATCTTCAAGGCGGAATCCGAGCCCTTACAACAAACTTGAGGCTCAACCCACAAAAAGATTGGGGGCTCCCAAGCACCATAACACCTGCCACACAAAAGTAGCAAGCAAGTAAGTACAACAAGATGCCTAGGTTTTCCTAGTGGAAACCCTAGGCTCAAATCTCAAGTGAATGAGGGGGAAATGAAGAACGCTTTGGTGAAGATGTAGATCGGGGTCTTCTCCTTCGGATCTCCGAGTATGAGCTTGATTGGTCGGTGGAGTAGGGAGATCTAGGAGTTTGAAGCTTTGATTTAATGAGGAGAGAGAATCTGAAGCTTAAACTTGCTGGAGGTAGGTGGAGGGGTATTTATACCCCCTCCCGAAAATCTGCCCGTTGACGCTTCCAGGGGGCCGAATATTTCCGGACTAAGTACCGGAAATTTCCGGTCGGGGGCCGGATATTTCCGGAGGGAAGGCCGGATATCTCCGGTGGGCGGAAATTTCCACCACTATCTCCGGCCTGAAGTCGCCCAAAAAGACAGGAGCAAATCTCCTTAATGTCTTAGCCGTTTTTCCACCGTCCGGAAATCTCCGGCCCACAGACCGGAAATTCCGGTCAGCAGACCAGGATTTCCAATCCTTCCCAAAAACTGCTTTGAGCAACTTTTCGCCTCTCTCTTCCTTTTTCCTTTTAGATCTTCTAAGAGAGATGTTGTACTAATAGCTGGAATCTGAAATAACTTAGCACACGGTTAGCAAACTAGTTGTGTTGTTATTAGTCACCAAAACGAGGTAGACTATATATGCTCTTTCATATGCTTGACGGACATGTATAATGCAAGGTGCTTAGGAGGTGTTTACAAAATAAATCCTGCCCAGTTAAGCATCTGTCCTATAGAAATAGGCACTGGTTGTTCAGAAAAATTGATTTATTTTTCTTAGTACATCCCCAAACAACTTACATTGTACGTGCCCTTAGGAAAACAGCATCAGATTGTCCCCTATGTATCTTCTCTGTGTCGGATCGAAGGAGAGAAATTGAGAGGGTAAATCAGAGAGAAGGATAGGGCTAGAGGCAGTGGAGTCCACCAACGCAGAGACGGGCCGACGCGGCGCATTGATGGTGCCAGACTTAGGGGTAGGGGTGGGGATCTCCACACCGTAGAAAAAGTGAGGGGTTAGAAGGAAGGTCGCGAGCGGCGGAGGACCGGCGGAGGAAGAGCTTGGGAGCACGGGGCGGCGAGGCATCGCGGCAGCACACCGACTGTGGGTGGCAAAGCTGACAGATCAGTCGGTGATCAGCAACGTGGTTATGTTCTTCCCCTTCATCATTTTACGTGCTTCTCTCCTCCCTCTAGCGGTCGAAATTTGATTCGTGCGGGACAAGTGGCCGTCGGTTAGCCTTCCCCTCAGAATGTCTCCAGAACAACTACTACCTCCAATCCAAATAAGTGTCACGGTATTGATTTCAAAACTACGACACTTATTTTGAATCGAAGGGAGTAGACAATTTAGCTTCTACGTGACAAGAAATCAGGCAAAGAATATATGAGCAATATATTAAAAGGTCTCTCTGAATCCTAAGCATGTTAGAAGCATCTCCAATAGATGATATATAATAGGGATTAACCTTTTTAGGTCATACAGAGGCAAAAACAGGCCTACAACAGCTGTCCTTAATATAATTTTTCCCAAAAATCCTTACATCGCAATGTAAAATACATCATTGGTGATGCAAATATACATCACTTGGGGTCGTGCCCGAAAACCCAAACCGCCATGCGGAACTTTCCTGCGCGCGACCGAAAGCCGCCCACACCATCACCGCCCCTCCGTCGCCTCCATCCCCTCCTCCCGGGCACTAGCTCGACCCCGCCACCACCCCTGGCCTTGCCGACGGCCATTGGTGCCCCCGATTTAGCGGTCACCGGTCCCGTCGATTCCGTCGTTTCGCCAAATACATATTAACGTATTGCCGAATACGAATGTCGAATAGTTCAGATTATCCGCTACCAATTCCCACCCCTAACTGTTGGAGATGGTCTTTTTATTGCCAAACAAAACAACCCATTTTAGTGATGTAAATTTTACATCAGCCTGTTTTTGGTGTCCTAAAATACATCACCTATTGGAGATGCTCTTAGGAAAAAATTAACTCTGGCTACGCATTAGTATGGCTTACACGCACCAAAGGAATGTTTAACGTATCTGTAATTCTGTATACGAAACGCCCGTCGACTCCCACGTTTAGCTTTGTCCTGCTTCCATATTCATCCCCAGAACTCACGGGCACAGCAGAGCCGGCTCTTGGAGACCAGACGTCAGCTACCACTTCCTGCAGGCTGCAGCGAACGCCAATGGCTCTGCGATGTGCTCTTCTGCTCTAGTCCACCACCGCCCATAGTTTCGATATTGTAGGAGATGCATGCTTCAGCTAATAACTGATTTGCACCAATCCCCTTAGTATCATGCAAACAAAAAATGCAGCAATGCCATAGAAAAAAGCGGGCACATATTGCATAGCTTCAACTTTCCAGGAAAACTTTGTTAAGGCATTGCTCCTTGATATTATAAAGGTTAATTAAATACTAGTAGTACATAATTTAGTTCTCTCGGCCCCGTATCTTACAGAGAAATGCCCGGGCAAAGTTACACTGTTCGCTGTCCCACTCTTACAATGTCCTGAGCAGCACATAAAACAATTAGACGGGTACAAAGCTTCAAGAGGCACTACAAGGTTAGCAGCCTAGGATGATCACAACATCAGACAGCACCTATCTTCTCTTCGCTATCCCCCCAACTGTATTGTCAGAAACTAACGTACTACACCGGTAACTAGGCCCCCTATCCATAATTACAAGACATGTAAATACAGATAGATACAGGAGATACATAGATTAGAACGGCTGTTGATCTATGTCAGACTCCTCCAAAAGAGAAACCTGAAGGGGGCTAGTCCGAATCGCTGTCATGCTCCAGAAAGCGATACTCCCTTGGCCCGCCTAGTCGTAGTACTATGGTTCCAGAATTTCCTTCATGCCATTCAATGCCTTCCTTCTCCACAAGCTCGATAACCTATTAACGCCATATCACAACATTCAAGAGCATGGCATGTGAAGTCAAGGATATTAACCTATTATGGTGAACTGAAATACAGAATAAAGCAAGGCATGTATGTATCCTGTGAATCGTGCAAATGTGAATACTTCCAGCCTCGGCCAAAGGATCCAAGATGTAAGGCCCGGATAGGAGCTTGGATGCCCCCTCAAAGCACTTAGCAGCCATTTTTTTGGAAGTTTTCATATTTGCACCAAATTGGTGTTTTCATATTTGATCCCAAACACCACCTAGAGCTGCACAGTAACATTCTACCTTACTGAAACATATGGCCACAAGGCTAAAACCCAACCAAATGCAATTCAGGAGAGCAGTTCATGTGATTTGCTATAAATTTACTGCAGGGACTAAATTTAGAAGCACAGCCACATAAGCAGCATATAGAGATGGCAAGCACATGCACAAGAATTATTTACTCAGACAAGTACGTACCGACCGCTTTATCTTTCCCTTCCCTGTACCTTCACTACCACAACCAGTAATTACTCTAAGAAGGGTAGCTGTTTAAGAAAGAGAAACAATAAGACAGGATATGGACGAGAAAACACTAGAATCAAGACCAGTGAAGCTGAATAAACTTTGGTGTTGCAGTGGCAATGATTACATCATCCAAATATATGTGAACACTCACATGGCATGCATACACAAACCAACATGTGGACTTTCAGGAGCTTCATAGCTTGCTTGACGTGTTGACCATGCAAGTCAATAGTCACCGTGTTCGTTATATGTTTGTTTCTGCCAACAGAAGATATTTAGCATCAAGAGATTCAAAAAGTATCTCCCTGGCTATCAGAAGAATGCAATTACCTGGCTTCAAATATCTCCCTGCTGGCCTTCTCATCTTCCTTGCGACCCAATTCCCTATAATGTTTTCCCTAAAGAAAATAAACATTGGATTATGGAGATGCAAAGGCAACATAATAGCAGCTACAAGCATGCTGACAAAAAGTGTTCACAAACAACGGAATCTTAGAATGCTATAACAGGACGAACATCCATTCACTAAATTTATGCGCTGTAAGATAAGAAACACAACAGCAGCACATCACTTAGAGCTCTCTCCATCATTCAACCTTTAAGGATGAAAGATCAAGAGATTCGGCCTTTTTGCTTTATTTTTTAATTCTGTCGTATTTCTCAGCCTTAACATCCTAAAATTGAAGTCTGACCTCCTCCGCAAGGTACGAGGCATAAGATTTTTCTCCTTTGGAATATGCCAGGGCAGCCTGCATGGGAAAATAATAGACAAAAATAAGAAATTCAAAAGAAGATCTGGTGCAAGGAAAACTCTCACGATAATAATTCTTACTTTCTGATAGTATCCTTTCATATTATGATAATGCCCAGCAGCAACACCACGGAACTCTTGATACCCATCCCCTTAACGTGGAGAAATTACAGTTATTTAATTTGCAGCAGTGCCATATACAATAATTACAAAGCACAATAAGTGAAACAAGGCCAGTTGAATGCATAACTGTAAGCAAATCAATCAAAAGTAGTTTCATGGTATATATTAGAAAACATGTCTAATATGGATGTACATAGAAGCATTATGTGAATGTATCGGATGAAAACTATAATTAAATCAAGGAACTGAGAAGTAGCTATTTCACTTCTAAGATTAAACCAAAATTGCTTAGACAAAGGAGCTATTGACCTAATGGTAAGAAAAACGGTCGAAAAGAAAACCTCTGGAGTAAGAAAAGAAAAGTGAGAAATTGGTTTACCACAATGAAAATAAAAGTGATAAGAAACACAAATCAACCCATGCATGACTGGCATGCACGGTGATAAGAAACAGGATATACCATTTTTTTGTCTTCCTTGGTTGTTTGGTGTGATGGGATGATTGAACGATTGCAGCTTCTTCACAATTTTTTTCCAGTCCATTTTACTTGGATCATGTGTGCCATGAACCTGTTCAGGTACTTTGAACAGCGACTCCAGGACTTGTCGTGGCATCTTGGAATCCACCACGGTTGATCTTGAAGGCGGCGGCGGTGAGTGTTGCACCTCGCAAACAGCCTTCATGTAGCTATTGAATCATGTTAGAAATAATCTTGTCATATGTATGCATGAAGCTTCTGGAAGGTCCATGAAGTATTTAGGGTATGTAGGGAGAACTCTAGAATTAGGAATGTTCTAGAGTAAGATATTTAGTAGTAGTATAAAATATATAGAGTTGTAGAATACTCTAGAAGTATGGTGTAGGCTTTGGATTGTGCCACATGGCAACAATCTTAAGGGTCATGTACAAGTATAAATAGGGGTACCACCCCTCCCATGTAAGTGACAAGAAGATAGGAAGTTGGGAAGCTTATAAGTCAAGATGTAACCTCTAGCATATGTATGATATATAGAGCATATATGTGAGTGTCATATATGCATATGTGTTAGTGTGTGTGTGTGTGTGAAGCACAACTGTGTTAGAAGGGAGCTAAGTGATTTAGGTCCAACACTTGGTATCAGAGCCTCAGATCTGAGGGCGACGGCGATGGACTCCATGCGACGTGGAGGACGACGAAGGTGGAGGCTGTTGGCGGTGCGATGCCGCTAGCTGCTTGTAGCGTGATGCTGCTAAGAGGAGAAGGCGGTGTGATGCTGCCAAGAGAAGACGGCGGCGTGATGCCGTTACAGGGCCGCAGTGGTGCGTTGCCGCTGCGCGCGACGGCGGTGGTGTGATTCCATCGTCATAGAAAGCGTCGGTGTGAGGCCGACCACTATGGTGTGATGCCATAGTCTATGGAAAGGTTGGTGTGAAGCCAACGACGCTGGTGTGATGCCATCGTCAAGTAGAACAGTCGGTGTGAGGCCGACGATTGTGGTGTGATGCCACAAGCGCATGGAAGCTCGGTGTGAAACCGAATCGGTGGTGTGATGCCATCTTATATGGAATCAGCGTGAAGCTGACAAGCACGATGTGACGCCGTTGCTGCACATGAGGCGGTGAAGATGAAGCAGATGGTACATGTGATGTGGATTAGAGGATCTACTTGATATGACAAGATTAAGGGGGAGATTGTTAGAAATAATCTTGTCATATGTATGCATGAAGCTTCTGGAAGGTCCATGAAGTATTTAGGGTATGTAGGGAGAACTCTAGAATTAGGAATGTTCTAGAGTAAGATATTTAGTACTCCCTCCGTTTCAAAATATAAGTCGCACCACCTACTTTCCACACATGAACCTTGCACTAAAACATGTCTAGATACATGTGTGAAAAGTAGGTGGTGCGACTTATATTTTGAAACGGAGGGAGTAGTAGTATAAAATATATAGAGTTGTAGAATACTCTAGAAGTATGGTGTAGGCTTTGGATTGTGCCACATGGCAACAATCTTAAGGGTCATGTACAAGTATAAATAGGGGTACCACACCTCCCATGTAAGTGACAAGAAGATAGGAAGTTGGGAAGCTTATAAGTCAAGATGTAACCTCTAGCATATGTATGATATATAGAGCATATATGTGAGTGTCATATATGCATATGTGTTAGTGTGTGTGTGTGTGAAGCACAACTGTGTTAGAAGGGAGCTAAGTGATTTAGGTCCAACAAATCAAAGACCAATCATATCATAAACCAAGAACCGCTGGCATGAAAGTGCAAGCACATAGTGTGATTACTGATATCATTGTACAGCCAAGTACTGTTGAAGTCTGTGCGATTACTGATATCCGTGATGCCTAGGAGATGACTAACTGCACAGCCAGTACTGTTGAAGTCGATAATACTAAAGCCTTTAAATTGAACTAGTGCATTTCATAAAGGCACAACTCAGTTGACTAAAATAAAATAAAAGCTATCTCAGAGAACAACATTGTTAGCATGTGGCACACGCTTCGCGTGCATAACATAAGATTTTATTAAAGTTAAATTGTCTAGACAATCAAGGATGTTATATATCCTTAGCCGATCACATATACTATGCAGCTTCTGAACTACTAATACGTGCAAAAAAAATCGTGAGAAAGAACTCATTTAACAGCCGCTATATAATGTTATACTAAATACCAAAGGAAAAGCATATAAGGTTCACCTGCTCCGCTGTTCACCCCAGAATAACTCATGCTGTCTTTCAGAATGATTGTATGACATACCAGGTGTTTCTTCTGGGAACTGAATAAACAAAATGTTAGAATATAATATTTTGCAAGGAAACAGGTGAGAAGTACTACATGTAATCCTTTTTTACTGTAATGTAATAGGGAACTAGACATTTGTTTAGGTTTAGTTGACTACCACATTTATGGCAATGAGATGAAAATAGCAAGGGAAATCAACAATGTTCGCTTCTCACATCATCTTATTTGCCGTTAGACTTGTTGGCAACAACTTCTATGACAAGAAAACTAGGTCACAGAATACACCAATCGCAAACTGGGAACAGTTCGTGCTTTGAAAGAAACCTAAACTGCCCTGTCTAATCGACACATCACACGCTGGCAAGTAAGAAGCGATGATACTACATGCACTAAGCACTAACAAACAATATATGTTCCCATGCTATTTTTAGGACAATATATTTATTAATGAACTTTGTAGCTGCTAATGCGTAAGTCAACAAAGATTAACTGAAATTTCTAAGCCAAAATTGTAACTACGTGATGGTACTACCTGGCATGGACTTTGTCCAATCCCTGCAGTAGGATTTTCTTCATATAGTCCATATCCTTGGTAGATATCTGGAGAGTTTGTGCTATTCTCTTCAGCATTAGAAATGCACCATCCCATACCAGAGATATCGAGTAATGCGTCCAGAGCCTGAAAGTACCTGGTTAGTTAAAATTCTCAATAAATTGCTGCTAAGTTTCAATACAACATCCATTCAGTAGAAAAGCCAGCAGTCTAATGTCACAATTGAGTATGTAAATTTCTCCATGTTTACGTCTATCAGAGAGTGTCCCTGGTAACTGCCACCAAACGACTGCACGAAGAAGCCCCATGTTGTTGCAAACTGTTTACTCCTATATGGTAAACGATGACTAGGTGACGTGAAAACATAAGCCCACATAAATTTTGACAGAAGCAGCTTTTAAGTTTAACTGCATGTGTTCCCCATATGTCAATAATGACATCTTAACGTTTTGCGAATAGGATCACTGAACTAGAGAAATTTCCCAAAACCATGTGTATACATACAGAAATGTTTTTCCGTTCAAATATAATACTGTAGTAAAGCAGGGCAGACAGATCGCTCATACTACCAAGAACAGGCAAGACTCTAGCTCCAATCGATCAACGATACTTTAGTGAAATGCGGAACTTTGTACACAGACAAGAGATTAAGTGCGTTTACCTTCTCAACATCGTATCCATACTGACCTGCAAAATGTAAGAAATACAGCATAAGGAACACTTTCAGAGAAGCTAAGCATCATGTCCAACTGACTTACCAAATGGAATAGCAATGTTAGATTCGAATCTCAACGCATTATAATTCAAGCAAAATTTACATTAAGTATCTTCCAAATGAATAAGACTAAATATGATTGAATTTTTAAATCAGCCATTCAAACGCCAGGTTGTATATAATATTTTAGATTGGTTATATAACATGTACTTTTCAGGAGGTGTACACAATCTATCCATAAATCCGTTCTGCATACAAACAGTGTCCAACAAAAACTGTGGCTCGGTTTTAACTGCACAACATTAGAGTATTGTGCAATCTGTAAGCAACCTACCATCCAATATATTATTTGCACCGAAAGAAGAGAAGTCAGTCTACAGTTGACTGTGATATCTCCAATTTCGACATGTACTAAGCATATATCACAGAGCAAAAAATTACGAGCAACAATCTCCTTAACATCTCAATATTTAAGCTAAGAGAACAGTCAGACATCCACTTGACTGCTCAGACATGAATTTTGCTCTAATTACTCTGGGCTTCTATATCCTTGCACATGATAAGCTCAAATGTCAATTCTCCGACTTGACTTTTCGGAAGGACTTCAGCCCAAAGCCCTCAGTACTGCCTTGCTCACTACACACATCACTCTGTAAGTGCCATAAATAAGACCACCAAGCATTTGAAAGGAGCCAATTTGATATCCTAACACTAACACTCTTTAATTTCCAAACGGTTGTTTTAAAAGCACGCTATGCAGAGAATATTGATACTAGAATGGGAAAATAGGATCAAAAGTTACTTTGATATCTACGGCTGCAGAAGCGAAAACTAGAGACTACAAACATATTTGAAGGACAATCAAACAAGACTGGCTTACGGATCACATGAATGTTATGAATGCCTTATGTATTCTTTTTTCCCATTTTGGCACATCACTAAAATGTGAAACCACTCTTCCGTTCACTAATTGGTGTATTTTGAACTAAGACACCTTCAGGCCCTGTTTGGATGGTGCGTAGTTCCTTGGAAAGGTTTGGTACCAACAATCAAAGCATTCGAAATAAATGCCATTGAACAAACTAAATACCAAAACTTTCCATAAAAAGACTACATTTTTCTCCAAACAAGCCTTTATTTAAACTATTGCAATTCGACTTGGCTATGACTTCCAACAGTATAAAGAAACGATAACACAGGTAAAGCACTTGGATATGAAAACCACAGCAACAGGGCCTCACCTAGCACGTCTCTGACCACACCCATGCTGAGCTCAGAAGTATCTCCAAGCATGGAGCATAGGAACTGATCGGCCTCCTCAACATTATACGCGAGATCAGCACACGGGCCATCTCTTTCCCCATTTCTGTCATCGTTCCAGCCATCCTTATCCTTCTTCCAGCCAGTGGTGACGGTTACGGGCGGAGTGGCCGGCCGCGAGTAGCCCTTGCCAATCACGTCGGCGACCATGCCAGACGCGGCCACGGCAAGCTTCCTGGGCCTGCGAGCGGCCTTCCTCCCAGCAGATCCCGCCCGGGGGGAGGGATCTGGCGGCGGAGGGGGCAGCGGAGGGGGCTGCTGGTCTTGGGTGGAGCCGAGGATGCCGGCGGCGAGGAAGGGGTCGCCGCCGGCCTCGCGGTAGGCGGAGTCGACCTGGTCGATGGTGGCGCTGCCGAAGGCCTCGAGCAGCCAGGCGAGGTCCCGGCGCTCGTCGCCAGCGGCGGAGGAGGAGGCGGTGGAGGCGGAGGAGGAGGAGGAGGAGGGGGCGTAGAATGAAGAGGTGGAGGCGGTTCCGGATGAGCTGGAGCTGGGGGTGAAGGCGCGCGTGTACGCCGACACGTCCCCGCCGCTGCTGCTGCCCGATTCCGCCTCGGAGGCCGCAGCGGCGGCGGCGGCGGCTAGGGTTAGGGTTTCCGGAAGCGGCGAGCACGGGGAGCCGTGGGGCGGCGCCGCCGGGGGGATCTCCGGCGGCGAGGGCTTCTTCTTCTTCTTGGATTTCTTCTTGGTGCTGGAGGGCCGCATCTCGGCAAATGGCCGCCGCTTTTTTTTTCCCCTTCTCTCCCTCCTCCCGGGTTTTGACTTGTTCCTGATTTTTTCTGCCTGCCTGGGAGAGAGAAGGCGGAGATGGAGGAAGAAGGCGACGAGTCACGCGGTGGGAGGAGGCGTGGTGGGGCCGCCTCGGAATATTCTACTCAATTGCATGTGGGTCACGCCATCCGCGGGTCCCACATGTCATAGTGAAAGCGTGGTTGGCTGGTGAGGATGGACGGAAAAGGGTTGAGGCGAGCTGATACTTATTTTGGACTGGGTGGTTTACTACCCCGTTTGACTGGTGGATGGGGTCGGCCGTGAGAGTGTGGCCCCACTTCGCCCACCAGATAGCCAGATAGGTACGGAACGGTTTGCGCGTGGGAATCAGGGGAGGACAGGGTGGAGATCTTTTTCAAGCGAGATTGTGCGGTGTGGAAAGAGGGCGTCGGATAAGATTTTGAAGTACTAGTATAAATTGAAGAAATAGGTTTTCGCCCCGCTATATTAATAGGGTGTGCCTAGGGCTCAGTCGACTGAGAATTAGCTTAATTCTCAGTCGACTGACGCCATCAGATCCTGTGGCGCGCGAATTTGGGTCAGTTTTGTGTCCTGTCTGTGTTGTTGGCTTTGTTTGTGTAGAGAGCATTCTGTGGGCCGTTGTTGGGTTCGTGTGTTGTCTGTGAAATTTTGTGTGGGCTCGGTTGTCTTGTTTGTCCAGCAAAAGCCCAACTAAGTTGCTGGGCTCCGTTGTCTTCTTTGTCCCGAAGAAAAGAGTAACTTGTGCATCAAGCAAAATTTAACAGAACAATGACAGAAAACCCCCTGCGAAAAAAAAGAACACAACCAAGTCCCCCACAAATTGCACAAAACCCCCTGCGAAAATAAAAAGAGCGCAACAAACTCCCCAAAAACCTTCTATTCTCTTGTCGTCTACTCTGGACGAAATCACTGCCTGCTCCCAGATCGATAGAAAGAACTCTCCTCCCAGATCGACAGAAAGGGAGAAGTATCCTCACAGAACGACGGAGGGACCCCAAATCCAACTCCATGAGAAAGAAAAGAAGAGGCAGATAAAATCAATGGAGAAAAGGGAGGAGAATATGGGACAAAAAATCAAGAAGCAAGCGCAAGTGTGGATGTTGGTACTTACCAGGGTGGTGCTTCCAGTCAGCTTTTCCCCCTCCCCTCGGTCCTGAATTTCATTGATCTGTTCAGTTTGCAGCCATGTTCAGTTCCGCCTTGGCATTTATTTGTCAGTAAGGAACGATGATGGACTCGATGAGCTCCTGGAGTGGAGCCAGCTCTTTCTTGTCAAACAACCCGAATTCCTGCATTTTGCACTCATGTTTCTTCAAGTTCTTGCATGATCTAGTGTGTGGAAAAAGCAAACGTCAGTACTAAGTGTGTGTTAACAAAACAAAATGCAGGAAATCCATGGCAAGAAGAAAGCATCATTGGGACACAGGTATCCCTGTCAAACAAAACTGCTATAACACATATATGCTGGATGCAAAACAGTGCTGCAAAAATGAAGAATCATAATGGTACAAGTGGCATATATGCAGATACCAAAATGCACAGATTGGGCATCAATTTCATACTGGACACATGATACAAGATACAGATTCCATAGAACCTACCACAACAACAATAAGGTATGCAGTGAGAAATTTTAACAAAAAAGTTCAAAGTCTACCACTGATCCCAAGTGCAAAATGAAGAATCATAATGGTACAAGTGGCATATATGCAGATACCAACTTACACTGATCAGGGGTATCAGTTTCACACTGCACAGATGATGCAAACTACAGGATTCCATACAAACTACCACGACAACAATCAGGTATGTACTGAGAATTTTTAACAAGAAAGTTTAAAGTCTACTACTCAAGTCATGGTGAGACAATCAATTTATAACTGAAAAATTCTGCAGGCATCTTCAAGTGGAAACTTCAACCATCAGCACCTAAAAATGTAACAAGCTACAGTCCATGGTAGTCTGCTAGACTTGCATAGCAGCATCGCAAGATATAAGCAGGTAAAACATCATATAAAACTCACCCTGATTCAAGAAAGAGGAAGGTTCTGTTGTACCTGCAAATAATTCTTCATACAGTATGTTGTAGATCAACCATTAAGTTGTTGTGCATGGACCAAAAAATATAAAAGAAAAACAGTAAATAACACATGCAAAACATATAAGTGAGAATGCAAACAATACGATAATTTAGATTCTTATTACATTCATCCAGAAGTTCTACGGGAGTGATATAGCATAATATGTCTGTGATAACGCACAGAGGTCTTGAATTTAGATAAGCAGACAACACGATAGACGCCCCAGGTACACCAAACACAAAGATAATCAGACGACACGATAGACACACTGGCTCGACTCAGTTGCCAACATAATCGAATGAAACCTGGAGGTTGTTGTCGTTCGTCTTGTGGAACAGCAGCAACATTCCTTCAGCAAGGTTGTGCCCCGCAGCAAACTCAGCCCAGCCACTCTTGAAATAGATCCTGCCATCGGCAGTTGGCCGATACTTAGCTTCAGTACTGCCTTGTTGCTGGCCAAAGATAAGATATGATTTACCACTTCTTGAGACATCTATCACTGACACAAGATGCTTTGGGATGCGCTGCAAACATAAGCAAGCAGAAAAAGAAAATCTGCTATAAGTATATATAATACATTTGGGGACATGCTTTGTAAAAATAGATAGAAAAACTTGTACCAGTCCATTGTGCTTGATGTCAGTGTCAGTCACCCTGTGAATGAAGATTGCACCCTGCCCTAGTCCACGCATCATAACAGCGTGGTTGATATTGTCGACCTCTGAGGGCTTTGGCTTCACTCCTTTAGTTATAACAACAGCTTTTGCAGACTCCTCAAAAACAAACACCGCTGTTTTTACAGTTAGACCAACAATTAGTTTTCACATGAAAAGGATCTATCGAATTATAAAACATACAGAAAATGACAGAAACATGCACATCACTATGATTTCATACCTTCTGTCTTTTTCTTTTGGGATACCGTCCTGATCTTGAGGATACATAAGAAGATAATCTTTCTCAGGCACAAACTCTAGTGCGATAATGTCCAAACGCTCCATGTTATAGTCCTCCAGGAATTTGTTGTACTGCTCACCGTAAATCCTAGTCTTGTGCTCAAGTTTGTCGAGGTCAAATTGATAGAACTCATTCTCTGGTGTTTTGACTCGCATGAAGTCAATCAATACAGAGTTGATAACCTTCCTCATGAAACAGGGCACATTCTGCGTGTTTGAATCAAGACATAGCAAATTTTAGAAATTAATTAATCTTCTTGGTTGCACAACAAGAAAAAATAGCAGCCTGAAGCCATAGTGGCATATACCCTTAAGGGAGAATTGCTTCAAGTAAAAACACATTTTAGAAAAAAAAAGATTGGTTATGAGAACAAACCGTGTATATGTCAAATTTAGATCTAAGTTGCATGTTGAAGCTCCAGATAAGGTTCTTTCTGTTGGTCTTGCAAGGCTCAGCATGGTTCCCACATGTCTTACACTTCATCTAGAAAAAATACAGCAAAAAGGTACAGGAAGGCAACCAGTCAAACATTTACACCAGCAGCAAAAAGGGAAAAGGAAAATTAGAGCCATCTAAGTTTCTGTGTAACGTAACAAGTAAAACATGAATATACAACACTAGTGGGCAAGTGCAAAAAAGAGGAAGACCTAGGGAGACCAGAGCTAGAATCTTGACAAAACTCAAAAATAGATCTAGATCAGTACAAAAACCATATACTCATGATTGAGACAACACACAAAAAAACCACGAATCAAACAGTGAGAAGAGGCAAAGCAAGAGAGCTAGATAGTATCCACCTTTGATGTAGACATCCAGGTGTCGGGGGGGGTTTGCTCTTTCCTCTAAGACAAAGATCTGTTGGTGGGGAAGAAGCAGCCGCCAGGAATGGGTAGGGTTTGTTTGAGGAATGGACCCAGAGGAAATGGGGAGGGGGACCTTTAACTCACGGTCTGAGTGTGGATCTTTATTTCCCTGGGACAATAAATGAGGTAGTTGAGAGGCTGGGGGTTAGAGCTCCTTGTAGTAGACACATTATTTTCAACAGAAAAAAAAGCTGCGGCTACAAAACTGATAGAAAAAATTTACTTGTTGATATTGTTAACAAGCATAGGAAAAACTTTTTAAAAATTAACACACATTCAGTAGATGCTTAATATTAAACAGTGAAAAACATTTCAAAAATATTTTTTGCAGGGGCTCAACAACAATGGTGATGGCAGTGGAACATACTACACATCATATGATGACGACATCAATGTAATAAACAAAATTACTATAAATATATCAAAAATAAAATTTGCTATAGTATAGATATAACTAAACCAAATTTTGTATTGATTGCAGTTGATGAACATGAGCTATACAGAAATGCTACTATCAGTTGATGGGCCATCATCATCACAGGTGAATAATACCAACTAGTATGTTTATTTTCTCCTGATAAAAGTTATTTGCTTTACTCATACTGTTTCAATGTATTACCTTTAAATGCAGGCCTTTGAGTACCAACAAGATCATTGCTATTTGGAGGAGCCTAATGGTTTTCAGGATCCCATGGGCCTTGAGGTACAACAACACAAAACTGAAGCTCTACTCTTGCACATATATATCAGATTGGTATCACTCCCATTTACAAAAACAACACATTCTCCCTGAAAAATGCCTGCATTAGAGCACAGTCCTTTGATCATTTTTGTCGAAGCAGTCAAGCAAAAATAGGTAGATGAAAGAAAACATGCTTAGATATAATGAAGCAATAAACAAAAATACCTGATAAACCTGAACTGCTAATGCTAGAACACACTCATCCCACACCCCCACACCCCATCTCAATAAAAAGGATAGTGGGTGGATACAACATGAACATCTACTGCAAGGACAAAAAAGTAGTGACCATCAACCTTTTGAGGCGTGAGTTATAAAACAGAAAGGCGATAAATGTTAGCTAGCATAATACACTATTTTCCCTTATTGTATATAACTATGTGAGCTCATGATTTTCAGAACCATACCTTCATGATTACTGGGAGGAATGCACCTCCAGGCACAACAGATCAAAGTGATGACGAAGAAAAAGAAGAAGCACCAATATTTGGAGAAGAATGAAGTGGACGATGACACAAACATTTTTGATGACTGGCAGGGTGGCAATACTGCGAACAATCAAGATGAAACTACAGATCAAATTTCAGATGGGGCATATGCCACTGATTATGCAACAGAAACCTCTGATCAAGCACGAGGAAAAGCACCAGAACAAGCTGAAGCTAGTCAGCACATGCAAGAGCAAGAACATGATCAAGCAAATTTGGATGCACAAGTAGAAGATGATGTAGAGCAACTCACCCCAGAAGATATTCGAATATTCCTTGAGAATGAAAGTGTTCGCTGCTGAAAGTTACAGCCAACAAGTCCTGGACCAACATGCTCCTCACTTGAATATGATTTTCAACACTGAGATCGCTGCCCACAAATTTTACAATGAATATGCTGATCTTTGTGGCTTCTCAATCAAAAAAGCAGGCAACTACAAAGGGAAAAACACAGGCAATGAAATTGGCAGCAGACGCACTTACACATGCAACCGGTCCGGCAAAGTTGTTTCACACGAAGTTTTAGAGAAAAGGAAGAAGAACAAAAAGGAGAATAAGAAGAAGAAAGCAGGGTCAGACAAACCTGAAACAACGTCAGCGGAAGAGGAATACCATACAGATAACTGGTTGTGAGGCAAAGATGATTGTTACCCTGCAAGACGGGAAATGGGTTGTCACAGGTCTTGTGCTGCCACACAATCATGAACTCAGCCCGCACGATGAAACAAAATTCCTCAGGTCACACAAGCACATGACAGATCAAGAGAAGCTATTCATCCGGACATTTACCTCGGTGAAGCTACCAACAAGGAAGATCATGGCAATACTGACATATCTGAGGGGCGGCAAACCAAAACATGTACCTTACACAAAGAAAGATGTTAGCAACCAAATAACATCAATAAGGAATGAAAACAACAACAATGACTTGATGCAGGTGCTGTCATATTTTAGGAAGCAACAGTCTGAGGATGCTGATTTCTACTATGCTTTCAAATTCGCTCCAGGCAGTAACAACAAGACACAATGCATCTTTTGGGCAGATGGGTATTCTAGGAAAATGTACACCTTATATGGAGACTGCTTGAGTTTTGACACCACATACAAAACTAACAAGTATAACCTCCCGTTTGCACCATTTGTCGGAGTTACAGGGCATGCTCAGAATTGTTTGTTCGCATGTGCCAATGAGACAACAGATACATTTGAGTGGTTGTTCGAGACCTTTGTGCATTGCATGAGAGGCAAACACCCCAAAACAGTCATTACAGACCAGTGCGTGTCGATGGGGAACGCAATTGAAACAGTTTTCACACAAAGCCGACACCGAAACTGTTTCTTCCACATCAAAAAAAGGCACAGGAGAAGTGTGGGCGGAGTTTCGCAAGGATACCAAACTTCCACTCTGATTTCTGTGACATCCTCCGATTCTCTTTGACCGTTGAAGAGTTTGAGATGATGTGGCCAGAAATGATAGAAAGATACAGTGTGGGAAATCTGCACTACTTGAAGCTTATGTGGAAGTACCGAGCTAAATTTGTTCCGGTCTACTTCAAGCAAGACTTCTTCCCGTTTATTCATTCGACTGCTCGTAGTGAAGGAACAAATGCAATATTCAAGGACAACATATGCTCAACTTTCAGTGTCATAAGTTTCCTTGGTGAATACCAAAAAATTCTGAAAACATTGAAGAGATGGAGAGGTATCAAGATTCTGTGACAAGGACAACTGATCCAACCTACCGCATATACACTCAGCTTGAAGTACAAGCAGGCAGACTCTACAATCGAAACATATTCTACAAATTTCAGAGGCAGATACTCTTCTCGAATAAGCTGCATCTTGACGAGATAGAAAAGAATGTCACATATGCAGTCTACAAAACTGCAATGTTACAGCTTAATGATTTCAGGCCTAGGAGGTACATTGTTTCTGTAAACATGCAAGCTGAGGAGTTTTTTTTGCATTTGTTCCAAATTTGAAAAAGATGGAATGGTCTGTGGTCACATACTAAGGGTCCTGACCCATCTTAACCTAGCTGAACTACCGGAGAAGTACTACATCGAAAGGTGGAGACCAAAAGAGAGAAAAGATATCAGAGACAGAACATACAACATACCTATAGATCTGACAACAAGTAGCAAGCACCTCAGATACAGTATGCTGTCCAGAAGGTTGAATAACATTGCATCAGAAGGGTCTGTGAAAAACCGGCAGTATTTGTATGTAACTGACATCTGCAAAGTTGTAGAGGAAAGACTAGATGAGATGGCTAAGGAAGATGAGGTAGAAGAAACTAAGAACAAACATGCAAACCCAATCACAGGTGCAACAAGTACAACAGCTCACCCCGATGGATATGGAGATTTCATTCAAGACCCTGATGTTGCTCCATCAACAGGACGTCCGAAAAGCTCAAAGAGACAAAAGACTTTTGTCGAGGAACTGTTTTCAAAACACCAAATAACTTGCAGTCATTGTGGTTCACATGGCCACAACATTGCAGGCTGCACAAACAGGCATATAGACAAATCTGAATTTGAAAAGAATGCACCAAAGAAGAAGCCAGCAGGTATCACTTTACTTTAAAAAATCTCTATTATGAAATGCTGCACGCCATAGAACTAAGAAAAAAAATATTACCAGGTACTAAACAGGAACTAACACATGACTCTTTTTGTATGTTGTTTTCAGCGAAGAAACCATGTACTAAACAACCAAGGAAACAGGCACAGCCAAAGATTCAGACAACAAAGCGGACAAAGCAGCAGCAAGCAGACCATCAGGCAACAAGAACATTGTAGATGGGTTCAAAGAAAACAAAATTTCTTCCTATGGTGGTTATATCTAGTTATTTGACAACTTGGATAAAATGTAAAAAGAGTCGTGTAATTTCATGGTGATAATGTACTCCAATATACGTTTACATTACTATTTTGCTGCTTTCATGGAGTGTGTGGTGTGTATTATGAAACAGTAGAAAAAAGAGGAAACCTTGTTATAGAACTAACCTTTTATCTGAGAGCAGATTTAGCGCCATTCCTTGCTTGAAAAAGGTGTTTTCTGGCTTTTATTAGAAGAATCTTCTAATTGACAAAAATGTACAGCAGTAATTTGTATGGTCTAGACACAGCACAGATGTCACGAAAAAGAAAAAAGATATTTTGTTTCTAGAAAAAGAAGGAAGCAAACATTTAGAATTAAACGTCTAAAAAGCCAAAATGCAAGAAAATGTTTGTATGATGTAATAGCAGTGTTCTTTGCGATGTAATGAAACAGAAGAAGAATAGGTACATGGCTTCATGTCAATGGCTACACTGCCAACAACAAATTGTTCCGCATTTTTACACACATAGGATTGAACAAAACACACATGAAACAAAACATGTATGAACAACTCGAAGTGGACAATGGTGACGTAGCGTAGATGACAATGAAGTAAAAGCGTCAGGCTGCTGTGTTTCGTAGCATGATCTTTGATTGAAGTAATGTGTTGACGAAAATGTATTCACTGTTGTCCATCTTGTATGCAGAAAAAAGTGAACTCTTCACCTGATACGCTTCTGAAAAAGAGGAAGGATTCAAAATAAGGGACTGATAAAACAACAAGAACAACACAATAAAAATATGAAAGGGAACAATAAATAGACAAGTGTAACAAAGAGGTCAAAAACCTGACAGAAAAATACCTCGTTATTGAATCCGCAAACCAGAAACTTGGCATCTTCCTCCGAATTGTCTGGACTCATGATCATATCATGACCATATCTCACACGGAAGAACGGGATGTCTGTGCTTGAGAAACTGCATTGCAAAGGATTCCTTGGGTCGAACAGCTCCATGAATTTCATAGTGAAAATTCCACAATCATCGCTCCTGATACAAAAAAGAAGAACAATAAATTAATTTCAGAAGGTCATACAAAAAAGGGAAAAAGACATTTCGAAAACAAAGATAACGTAAAACTATGCGACACTTTTATTTAACTGAAATATCAATGAAAAAATAATATAAAGTATGAGATTAATATACCCTGGCTTTTGTTTAGGAACATTAGGGTACATCTTGCCAAAACTTGAAAAGTTTTTGTGCGGTAGGCGAGCCTCATGCCATGTACTAATGAAATTTGTAATCTGTGTTGAACAATGATGAGCAAAACTCAGGTTACTTCAGTCAAGTGGGTAGATGGTTTAGGCTCTGACAATTACAAAAAGAAAAGAAACACTATAACTTTACCATTTTTTTCCATATCTTCCTGTGGAAAGTGCTCTCCTCTCCAAACACAGAATCAAGGAACATAAAGTTTGCTGATTTGAAATCTACCAGAAAGACAAACCAGTGGTCATCATTTACCGACGGGAAGACAAGCTGTTACAGAAACAAAAAAGACTTTAAATTAGTGGAGTGGACTGGACTGAACTGAATAAAGGGACGAATTAATTATCGCAAAACACTTTAATAAAAAGGCATTGAATTAAAAAAAATACCCTATCAGACAAGTGAAGCGCTCTTGCTTTGTTTGCACCAATGAAAGAATCAACTGCTTTTCTCTTATAACTCAGTTCATATTCATTTGTCTTCCATTTCTCAAGAAAACAATCCTGTTTTTGACAGTCAAAATAAAATATCAAACGTTAAACACACAAAACAAATTATAGATATAATATGAACGAGAAGGGAATAAGAGATGTCATAGAAAGATAAGTTAGAGCGCAAGGGGCAGGTTGGGGGGGTGTTGTCTTACAGACACTGTATTGAAGAAGTAATGCTTCTGGGAAATACTTGGATGTCTATCCCTGAACAATTTCCGACAGAAACAGTTTATCACCCATGCCTCAACTTTCCCATTCAATTTCATTGAATTTCCTAACTGCAACATCGTGACCTTAACTCCACCCATGTTTATAGCAAATGTACTGTATTGAGAAAGAAAAAAAGTCAAGTAAATGATAAAAAATACCAACAATGGAATTGATAGATAAGATTGTAAATTAATATTTCTTTAATAATCATCAGCAAAAAATATGAAAAGAAGAAAATAACCAAATGCAAAGCTCCACAAAAAAGACTTACACATCATGTGGAGGGATATCGCATAGAGTGGTGATAGCTTCCCACACTCTTTGATGTATAGGCAGAACAGTGACAGTATGGTTTGTGTCATATGGAGATGTGACCCATTTACTTCGCTGCACAACCCTTTGAGGTCTCACATTTTCTTTCCCTTCGAATATACTAGCATTACCTAATGACAGTGAGGTGTTGTAAATTGAATTTGTTTGGTTGCTCATCTCACTGTAAGGGTGTTTGAAATTTTCACCAAGAATTTGGACCTCAGGAGAGTCCTGTAAAGTAGAACACCATGTGGGTATAAAAAGCAAAATAAAAATCTCAAGCATAAAACCAGAGAATAACTCAATTTCGCAACAGAAAAAACAGACAATAAGCACTCACATCATCTGATATGTGAATGAAGTCTCTAGTGTTACTTTTGCGTTCAGAGCTGCCAATACCATCTTCGTTGCCATGAAACAGTTTTCGACCAACAAATAAAGCTTTGTTGTAGTCCTGCTTATTTGTAGACAACATATATTCAAAGAAGACAGAACACAGAAATAAATTATCGTACAAAGGAACTTTGGAAAAATACTTACAGTAAATGGTCTGCTGTTAGAAGCAGGATTAGCAGACTTGAAATGCTCTTGGCTTGTGTAAGTCGCTTCAGGGGAAACCTGTCCCCGCATAAGAAACAACGAAACAGAAAATTACGCAATGAACAACATAGAGAAGAGATATCACAATAAAGAACGTTATAAGAGTTAAAAAGAAAAATAACTTCAAAAACCCTTACAAGATCCACACAATTTACTTTCGGTCTAGTTATCCACTTTGTTGACTTAGTGCGACCCATAGCGCTAGGGTCCTTCTGTGCGCATTGCAGACTCATTTCGCTCTCTCTTGTAACACTGTTCGCCTGTCTGATAAATGGTCTGCTAGAAGAGGCATAATGGGAAGTCTTGAAATGCTCCTGACTTGAGTATGCGGCTTCAGTGGTAATCTGCCCCACATACGAAACAGTTAAAACACATATGGCACTTTGAATAAAGGGAAAAGGTTAACACAAAGAATGCTGCTGCAAAAATCACAGCTGATAAAGAAAAAAATGAACCCCTATAATTAAAGCAAAAAATAACTTGAAAAATCCTTACAGGATCAACATGACTGTTATTCAGCCTACTTATCCACTTGGGTGAGTTAGTGAGTCCTGTATGATCAGGCTCCATCTGAGCACATTGCAAACTCATTTCACTCTCTCTTGTAGGGTTGCTCATCTGTGATATAAAAAAAATTAAAATAAAAAATAGGAGCAAAACAAATTTGAATTCAAAAGCTAATACAGAAAAGAATTACAAAAAAATCAGAAAAAGGCGTTAGAACTATGAACCTGATCAGTAGAAGATAAACGCTTTGATTGAATTGGAGATTTACATTCCTTGTCTTGTTGAACATTGTGAACATCCAACCAATAACAAACATCCTGATTGAGAGTGATATGAAAATAATGTTAGAAAATAACAATGGTCGAAATGAAAAACAGATAGCCTACACAATAACAAATAATTTCAGAACCACGAGGTAACCTCAATCTTTTTATTGTAGTCAAAATCATTCATTCCAACTGGACGGAAGAGTTCCTCCTCTTCGATGGGTTGTCCATTATCATCTTCACATTCTAGAAGCCTAAATGATGGCATGCTAGGGTCATTCCAATGATACTTATGCCTTGCTATTTGTATATATTTGCTCCTACTCATAGCGATGTTTGGTTGGCCATCATAGGCATTGCGAGTTGTCAAATCAAACCCTATATCCCTGGCAGTACATTTTGGTTCAGATATATCCTCATGCAGCTTTGGAGTTAGTTTTCCTGTTTGAACTTCAACAATAGGGGGGCAAAATCCTGCAGATAAGCACCAAACCAGATATCACACATAGATAATACAAGCATAAGTTTAGTTAATTTATGATCAAAAAGTACAAGTTTATCAAGAGCTAGCACCATAAAAATCAAAAAAAGACGCTAGCAAAAATAGCATGATTACTTGAATTTGGTAAAACAACATCAGTGTCCATACTGATGGTGGTAGTTGTTGGTTTTGCTATTTCCTGCCGCACCTCAATAGTTGGAGTCTTTGATGTCTGTTTAAATTATTGCAAAAATACCCTAATTAACAGTGTGACACAGTAACAAACAAACAAAAAGGTCCAAAAGGAAAACATAATTCAAGAGACCACACAACTATAGCAACAAAAAAATATACATACCTGCTCATTGTCTGTGTTAACAAAGCAGAAAGGTACACACTCTTCCTCAAAAATATTCCTATTCAAGTCCATTGATGTTTCTTTGACTTCAGCTGTGGATAAGAAAATGACATCAGAACTCAAACAGAAAAAAGAAACTCTTTTTAAATAGATAGTAAAAAACAACTAGAACATCATTCAAAAAAAGAGAAAAAAGCACTATTGCTCACATGATTTTGTGTCCTCTACTGCAGCTGGATTTTCAGGCATCATGTGCTCAAGGCTTACTGATTGCGTAGGTAGCAAAACAGAGTTTCTTCCTGCTATATTATTAGAGTGATGTTCAGCATTGTTATTTACAGATGACATGGAATGCTGCGAGCTGTTAACTGCTTCAGTACGCCTCCTTTTCCGTGCTACCAGAGCATCATCTGTGTGTCGACAAACAAAAACAATGTAAATGAAAAACAAAACAAACTATGACAAAAAAAAACAAAGTACAATAATAATAGAAAATAATAAAAAATAATATAATCCGAGTTTCTAGCGCAGTTGAAACTCGCTTAAAAAAATAAAATTAATAAAAATATAAATAATAATAAAATCTGAGTTGCAACTGAAGTTGCAACTGACTCCAAAAAAACAAAAATAAAAATAATAAAATACGAGTTTCAAGTGCAGTTGAAACTGGCTTAAAAAAATTAATATAAAAAATAAATATTAATAAAATCCGAGTTGCAGCTGCAGTTGCAACTGACTCCCAGAAAACAAAATAAAATAATAATAATAAAATCCGATTTTCAAGCGCAGTTGAAACTAGCTTAAAAAATAAAATTAGTAAACAAATAAATAATAATAAAATCCGAGTTGCAACTGCAGCTGCAACTGGCTCCCAAAAAATAAAAATAAAATAATAATAATAATTAGTAAAGAAAACACTTAGTTGCAAGTGCATTTTGAAACTGATCTCTGTCTCGAGAAAACACTCAGTTCCAAGTGTGGTTGGAACTGGCTTCAAAAAAACAAAATAGAATAATAATAGAAAATAAAAAAAATACGACTTTCAAGCGCAGTTGAAACTGGCTTAAAAAATAAAATTAAATAAATAATAATAAAACCCGAGTTGCAACTAACTCCCCCGAAAAAATTACTAAAGAAACACTTAGTTGCAAGCGCATTTGAAAAACTGGCCTATGTCTAAGAAAACACTCAGTTGCAAGCGTGGTTGGAACTGGCTTCATAAAACAAAATAGAATAATAATAGAAAATAATAAAAAAAAATACAAGTTTCAAGCGCAGTTGAAAACTAGCTTAAAAAATAAATTAATAAAAAAAAAATAATAATAAAATCCGAGTTGCATCAGCAGTTGCAACTGACTCCCAAAAAAAATTAGTAAAGAAAATAGTCAGTTGCAAGCGCATTTGAAACTGACCTCCGTCCTGAGAAAACACTTAGTTGCAAGCATATTTGAAAACTTGCCTCTGTCTCGAGAAAACACTCAATTGCAAGCGTGCTTGAAACTGGCTTCAAAAAAACAAAATAGAATAATAATAGAAAACAATAAAAAATAATAAAATCTGAGTTTCAAGCGTAGTTGAAACTCGCTTAAAAAAATAAAATTAATAAAAATATAAATAATAATAAAATCAGAGTTGCAGCTGCAGTTGCAACTGACTCCCAAAAAAACAAAACAAAATAATAATAATAATAAAATCTGATTTTCAAGCGCAGTTGAAACTAGCTTAAAAAAATTAAATTAGTAAAAAAATAAATAATAATAAAATCCGAGTTGCAACTGCAGTTGCAACTGGCTCCCAAAAAAAATCCGATTTTCAAGCGCAGTTGAAACTAGCTTAAAAAAATAAAATTAGTAAACAAAATAAATAATAATAAAATCCGAGTTGCAACTGCAGTTGCAACTGGCTCTCAAAAAAATAAAAAATAAATAATAATAATAATTAGTAAAGAAAACACTTTGTTGCAAGTGCATTTTGAAAACTGATCTCTGTCTCGAGAAAACACTCAGTTCCAAGTGTGGTTGGAACTGGCTTCAAAAAACAAAATAGAATAATAATAGAAAATAATAAAAAATAATAAAATACGACTTTCAAGCGCAATTGAAACTGGCTTAAAATAATAAAATTAAATAAATAATAATAAAATCCAAGTTGCAACTGCAATTGCAACTAACTCCCCGAATTTTTTTTTACTAAAGAAACAGTTAGTTGCAATCGCATTTGAAAAACTGGCCTCTGTCTCAAGAAAACACTCAGTTGCAAGCGTGGTTGGAACTGGCTTCAAAAAACAAAATAGAATAATAATAGAAAATAATAATAAATAATAAAATACAAGTTTCAAGCGCAGTTGAAAACTGGCTTAAAAAATAAATTAATAAAAAATAATAATAATAAAATCCGAGTTGCATCAGCAGTTGCAACTGACTCCCAAAAAAAACAAAAAATAAAAAAATAATTATTATTAGTAATGAAAATAGTCAGTTGCAAGCGTATTTTGAAAACTGACCTCCGTCCTGAGAAAACACTCAGTTGCAAGCGCATTTGAAAACTTGCCTCTGTCTCGAGAAAACACTCAATTGCAAGCGTGCTTGAAACTGGCTTCAAAAAAACAAAATAGAATAATAATAGAAAATAATAAAAAATAATAAAATCCGAGTTTCAAGCGCAGTTGAAACTCGCTTAAAAAAATAAAATTAATATAAATATAAATAATAATAAAATCATAGTTGCAACTGCAGATGCAACTGACTCCCAAAAAACAAAATAAAAATAATAATAGAAAATAATAAAAAATAATAAAATACGAGTTTCAAGTGCTGTTGAAACTGGCTTAAAAAATTAATATAAAAAATAAATATTAATAAAATCCGAGTTGCAACTGACTCGCAAAAAACAAAATAAAATAATAATAATAATTAGTAAAGAAAACAATCAGTTACAAGCGCATTTGAAATTGGCCTCTGTCTCGAGAAAACACTCAGTTGCAAACGCATTTTGAAACTGACGTCTGTCTCGAGAAAACACTCAGTAACAAGCGTGCTTGGAACTGGCTTAAAAAAACAAAATAGAATAATAATAAAAAAAAAAATCTGAGTTTCAAGCGCAGTTGAAACTCGCTTAAAAAATAAAATTAATTAAAAAATAATTTACAATGGAAATATATTAAAAAACCATTGTTTTAGTTGGCAGGACTAGAAATAGATTTGCAAAATCTCCTCGAAATTACAGAAAAAGAACTTACAACAGCATACAACTCACATCACGTTTCATTTTCATTCTGAAAAAAGCCTTAACACAAAGCCTTAAACAAAAGCTCATATTTGATAGTTCAAAAATCATCAACCTTTTGCTTTCACTCTAAATTATATCAACACTCATGATCATGCGCTTCAAACTTCAAACTAGAACTTCATACCAAAAAGCACAAATGGTTCAGTGCATTACCAATTCATGCAACTCCAGCATCCATCTGACACAAACATCTTCCCTACCTAGATACCTTATACTAGAGGTAGCCACCACCAAGCTAAATCACTAACCAAATCCTCTCTACCTCCAGGGCAATGCCTAGTTCCCTAACTTCAACTTTCAGAAGAAACTGACACTAACAACAATGAGAGTTAAAACTGAGACTAAAATAAATGAGAAATAAGTGAGGCACAGACAACAAAACTTAGACAATGAAAACAGATTCTGAGCAATAACTGAAAGATATCTGAGGCACTGTAAAAAGGCTGAGTCACAGAGATAACAGACTGATACACTATACAAATAGAGTAAACACTACATTACTTACATAATTACACGCACAAAAGCAAAAAGGTAAAACACAAAGGCATCAGACTAACACATAATTACATCACGTTATCCAGACATACATGATTGCCAGTCTTACACAGACGATTAGATACTTGCATACCCATTTACAAAATGGGAACACTAGAAGCAAAAGAGTTCAGTGAGTGACCAGTTCCTACAAACAAACTGCCTTCCTACAAAAAAGAAAACCAGATACTTGAAATGACCATTCATACTTCAATCTTTTCTACCTCCAGCGCAATGCCCAACTCCCTGACTTCAATCTTCACAAGGATAACAGCGCCAGGTACTAAATCGAGGTGGTTGCAGAAGGTGTGGAAACCAGTCCGCAGTTCAATCCTTGAACGGTGAAGGCGATAGTTACCCCAAATAGGTTCATCCATAACCTTGTTCCAGTATGGCACATTACCATCACTAGGGTAGCTGAATCCACGGAAGAGTCCCTTAGGGATTGACTGAAAATCCGAACACAAGAAACAACATATTTTCAGTACCAACAAAAACCATGGCAACAACAAAGAAAAAAGAAGAAAAAGACATGAGCATGAGTGTGTGATACTCCAGACATTACATATTTGGAAAAAAAACAACTAAAACCTATAGAACTAGACATTACATATTTGATGGTGTGTTGTAGGCAATAAAAATCTATTAAAATTGTTCAACACAATCAGATAAGTTGAGGTGGCATTGCACAATCACATTAACCAGCACAAAAAATAATATGAGGAAACATATAGGAAGAGTTGCGGATATCATCATTCTATCCCCAGATTTTATCTTGTGATCCCTCGGTAACCCCTATAGGATTATTACTATACGGATAGTAAGAGGGGGACATATGTTTCTCACCAAGACATGTGGAGCCAGATCATCTGCATAAAGCTTCTTCTCATAATACTGCAGATCAGGAACATGGTAAAACTCGCCTTCATAGAACCTGCCAACCTCCTTGTAGATTTCCCATATAATCAGGCCCATGCTACGCTCATTAACTGACCATATGTCATCAAAAACAGTCTTGTGTAATGTAGCTCTAACACACGATGGAACTTCCCACAGAGGATACCCTGTAAACATTAGATAATTTTTTTTAAGAAACAAGACAAGAAACATTACAAAAAAGAATGAATCATAGCCTTATAGAACAAACAAAGTGCAAAACTTATACCATCCAAAGGTATATATGGCTTGTTGTTGCCAGCACCATCAGTTACGGTCACGTAAACCTTCGCAGGAGATGCATTCTGAAGATTCTCTTCTTCCATTTCATCAACCTCAACACACTCCAGCTTAACAACATCCCCCAAGCCAATGTTGTGATGAGCCAAGAAAGACTTCCAGAAAGGGCCACATAAGAATGTCCTGGACTCTGTTTTTAATACAGAAAAATCAAACAAATGATCACAACTAGTTTGCGCGACAAGCCACTTGTCTCCAAGTTCGTTGATCTTCTCTTCGAAGTAGCATGGAACAATCTGCATTAACAACATAAAAAAAGACACCCCCCACCACCTAATAATCAGTACAAGCAAATGAAAAAAATTCCACACACAAAATGCAAGAAAGAAAATATTGCAAAAACATACCGCACACTTCTCGAAACCGATAGGAATGATATGAATGTCACAAGACATCGCTCGCCTATCAGACCTGCCACAGTTGCCACCAGGTTGCCCGCATCTTCGGCAAGACATTCTCAACCTGAAAAACAAAAAAAAAGGCATCAAATACAAGCACAGCAAAAAATGTCTGACGTTCTCAACAGAGAATGCCCACCCCCACACACGAACAGTAAATATATACCATTCAACCTCAAAAAAACAACAGTGGGAGAGTACTTTGAAATGGCAAGTACTCCACCAGACTACAAAGGTCTCATTGGCACAACTATATGAGGTGAGCAAGGCAAATGTGTGCATATGTCGTTCAGGCTTACTTAATAAGAGATGTTCATGGACAGAGTTTTTTAATGAAGGCAGAGACGTTCAGCCTTCATGCTAGGCATTGGATTGCAATTCGGAAAAAAAAACTCTCTGTTAGGATTCATTGATCTGATCATCTGGCTTCCATGATAAAGCAACTGAAAAAGGCTATACATGCTTTACAACACTGATCAAACAAAATCATCACTCAAAACCAAACCATCTAGCAAAAAAAAAAAGAACAAAGAACTACAATCCTTGCATATTACTCACCGCAGACAGTCCTAGTATATTACTCACTAATATATATTCGAAAGCTCAAGAAAATGGAGTGGAGCATGAGCCTAGTATAGCATCTCTATCAGCCCATACGACTAGAGATTCAAAGAGAGTTTTTGCATCCCAATTAAGCAGAATCCCTAGAAACAGCTACCGATAGATCTCAAGGTTCTATAAATTAACATTGAGATTCAGAAGGAAATAAACTTACAGAAGCTCAGTGTTCTAACTGGAAAAGATTGTACTCCTTGGAAGTTATACCACTATATAAAGCTACTCTACTAACCGGAGCATCAAAAATTTAAAACCACTATATAAAGCTACTCCCCTGGACTAGGTTGGGTTATGTCAGAAAAGTAGCAAACTGAAACTCCAATTATCAGTTGTTCATCTTAAATTTGACATTTCCACAACAACTAACAATCCAGATACTCTTACTCCAGGTTGTCAGCCTAAAACTGGTTACCAAAGCAAGACTTTAGTTCAAACATACTCCAAACAATGGTACTCCAAAGTCAATCCATAACATCAAACTCTGAGTTAGCAGCTTTGCCTTACAAACAGAAGCCCAAACAAAAAATATGACAGAACGCCAGGTTTTGAACGCCAGTTTTTGCATTAGTCACGGTGGACTGAGCACTTGACTTTACCTAAAATTCATCTAACATGTTAGCTTTGCCATGACCACTAGACTACGCAGTTCTATCGGCAGCTCTCTACTCAAGTGCAAACTTCTTATGTTCATCCCGACACAAACCAACCGCATCCAGCACAACACACTACCTGTTGCCCACCCCACCCTCAGCGTCCAGCATCAAGCACACATGACAAAACACATGCAGTACACGGAGAACACTAGTACACGGAGAAACCTAAGTAAAAATCATCAAGCAGCGCAACACTAAGTACAAAAACACTAGAACACGGAGAACAAAAAAATCACTACCATTCAGGATCTATCAATCTGACATAAGAAACAACAACCAAATACACATGCAACAACAAATCTCCAACTATCATTCGGGATCTAACACAAACAAGCCCCCGTGACAAACGAGAAATCCAAGATCTAAAGCAAACCTATCGGAACAAACGACGACGAGGACCAGCCAACGGCGGCGCGGCGGCGGTGGAAACAACGCTCCCAAACCGCCGACCAGAAGACCACCTACGCCTCCTCCTCGGAATCTCCACTCCCCCGCTTGAAACCGCTCTGGAAAAACTCGACACTGGAGACACTACACTCGCTCGGCGAAATAAGGACGACGGAAGGCAGGGAGACAACGGCCCAAGGCCCAACAAGAGACAAACCCAGCCCAAACCCGCGACAAACAAGCCCGCGAACGACTCCCGTTGCCAAACCGCACACAGAACGAATCGCAAAGCAAAACAAAAGATCCGACGGACAGCGAGTTGACTGAGAATTAAGCTTAAGTCTCAGCTGACTGAGAATTAGCAAAACCGATATTAATATAGCAACCACCCGACAGGGACGGAGCTGCCTTAGAGGCGTTGGGGTCAGCTGACCCCAGTGGAATACCCCAAAACCTTCACTAATTAGCATTAGCTAATGATTACTTATAGAAGATGACACCCATGAAATGGAGAGAATATACACATGACCCCATTGACATTTTTCCCCGGCTTCGTCCCTGCCACCCGATACAACAATGAGGCCACCGCTGGGGCAAACAGCACAATCATGCCCAAAAGAAAAGGAAGAGAAAAAGGAAAGAAAACAAAGCCGACACCGGCGGATCAACGAAAACGAAAGAAACCCGCAACCGCTGCGCCCTCACCGCGAAGTCCCACCACAAACCTAGCACTCTAAATCACCGCGTACCAAACAACACCTCCAAGAAGGAAAGCGACGACGACGACGCTGCTGCCCGGACAGACCTAGGGTTTCCCCCGGTACGCTCCGAGGAATGGGGAAGAGGTACACCCGACGCCCCTCAAGAAGGAAGGGTGACACTCACAAGCGTCAACCTGCTAAATTGTAGGGGATTTTCATGTCAAGATTATTTTTTTCATTCTAAGAGGGTAGGTCATCTATGGAAGGAACTCATAACTACTACCATGTGCAAACTCGTTGACTCGAAAATAGAGCAATATAAAAGAGGGAGAAAAGAACAATTTGCTTGGTTGGAGGGAGTGCCGGAGGCAAGGACCAGCAGGGGCCAGGGTCCCTCCTCAACACGCATATTTTGTTTACTACACACTGATTTCTTACCTCTAGACATGTGTATTTTACCCAGAGTGCCTTCGGTTACAAATGAACGACGACACTAAGGGCATCCCAGCCGTTGTGCCCCCAGGCCGGAAAACGCCACTATTTTGGCCTGCCTAGGGGGCCAACGGCGCTATTCGTCTTGCTGGGGTGGCGATTTCCCAGTCGCCGAATCCAGGCCGCCCCCAGCCGACGATTTCGCCCAAATTTGACATACAAAAATTGCACAAACATTTCAGCATACACATGCACACACAAATAGTTTAACATACAAAACAAACATTTTGGCATACAAATAGTTTAATATACAAATACACAAATAAATAGTTCAACAATGCAAGCAAATAGAACAAATAAAACTAGGCATCGACATTGCCATTGCCTTTGCGCCTCCACAAGTGCTCAACCAGATCATTCTGCAGCTGTGTATGCATCACCGGGTCTCGTGACGCATAGCGAGGAAGGTTGCCCATGTTGCCGGCACCTGGTGATCTACATCTGCAAGAGGACCCTGGCGGTAGTATGGCTCAGTATCATCCACCAGATCATTCCGCTCGCTCTCAATGATCATGTTGTGTAAGATCACACAACAGTTCATCACCTCAGATATATTGGGCTTGGACCAAGTCAGAGTTGGGTACCGTACAACAGCGAATCGAGACTGCAGCGCACCAAATGCCCGCTCAACATCCTTCCCGCAAGCCTCCTGGCACTTGGAAAACCAAGTTTTCGTGCTTCCTGGCACAAGGTTGGAGATAGTCTTCACAAATGTTGACCACTTGGGTAGATGCCATCTGCAAGATAGTAGCCCTTGGTGTACTGGTGCTCATTGATCTCATAGTTCACCTGGGGAGCATGACCCTCAACAAGCTTGGCAAAGACATCCGACCACTGCAGAACATTGATGTCATTGTGAGTTCCTGGCATGCCAAAGAAGGCATGCCAAATCCATAGATCATGTGTAGCCACAGCCTCAAGAATCACACTACAAGCTCCTTTGTGGCCTTTGTACATCCCCTGCCAAGCAAATGGACAGTTCTTCCATGCCTAATGCATGCAGTCGATGCTTCCAAGCATCCCAGGGAAGCCTCTTGCTTCATTGGTGGCAAGGATCCGGGCAGTGTCTTCCGCATTGGGTGATCGCAAGTATGTTGGCCCAAACACTGCCGCTACTGCCCTGCAGAACTTGTTTAAGCAATCAATGGCAGTGGACTCGGACATGCGCAGATAATCATCTTGCGAATCAGCGGGAGCACCATATGCAAGCAATCTCATCGCCACTGTGCACTTCTGAATGGAGGTAAAGCCTACTGTGCAGGTGCAATCCGTCTTCAACTTGAATTAGGTGTCGAACTCCCGGATGGCATGCATAATGTCGAGGAAGAGCTTCCATTTCATCCTGAAACGGCGCCGAAACACCTTCTCATCCTGCAGGGGATTATCGGTGAACTAGTCGGAGTAGAGGATGCAGTAGCCTTTGTAGCGCTGCCTCGGCTTGCTCTTGCAGCGACCGGGCTTTGAGCCACCACGTCGCGGCCTCGCCTCGTTTGCGAGAAGGCCGGCAAGACAGGTGAGGATGAACAAGTGTTCTTCATCATCGATGGCGACCTCGGCTTCCTCATCAAGCAGTTCGGCGAGCAGCTCCTCATCGTCGGAGTCCATGGCTGGCGGACAAAACGCCGAACACCTAGCAGGCGAGGTGGGCGTGAGCCTTCCTTGCGGCTAGATCACGTCGGAGGGAGGAGGGGCGGCCGGCGGCGTGGATTGGGTGAGATGGGTGGGCTTCCTAGCTGCTTGTGTGCGGCGGAGGGGGAGGGGTGGTGCCAGCGGCGACAAGGCGACGACGCGTCGGGATAGAGAAAGGGCGACGCAGGGTGGGGAAATGCGCTGTCTCGCCGACAGTGCTGTCCCACGCGCGTTTCACCCCCAGGCGGAACCCAATGGGCTGGGTCTGGTCTGGGAGCGTCGGCGCTAATTTTGGCCGAAACGGCGCTATTTGGGTTCCTGGGAGCGACTGGGAGAAAAATGGCGCTATTTCGCCCAAACGGCGCTATTTCGGCTCCTGGGGGGCACGACTGGAGATGCTGATACGGCGTAAGTAGCCGCGATTGTTTGTCTGATCTTTCCACGGTACAATTCTAGTATTGGCTGTAGAAATACTCCAATACCTATCTCACGTCAACCAGAAACAGCGGCAGTAATCCAACTAGCCAACTAGCAGCAGTAATTAACAAATGACAGGACTAGCTCGTCAACAACTTGCGTGTGAATAAACTAGTACCAGGCAAAACAGAAACAATAGCTTGGGTTATCACCGTAGATGCAAACCAAGCAGGAACTACACGTACACCCTCAAGTAGAGGAAGTGCGTGGGTGATCCTTGAGGGATCGGCAGCAAACTAGAGGCCAGCGCCTTCCAATCTTCTCGCCAGAACACAAAATCAGATCGATTCTTCAACATAAACCACACGCAGAATTGGCCGCCGCAAACATGGCGTTTTCTGGTTTCTTTACTCACGATAAAACTTGTCTAACCCTAAAACATGACCAGTTGGTCCTATTTATAGTGCATGCAAGCACCGGACTCATAAACCGATTAGAACTCTAATTTATATTGGACCCTAATTAAACTGACTCGGTAGCAAAACTAGGCCGGCCAAACAGCTAGCCCTTTTACATCTGATCGACACAAAGCCCAAATAAACAAAGCACGATACTAGAGCTGGTGCTAGGAACGTACGCAAATCTACTCAGGCTAGATAACTTAATCAAATATACTTCACGCTTGTAGTTTTGGCAGAAACTTGCATGGTGTTCTGAATGTTGACTTGACCTCTTGCTTAGGCACAATCTGCACTGAAATCGTACCAATAAGAACAGAGGTACTGCCTCCACCTTGCTCCAACTTTCCCACCTCATCGGCATGAGAAATAATCTGCCGTCTAGCTGGTACCACATACCTCGCAGCCTTCATAGAATTATCAGTGGTAGTACAATCTGCATCATCCTCCCTCCCTTGAAAAGAAACCGTCCTCGGTTTTAACCTACGCCTTGTAGACTTTTTCTTGAACACCTCGATAGTACACTTTATATCCTTTGCATCTTTGGGAAGAAGAGCATAAAACTCACTCTTATGCATAAATGTGTACATGTTCGTGCGTCCATGGTGAAGTGCGTTGACATCGTGTTGCCACGGACGTCCCAATAATAGATGACAAACATGCAATGGTAGAACGTCACACTCCACTTTATCAACATAGCCATCCACGGAAAAAGGAACTATCACTCTATGGGTGACCTTTAACTTGCCCACACCATTTATCCACTGTATATAATATGGCTTCGGGTGCTCCCATGTAGGCAAGGAAAGAGACTCAACCACGTCCTTGCTAATCATGTTGCTTGCACTACCACCATCAACAATTAGCTTGCATATTTCTCCCTTGATAGTACATGCAGTTTGAAAAATGCTGCGCCGCTATCCCGGTTCAACGATGACCTTGTCATCGCGTTCCACCTTATGCGCCATCAAACTCGGCACATTAAGTTCAGGCCAACAATCGACGACATTACTAGCATCCTTATCAGTAGCATCTTCTAATGGAGGCATCTCATCTTCAGATTCTGAAATATATGCATTATCAACAAGCAAAATTTTCTTCTGATTCAGACACTCACGCATCATGTGACCTCGCCCCCCACACTTATGACAAATAATGTGACTATGATGAGACGTGCTTGATGCAGCTTGAGAAACCTCCTTAGGTGCAGCAGTCATCTTGCTATGTTCAACACTTGCCGGCTTGTACGAAACAGCCGGTTTAGCACTAAACCCATCATCAGCACGAGAAGAACCACGGTGCACACTAGTGTAGGTTGGACGACTACCTGCAGCTTGCTTTTCACGAACCCACCGTTCAGCGCACTCAGCTTGGTGAATCAACTCATGAATATCATTGTATTGCATCAAATCAACACGGTCACGAATATCTTCATTCAGCCCCTCAAACAGCCGTACCATGGTTGCCTCCGCAGACTCACGTACCGCTGTCCGTATCATCAATGTTTGCATCTCCTTATAGTACCCATCAACAGTTCTTGCGCCTTGCACAAGACGGCGCAATTTACTATGAAGTTGACGAGTGTAACTAGCTGGCACAAATCTGTCCCTCATAACACGCTTCATGTCAACCCATGTTGCAGCGCGCTCCCCATTGCGGTTCAGATTATCCCACCAAACAAGAGCATAGTCTGTAAATTCCGAGGACGCAAGACGAACCTTCTTTTCTTCAGAAAAATTGTGGTTGTCAAAAATTTGATTGACACGCATCTCCCACTCTAAATATTTCTCCGGATCAGAACGTCCCGAGAACTCCGGTACAATGATCTTTATGCGTCCAATACCATCATCCTCCCGAGCAGCTTCACCACCTGGGTTGCGCCGCGGAGCAGCGCCATGGCGACCCTCAAGACCTCGGCGTGGTCGGGGCTACTGGCCTGCACGAGCATCGGACAAATCAGAAACATCACCATCCGAGTGGACTTGGCTGCGCGCCGGTGACCAAGACTGCCGGCGTGGTGCATCTCTTGCCTCTAGACGCTGGACGACCGCAGTCAACCGATTAAGGCTCTCTGTCACCACTCGCAAACTATCTTCCCGCTGACGATCACTAGTTGTCAAACACACATTAAGCCGGTCCTCGACACCCGCAATATCTGCAGACAAATCTTCAACCTTTGCACGAAGCTTTTTATTAGCACCTTTGATCGACATCAAGTGAATACGCAAATCTTCCGTGACTTCGGGACCCAAAGGAATTTCCCCTCCTTCCGGATCAGAATCCTCATGGTGCGACATCTTGACAAAGTAACAAGATCAGACGAGCAATAGCCGAGGAAAAAAAATTCTGCACCGTGAACAACCTTGCTCTGAATACCAAGATGATACGGCGTAAGTAGCCGCGATTGTTTGTCTGATCTTTCCACGGTACAATTCTAGTATTGGCCGTAGAAATACTCCAATACCTATCTCACGTCAACCAGAAACAGCGGCAGTAATCCAACTAGCCAACTAGCAGCAGTAATTAACAAATGACAGGACTAGCTCGTCAACAACTTGCGTGTGAATAAACTAGTACCAGGCAAAACAGAAACAATAGCTTGCGTTATCACCGGTAGATGCAAACCAAGCAGGAACTACACGTACACCCTCAAGTAGAGGAAGTGTGTGGGTGATCCTTGAGGGATCGGCAGCAAACTAGAGGCCAGCGCCTTCCAATCTTCTCGCCAGAACACAAAATCAGATCGATTCTTCAACATAAACCACACGCAGAATTGGCCGCCGCAAACATGGCGTTTTCTGGTTTCTTTACTCACGATAAAACTTGTCTAACCCTAAAACATGACCAGTTGGTCCTATTTATAGTGCATGCAAGCACCGGACTCACAAACCGATTAGAACTCTAATTTATATTGGACCCTAATTAAACTGACTCGGTAGCAAAACTAGGCCGGCCAAACAGCTAGCCCTTTTACATCTGATCGACACAAAGCCCAAATAAACAAAGCACGATACTAGAGCTGGTGCTAGGAACGTACGCAAATCTACTCAGGCTAGATAACTTAATCAAATATACTTCACGCTTGTAGTTTTGGCAGAAACTTGCATGGTGTTCTGAATGTTGGCTTGACCTCTTGCTTAGGCACAATCTGCACTGAAATCGTACCAATAAGAACAGAGGTACTGCCTCCACCTTGCTCCAACTTTCCCACCTCATCGGCATGAGAAATAATCTGCCGTCTAGCTGGTACCACATACCTCGCAGCCTTCATAGAATTACCAACGCTTACGCCGCGCCGCCCCCGGCGAGATTCATCTCACCGGGGGCGCGCAAATAGTAGATTAGATTTTCATCCATTGAAAATTTCTCGCCAGCCACTTGACCGGCGTTTCTTCTTCTTTCGTCGATCATAGATCGGATTGTGTCGCCCGCCGTCTGTCGTCCTTGTGCGCCTCTACTCCAACACGTCGTCGACTAATCTCTGGCAACTCCACTTCGCCACCACGTCGGGTCGTCTTCGACAACATCGACCGGGACAAGCTCGTCCCTAAGTACGCGCCTCGCCGTCAACACAAGGGCTGCACCAACAACGCTCGTGGTCATCATCGCCGACAATTCTCTACATCAAGAACGTCCCCGCCGGCAACTATCTACCTCGCCGGCAACTATCTACACCAACAAACTACTACCTCTACAAACTCAAACGTCTTCAACAACCACCACACCGTCTTCGTCCACCACAATCCGAGCCGTCAGAGTTGCAGTCTATTTTTATTTTTGCTAAATTTACTTTTTGCAACCTTTTCGTCTACTCCGGCAACAACGGCGGAAAATCTGCTCTACGCACCGACCGATCGGAGATCTCCTCTGCTTCTTCATCCGGCTCTGGCTCGCAAGGTTCATGGTGGTCCCTGTCTTCGCATGTCCGGTACTGGCAACACCGGCGCGTGCCTTCGTCCCCGACGCGCACCTGAGTCTGGCAAGCTCGGCAAGGCGTGCCGCCTACCTCGTCTACACCAACTCCAGCAACGTCTACCTCAACTACCCCAACAACGGCAACATCGACCACAACTCGGCTACATCGACATCGGTATCAAGGGCTATCACCTCAGCTCCCTCTCTAGTTCATGACTTCGGATTGTGCTCCAGTCAGACCGTCCACGACGCTCCAGCTGTTCGCGTCACTACCGATCCGACTGCGGGGGGTGTTACAGTATATCACGTATATGCTAGCTTTGGTAGTTTCGGTTTGTAATCCAAGTCTATCTCTAGTAGATTTCGTATTCCCCAAGTCTTGTCCCCTTTATATACAGCCCACCGTGGCTCATTGTAATCAATCTAGAATCAAGCAATACAACAAAAATATTCTGCAATCTTACACTTCTATGCATGCACCACCTGTATCCTCTTCTTCCCGAGCTTTGATGGTCCGTGACAACGAATGGTGGTATAATCAGTGAAAAACTGCATTTTGCTACTACCGTTGGGTAGCTTGTTAAGGGCGAGAACGTATCTCATGCACCCATCAAACTGGTGCATCCCGTGCACCCACCCACATCAAACTACACGCACCCGTGCACCCACCAAAAAAATTCCACGTAAATCTTTCGAATCATTTTAGGTCAGAGAGAACATATAGGCGAAAGAACGCCGGGAGGTGAGCCCCGAGGCACCGGCGCGGTGGGCCCTCGTGTCCAAGGGTGAGCCACACCCTCACCCCGTGCCGACACCTGGTGGCTCTCCTCCGGTCCATCTTCTAGATCACGTCTTATTTCAAAAAACAAAAACAAAAAACTCTTCTCTTTTTTCTCCGAAAATAACTTTTATCATTTTTCTGGTATTTGTTGAACTTTAGAAAATAGGCATCTCCTATGAGGTAATTTTTGCTCATGTTTCCCTAATGTCTGAAATTTTCCCTTTGCATGTGAATCATGAAAATTAAGGGAGAAATACATTAGATGGAATTAATGTGAAATATATCATCGAACAAGAGTAAAATGTGATAGGAAATAGCGATGAAAAATAGACGTATTAGCTCCCCCAAGTTTAGACTCCGCTTGTCCCCAACTGAATACCAAACTCTATAAACATGACCAAATATTTTATGTAGTGAGGTGACGATAATAAAGAATACAGACATGCAACATCTTTATTTACTCGCCATCATTAAAATATTATAATAACAACATCATAATACTTCTCATGAAAAAGTAATGAGCAGTCTACATGTTAAGGTTCACCGGATAAAAACCTCTTGAATTTCAGCAAACTGTGTTATTAGTTAGTAAACAAATACATCTCATCCTTATAATTTCAGAAGTGCCTATATCAAGTGGCTATATCAGAGCTGTAAGTTCTGCAAATACCACATGCTCAACTATCTCATAGTCTTTAAACGATCAATTAGCTCTCAAGAGTACATTTTTAGAACAGAAATGTTCAAGCCAGACACAAAAGGAAGATGAAGGTTTAGCAATGCTCAACTTTCAACCTTATTTACATCATGGGTAATGTTAGTATGTATCATGATCATGCATACTATCTGGATATCAGTGATCGTATATTCCTTCGAAACACAATGTTGCCAGTTGGAGAATGAAAGAGGTTGGAAAAAGGAGGTTGACTCAATACAAGAGTAAAAAATAGGCCCTTTGCAGAGGAAAACGGTGGTTGTCTGAACTTTTGAAGTTGGACGTGTGAGAGTTTAGTGGAAAGGCATATGACTTTAGTATTGCCCCTTTTGATGATGTCCATTTGTTTTCTTTTTTCGTTTGCTTTATGGTTTGCCTCCCATCACAAGTTCGTACAAAGTCTATTACATTTCCAATAAAATTTCATACATCTCTAGATGCAGTCTATTGCCTGCGCTGATGAAAACTTACCTGGAAGGTGTTTCTCAACCTAGGTTGGTATGGTGAACACTTATGAAGATGGCTCAGGTTTATGGATGCACAAACAACATTTCCACTTGGTATACAGGTTTTAGGTTAGCAAAGGTTTTCACGGCTTTGAAAAGTGTTCATATATTATACAATAAAAAACCATGTGCTTCTTTTATAAAAAAGAAACAAAAATAAAAAGGGAGAATAAAAATCCAGTGAAAAAGGAAAGAAAAAAAGGCTTACCATACTGGGCTGGGCCGCCAGAGCGAAGAAGGTGGGTATCGCCCCCCTAACGAATGGTACAAGCGTCGTATAGGAAGCCGGAAGGCATGGCTTAGCCCGCTGGGATTTCGTCGGCTCGGCCCGAGCAGTCCAACAAGCCTACTCAGCCCATCCTGGATCCCCATCTCCACCTTCATCCCACCACGAACCCTAACTGGCTCGCCGCCCAACTCCTCTGCTCCGTCGTTCTCGAACGCCAACACGCATCCACGGCGCTAGACGCGCTCCTCCGAAATCGTCAACCGGCGCCCCTTCTGCGTCCGACAAGTACGCCTTGCGTGAGGGAGGAGGATGAGGAAGCTCAAGTTCCACGAGAAGAAGCTGCTGAAGAAGGTCAACTTCCTCGAGTTCAAGCAGAAGCGCCGCCACCGCAAGGCCGCCGTCACGCAGCGCTCCAGCCTCGTCGAGAGGGATGACTACAAGAAGTAACATACGCTTTCACCAAATAAATCCCCTCCTGTTCCAGTTCCAACTGCTTATGAACCATCAGCCAATTTTGATTCAGCGTGTAGTCGCGGTTGTGGTTTGGTTACTGCCTTGTACGAGTAATTAATCCTGATAGTTGTGCGCCGGCAGGTATAATGCGATCTGCTGTATGGCGCAGAAGCTCGTCAACATTATAAGGCAAATGGATCCGAGGGACCCTTTCAGAATAGAGATGACTGACATGCTGATTGATCTACATCTAGATTAATCTACACTAACTTTGTCTATCGACACTTCTACACTAACATAAAACGACCCAGAGGTGCTGATCCAAACATTGGCCCCACCATCGAATGTGTCTAACATTCCAAAACTCTCCAATAATGTATCATACCCCCAAATAATAACCCTTGATAATGTAAATCTTACGATCACAATTAGCCCAATGATGTACTCACTTTGTTCAGAAAGTATTTACTAGACATGTATATGTACTAAAATATTTTTTTTCTGAATTGATTGAGATTTAAAAATGCGGTTTCTGATTTTTTTTTAAATGGCTATAGGGAGCCCGGGCTCAAATAGCACTTCTGGCTGAAACCATCTCCTTTTGCCCAAATCGTGCATTTCTCGCTTGATTTTCCTTCCCACTTCCATTTTTTCCTTGATAACTGGCCTGCTCATTTGTAGTGTCATGAAATCTTCTCAAATTTCAGGCATAATATGGGTGTAGTTCCAACAAAGAAGAGCTTGGTTAAATGTGAGAATGTTTCATTGAGCGCCTTCTGCAGGTCCCTACCTCTCCCTGAGTTATAGCAACAGTTTCCCCTTCAATCATTTTTAGCTTCATTAAATGGTGCATTTTATTTTAAAAGTGTTTTATAGCCATGAATCACTCAGTAACCATAGTAGATACGTTTTAGGAAGCAATGTGACATATCGTATTCTACTTATCATACTGGTTGCTAAACTATGTAGGCAGAGACTTGCAACAGTAATGGTGAAGCTCAAGTTTGCGAAACACCTTAAAGAGGCTGTCACCCACATTGAGCAAGGGCATGTGCGTGTAGGCCCAGAAACGGTCACAGATCCAGCGTTTCTTGTAACGAGGAACATGGAGGACTTCATCACCTGGGTGGATACCTCGAAGATCAAGAAGAAAGTATAATGGTGCATTGGATGATTATGATGCCATGATTTGAGGATGTAGTTGAGTAGAGATTTTAGGACCATCAGTGATTTGGTGTAGATACTCTCGTGATATTTTTGAAACCTGAATCCGATGCTACTTTCCCTCGTAGTGTTGTGTGATGAAGCTAAACGGTTATAAAGTGCAAATGCCTAATGAGAAGTACTTTGCCCATTTTTTTTCACATTGTACGTGTTGACATCATCATACAAAAATTGTGATGTTGAGCGTCGTATCTATATTTGTGTTCTACTTTCAGCAAGTTTATCGAATTGCTATATCAGCAAGTTCATGCTGCTAAGTATTCGGACCTGTGAAACTTTTTTTTGATCAACCTCATAATATCACCCTGTGTTTGTTTTCCTGTCAATAATTTACTACTTAATTTTTATTGGATGAATATTCAAGTGTGCAGATATTTTTGAGCATTGGGTCTTCATTTCAGATTGAGATGAAACTCATGCAGTTCAGTTTGAGATGAAACTTACGTAATCAACTTTGAAACTTCAGTTATGCATAACAAGTGCCGTATGCATAACCAAAATATTGATAACTGAACCCTCGTCATGTATTTGTACATTATATTTCCTTAAATGAGGCCAAGTGTAACTAGAAATCATCATGTGCATAACAAATATTGCAGTGCAGTATAATTTCCAGTCAAAACCCAGGGTAGTTGGCTTGCTTATGCGATCAGAAAGTTGTGAATGTCTGGAACAGTATGGAGAGTCCAGACTTCCATCTTTTTTATAGGAGCGACCAAGTGAGAGCGAAGACACCAAATCCCCTTCTGACTCCTCATCTTGTCAACTTCTCAAAAACATGCACAGGCGGCGTCTATGATTCCGACTCGAGTTGAACTTCTTAACGAGCTTAACAAGCAGCTCGTAAGTGCTGGGAAGCATATAACGAACTGAACCAATCCTCATTTTTAGCTTGTAAAGGCTAATGAGCTTAGCGATCGGAGCCTTAACGATCATGAGTCATAACGAGCTGAGCCTTACCGATCCGAGCAGCTGGTTAGTCCTGCCCCATAGAATTCACACCAAGATCATGGCCAAGTTCACATCGATTTACATATCAGTGCGCAACCAACAAACATCTTCTGCGTGCTATTAGCAGATGCTTCGTTGCTACGTGAAAATCCATCTATTTCAAATTTTGACTACTACATATACAGTCACTACAAATGGACACTTCGCGGAGTACCCCATACAACCAAAAACCACAATGAACACTCAGCCCACGCATCTGAAACTTCTGTAAAATGGTTTTGAAGCCCGGGTCATTCATCTGAAAACTTAACATCTGTCAGAAACACAAACTATGAAATCTGAGTTTCTAACTCATCAGGCAAAGTTTGAGATTAAGGGCGTGTTTGGTTGCTTGCATCGTTTTTGGGCCAGTTACATCTGTGACCCAGCAGGGTCTGGCTCTGGGAAACGAGTTAGAAACCATGTTTGTGCAGCCCGTTTGGTTGCCTGAATACGATTTTTCTCATTTTTCTTACCTGGTGTTTGGTGAGTTGTACAAAACGTTTGGAGAGTGATTAAATGCACTACGCAGGGGGTTGGTTGTCTGCTGGCCTTGTGCTGTACTCACCCCTATGAAAATGGTGATCTTACCACCTCTATTGTAACTCATTAATTAAGCACATTCAATCACAACATCAGCACATTCAAACACACATCATTAGCAGTAAACATAGTAGCATACTGGTTATCAGGTTCATTAACTCCTATCTGTTAGACAGATATGTCACGTAGCGTGACATATCCCCCTGATTCCCTAAATAGTGGAGAGTCCTTATTTGTGTGATCTCCCATTTATGGATAGGATTGTATTTTGTCTATATATATATCAATGCAATGGAAAGGCCCAAGTGTGGTCAATTCTCTCACATGGTATCAGCTTAAAACATCCTAAACCCTAACTCGCTTCCGCCTCCTCCCTCTAAACCCTAGCCGCACCATAGCCGGCCGCCGCCGCCAGCCTTCTCCTCCTTCCTCCCCTCCTCCTCCATTGCGCCACCACCCGAGCCCCACCCCAACGCCCCTCTCTGGGCGCAAACCACCGCCATCCAGAACATCCGCTCGCTGGTTCCGATCGTCCTCGATCTCAAGGTCCCCTCCTTCCCCAAGTGGCGCACCTTCTTCACCATCACCGTCACCACCTACGCGCTCGAGGATCACCTCACCACCGCCACCCCCGACCGACCCAACCTGGCTCCGCCTCGACGCCACCGTGCTCCGCTGGCTGTACGGTTCCATGGCGATGGACATCATGGACCTTGTCATGGCCACTGACGCCACCGCCTACACGGTTTGGACTGCCATCACCGGGCTCTTCAACGACAACAAGAAGTCCCGCGAGATCTATCTCGCTGAGGCGTTCCGCACCATTCGGCAGGAGGATCGCTCCATCACCGACTACCTCCTTCTCCAGAAGACGGCGGCGGACGCTCTCGCGAAGGTTGGCGCTCCGGTCTCCGACTCGGACCTCGTCACCAACGTCATCAAGGGTCTCCACGAGGACTATGACAGCATCGCCGACCTCGCTCCTCTCATCAAGCCGTACCCGTCCTTCCTTGAGTTCCGGAGCATGCTGCTGCTCCACGAGCTGAAGGTGACCCGGCGCGGCGCTGCCTCATCCACCGCCGTTGCGGCCTTCGTCGCCAAGCCCGGTCCCGTGGTTCCTGCCGCCCCCACCGGCAGGCACGCTGGCGGCCCCTCCGTTCCCGGGCCCTGGAGGGCTCCATCCAACCCTAGTCACGGCACCGGCTACGGCAAGAACAAGGGCAAGAAACCCTACGGTGGCTACGGCAACAGGAACACTGGTGGCACGCCTCCCATGCCGCCCCCTTCAATCCTTGGACAGGGGCGATTCAGATGTGGCCCATGCAGCCGCACGGTACCGGTGGCAGCATCCTCGGCCCACCACTTGCGGCGCCGGCCTCCTTCTTCAACGCCCACGGTGGCGTTCCCCATGGCCAGGCCTTCCACGGTGCCCCGTACGGCGTCGCCTCTTACACCGCGCCCTCTGCTTCGGCGCAGACTTGGGACCCCTCCACCCTCGCGCAGCACTTCACCAACATGACGCTGCAGCCACCCACCCCGGAGTGGGTCATGGACAGCGGCGCCACCGCCCACCTCTCCAACAACACCGTATCCTCTCCTCTCTATCTTCACACCCTCTTTATCATCATGTCACGGTCGGCGATGGCTCCTCCGTTCCCGTTTCTGCATCCGGACATGCCTCCCTTTCATCTTCTTTTTCTGACCGTCCACTTCATCTTCACAATGTTCTCGTTACCCCTCGCATCATTAAAAATCTAGTCTCTGTCCGTCAGTTTACTAAAGATAATAATTGTTCTGTCAATTTTGACCCTTTTGGTTTTTCTGTGAAGGACCTCATTACCCGGCGTGAGCTTCTTCGGTGCAACAGTACGGGGGAGCTTTATTCGTTCCAGCCACCGGCGCCTCGTGCTTTCACCACCACCACCACTCATGATATCTGGCACCGTCGTTTGGGTCACCCCGGCCATGACGCTTATCGTCGTCTTTCGCAGCATATCTCTTTACCTTGTAATAAAAACAATAGTACTCTTTGTCATGCTTCTCAGATTGGACGCCATGTACGTTTGCCTTTTTCTTCTTCCACCACTAGGACTACTCACCCTTTTGAGTTAATTCATTGTGATCTTTGGACGTCTTCGATTTTGAGTAATTCTGGCAATAAATATTTCTTAGTTATTCTCGATGATTTCACTCACTTCTTATGGACCGTTCCTCTTCGCTAAAAATCCGATGCTTACACCTCCCTCGCCTCCTTCCGTGCTTTTGCCCAAACCCAATTTAACCTACCCCTTGCGTCTATTCAATGGATAATGGTCGTGAGTTCGACAACGCCAAACTCCACTCTCTCGTCGCCGCCCACGGTATACACATCCACTTCTCGTGCCCATATACCTCCCAACAAAACGGTAAAGCCGAGCGTATTATCCGTACCGTCAACGATATTGTGCGTTCTCTCCTATTCCAGGCTAGTTTACCACCTCGCTTTTGGGTAGAAGCTCTCCACCACGCCACTCACGTACTTAATCGCCTCCCCACCAAAACCATTAGCGCTCCTTCTCCGTATTTTGCCCTCCACAACAACCACCCAGATTACTCGTCCCTGCGTGTTTTCGGTTGTCTATGCTACCCTAACACCGCCGCCACCATGCCTCACAAACTCGCTCCCCGGTCTAGCGCCTACATGTTTCTCGGCTACTCTCCTCACCACAAGGGTTATCGCTGCATGGACCTCACAACTCACCGCATCATCATCTCCCGCCATGTCATTTTCGACGAGTCCACCTTCCCCTTTGCCTCCCCGCAGCCTCCATCAGCTGCCTCCTACGAGTTGCTCAACGACGACCTTCCTCTTCCTGTCATCCCACCGGTTGCGCCTGCCCCACGCGCCCCTTCCCCTCCACCCTCGCCACGTGCGCCCTCGCCGCCGCCTGCGCCCCACCACCTCCTCCCTTGCACCGCACGCATAGTACCTCTAGCATCTGCATTCCTCCCCGTGAACGGCTTAACTTGCATGCTGTTGTCCACAGGTACTCTCCGATTCTGACATCGGCACGTGCTGCTCTCAAGGACCCCAACTGGCTCGATGCTATGACCGTGGAGTACCGTGCTCTCCTCGGCAACGACACTTGGGATCTCGTGCCTCCTCCTCGGAACGCCAACATCGTCACCGGCAAGTGGGTCTTTCGCCACAAGCTGAAGCCCGATGGCTCTCTCGACCGCTACAAAGCACGTTGGGTGCTTCGTGGTTTCTCGCAGGAGCAAGGCGTCGACTTCGATGAGACCTTCAGCCCAGTTGTCAAACCGGCCATGGTCCGCGTCATTCCCTCCATCGCCATCTCCCTTAACTGGGATACTCGCCAACTCGATGTCAAGAACGCCTTCCTTCACGGCAAACTCGCCGAGGTCGTCTACTGTCGCCAACCCACCGGCTTCATCGACTCTACTCGCCCCGACCATGTCTGTCGCCTGAACCGCTCGCTCTACGGTCTCAAGCAGCCTCCTCGCGCATGGTACCAGCGCTTCGCGACCTTCATCACCTCGACCGACTTCACGTGCTCACGCTCCGACACGTCACTATTTGTTCTTCAGTGTGCAGAGGGTACGTCCTATCTTCTGTTGTACGTCGACGACATTGTCCTCACCGCCTCCTCGCCGCGCCTCCTCAACCGGATCACCGCCTCCCTCAGCTCCGAGTTCGCCATGACGGACATGGGCAGCCTCCACTACTTCCTCGGCATAGTGATGCATGTAAAATGCATACATGAACTTTGCACTATATTACTTATATTCCAATCATATTTGCATCATATAAGGGTTATATCAATGTTTTATAATGATTTTTGGGAATATTATATTCATTTCCTATTTTTTATGGAATTAACCCTGCGCAGGCAGAAACCCCTATTTCTTTATTTTAATGGTTCAGGGACCCAAACGACGTCCAAATGACCTGCAAATTTACGAGCGTCAATTTTTGGAAGGAAGAAGACTTGGGAGCGAAGGAAGCAAACAAGCGGAGACCAGAGGGCCAAGATAGGTGGGCCCATGCGGCCAGGTACATGGGCCGCGTGGGACCCCTCCTTTGGGCCTCGGAGCTCCGCTGCCATCGATCTTTTATCCACCGACCTAGTCGTGACCTAAAAACGTCTATAAAATAGTCCCCCGACGTTCTCTGGAGGGAGCGCCGCCGAAACACAGAAACCACGAAACAGAGACCTGGAGCTGCAGATTGGAGGGGAAAACTCTGGCGGGCGCTGCCGGGGTGGTCTCCATCTTCTCCAACGACTTCTCCACCGTCTCCATGATGAAGGGGAGTAGTCCACCCCCTGGACATTGGGTTTGTGGTGGTAACTTGATCTAATCTCTCTATGTATGATCATTTTGGAGTCCATATGATGTGCCTTGCATAAGTATGGATCTATCTATGTAATTCCTATGGTGGATATTGTGGTATGAGATGATTTGTTATACATTTACCATTGTGTTGGAGCTTTTATGATTTGTCATACTTTGGAGATATTCTATGATGCATGTGATGGTTTGATTTATGCATAATGCCTTGTTTATCCTTGTCATGAGGTGATTGACACCACCAAGTGTGGATAGATGAGAGAGATGTGGTCATGCACACGAAATATGAATCATTGCACTAGTGTTTAGAATATTGTCCATTATGAAGTATGATGTATGTAGGTATGGGATGGCCGATGTGACACAGCATATGTATTGAGTGACATGTGAAATACAGCCCAACATCCTTTATCTGGGGGTAAAAAGGAAGAGTATGATGTGGGAGTGACAGCAACCACGCTAGCCTTACGAGGGTGACCTAGCAACACAAATGAGTACTTCTTTCAACTATGTGTTTTAGGACATATAGCCGTCATAAAAGCTACCATTAAAACATGACAATTGTGTGTACTTTATCTATAACATGATAATCACCGTAGATGAGAGAGAGGATTAAGTGAACCCATGAACCCATGTCCATTGTTCCTATAAGAGAAAACCTTTGTCTTGTCCTCTTGCATTGAAGAGGATTGGGACACTTTTACATTCTTGTTTTGTTACATTAAACTTCCATCCATTAAATCAACCATCTTGTTCTTTAAACTTGTTTAGTGCATAATCAACTAAAACTTGTGACACTTTAGTTGTAGGGAATAGATAACTTTTCCTTCTTGCTCCTGCGGATCGATACCCTACTTCCACATTGAGAGGTGCTACAGTGATCCCCTGCTCTTGGGGGTTATCAAGTACTTTTCTGGCGCCGTTGCCGGGGAGCGTAGCGCTTAAGTTTCTATTCTTGTGTGCACTAAACTTTAAATTTATTTTTGTTATATCTTGCAATCATTTAAGCTTGGGGAGGATACTATGCCTCCTATATATGATGATTACAATGATGATTATGAATGTTTTACTCCCACTATTACTAAGAAGGATTTTACTTATGTGGAGAGTACTAATACTTTTATGCTTGAAGCTCATGAGAGACATGCTTTATGTGATAGTTATATTGTTGAATTTATTCATGATGCTACTGAAAGTTATTATGAGAGAGGAAAACATGGTTCTAAACATTTCAACATTATTACGTTTCCTCTCTTTAAGTTCAAAGTCTTGAAATTGCTCTTGTTTTATCTTCCTATGCTACTTGCTTTGTGTTTCAATGATTTATTTTTTACAAGATCCCAATGCATAGGAAGTGGGTTAGACTTAAAAGTGTTTCATATTTTTCTCTTGATGCTCTTTTGCATTTCAATTCTTGTTCCTATGTGAGCATCATTAAAACTATCATGGCTGTCCAGAAAACAGATTCCTAAGCTTCACTGCGAAAAATGTTAAAAATCACAGAAAAGGAATTTTGACCTGAAATTTTACGACAGCAATCTTCAGTTATTAATACACATTTCATTAGTTCAAAATTTTCTGATTTGAGCAACGTAAGTGCCTCTGAAAATTCACTCTTTATGTCCAGTTTTTGACAGATTCTGTCTTTATTTTGCATTACTCTCATTACTTGTGTTTTGTGTAGTTCTATTGATCAAAGAGCAATGCACAACCATAGTAAAGTAGCTAATGTTTAGAATCAACTCATGATATGTCTTTGCTGTACCTATGAGGATTTAATTTATGGAGACACTAACCCCTCTAATCAAGTTTTATGTTGAGTTTTGTGTAAAGAGAATTTTCAAGTGGAAGAGTTGAGGGTGATGAACAAAGATCAAGAGGGACAACCACTCAAGCTTGGGGATGTTACCCCTAGACTCACCCAACATATATCAAATAAGTACAAGAATTCAAGCTTGGGGATGCCAAGCCACCTCACTCCAACCATCTTGATAACAAGTAAGAAGCCTAGCTATATGGCTATAAAGAAAGCGCTTTACGGGAGGCAACCCGGTTGTTTTTTTTTTTGATTTTCTTTGTGTCCTCTTGCTGTAACAAGAGACTTAGTTTTTAGTTTAGTTTCTGAATTTTTAATAAAGTGCCAAGTTTTACCTTTTGGTTTGAAAAGTTGCTTATAGCGTTCGGAGATTTTATTCCTGCACGAATCTGTGCACGGTATGATTTTTAATTCTTATTCTGTAACTCCGAATGAGCATATTTGAACTGTAGTTGCAACTTTTCATCCTCTGTATGCATGAATTTTTTCGGAATTTTTCGACAAAGTTTAGTAGGGTAGAAAAATACGTTTTGCTGCTGCTGTTTTTCTGGACAGATTCTGTCCCATTTTGTTTGATGCATGCTTTGAACTTTTAACTTGAATCTTTTTGATCCAATTGAGTTTATGAGTAGGCATACAACATTATACACTTTCTGGACATCCATATGAATTTTTGTTCAAGGATTATATGCAGCAAGAAATCTATTTGTTTATCACTACTAATGCACCCCACAGAAAAGAAATGGGAGAAACGGTGTTTTGAAGTTTTTTCACAGGGATTAGAGGAGATGCACCAAGAGCTATCCAAGGATGGTGAAGACCATAAGCTTGGGGATGTGAAGACAACCCCACTGGACCTACACACTCTCGGTTTGCACACGTCTAACTTCTGTTTTTCGATCGAAACACTTTATCGCATAAACTTGGAGCGTCTTTTTGTTTTTTTTGGTTTGATTTTTTTTTGTGAGACCACCACACTATCATTTATATATGAGAGAGCTACTGGAAATTTGGGTTGAATTATGTTGGATGCTATTATTAGATTGGGAAAAGGGATGTTGGAGTTGATTTTAAAAGATACATATAGTTGCATGATTCATGATTGTTAATGAGTAATAATTTGCAAGTATTTTATCAAGAGCTATCTTTTATTCATGTTTTGATGCTGAATGTTATTTACTTTGTTTAACATGGATTGGTTAGTTCTATGGACACTCATGCATGCATTTAGATGGTCAACTTTCTCCCTCTTGCTAGCCCAAAAATTCCAACAAGTAAAAACTTGTTTCCAACACCTTCAACCAAAGTTTTTCCAGTGAGTCCACCATATCTACCTATTAGCTTTATGCTATTCCGAGTATGTTTATCATGATATTTGTGTTATCTATACCTCTGAATGAAAATGCTTATGTTGTTGATTGTTATGGGAAAAGTTGGTTATAGAGCTCTCTCGAACTTGATGCACACTTTACTTTCATTGCATAGATAAAACATGACCCATTGTGATTAAAATTATGATGTTGTGGGCTTGACAAATGTCTTTGGTTGAGAGTTAGCTCATATGTGCTGTCACATGGCAAGCTTTCAACATGCACTTCATTTCATTTAGTTGATATCATGTACTTTTGTTTATGGATGCTTACCATGGGTGAAATAAATGTGGAAATGAAGTAGGTTTAAATGAGTTTGTATAAATGGTTAGAGAGACGCCTGGGCCGCTAATCTAAGCCATGCATCATTCATGGTGGAAATTTACTTACATGCTATGGTGAACCTTCTGTGATACACCTTACAATAAAAAGCTATCTAATGGTAAATAAAAAGGGTGTTGAGATTGTTCATTGTGTTTGTTTGTCTTGTCATTTTGATATGGGCTTGTTCCATATCCTGGGACAAGAGGTACCCCAGTTGACGCTCTTAATGATACTATTATTACTTACAATGATATTTAACTTGAACTTGCTTTGTTTCCCAAGTTGAGTAACACATGGAGTAGGTACTTGTATTCAAGGGGCATGAGACTTTCAACCTGTACTTTGTCAAGCACACTACTCATATTTGCTTTCACTTTAAACTTAATCATTCAAGATGCTATGATAGGGGAATGAGAGCTTGACACCAAGGATTACCACATTACAATCATTAACTTAAGTAGAGAAGTTTGAAGTTAGATGAAACTTATTCATGCTTTACCTCTACTCATATATATCTTTCCAAAGTGTCCACCTTTTATATTCAGATTTTCATCAATACTCTATGACCATTGTAGGATGTTCTTACTTATCATTATGCATACATGTGGTCCATAGTACTTTCTTCTATGTTACACTTTGTGAATTATCATTGAACATCCTTGCATTGAATACTTGATATCACTTCATAAACTATCTTGCATATTGCTACTCCTTTTAAGAATGAATCATTTGACTCTATGTAGCAATAGTAATCATCTTTGATATCCATTGTTAGTATTAAATTGCAAAGTCCATGTTAGTTTTATCACCTTCATACTCGAGGACGAGTATGGTTAAGCTTGGGGATGTTGATGCATGTAAAATGCATACATGAACTTTGCACTATATTACTTATATTCCAATCATATTTGCATCATATAAGGGTTATATCATGTTTTATAATGATTTTTGGGAATATTTATATTTCCTATTTTTATGGAATTAACCCTGCGCAGGCAGAAAACCCTTTTTCTTATTTTAATGTTTCAGGGACCCAAACGACGTCCAAATGACCTGGAAATTTACGAGCATCAATTTTTGGAAGGAAGAAGACTTGGGAGCGAAGGAAGCAAACAAGCGGAGCCCGAGGGCCAAGAGGTGGGCCCACGCGGCCAGGTACATGGCCGCGTGGGACCCCTCCTTTGGGCCTCGAGCTCCGTGCCGTCGATCTTTTCTCCACCGACTGTCGTGACCTAAAAACGCTATAAAAATAGTCCCCGACGTTCTCGGAGGAGCGCCGCCGAAACACAGAAACCACGAAACAGAGACCTGGAGCTGCAGATTGGAGGGGGAAAACTCCGGCGGGGCGTGCCGGGGTGGTCTCCATCTTCTCCAACGACTTTCCACCGTCTCCATGATGAAGGGGGAGTAGTCCACCCCCTGGACCTTGGGTTTGTGGTGGTAACTTGATCTAATCTCTCTATGTATGATCATTGTTGGAGTCCATATGATGTGCCTTGCATAAGTATGGATCTATCTATGTAATTCTTATGGTGGATATTGTGGTATGAGATGATTTGTTATACATTTACCGTTGTGTTGGAGCTTTTATGATTTGTCATACTTTGGAGATATTCTATGATGCATGTGATGGTTTGATTTATGCATAATGCTTGTTTATCCTTGTCATGAGGTGATTGACACCACCAAGTGTGGATAGATGAGAGAGATGTGGTCATGCACACAAATATGAATCATTGCACTAGTGTTTAGAATATTGTCCATTATGAAGTATGATGTATGTAGGTACGGGATGGCCGATGTGACACGGCATATGTATTGAGTGACATGTGAAATACAGCCCAACATCCTTTATCTGGGGTAAAAAGGAAGAGTATGATGTGGGAGTGACAGCAACCACGCTAGCCTTACGAGGGTGACCTAGCAACACAAATGAGTACTTCTTTCAACTATGTGTTTTAGGACATATAGCCGTCATAAAAGCTACCATTAAAACATGACAATTGTGTGTACTTTATCTATAACATGATAATCACCGTAGATGAGAGAGAGAGGATTAAGTGAACTCATGAACCCATGTCCATTGTTCCTATAAGAGAAAACTTTGTCTTGTCCTCTTGCATTGAAGAGGATTGGGACACTTTTACATTCTTGTTTTGTTACATTAAACTTCCATCCATTAAATCAACCATCTTGTTCCTTAAACTTGTTTAGTGCATAATCAACTAAAACTTGTGACACTTTAGTTGTAGGAATAGATAACTTTTCCTTCTTGCTCCTGCGGATCGATACCCTACTTCCACATTGAGATGTGCTACAGTGATCCTCTGCTCTTGGGGTTATCACATAGCGGTGACCCGCGACTCCTCCGGCATGCATCTCTCGCAAGCCAAGTACGCGCGGAAATTCTGGACAAAGCCGGCTATACCGGCTGCACACCAGCGACGACGCCGGTCGACACCTCCCCCGAGCTCGCCTCCACCGCCGGTGCTCCCGTTGCTGATCCTACAGAGTACAGGAGCCTTGCCGGTGCTCTCCAGTACCTCACCTTCACGCGTCCAGACATCGCGTACGCCGTCCAGCAGGTGTGTCTTCATATGCACGACCCTCGTGAGCAGCACCTGGCTGCCATCAAGCGCATTCTGCGCTACGTCAAGGGCACGCTCTCTCATGGACTCTAGCTTCACTCATCTTCACCGGACTCCATGGTCACCTACACTGACGCCGACTGGGCTGGCTGCCCCGACACTCGCCGTTCTACATCGGGCTTCTGCGTCTACCTCGGTGACAACCTCGTCTCATGGTCTTCGAAGCGCCAACACACGGTCTCTTGTTCCAGCGCCGAGGCTGAATACCGTGCTGTGGCTAGCGCAGTCGTCGAGGCTAGTTGGATCCGCCAACTCCTCCAGGAGCTTCATCGACCTACTCCTCCTATTACGGTCATGTTCTGCGACAATGTCAGCGCCGTCTACATGTCTACGCACCCCGTTCAGCATCGGCGCACCAAGCACATCGAGATCGACCTCCACTTCGTTCGTGATCGTGTTGCCATGGGCCAGATCCGCATGCTGCATATTCCTTCGTCTCGACAGTTCACCGACATCTTGACGAAGGGTCTCCCATCACCACTGTTTCTGGATTTTCGGTCCAGTCTCAACGTTTGTTCTCCTCCCGTTGTGACTGCGGGGGAGTGTTAGAGAGATATGTCACGTAGCGTGACAAATTCCCCTGATTCCCTAAATCATGGAGAGTCCTTATTTGTGTGATCTCCCATTTATGGTTAGGATTGTATTTTGTCTATATATATCAATGCAATGGAAAGGCCCAAGTGTGGTCAATTCTCTCACACTACCAAAGTACATACAAGGGTAATGCACAAAGTGCATAGTTAAGCAACAACATGCAATTACCATCAGGGGCTCACACATCGTGATCAAAACAAGTTTTTGGGCATCCCGGATTAACAACTAATAGGGGCATCCCATGCCCTTAATCAAAATGCATCAGCAAATCAATATACACTAACTTACCATGTTGCAGTTAGCCGCGGTAAGGACACCTATATCCCCTCGTCGTGGAGGTGGCGCTCTTGTAGATGGTGATCTGGAAGCTAGTGGAAGTGAGATTAAAGACGACGACGTTGTGTTCCTCCAACCCATACTTGAGCACGACGTCCGGCCAGTTTCTTTTGAGCACCACCTTGCCGCTGTGCATGCTCACCTGCACTCGTAGCATGACCTGTAGGCCGACACTGGCATGCAATGCGGGAATGGGATCTGAAGCCAGTACCTCAACGACCAAAGAATAGCATATAGAGGTCATCCTTGTCCAGCTAACATAGAACCGTGCGACACAACTGCTATGGGAATGTACCGATCATGGTTTGCCGGACATGGACACGCGCAGACTGCGCCGCCTCCTCCTCTGCCCTCCTGGGCACCACCGGTTTTCACTGTCCACTCTATCTTGGGTACCTTGTCAGGTTAGTGACGTTCGTTAGTACAGTTGAGCACGGTTTCAATTCAGTGCAAGAAGTTGATCACCACAATGGAAACACTAGCAAGACATGCACAAATGCATAGCAATGGCAGCACTCGCAATACATGCACAAATACCCCTACAATGCCTAGAAGTGGCAAGACATGCATGATGATCACCACAAATGGTAACACTAGCAAGACATGCACAAATGATGTACAATGCCTAGTAATGACGAGACATGCACCAACACTAGTTCAAATCTGCCGGCAAACACAACGCCCTATATCTAGAGTGCCAACAGATATACGAGGCCAGGTAAGATCGATAGAAGCTACAGACCGCCACAAAAAAAAACCGAGCACAAACCCTAACTGAAATCAAAATTATCCTCTAATGTACTTCAACATGACCTAATTTGGGGGATCAACGACACTTACAGAAGACGGTGGAGATGGAGCTGCTGGCGATGACATCGAAGAAGCAGGCTTGCCACCGACGGGGAAGAAGAGGCGCAGGGGATGCAAATATCCACCATTGGCAGTGTCGGCAACGGCTCCATCAAACGCACCGGGTCCACGGAAGGAGCCACAACCGCGTCAGGACTCGTCGACAATGTCCCGGCCCCCGCCGCTCGGGGACAACCGAAGCAAACAAGAGAGGGAGATTTGAGCATCCTCGCAAAATCCACAGAAGAAAGGTAGGCCTTCCCGACGAGACTCTCAAGTCTCAACCCATTGCTCGTGAGCCATGCTAGCGGCCAAATGGCGAGTGGGGTGGCGCAAGGGAGGAGGAGCGCAATTGTGTATGAATCATTGCTCATAGCTGTGCTCATTGCCGCACCACCATGATTATTGTAAAGGGATCAAGTGAACACATTTAGTGGGGTCCATTTTTCACATAAAGAGGAAGCCGTCGGCATGTCGATTTGCAATCTTACATGATTGGACTATTTTAAAAAATAACATCTTTACACTTATTGTCTTATTTTATTTTCAAGCAAGATAATTCATCATCATAGTTTGTTTAATTTGCATAGTGCATAGAAAATTAGAATTGTGGCACTCTATTCTTAGAAAAAGAATAGGTTTATCTTAGAAGGTGTTTATGTTGTTCAATCAGTGCATTTCCTTCCATAAAACATGTAGTTTTCAAAAAATGTTCGAGACACTTTAGTTTTAGATATCCTCGTGAAAATCACACAGAAAGGAATGGACAAACAGTGTGAAATATTAAAACCCTACGCCTATTACAATGAAACACGCTTAATAAAACATGAAGAAAAATGCATTTATCAACATCTCTGTATTTTCCATGTAAAAAAACATCTCTGTATTTTCTGTGTTTTTTTTCAACTAGAAAAGATCGTCTGATGCTTGGGGTACATAGCGGCTCGCCGGTCCTGCAGTCTTATCCATGGGTTTAAGTTAAGATGCACCTAGACTGTGGTTTCTCTCGGGTTGGGAAGTGATCACATTCACCCATATGATTCCAGTCTCTTGTCATGTTTTTCCTGTTGTTGTAAGAGGTTATACTCCTAGTTTTTTTGAGTGAAAGTTCTTCTCCTAGATGTTTTCTCTTTTTATTAGGGGGAATCCCGAAGGCACGTCCACTGGCTTAGCCCGCTAGGATTTCGTCGCTCGGCCTGAACAGAATAGTCCAACAAGCCCACTCACCACTCAGCCCATCCCCGCCTTCATCCCACCAGGAACCCTAGCCGCCTCGCCGCCCAAAACTCTACTCCGCTCCCGTCGTTCTCGAACGGCAACACGCACCCACGCCGCTAGACGCGCTCCTACCAAATCCTCAACCGGCGCCGCCTACGCGTTCGACAAGTACGCCTTGCGTGCAGCCTGAGCCTGAGTGGGGAGGATGAGGAAGCTCAAGTTCCACGAGAAGAAGCTGCTGAAGAAGACCAACTTCCTCGAGTACAAGCGGGAGGGCGGCCACCGCGAGGCCGCCGTCACGCAGCGCTACAGCCTCGTCGAGAGGGACGACTACAAGAAGTAACATACTCTCTCACCTAATCAATCCCCTCCCGTTCCACTGCTTATGAACCTTCGGTCAATTTCGATTCAGTATGTAGTCGTGGTCGTGGCTGTGCCCTGTAATTAATTGTGATTGTTGTGCGCCGGCAGGTATAATGGGATCTGCTGTATGACGCAGAAGCTCGTCAACATTATAAAGCACATGGATACGAGGGACCCTTTCAGAACAGAGATGACGGACATGCTGATTGATAAGCTGTAAGTTGCCACAGGTCCTCTTCTCTCTGTTTTTTTTTTTCAGTTTGCCTGTGCGATGCTATATGCATTTGTTTATTTTAGAAGTTTGAACTGGATTATCAGGATCATGTAGACATGTACCTTAACCTTACATGTTCTCCATGCTTATCTGTGATTGCCAATATGATTGTTATGGAGGTTAGAGATATATCTTCGATGTATCGTATAGATGTTCTACTAAATAAATTGTATGTTCAACCTATGGTATATATGACTAGTATTTGTCCAGAATCTATTTGTACCAATTGCAAGAGGCGGCAAAGAATTTCCTGCACCTCTTGACCTTATTCGAAATTACCTGAATTTTTTAATATTTCGTATACCTTATGGCTTCTATCGGAGCATGCACTCTAATATTGAGTTATTTGAACATGGCAGTGGATCTGTTTGGATACCCTGCTTGTGATATTCTCATGTACTCGGTATTAGGAAAGCTACAACGTTACCTTCTATATTTATGTATTTATTTTTGCGGGTAGGGTTGCCTTCTATAATTCTATATATTGTATTGTACTGTTGGTTCATTGTGCCATCTAACCCATCTTATTAGAAGCATCTGACTGAAACCATTTCCTTTTGTCCAAATCATGCATTTCTCGCTTGATTTTTCTTTTCTGCTTCCATTTTTCACTTGATACTTTTACTCCCCGTTCATTTGTACAGTGTAAAGAAATTCTTCTTAAATTTCAGGTATAATATGGGTGTAATTCCAACAAAGAAGAACTTGCTCAAATGCGAGAAACTTTCAGTGAGCGCCTTCTGCAGGTCCGTATCTCTCCCTGAAACATTTTTCCCCTTCCAATCATTTTTAGCTTCATTAAATGGTGCATTTTATTTGTCAGTTTTATTTTAAAAGTGTTTTATTGCCATGAAACACTCAGTAACAATAGTGGCTACATTGTAGGAAGCAATGTGACATATTGTATTCTACTTATCATACTGGTTGCTAAACTATTGTAGGCGGAGACTTGCAACAGTTATGGTGAAGCTTAAGTTTGCGGAACACCTTAAAGAAGCTGTCACCTACATTGAGCAAGGGCATGTGCGTGTAGGCCCAGAAACGGTCACAGATCCAGCTTTTCTTGTAACCAGGAACATGGAGGATTTCATCACCTGGGTGGATACCTCGAAGATCAAGAAGAAGGTCATGGAGTATAATGGTGCATTGGATGATTATGATGCCATGATTTGAGGATGTAGTTGAGTAGAGATTTTGGGACCATCAGTGATTCGATGTAGCTACTCTTGTGATATTTTGAAACCTAAATCCGTGGCTACCACATATGTTGAGGTACTATATGTTGCAAAGCTACTTTCTCTCAGTGTTGTTTGATGAAGCTAAATCGGTATACCGTGCAAATGCCTAATGGTTTAGTACTTGACCCATTTCTTTTCGAATTGCACATGCCGATACATAGCATCATACAGAAATTGTGATGTTGAGAGTGGTATCTATACTTTGTGTTCTACTTTCAGCAGGTTTATCGCATGCTGCTAAGCATTTGATTGTGATACTTTTAGATCAATCATACTATCACTCAGTTTTTTAATTTCTGCATTTTCCTGTCAATGGTTTACGATTTAATTATTGCTGGATGGATATTCATGGCTGCAGTTATTTTTGAGTATTGGATCTTGATTTCAGATTTGAGATTAAACTGATGCAGTTCATTTGAGATGAAGCATGTGCAATAATTCACTCGGAGGCTGAAGTTATGCATAACATGTGCCGTATGCATAACCAAAATTTTAAGAAGTGAACCCTCGTTGTGTATTTGTGCATTATATTTCATTCAATGAGGCCAAATATATCTGGAAATCATGTGCATAACAACTGTTACAGTGTAGTAAAACTTCTAGGCAAATCCCAGATAGCTGGCTTGCTTATGCGAACAGAGTTTTGAATGAGTAATCTCGTATAGTATGGAGGGAAGAGCCCGCACAAGAACACTTAGAGCATCTCCAATAGAGGCTCTAAACTCTGGCGCTCGATCTAGTTTTGCAGCGTGAGGCAGGCAATGCCTCCACCGGATGCGCTAAAATATAGCGCGCTCAAAACTGCCCTCCAGCAGAAGCTCTATAACACAGCCCCCAAAACACCTTTTGCAGATATGTGTGTCAAAAGAAGATCAAACGACACAAAAAATATAGACTGAAAATCAACCACAAAATTGCAGATAAAAATCAGAGGGTCTTGACGAGCAGCGGGAAGGCACAATAGCAGACTAGCAGTACTAAATCGATCGGCCGCCTCGCAGACTAGCACGAAAGCACAATATCACCGATTGATTTTAGTAGACTAGCAGGAAGGAACAAAATCGATCGGCGCCTGGCTCCCAATTCCCAAAATCAATCGGCGCCCGGCTCCCAATGATCGGCCGTCTCCGCCTCGCTCCCAAAATCAATCGGCGTCTGGATCCCGTCGCCCGCCGCGGAGCAGCCGGCCACGCTGGCGTTCGAGCTCGTCCGGGGAGGCTCCCTCGCCGGCATCCTCCGCAGGTTCGGCCGCTACCTAGGGAGCGCCCAAACGCCGGCGCGGGCGGGCGGACGGCGTAGGGCCACGTGGGCGGGCGGACGGAGTACGGCGCAGGGCGGCAGACCTCCACGCGGGCGGATGGAGGAGGGCGGCTACGGACGGGCGGCCGGAGTCAGCGGGCGGCGACGGACGGGCGGAGCAGGGAGCGGGCGGCGGACGGGAGCTCCTCCGGGCGGCGGTCGGCTCGGCGAGGACGGCGGGCCCATGGCCGCGGCCTTGCTCACTTGCCGCCGGCACGCTCACTCGCGGAGCCCTGTCGATTCCGACCGATTCGGGCGGCGGGCGGCGGGCGGCGGCACAATTCCGGCCGATACAGCGCGATTCCGGCGGTCAGGGGCGGTTCCGTGGGGCGACGCCGGTCGCCGGAGTGGGGAGCGGTGCTGCTCCAAGAGCGGTGAAATTTCCGTGGCAGGGCGATGCGCCTAGAAGGAAACTTCCGTGGCAGTTTTCTTCGCGCGTCAGCTCTAGATTGTCCAGCGCGCTGGACGGCACGCACCAAATATGGTGCAAAATATCCAGCTTTGTCCAGCGCCCTGGACGGTTTCTGACACGCGCTTGATTATAGAGCCTCTGCTGGAGCGCTGCTTTTAGCTCCGCGCGCGCTAAATTAGCGGTTTATTGTGCGCGCAGCATATATAGAGCCTCTGTTGGAGATGCTCTTGGTATCCATAGAACGCACATCAAGATCATGGCCAAATTCACATCGATTTATATGTTAGTGCGCAGCCAACAAACATCTGCACTGTTTATCTGTTAGCAAACGCTGCGTTGCTGCCTGAAAATTCCTCTTTTCCATATATTTTTTTTGAAATGGGGCAAAACATTTGCTCCAATCTATTAATTAATAAGAAGATAGTTGGCCGGTTAATTAATGGAAAACCGGGCGAAAACCAATATAATAAAATCACAACCCAAGCAAACAATCACCCGACCGCCAACAAACTCGCCAAACCTCCTACAACCACGAACTGACAACACGACAACCTGAAATAGGCCAAACAATCAAGGAACGGCGGTAGTTTTCCTTGTGACGCCAAGCTTCTTTCTTGTCATCTGGAGAGACTTCTCCACCTTTATGATTACACCGTCAGACGTTGTCCGCGCCAAAACGCAAGCAATATCCTTACCATATCTAGGACAAGCCGCCTCCAAATCGACGAGCAAGTCACAAACCTCTTTGTCAATCATAGTCTCGTAGTTAGGCTACTACATATATAGTAACTATGACTGTACACTGCGCAGATTACTCTATCCAGCCAGAGAACACCATGAACACTCAACCCACGCATATGGACTTCTGTAAAATGGTTTTGAAGCCCGGGTCATTCAACTGGAAATATGAGCTCTGAAGTAACTGAACATCAATTTGGATACCAATTAGAGACTTACCTAGTATGCTGTCAGCAACACTAATTATGAATCATCTAGTAGAGTTTGAGAATATCTACTGCATTTTGATTCCTACATCTCCACCTCAACATCAATCACGTCTTTAGGCTTCCCTTTTTTGTTTCGATCGTTCTTACCTTTTCTTTTTTGTATGACTCGAACTCGTATCTGTAAGAAAACACAACAAGTTTTGAATACTCCCTCTGTTCTAAATTACTCTGCGTTTTGGGTTTAGTCAAAATCAAAAAATTTAAACTTTGACTAAATATATGTCAAAAAATATTAATATTTATAATACAAAATAAATATTATTGGAATCGCCATAAAATTTATAACCGTATTATATCCATTCCATATTATAGATGTTGATATTTTCCCTATATGTTTGGTCAAACTTTGAAATTTTTGATTTTGATCAAACCCAAAACGCAAGGTAATTTAGGACGGAGGGAGTATGTGGATGCGGCGAATAACCCATGATAGAGGAAAACGAGACTGTGTCCTATAGGAGTTAAAGCTATAGTACTGTCTGACAACTGCACACCAAACATGGAATTGTTCTCAAGTCTGAGTGCCGGTTGACTAGGGGTAGCTGACAGTTCACAAGGAACAGAAAATGTAGGTTCGTAATTTGCAACTCTTCCCCTGTTACGTTGCCCAACCAATACTCCTAAACAGGACAAAGTACACACGTGTCGATCGGAGCTCAGAAAAACAGGGCAAGATCCCCAAGAAATGCACGGAACTGATGACCGCTGACGTGGCCTTAACGGCACATTTCACACGTGGTCCAATCAAATGGATGTACGCACGTTCTGGAAGCATCGTTCGTCGGCACCCCACTAGCCGGCACCGATCTCACCCAACTGAACGTGACGTGGAAAATATGTGCACACTCTCTGTGGTGCTCATAAGGTTATCATATCATCATCATCATCATCATCATATCATCATAGTATATATCAAAGCTGAGCAAAACGGCGACCTCTCAGCTGCCCGTGCACTGTAGATGGTACTGTTTATCTACAGTGTTCTACATTGTCTGGGTACTGTGGCGATATATATTTTTTTTCAAACATTTTTCCCTCAATTTTTTTTTCTTCTCCAAAAACTTATATACATGAAATATATTCGCGCCAACGAGTGGGTTCCATCCCCGTGAACGGTTTCGGGATTCGTCGCCTCTGACCCCTCGATTTTGGATCCAAATTCGCACAAACGTTGACGAATTTTGTCAAATTTTTCGAAAAAAAACCCGCGTTTCCCAAAAATTACATACACGAAATATATGCGCGTCGACGAGTGGGGTTCATCGCACTGTTCATCTACAGTGTTGAACAGTACCCGGGTACTGTAGCGATTTTTTTTTCACCATTTTTCCTCCACTTTTTCTTATCATCATCATCATTCATTACTCACTATATGAAAGCTGAGCAAAACGGCGGCCTCTCCGCCCCAGCTACTGTTCACCGTATTGTTCATCTACAGTGTTGAACAGTAGCCGGGCTGGGCCCCACCTGTCAGCCTCACACTTCGCGTCATTCTCACAGAACGGTCCACGCGAGCCCGGAATTATCACAGCGCACCCCCTACCGCAGGACTTATACGTAATTCTCGGAAACTCCAGGGACTTTTCCGCAAAAGCTTCACAAATCCCTCCTTCCTCCTCTCTCCTCGCGCGGCTCCGGAGCCGCCGCCGCCACCGACGCGCACCACCGGTGCGTCACGCCTCCCCGCTCGAATCCATGGACGCGGGGACTTCCGCCGTCCCCGGATCTCCGTCCTCGCCCACCGCCGCCTGCCGGGGCGCCGCGGCCGCGTCGTAATCGTCGGCGCCGCGCCCGGCCTCCGCCGTCGGCTTTTTGGTCACCGCCGGTGGTCCGGCGAGCATTTGGTCCTGCGCGCCGCCTCTACACCTCCCCTCCACCTCCTCGCTCGGATCCGCGCGTGCCGACGCCGGCGCGAGCTCGGCCCCCGCGCGCAGCAGCACGAGCACGAGCTCGGCGACGCGGCCATGTCCGCCGGCGGATGACGTCACGTGGTGACGTCATCGCATGCCATTTCCATTCTTTTTTTAACAAATTCTTAATTAAAAAAACTGACAAGTGGATCCCATGCGCCAGATATTTCACAAATACGGGAAAAATGTTAAAATTCAAAAGAAAACTTATATGATTACAAAATAATGCAAATAATATGTCAGCAAATTGCAAATTCGTCAAAATTTTCAAACTTTTCCACACAAAAGTTACACCCAAAAAACAGTACCCACGGAAAATAGTGCAATTAATTTTCAAAAAAATCCGAAAACTACCACATTTTCATACCCTCCATACAAAATTTGCAACAAAAAAACATTGTGCCCATTTCAAAATTTAAGAAAACTGGAAAATTAATTTCAAACTTTCCACACGACCTAATAAATGCCTATTTTGTTGAAGATTTGTTGGATCAGTTCTTCACATAGTAATGCCTATTTTGTTGAAGATTTGTTGGATCAGTTCTTCACATAGTTTTCTAATTTTCTATTATGAATGTATCCATCAAAAGAAAATATGGGTAACATACCAAAAGACAAGTTCATGCTTATTTAAAACGCGAACACTTCTCGGTCAATTTAATCAAGATGTTGACGGCTGCAATTTAACTAAATTTTTAAATTGTCCCACAAATGTTAGTCTAAAATTTCCCTGCAGATTAAATGTTAATCTAACTAAATTATCGGTAAGGGCACGGAAACTAACAATGCTTTAAACGTACACTTTTTTTTTTGCATTCCAACAATTTTCAACTTCCCACAAATTAAAAATGTCGGCTGTTTCAGATTTTAATTTTGTCACACACGCGCGGCATATGTCGCAATTCAAATGACGTTCTAAATGCTGCTATTGTCGATATCATGCAACATTTCAAAAGACACATTTACAAATGAAATGCACTAATTTCAAAATTTAAGCAACCTCCAAAGACCAACTTTTAAAATTGTAACATTCCAAAATTTTGAATGCATTTCAAATATGAGTATCTACTAAACGCAAACAAAGTCAAATATGCCAAACATAGCAACACTAACACATAGAAAATAAAGGTTCACTATTTATGGCACATGATCAAAATTCAAATTTGAAAACATAGAAAATTTCAAAGGCTTCGAAATCTGAGCATTCGAAAACCAGAAAAATAAATAAAACATACGAAAAGCTTCCCAATTTCACCAATTTTTTAAATTCAAAGAAATTATAGAGCATTCAAACAAATTGCAGAACAATATCTCCAAATATATCCATTAGAAAAATGCGAGTAATATATCAAAGCAAACAGAAAAATACATACAAACTACTTGTGAAAGAGAAAAAAAAATGGAATATTCAAATTACATTGTCACCGTTTCGAGGCAATTCAAGTGCAATTTCACAAATTTGAATTAAATATGGACACAAAAATACAACCATGTCCGAACATTTAAAACTACTAGATATTTGAACATTATACAAATATATCAAAAAGGCTCACGCAGAGTGCTACTTATTCGTACAAAAACAAAACATATATTTGAAAATTCCAAATTGGCCAACGTTTGGGCAAATATTTCAATATTCCGTAAAATAAATCGAAAATGCTGAAAAAAACATACTTATAGCAAAATGTAAATATATTTGAACATTTCAATCTGACCGACCTTTCAACACTGTACGAACAAACTCTCCCCAAATATGAAATCATATTCAGATGAATTTTCCTAAATTCAATTAAATATTACCGTCAAATGCACACATGTTCGAGCATTGCAAACCACTAAATATTTAAATATTCTACAAAATATTTCAAAAATGCTCACAAAAAAATGCTACCTATTCATAACAAAATAAAAACATGCTTAAACATTCTAATTTGGCCAACATTTTTATGAACAAAAAATATATATATTATTGCACAAAAAAAACACCAAGGGCGTTAAATAACATATTTTCAATATCTCCACATAAAAGATGCATTAAAAAAACAGACGCCACAATTTGACTACAACAGACGAATTAACGTGAACGATATAATTATTAAAAATATATTCACAACAAATGTTGCACTCCTAACAGGTCGGACAATTTTACTAAAACAACTTGCATAAAATAAAAAATATTGACAGACCATATTTGACTACATCAGCCGAATTAATGTGCATGGTACCCTTTAAAAAAAAAATACAAAAAATGTTGCACTCCTAACAGGTAGGACCACTTTACTAAAACAATTTGCATAAAATAAAAAGTGTTAAAACAAAAACACATTCCAAAATATCCACTTGACAAATATAAATAACATATCCAACTGATCAAAATAAACAAACACTTGCTACTTATGGCAAAAAGCAAACATGTTTTCGAATTCCAAAAGATGTGAACGCACATTTTTCCACAAATGCTTGATTAAACGAATAATTACAGAGATTAAAACTACAAATCCCCTCATTGCGAATTGAATTTAAATTACACATAATAATATACATACGACGTGTTTCCTCTAATTATTGATCTAAATTGAGTACCTAATAGAAGAACGTAAACCATAATATACCATCTCGAACAAGTTAATATTTAGAGAAAATATAATTTCATACAATATATTTCCCTCTATTTAATGAGTTAAATTAAGCATGCAACAAAACCGTAAAACAAATTATACTGACTCGAACAACTTTAAATTTAGAGACAACATAACCACACTCCCCAAAAATTAAGCAAATCGGTTTAATAAACACTTACAATTACCTTACCACTCTCTAGGTACGTAGTTAAATTTGAATAACGATTAACTATATGCATATTGGATAAACCACAAATTCATTCCCTCTAAAAAATAGATTTAGCAGATGCTAATACAACATAATCACTATTTATATTCACAATGTAAATTGACTTCAATTCAATAACCGCTCAAATTGAACTTAATGCTCTCTAATGTCACCATTCTATTCATACAACATATTATGCTACGAAAAAAAATACTTCAATGAACTTAATTCTCTCTAATGTTACCATTCTATTTAAGTAGACCACCATCAAAAAAAAATTGCAGGACATTTTAATTTACATAACGACTACAATTTCCCTTTTCTGAATTCCATTACCAAAACATTTAAATTATATCTTTTTATCTGCTTTCTTCTGTTTCTTGCTTTTCTTTTACTTTGCACTAAACTAAATCTACAACAATTAATGAACACAAAGAAGAAGAAAAAAATGCAAGACATTTAAGTTCCCGAACCAATTACATGAGCGACTCACAATTTATCTAACGCATTATTAATATTTTTACCATTTTTAGCTATCAGCCAGAATGTCCGTAAAGATAAACACATTCTACAAACAATGCCACCCATTCTATCCACAGAATATATTACGCAACCAAAAAGAAAACGTAAAGCAAAATTTAAATTTTATTAGCTAAGACATGTTCTCCAATGTTCCCGTTATTCAGACGATACAACATAAATACTGATTAAGGGCGTGTTCCCGCTAACAGACTCTGCTAAAATCCAAACAATTTTAAAATGTGGCCACTTCAAAATTTGAATTTTTTCTTCAAATATACCCATCCGAACAAATATAATCTGAATAAGTTACCAGTCAGAACTATTAATTTTTAAATGTGTCCACTTCCAAATTTGATTTTTTTGTTCAAAAATACCCACCCGACCAAATATAATCTGAATAAGTTACCAGTCATACCTATTTTTAAAATCCGAACAACTTCAAAAAACATTATCTATTTCCAAATTTCAATAATTTTGAAGACCAAACAATTTACGAATATGTCCATCCTCATACTTAAATTTTCCATTCAAATACCTATCCGAACAAATATAAAATATATCTGAAAATAGCCACACAAAAAAATGCTAGCTGTTTATGCCATAAGTTAAAATTCAAATTCAAACATTCCAAAAAATTAAATGCCTTCCGAATCGGACCAATTTCCAACCGTGATTACCAAATCAAAACTGAACAAATTCAAAGTTTGCTAGATTTTTTAATCCAAAACAAAAATTAACGCGAACTTTCCTTTAGTTTCACCGATTTGAAAATCCAAATAGCTTCAAAACATGGACATTTCGAAATTTCAGTTGCACCACACGAATATCAGACCACTTAATTTTACCTATCATATTTAAAAAAAATGTAGCTTAAATCTCTATAATTATGAAGTTGCATTTAAAAAAAATGATTCGATAAATATTTTCGCCAAAATGCAAAATCATTTACTCCAGTTATGGATTGCTTTCAAACTGAATTTGAGCTACAAATATTGTACGATTTAGAACTACCACCTTTCTTTACAATATATATAACACAACATAAAACAAATTCCTAGCAAGGGTGCGGCGTGACGCCGCACTAAATTTAACTAGTAGTATATATCAAAGCTGAGCAAAACGGCGAGCTCTCAGCTGCCCGCGCACTGTAGATGGTACTGTTCATCTACGGTGTTCTACAGTGCCCCGGGTATTGTAGCGATTTTTTTTTTGGCAAACATTTTTCCCTCAATTTTTTTTTTGCTTCTCCAAAAACTTATATACATGAAATATATTCGCGCCGACGAGTGGGTTCCATCCCCGTGAACGGTTTCGGGATTCGTCGCCTCTGACCCCTCGATTTTGGATCCAAATTCGCACAAACGTTGACGAATTTTGTCAAATTTTTCGAAAAAAAACCCGCGTTTCCCAAAAATTACATACACGAAATATATGCGCGTCGACGAGTGAGGTCCATCGCACTGTTCATCTACAGTGTTGAACAGTGCCCGGGTACTGTAGCGATTTTTTTTCACCATTTTTCCTCCACTTTTTCTTCTCAATTTTTTTCCCCTCCAAAACTTACATACATGAAATATATTGGCGTCGACGAGTAGGTTCCATCCCCGTGAACGGTTTCGAGTTTTCTCGGTTCAAACTCCTCGATTTTGGATCCAAATTCGCACTAACGTTGACGAATTTTGACAATTTTTTCGCAAAAAAATTTCTTCCACTTTTTCTTCTCAAATTTTTTTCCCTCCAAAACTTACATACACTAAATATATGCGTGTCGACGAGTAGGTTCCACCCCCGTGATCGGTTTCGAGTTTTGTTCACTCTAAATTCTCAATTTTTAGATCCAAATTCGCACAAACATTCGACGAATTTTGACAAAAAAAAATTCAAAAAAAAAACCCGTGTTTCCCAAAAATTATATACATGAAATATATGCGCGTCGACAAGTAGGTTCCATCCCCGTCATCGCTTTCGAGTTTGGTCGACTCTAACTCCGCAATTTTTATATCCAAATTCGCACGACCATTCCACGAATTTCATCAAATTCGAATTTCCTTCAACATTTATTATGTCATTGCAACAAAACATTTCATACATAAAATTTCTCTTAAAGGCCGCGGCGTTAATGCTAAAACCCTGACAAGTGGGTCCAGTTCACTTAAAGAATTTGCAGAAAATAAAAAATAAATACAAAATCAATAGTTTAAGAACTATCTACCAGAAAAATGTAGAAAATTTATCAGCATAAACAGGAAAACAAATTCTAATTACTTATATCATAATACAAACATTTTTTGACATTTTAAAATTGGACCCACCTCACTTAAATAATCTGCAGGAAATGAATAATACTATGAAATTAATGGTTTAACATCTACCTACTAAGCAATTATGCAAAATATATCGCAATAATCAGAAAAATAAATTCTAATTAATTGTACCATAATGCAAACATTTTTGGTCATTTCAAAATCGGTAAACATTTACAAAAAAACAAAATGCACTTCTTCTGATTAAATGAAGTTTATTTTGAATTAAAAAAAATTATATGCTTTATTTCCTCTACTTAAGTATCTTAATTAACTATTTAAGATAACATAAAAACATATCATACCATTTAAAAACCAGTTTGCATTTAAAGATAACATAACAAAACTCTCTCTAAATATGCAATTTAACTAAATAAATACTCAATTTGGTTAATAATTCTATGTAACCATAATATTTTACTCTTAAAATGAAATTAAATATAATATTTATGTCACAAAGGAAAACATATTTAATCATTTTAACCTATCTAACATATTAGATGTAATATAACTAAAATCTCTCTAATTGTATACTTAAATTTTAAAAAACCTTTATTAGATGGATATTTGACTCAAATACGAATTCACTTTCTCTAATTATTGACTTAATTTAATAAATGATTAAAGCAAAATACAAACATTTCACAATAGTGCACATTTAGATATAATATAATTAATCTCTCCCTAAATATGTAGTTAAATTTAATAAATGTTCAAACTGGTGAATATTTCGATATAATCATAATGTATTTCCTCTAATTATGAATTTAAATAAACTACTTACGTCAGAATAGGAAACAAATTTTATCATTTCAATTTAGCTAACATATTAGAGGTAATATGTCTAAGTTTTCTCTAATTTCTATTTAGATTTAAAAATGCTTTATTAGTTGGATATTTGTAGGAAATACAAACTTATTTCAGCTAATTATGGAGTTACTTCAGTAAATGCTTATACAAAATATTTCCTGCAAATTCATTTTCCTCATATTCTGAGTTTAAAATTAAATTCAAAAATGCTCAAGCAATGTACTTCCTCCGAATATTGGATCCAATTAAAATTCCCTCCGATTATTGAGTTAAATTTAATATGTAAGATAAAACACAAGCATATCATACCAAACCGACTATGCTAACATTTACAAATAATATACCTAAACTCGCTCCAATTATGCGATTCAATTTACTAAATGCTTAAATTAAACTTAAATCTCTTTAAATATGAACTTAAATTTAAATAACGCTTTATTACATGCACATTTCAGGATGATTTCAAATTGAATTTGCGCTAACTACATTATACACGTTACAACTACTGCCTTTCCTTACAATATATATACCACGATTTAAAAAAAAAAATACCACAAATTAATCTCAGCAAGGCCACGGCGTGACGCCGCGCAAAATTTAACTAGTCAGTTATCACAAGGCTACCACAAGGTTATCCGACAGTGCCTGATTGTTGGCTCATCTTATTCGCCTCCTTCTCTAGTTGGGCAGCTAGTGTCGTATACTCGTATAGGTTATCGTAAGTAGGCGTAGCAGGACACGGTGAGCATGATGGGGGAGGCAGATAGCATGGGCCACGTATCATCGAGGTCAGTAGACCACGATGGTGCCTGTATAGTTTGTACGCAAGATTATTTCCTTTTTCTTTTTTTTTCCTGAAAAGAGGTCGGGTGTACATCATATGATTATTCATAATCGCAAATAAATAGTTCAAATAAACATACAATTATTCAGATTACATAAAATATTTTAAATTATCCATAGTGTATAATTCAAATTTATATTAACTGATTTTCAAAGTGGATCCACATATGCTTCATAAGATCATTGAGTAGTTGGACGTTTTGTTGATTCCAAAATTGTTTGTGCATCTTAAGAAAGTTGTGAAGACGGTCTAGATCTTATTGTAGGAGGTGTACATGTTCTTCGGGCTTATCAAAATCATTCGTGTGGGATGCCCCTTCTTTCTCATTTTGTACAATCATGTTGTGCAAAATTACAAAACAAGTTATCACTTGCCATAGCGTCTCCGGATCCCACACTTCAAGAGCAATATTCGACAAGTTTGGAGCACCCCGAATGACCTCTCAACATGTTTCCTAACATGTTTTTGCATAGTGGGAAATTGACATTTTTTATGACCCTGAGGATTGGTTATAATCTTCACAAATGTCGTCCACTAAGGAAGATACCTTCGGTAAGATAGTATCCCGTGACCATGGTGTATTGGTGTAGTCATGTTTGTCAATGATCATAAATCCATAGCGGCTCACAGGTCTAGATGCACCCACTTTAAAAAAAATATTTTTTAAAATGTCAAAAAATTCGAAATAAACTTTTCGGATATACTAGATGACATTCTATGTTAGCACAAAAAGTTTTGTAAAAAAAAACATTTTTTGTGGATTGTGCAAAAAAGACAAATCCACAGGTCACAAAAAATGTCTTTCCTTTGTGAAACTTTTTGTGCTAACATAGAATGTCATCTAGTATATCCGACAATTTTTTTTTTGCTATTTTAGAAAAAAGGTTAAAAATGTTTTACATAACGGGTGCATCCGCACCCGTGAGCCGAAACGTCGTGTCCGTCAACATATAGGCTGGATATGAAAGTTGCTGGACAATCCGAACATTTGGACTGAGTTTGGTAACTCCATAGATCCGATTTGGACTGTCCCATGAACGTATCGGCGGAAGTGGAGTCCGTTGGAGATGCTCTAAGGATGACAATATTATCCATGGAGCCGGGTATCCATGGATATCCGACCCGATGGATAAGGGTTTGGAGAGCAGTTTGTGCTCATGGATTTCATGGAGCGGATATCCGCTAACTCATGAGTTGGGCATGGATATCCAATAGATGTCCGACTGACATGTGGGGACTAGGCCGTGATACGTTGGTACTAGGACGTCATGGGCGCATCGACCTGGCCACGACGCAAGCTGGTACTACAAAACGCTCCACTCCACTAGCAAAGCAAAGCAGAGCAGCAGCTAGCGTGCGTATTCAGGCAAGGGCAGCCAGGCCCCAAGCTAGCGGCGCGCTCGGGAACAGAACGCGTGTCCGTTTCTTCATGCCCACAAATACCGCCACCGCCATCCCTCTCCATCCTCCAGTGCTTCTTCCCCTCTTCTCCACCGAACCAGTGCCGCTCGTCTCGTGTCCTGCCAGTCCACCCACGCCAAAAGCGTTCGCCATTCGCGCCGTCTGGCCGTCCGTACCGTATCTCCCAGCGCTCCAGCCAGCAGAGCAGCACGGGTCCGTGCGGATAAAGAGCCATTTTTGGAGAGCCGCTTTTGGAATCGGCACAGAAAGGGAAACGGGAGATCCGGCCGCCCTTTTTGGCCGATCGTTCTGCCGGCATATAGTACGACCCCATCTTTCCTCGGCGCGTCGCGCGCGTGAGGCCGAGAGAGCGGCAGTTCCAGGGAGGAGGGGAGGGGACGTTCTTGGATGGTCGTTGCAGCTTGGCCGGACCGCGTCGATCGATGGAGTTCTGGCCGGAGTTCTTGGCGACCAGCGGCGGGCACGAGTTCGTGGCGGGAGGCGTCGGCGGCATGGCCGGCGTGCTGGCGGGCCACCCGCTCGACACGCTCCGCATCCGCCTGCAGCAGCCGCCGCCGCCCGTCAGCCCCGGGATCACCGCCGCGCGGCTAGGGCGACCGCCCTCCGCCGTCGCGCTGCTGCGTGGCATCGTCCGCGCCGAGGGCCCCTCCGCGCTCTACCGCGGCATGGCCGCGCCACTCGCTTCCGTCGCCTTCCAGGTCAGCGAGTTTCTCCATGCCCCTCGTGTGTTCCCAGTGTAAAATGTCTGAAGCGATTAGATCAGCGTACGTGTGCATTTCCAGGAGCTCGTGGATTCTTTGGTTACGTCTTCCTTTTCCGATTAAAGTTGCTTAAATGTCACTTTCGAGAAGAAAGTTTGCGCAAACATGACTAAATGAACAAGTAAGCTACTATAGGACGGCGCTACATCGTACGCAACTTGCTAGAAATGATCATCTCTTCTCCCCTTGCTTTTGGCGTTTGAAATAAGTTTGAATGCCTGCTCTGCCTTTGCTGCTTTCTCTGTTTCCAGTAAGATAGCACAAGAGTAAAATGTATAGACCATTTGTGTGACATCTTTTTTCGAACGGAGTGAGTAAGAGAAAAACAGGTGTTCAAAAGGTTCAGTGCACTCATTCGCGTGAGATTCAGTTGCCCTCCAATGATCTGACGTGTTGGAAGCTTCCAGGTCAGGTGTTTGCTTCAGTGTACTGTTGTTTCGCGTCACTCTCATTCTGGTTGTTCACATGGTGTGGCCGTATGGTCTGTGCAGTCGTTCTCCCCAATAAGCTAACGCACACGTTTCGTTTTTGTTTATGATTAGGCTTGCCACGTAACGTACTATGCTGCCTTCATCTTTGTTCTGTAGTTGTAAAGCCTGAGGATGACAGTATGCCGTTGCGTTATTAGGAAAATAGAATTGATTCAGTTAATTAGGAAAACTGGACCCAAAAACCGTACAATGCGCGGTTAAAGAACCGCTCAATCTAACTCAAGTAACGTCGTCTGAGCCTGAAAAGGGAATCTAGACCCAAGCTAACAGATCACACCTCATATCCAACTAACAGAACCCCCCCCCCCCCCCCCCCCCCCCCCCCCCCCAACACACACAAACTCTCACAGCTAGAGATGCACTGGTGTGCACCCTCCACATTGAATAGATCTAGCATTGCTCACAACTAAATCTCGAAAAGCCTCCACCACCTGCGGTGTGCGCTGCTTCTTGTACCTCTGCAAATAAAATTGCATCTTCTCCTCTATGACTTCATCGGTGGCTTTCTCTTTGCTCTTGAGTTTAGGGATTTCCCCAAAAGCCTCCGCCCGCCTAAACTCGGCGCGCTTGGCTGCTGGAATGCAACAATCTTTGTTCTTCTTGTCCAACCGGATGCTTCGTCGCTCAGCCAAAGAGGGAGCATCCACCCGAAGCTGCTTGTCCTTGGGCATGTCGGCAATCTCTCGGCAGAGCTCCTCCATCGAAAAAGGCAAGGTCTTCTCCTGTGGCTCAATCGCGTCAAACTGAGCCATCACCTTCGCGATCTTCTCCTCCGGGCTAGGGGCATCAGAACCCCTCAACACCTCCAATGCCAAAGGCCTTTCCACTCAAAGATCCTGCATCGGGGGCCCCTGCACCACCAGGGAGACATGCTCCGAAGCAGCAATAGGCGTGGAGGTGGAATCCAGGCAAGCTCTGACGCTGAAGAGCTCACCCCCCTGGGAGAGTAGCAACCAAAGCGCACGACCCCGCCGTCAGCGCAATCAGCATTGCCCCCGGTACACAGAGGTGGTGTTGGCTCCACCTGCACCACAGCCGGTGGCAAGGAGAGCCCCCTCTGCCCGCTCCAACAGACTCTCCAGAGCCCCCTCGGCCCGCTCTAAACAACTCCCAAGCCGCTCCAGAAAACCCTGGACAGCCTCCGTCATCGCGACCTGAGACGCGACCATCTCCTAAAGCTGAGATACGACGAAGCCTTGCACCTCTGCCCGCATCAACGCCGCCTGCTCCTCGACAAGGGATCTCATGAACGCTTCTGGGGAGTAGACATCGAGCTTGCCACTGGCTGCACACGAGTTGGGGGGTCCGGTCCCCAAGCTTGGCAGGGGGCGTGGCAACAGATGCCCATGAGCGGTCCAAGGGACGGCATGGACCGGAGGCCGACGACTTGGAGGAGTGGGGTGCCTGGCTGGCCTTCTTGCGCTGCGGGCAGTCACGCTCCCGATGGCCGGAGCAGCGGCAGGCAAGGCAACGGATGTCGCCGTCGCAGCCCGCCACGCGATGTCTGGGCGCCAGGCAGCGGAAGCACATGCCATGAAGCCGTCGCCTGAAAGCCACAGCGCGGTCCTCACCGGCGCGAGGAGGAGAGGGGGCGCCAGGCTCTGCAGCGGGCGCTGCCTGTTGCGAACCTCCTGCCAGGCGAGCTCGTCGCCCTCCACCTCCGGCGCAGAAGACCTCGGCATCCCCAGCTCCTGCAGCGTGAGCTCGGGCGGCGTCTGAACCGAAGGAGGCGGCGATTTGGGGGCGCCGGCGGCCGCCTCCATCTCAGGCGGATCCAGCCCGAGCAGGGGCTCCTCCTCCAGCTGTGCCTCCGACCCGTCGAGCAAGGGGCCGAAGTCGCCGACGATGACAGATCGGAGCGGGGGGTGCGGCGGATCCCGCGGGAGCAGGACAACGCGGGGGGTGAAACCGGCCGGGACAACGGCGGGCGGGGGCGGGGGGATCTGGTGCGGACGCAGGGAGACGGTGGCCGACGGTGCCAGAGCGGCCGCCGCCGGTAGAGGCCGGTGGTGGGTGAACGGGGCTTGGGTCTCCTCCGCCATCACGGGCCGGCCAGCGGAGCTAGGCGGCGGGGGCGAGCGCGGAGAGGAACGAGGGAGGGTTGGAGGGAGGGATGCTGACCGGGAGGAGCTCGGTGGCGGCGGCGGCCGCAGATTCGCCATGGGCGAGAGCTAGGTCATGGTCGTTTTTTTCCTTCCTCCAGCTTGTCTACCATAGTAGCGGCCTACGCCGTTGCATTTCACTTCAGAGATTTCAAATTCTTCGGAGTACTAGCATCTAGGAATCCACAAGACTGCAATGTCACATTGTATCTCCCTGGATGTCACATTGTATCCGCTCTGCACTTGAACACTGTAACTAAACAACGGCGATGCTGTATTAGTTTACAGTAGAATCATGTCACAAACTGACTTCCGAATATTTCCTGTTGCAGAATGCAATGGTCTTTCAAGTCTACGCGATCCTATCGCGGTCGCTGGATCCACGGACGTCCACCTCCGTTCCTCCCTCCTACACAAGCGTGGCACTCGCCGGTGTCGGCACCGGAGCATTGCAGACGCTGATCTTATCCCCGGTCGAGCTCGTCAAGATCAGGCTGCAGCTGGAGGCCGAGGGGCTGAGGCACCGCGGTCCAGTGGACATGGCCCGGGACATCCTCCGGAGGGAGGGCATCCGCGGCATATACCGGGGGCTCGCGGTGACCGCGCTCCGGGACGCGCCGTCGCACGGCGTCTACTTCTGGACGTACGAGTACGCGCGGGAGCGGCTGCACCCGGGCTGCCGCCGCACGGCGCAGGAGAGCCTCTCGACGATGCTCGTGTCCGGCGGCCTCGCCGGCGTCGCCAGCTGGGTGTGCTGCTACCCGCTGGACGTGGTGAAGTCGCGGCTGCAGGCGCAGACGCAGACGCACCCGAGGTACCGCGGCGTCGTCGACTGCTTCCGGAAAAGCGTTCGGGAGGAAGGGTTCCCGGTGCTGTGGCGCGGCCTCGGCACCGCCGTCGCGCGGGCGTTCGTCGTCAACGGCGCCATCTTCTCGGCCTACGAGCTGGCCCTGCGATTCTTGGTCCGCAACAACGGGCAGACGATGCAGGTCATGGAGGAGAACTGAACTGTTGAGATCATTAACGCAACTCCATCATCCATTTGCATGATTGGAGGTGCTCGCGTTATTGTTGTGTACTTGTGTTGTACATAGGCTAGTATTCATTGGAAGTGGCTATGGGGGTCATACAATTACAACAAGGTGTGATTGTCAGAGAGTGTTGTTCGTAGCTGCAGGATTCACACAAAGTTGCACTATAGGTGCGCTTCGTGATGACGACGATCAGTTCTCCTAATGCTCGGGAAATTGTACAGTAGCATATATACAGCAAAACAATTCAACATCACGAGTCAGTGACCAGTTGCCGGATCAATGAACTTCGATGATAGTTCCTGTCTCACATGGTCGTATGTCGACCTTGTTCGCAGCAGATTTACTAAAAAGAGGCACTTCTACTTGTTCTACTTGCATTATGTGAATCACTGCATTAGAGCATCTCCAATAGGTGATGCAAACTAATAAATAACAGCTTTTTACATCACAAGGACCAAAAAGTGATCCCAACAGCAGCCCGTGATGTAAATGTCGACAATTTTTTTATGGCATGATGTAAAAATTGGCTCAGTTGATGCAAATATACATCACCAAGGGTCGTGCCCTAAACCACATGCAGCCGCACACGCGACTCCAACCACTGAACGGAAGCTTCCGCCCCGCCCCCTCGCCTCTCGCGTGCCGGCAATCCGCGGCGATGTCGATGCCGCCGACCGTCCCTGCGGGGTGCGGCGGCCCTGCCGTCCCCGTCCCCCCTCCCCCCCCCCCCCCGGCCCTGGAAGAGGAGGCGGATTTCTCCTCCACGGCCTGCCGCTGCCATCGAAGAGGCGAAGAAGAAAGCCTTCGCCGGTCGTGGATGTGCAGGAGCCGCCGCGAAGGCTGTGGAACACCCCTGGCTAGAAACCGCATAGGTCTAAGAAGGCGATCGCGGCGGCGTCTGCTCCACCTCCTCCTGTTGCGGCTGCTGTTCAACCTCCTCCTGTTGTTGAGGCTACCCCCACGCCACCGGCCGTAGAATATTTTCCGCCGATGGCACTGGCGGCAAATGATCACTCCAATGTTGGAGAATGGTAAATTTCTTCTGTTCATGTTTAAATTAGAATGTTTAGTTTATATGATTTAGTTGTTCATCATTTAATTTAGTTAACGATTACAATGTAGAGTTGATGATGAATCATTTTTACAATACACAAATGTTGCCAATCAAGATTTTCCATCTCAAGATTATTTAACTCAAGATTTTGAAGCACGTGATGACGAAGATAATCTTGACATGGATGATGTGGGTTTTGTTAATCCGAGGGGTAGAGCTGGGAATTATCGTAATGAAGAGGATGTGTTGATTTGTACGGCATGGAAGAGAGTTTCCCTTGATGCGGTTGTTGGAACCGATCAAGTGTCCAACACATATTGGTTGAGGATGAAGGAATTTTTTGATGAGCGAAACACTAGTGGAGTTGTAAAATCAGCTGTTTCCCTCCGTCACCGATGGAACACGAGAAATAGTGAATGTCAAAAGTGGTCTTCTTGTTTGTCAAATGTGGAAAAAATGAATCCAAGTGGTTATAACTACGAAGATAAGGTGATTTTACTTGCTTCCTATTTTATCTTTATATTTTACTTGCTTCCTATTTTATGTGTAACACATTTGACTTATACTTCATGTAGGTGAGCATTGCTCAAGGTTTATTCCAAGGAAAAGAGAAGAAAGGAGAAAAGAAGAAGAAAGGGAAATCATTCACTTTACATCATTGTTGGAGTGATCTTGAACATGAGGATAAAGTGGAAGAATATGGATTTGTATGAAATTCCAAACAAGAGAAAGGCGTGGGCGGTTGATGATGATGAGAAAGATGGAAGTGGTGAAGAGAACGTTGGTAAAGCAAGTGCCAAAACAAAGAGGCCGGATGGAAGGAAAAAAGAAAAGGGCTCAAAAGCAGGAGATAGTGATCTCAAAGAAGGGTTCGAAGCAATAGTGATGGCACACAAGGAGTATGCCGAAGAGAAAATGATGTTGAAGTTATAAGAAGTAGAGGCGAGGAGTGCGGATGAGAGGAGGGCCTCCGCCGAGGAGCGCAAGGTGGAGCTAGAAGAGAGGAAGTTGGCGCTCGAGGAGCGCAAACTGGAGGAGGAAAGAGAGCAAAAGTTCATGTTCATGGATACAAGTGGTATGGATGCGAAGCAGAAAGCATATATTGATCTTTGTCGTGATCAAATGTTTGCAAAGAAACAAATGAGCATGATGGGAGGAGCCTATGGTGCACAAATGAGTGGAGGTATGAGTGCCGGTATGGGAGGATACATGAACATGATGGGAGGAGGTATGAATGTCGGTATGGGGGATACATGAGCGTCTATGGTGGTATGGGAGGAGCCTATGGTGGACATATGGGTGGCAATGTGACTACCAATGTTACTACTGCAATGGATGGTTCGAAGACCGTCGAAGAAGAGAAGGAAAACAATGGTGACAAGGAGAAGACCGACGAACAAGAAGATGAAGTTTGAGTGACTTTTATTTATGTATTATAGTTTTAAATACGCACTTTTGTTAAAGTACTTTTAAGCACTATGTTTGTGTGGATTATTTTGGTGTCATGCACTTTATTTGTGGTTCAAATATGCATTCAGTGTTGATTTATATATGTTTTGTGCAAAGTTTAGTGCAAAATGGGTGCGGCTGCGCACGGCTGCCCCATATTTTACATCACCTACTGGGAACCTCGTGCTCTAAAATACATCACATGTTGAAGTTGGACATTTTCGGTGCCCTAAAAATCACGTTTTTTGTGATGTATACATCATCCTGTTTTTTGGATACTGTTGTAGGGCACTTCTACGTGTTCTACTAATTAGTGAATGCTAATCCATCGAGAGAAATTTTCTTTTCTCTCCTCTCCCTCCCCTGTTTTGAGGGTCGACTCCCGTTCCCCGATCTTGCCCCCGGCTCACTTCCCTCTCCTCTTCGGCGATGATGTCGCCCGATGCGTAAGTGGAGGTGTAGCGCGGGTCGTAGATACTAGGTCTAGCAGTAGATCTTTCGTTGTAGATCTTGCTTTTGTTGTGTTCGTGGTGGATGCCCGTTTGTGTTCTTTCTCCATCCACCTCGGCTGGTCTCCGGCGACTCGCAGCGACGCCGGAGCCGGGCTTTTTCCCCTCTGCTCGCCGGATCCATGGGGGATTGCTTGCAGGGATGGAGATGGCCAAGGCCGATTCAATAAAATCGCGTGCTGTATGGTCTACTTCGCGGATCAGGGGCTGTGGCGATGGCTTCTCCTTCCGGGCGGCCGTGGTGGTGATGAACGGGTGAGGTGCGGCTACTTCTTCTCTGATTCGCAAAGTGGATTTTGCTGCTTTGTGCAGTCTTTTTCCTGCCTCCCCTTGCTGGTGTTATGGCGAGCCGTGAAGCTGGTCTTCGTTGCCGATGCCGGCTCGACATCCTGCCTGGGTCGGGGCGTGCCCCCCGCCGATGCGCCATCCTCGACGCCAAAATCTCGCCGAGTTCGGCGAGTGGCAGCTGCGGCGACCTCAAAGGGATTAAGTTCCCGATCGACCTATGCAGGTGGCTCAGCGACCGTCGTGTTCATCCTCGTCTTCTTCTGTGACGGCGAGATCGACGACGGTGGCGGAAATGGAGATGCAGAGCTTCCTAGGGGCGAGTGCGTTATTTCTTTTTTCCTTGGGGTGCTTTCTGTAAAAGGGTGGCAGCTATGCCGTCTCTGGATGAATCCAGTGTACTCTCATGTAATATCTTCTAATTAATCCAGTTACGGTTGTATAAAAAAAAAATAGTGAATGCTACAGGTCTACAGTGCGAGTGATGCATGGAAATGCAGAATTATCATTCAAAAAAGAAGGAGATGCAGGTTTTTCTTAGTAGCTCTCACTGGTGAGGAAAACGTGTTGTTTTCACCAGTTGTTTCGAAAGAGCGACAGGAGGAGAGCAAAACGGATTAGCTTTTCTACAGAGCACTTGTGGACGGTAAGGGACTCCATTTGGCTGCAATCTTGCACCACTTGTGGAAAATTCCTTCCGTTTATTACAGCCAAACATGTGTATATTCTGATTCCAGAAAGGATCAGGCGCTGATTTGAGGCACCGGTCCCTCGGATCCGTGGAGAGAGGAGAACCCCAGGTATATGGACGATACAGTTGTGTTGAACATTACCCGTACGTCTTTGTCACAGCTTGTTCGGGCCTTCTAGAGATTATCTTTTTTTACCTGAAAACAGAGCGTGCAATGAGCCCAACCTCCGAAAACCTAGCCCCCCGCGTCGCCGCCGCAGACGACCGGGGCTCCCTGCGCCGTCACCTCTTCTCTCCCTCTTCCCCTCCTACTCCGCCTCGCCGCCGCCGCAGGGGCGGAGCCCAATAGGCTAACCCTGATGCGCAAGAATACGGGTGAATGAATTTTTTACTCATACATGCTACCAAAATTTGGCGTGGGCATCAGGTTAGGCCAGATACGGTGCATCAAGGCCCATCCACCACGCTCTTTCAGCCTTGAGGCCGTTGGCATTATGGTTGTAGGTGGGATGGGAGGGATGTACGCTTCCCACCTGGGCTAATACCCCACTTATCCCATGATCCCACTTTCCGTTTATCCCATCAACTGGAACTTTAGTGGGCTTTCCTGGGATGTCCCACTTGTCCCACCCTAATCCCACCTGAAATTACCGAGGAAGCAGCAGTCTCCGGCGTCGGCGTTGGTGGGGGAGACCAGGGTAGAGGCCGGGGTGACGCCGCCATGTTGGCGGGGACGTCGAGGAGATCGGCGTCGCCGTCCACGGCCAGGTCCTTGCCGCATTTGAGCGTGAAGCGTGAGCCGTCCATGGCGCGAGGACGAGGGATGGCCGCGGCAAGGCGCGCTAGGGCGCCGGCCACGTCGCTATCTGGTGGTAGACGACGAGCGAGGATGGCCTAGGAACCGAGACCTAGGGCGGCGGCAGCAACGACGGCGGCAGTGACGGCGACCGAGACTAGGGTGGCGGCCAGGCCTCCACCTCCGGTCAAGCAAAAAGGGCTGACTGGAGAGTAGCTTCATGGGCTGTATCTTGTAGGGATACATGAGCCCTGTCCGGGTTAAATGGGCACGTCCAATTTAGCCCATACGGGATTAGTGGGATTTTTAACCGGGATAAGTGGGATTTTCAAGATGGGATGGGACACGGGATTTGTGGGAAATCCCATCCCACCTGCAACCATAGTTGGCATGCAAGCACGCTCGCATCAGGTTAGGCCACGATTGCACTTGCTTTTGTGTTAGTCTCGGACGCTCCGCTGGATCAATTGAAAGAAAAGAAAAAGGAAAATACATGGGAGGCAAGATGGAGTCGCATATCAGGAACTTCCGAAATTCTGATCTAGAATCTACAATCGAGGCGCCAGCAGGGTAGGCCGTCATCCGTGAGTCCGGCGAAACCACACATGCGGACAAGGGCGTGCAGCTCCAATCGCCGGCCACCGCCCAAGCGCCCTCGCGTCTTCTCCCGGCAGCGGGTGCTTCCGCCCTCGATCCATGGACATCAATTCAACTCCTCGCGGCGGTACATTTCTTGACAAATTTCCGTTCTTCTGCGAAAATTGTGGCTTGTATAAAATTTCTTTAAAATTAGTGGATGGAGACCTTAGGGTTTGTGAGTAAACTTTTATGTTCAGGCAAAAGTTTTCATGTCTCATGTGAAACATTTATTACAAAACGCAAATATATTATGTGCAAATTTAGTTTAAAATAGGTAATGTGTAAAATTTAGCTATTAATTAATATTAGTTTGACCAATTTTATAGGTTACTCACTACAAGAAAACCCCCCATATAGCAATACATAGTTTACAACGGTTTAAATAAGCGCTGTAAAATTTCATCGTAGATACACGTATATCCGTTGCAGACTACATCTGTATCAAGTCCAATAACTTACACGCAAACTTTTGATGTTGGGTCTGATCCCGCTTGGGCACGAGACGGATTGAAAATTCCGCGCTATAATTTTTGGTTGGCGCCAAGTATTTTGGAGACGTGGGAGCTTTTTGGAAGTTGCCAGATTATTGCGCTTCATTTTCTTCCTTCCTATCTTATCCGTTCACTCATCTGGTCGTCCCCTCCCGGCCTCCCCTCCTCCCGTCTCCTCTCCTCCGCCGCCGCCGCTCCGATCTTCCGCTGCCAGGCTGCTCCGGCGCTGACTCCTGCGGATCCTACTTCGGTACTTCCTCTCTTCTTCGCTTTAGTGCTACCATAATCTCCCGCAGTCTTTCTAAAACACACGAGCCACCAAACCCTAGATCGGTGGACGGCTCTGCAATCTGCAACTCAGAAGAACCTGTCGCCTGTGTTGTTGAAGACGTCTGGCAAAACTGCAGTCCGGTTCAAGGACAGCTCTTGTCCCGATGGTGAGCAATATCTTCGTTTGATAAGCAAGCCGGCAGCAGCCTATGACAGCGATCTGGCACTGGGGAGGGGGATGGTAGCTCAACCGAGGAGGTACTGAAGGGTTCTCTCGACCTCTGCTTTAGGTTTGCGTACCATGAATTCGGCCTGCTGCTCTTCGAGTCACTCCCCGCGCCGTAGTTGTGCTAGTCCACGACGGGAGGTTAGTTGTCAAATTACCAGGCTATCAATAAGCTTTCCTTCGTTTGAATCTTATTATTACTCCATGCGTATCTCATTATTTGCAGATTGAAGTACCGATTATTATTTTGTATTAGTCTAACATTCGTTATTTCCCCCCCTAATTTCGTTAACCAGCACTGCTGCCACTGAAAACTTAAGTAATGCAAAGATTGTTGCCACCCTGCTCTTCTGCTACCACAATTCATTCCATTTTTTGTGGCTATCAACGTTGTTCAATTTTCTGCCACTTTTAACTAATATTTTGTATTCAACATTTTCTCTCAGGTATCTTGTTTTTGAATCTGCATAACTGAAGCCAGAAAGAAGTGATTTGTAATCAGGATACATTTGTGAAACTAGAGGTTTTTTACTATCTCAGATCTATTCGATTGTACTTGCTTAAAAAATAGTGCCATAAGTGTGTATCATGCAGGTTTCCTGTTTGGCTATAATGATGATATGATCCCTCCTGATCCTGTAGGTGTTAAAAAAGGAATGGATGTCTCCTACTTTTGGCGTGTGCAAACATCTTATGCTGATAGAAAATTATTTTCCAATTCATATCCTAACTAATATGCAGCTTGAATGTTCCCTGTTATATCTCTTAACAAGGCAAACAATAGATGTATTTCTTCACCCTTTCTTATACTTACTGGTTTCCTTGCTCTCACAACAGGTGACCAGGGTCGGCCACGCCACCAACACGTGAAGTATTACTTGTCAGTCTATCCTAATATGCACGTCTCTTGCTATCCATTACACTTTCTATGTGATATGATCAATCAGTGCGCTACAAGGTTCTTTCTCTAATTTCTTGCTTACGATCCTATTATCTAGATGTGCAGAATGTAGACCATACCCCTGTGCACAGCAGACAATTGATATTTTGTTTGCAGTTTGATAACTTGCATGAGCTTTGTAGCAGAACACTAGCATGCTGGAGTTTGTAGCAGAACACATGATCATCATGCACTACTGGGTATGTTTTATGAATGAACTTCTTTTACTGCTCTCTTCAGTTGTATTATCGAAGAAATGCATTTGTACCAGAAAATTGGTGCTAAAACTAGTAAAATAGACTTTCCCACTGAACATCCAACCCTCCAGACCAAAAGTCTATTTTTTTATTGGAGTCACCTAGATCAGACATGTTAAATTAGGATTTTATTTTTTCCATCTCTTAGGACGTATATGATCTGTTTGTCTAGACTTCTTTCTCTTAATATTGTTCTATCCTGGTAGCATGAGATGCAGGTCTATGGATATGTTTGCTTGGTTAATTATTTTTTCAGTTGGTATACTTCTGCTTGCTTCGCTAAATTTTTTCAGTTTTGGAAATTGAACTCAGCCTTGGGACATTGACTTGCTTCTTTTCTAATCATGTGTTTTAGTGCATCATCTGTAGTGTTGCGTTCGTGCCAAACAGAGAATACAACGCATTTGGTTAGACAGGTGAGAGCTTGTATGTTCCTTCAGATTTGTTCAAATTTATTACGTGTACATCGATGTCCTATGTTAATGTGCTGAAGGACCACTTTTTGAAGAACACGATATATTCTGTCTAAAAATAGGGTATTTCTATATCGCAGATTATTCAAGAGTTATAATTTCTTATATTTATCTTTACAGGCTACCACGTTTTCCTTTAGAAGATGATTACAGTCATTGTACAAGATGTCGCGGCTTACAAGTTTTGAGAAAGTACGCAGTAGAACTGGACACTTTCTACTGATTTCGGCCACTTTGAAATTGAAATCAAAGTTTTGTTTTTGTAGGCCCAAAAGCTCAGCAACGACTATATTCAGATATCAGCTGTGAGCACGTCGTAGGCAGAATATTAGAAGGAACATGCCTATATAGGATTAGTTAGGATATTATATTTTGGAGCCAGATTGTAAGCTATGTACTCTTGATATTTTTCATGTATGGGATGGTGATCTTACAATAAATCTGAATTGGTTTTAATGCAATACATTCATATTCTGAGTACTGTGTGTTGTGGTATGTCTCTTGTATAATATATTCCATCTCTCAAAAAAATAGTATCATGTTTTGAAGCCATTAAATCATCTGGTAATAATAAATTTATTTTGAAAACGAAATATGTGTATTATGTCTACCAACGGATACAACAGTTGCTTGAAATTCGTTGCCACTTTGCCTTATACTCTTGCAACGCCAGATAAGGCAACACATAAATCTGTTGGTAAATGCACTTGCAACGCTTATATGAGCTTTTAGATACGCATTTGTGCATTGCTGTAGGGTAGGTCCTGTTGTAGTGACTGAACCTTGATGTTTTGATGATGTACTTTGGAATTTGAAAATGCATGAGATCTTTTGTGAGTAATTATCTCCCTTTTTCATCATTATAGTAGTCATTTCGATTTTTCACACATTTTTTATGTCAATAATAAAGTTATGAAACACACTTTTATATAGTAATAATTTTGCTTGATTTTTCTTCTTAAAGTGGTACTTCAGGGTGACTTGAGCTCCAGCTCCGCCGTGGCGTCGCGAGACGGGGGGAAGCTCTGGATCTCGTCCGTGTAAATTAGGACTAGTTTTTATAGGTTTCGTTTGCTGCGCCGGCGGTGTTGGGTCGGAGACAATGGCGCCGGTGGAGAAGAATAAATCCCCCCCCTCCTTTCTCCGGTCCGGCGACGCCCTCCCGGGGAGGTGGTGGAGTTCTGTTCCTCCTTGCAGGTGGTTGGCAAGACGACGCAAACCGCGTGTGCTGGAGTTCCCGACGTTCGAGCCGGTCGTCTCCGCTCCGTCATCTTCCCCAGTGGCGGTGGTAAGCTCATGAGGTGCCGTGATGGGGATGCGGCTTTGGTGTTGGAAGGATTTGGGGCTAGAGGTTGTTCGGCGAGCGATTCTGGTGGCAGAGATGGAATCGAGGACGGAGAGGAACGGGGCGCAGCCCCAGCCGACGATCCACAAAGTTGAGGACGCCGACGCTTCCGCGGGCGTCAAATCCTGAGGTTCAAGGATGCAGATGCTGCTGCGATGGATTCTCTCCGTGCCATGGATTGGCTTCTACTGTGTCGTCCTGGCGGCGGCGGAGCCATGCGGCGAGCAGATGAGCGTGGTGACCTCCTGAAATATAGGTATATTGCTATTTTTATACTACATTTCTTCCGGATATTGTTTTTATCATTTTACTTAATTAGTTAATATCGTTAGATAATCTCTTGTAGAAATCTCAAGTGTGCAGTCCTTACAAAATATTATTTAGTGGTAAACTTGGAAATGCCATAAATATGACAAGGGGTTGTTGTCGCAGCAGTGGAACATGGGTTCCTCTAGTACTGCCAAAGTGGCTCCACCCCATGTGGGCCCAAGGTGAAGATGGACAAGACCAAGACTCAAGTCAAGCTGGCGGGTTCACCGTCAAGACACGCATGGCCTACATCAACAAAGGGCTCCAGTCCTGGGGACCTTCCGGGTCCCCGAACCAAGCAAGAAGGCCAGGAAGGACCCGAGAGCCTGAGTCCCCGGCAGGAGGCCAGGCTCCCTCTCGGGTACCACCCCGCGTCCCTGTGGATAAGCTCTCCACCTCACCACGGAAGACTTAGGAAGCAAGGCGAAGGCAGCGCGGGCGGGAAGCACGCCCGCGTGGTGGTGTCAGCTCCTGTCCACCCCAAGGCGGACGTCCCACCTAACCCAAAGGAGACGCTAGGCTGAGGAGAGGCCACGTCTCCCCTAAACTAGATGAGAAGCATCCTTCACCCCGAAGGTCCTCACACCCCTCACGTGACCATGTGGCAACCCCTTAGCCTATAAAAGGAGGACCAAGGCACGAAGGAGGGGGAGGTCGACCAAGGACGAACACACGCTGGAACCAGAGCAAGACTAGACTAGGGCTGCGAAGGTAGAGAGGAAGGTGATCTCCTCCGGGTCAGGATCTGTCCTTCTTCTACCTCCAGCCAAAACCCTTCCGGGTACCCTGCCGGGAGGTTCCATTGTAAGCTACACTATGAAGAACCATCAATCCAGACATGCAGGAGTAGGGCTTTTAGCCTTCGGGCGGCCTGAACCTGGGTAGCTCCTTGTGTCCCTTTGGTTGCATGCTTTGATCGTGGAGAGTAGAGCTTGATCTAGACTCCGCCCAGAAGACGATTCTCAGCCTCCTTCGCGCCCCGTGCCGAACCTAAAAGGGGGTATCCTATACTCCCGGTGTCCGTGCAACGAGACACGACATCTGGCGCGCCAGGTAGGGGGCGCAAGCGCTGGATTCATCTTCTTCATCGGCCTCAGTCAACGCCAAGTTCATCGTCAAGTTCATTGTCAAGTTTGCTCCTAGCGCCTTCGGAGCAGCAGTGTTTCGGCTCTCACGAGAAAGGTGTCGAATCCGACGTCCAAGATGACAAAGAAGAGAAAGGGAAAGGCAGCCTTGAGTTCCTGCGGTACCCTGGCCTCGGCTTCGTTCTTGACGAGTCCTCGCCGCACCTGCCGCTAAAGATCGCGCCTTTGGAGTCCATTCGTTCCTCCAGCCGCTTATGTCAGCTCTCTGGTCAGCAAGGGAAGACCTGAGGAAGGTGCCACGAACATTGATGTCCCTCTTTCCCCATGGACGCATGGAGCGAAGGAGGAACTCTGTTCCGACGCGCCAACCACAGTGCCGCTTCCGGAGGAGGAAAACCTCGACCAAGACACAAAAGGCGAGCCTCGGCAAGAAGATCCTCTCATCTACGTGCCCCAAGACTCCAGATTCCTCTGCGCAAAGATGGCCAGCCTGGAGTGTGGTGCATGTACCACAGATCTGACCGGCACAGTCTGGAAGATTGCCGACAGTTCAACGACATCCAGATACGCCAGAAGAACGGTGATTGCTATTCATGCGGAGAACCAGGACATATCAGCCGAGATTGCCCTCTCAACAAGAAGCCCAAGAAAGCCAAGGGGAGTGCCACAGCTGGGGTTCCTCAAAAGGGAAGATCTTTCCGGACCTTCGCCAATGCATCCACTCAGACTGAAGAGCCCCGGAACCTTGCTCACTACCGGCGCCCCCACAGATACAAAGCAGTCAAGGGCAAGCTGCAGCTAGCTGGGATCAAACCTTCATCTGCGGAGATTTGGCCCAGGAGAATGGGATCTCCCGGGTCACATCGTCACAATACAGCCAGGACCAAGTGGACCCCCTCAGAAGTACCGGATTGCTAAGTGGCTAGCATCAGGATCCCGCGAGTAAAGCAGCTTCAGGGTCTCCGGACCGGCACGAGCCAGCAAGATTGACGGGTCACCAAACAAGGAACATCCGGGTCCAGAAAGCTAAGACAACCGTGGGGTCTCCGGACCGGCGTCTCTGATACGCCAGCAAGTCGCCGGATCACCAGTTGGGTGGTCTCCGGGTAACTCGAGCAAGTAACACAATGGTCTCCGGACCGGCGCAAGCCAGCCAGTCATGCCCTTAGTCGGCATTGGAGGCTATCTCGGTTGGAAGCCTTGTCCCCGCCAAGAATTGCTGGGCAAGGCAGAATTATGTCTGAAACACGGCATAGAAGACCCGCCTTGGCGGCAGCGCGACAGAACGATTACCGAGGTAGCCAGAAGGAGTCAAAACGCGAGCTAAGTATAAACGTGCTTGCACGGGCTTGTTCCCGGGTACATCTGTTTTATGTGCTTTGGCTAAGGCGAAAGCGGGCGTTCTCCTGGGGCAGCGCCTTCGCGATGACACTGTCAGTTTCCCTCGGGCAGTGGAGTCGTGGGCTGAGGTCCGTGCGGTCAGGAAACGGTGGGTCCTTTGGGGGGTTGCGCCCTGTGTCGCACTTCAGATCAGTCTGAGTGCCCACGGCTGGTTAGCGCTCACACCTTTGGATCCTTCCCGAGAGCGTAAAGCCCCCACGAGTACGATAAAACTTATATACTTTGGGAAGAAGTTATTTACATTCAAAAGCATGAGTTCATAAGCCAGTTGGCAATATCAGTACAAAAGCATGGTTCACGGCCCCTGGTATTGTCCTTTTCAGGACTTCACAGGTTCACGGGTCATCTTCGCGGAGAGGTGCTTCAAGATCTCCTCCACCTGGCGGGTTACGTCTGGAGGAAGCGGCGTCCCGGGTTCAGGCGCCTCCAGCTCGGACAGCAAGGAGAGCTGCGGGTGTCGTTGGCGAAGCGCTGTGACAAACCGGGTCGTCACCTGCCTCACTGCCTGTTCCCCAGCAAGGCGAGTGGCTCTGCTAACCTGCTCCTTGATACCTTTGATGAGCGAGGCCACGTACTTCAAGAACCCAGGATAGGGCAAAGGAGGTGGAGTGGTTGGCCAGGAGGACAGCGGAGAGGGCACCCCCAAGTTCGTGAACTCCTCACGATGTCCAAGGACCCGTGGTTCATCTGGAGCAAGATGTTGTTGTCGTCGCGGCGGTGGTGAGCAAACCGTCGCTGTTCTTTCTCAAGTGCACTCTTGCTTCCGCCAGTTCGACCTGCACCCCTTCAGCTGGTTGGACACCTGCTTGTGTTGATGCCACGCAATCTGAGCTTGGGATTTGGACGCCTCCATCGCCGCCGCCCGCCAGCTAGCTCCTTTGTTTCTTTCTTGTGAAGGACAGTCCTACGCGCATCTTTGTCCTTCCAGAAGTCAATTGCATCGCCCAGTTCCGGATCTTTCTTTCCATGGCGACGCGGCCAGCCGTGGCCTCTTGCTTGAACTTCTCCGCTGCTTTGAGGGCCTGCTTCTGCGCCTCGATCGTGGTGTCATCGTCTCGACCCGGGCGAACAAGCTGTCTCTTTCGCCCCTAGCTCTCTGGAAATCCGAGAAGGCCTGTTCTCTCTTTTCCCTCTCGCTCTTGAGCTCGCTTTGGAGTTTGGAGACCTGCTTGCCTAGTGATGAGGCGGCTCTGCTTTTGGCTCGAAGGTCATTCTCGACCTCGCTGCGAGCCCAGCCAGCCACGTTCTCCAGGCCTTGCTCGAAGCGGTCCTCGTCCCGCTCCATTCGGATCCAGAGCTCCTCAATGGTGCCAAGGTAGTGGCGCTCTTCATCTTCCAGCTCGGCCTCTCGTCGCTCCAGCTCCCTCTCGCGGCTGGATACTCGCTGTTCCCAAGCGTAGAGCAGCTCTTCGTCCACCACCAACTTTAGTTCATGGGCGCTGAGGGCTTCCTCCCCAGAGGGAGGCCGCAACTCGTGAGCCTGCGAGTGCTCTCCGCCGCCGCCGGAGACCGAGGACACCAGCCGTGCCAGTTCGGCGCGGGCCGAGGACAAGAACTCCGAGACGCTGGAGAATGTCTTGGAGAACCCGGGACCTTCCTCAACTCTCCCGGGTTCAGGACAGGGGTCAGCGTTCCCGAGGGCCAAACCCTTGGGGATGAACCCGCCTGCGTCAGACCTGCGTGGTCCAGAGGTCGCCTGGGGATCCACGTCGCCTCTCCCCAGGGCCTTCCGCGCCCGCAGCTTCTGCCTCGTCTGCGACGACCGGAGTCACCTCCCTTGTCCCTGGAGCGGGCCGGGGGCTCAGAGTTGCCTCCACCGGAGGTGCCGGTGGAGCTCGATGTTTCGACATCTTCGCCTCTCCGGGGTCGTTTGCTTGGCCCCTCCGGGGTCGGGCTCCTGTGCAAGAAACAAGAATCATAAGTCAGGACGGCGGCAAAAGGGAAGCAATTCTACTCTCAAGGACGGTTGCTAGTAAAACTTACCGGCGAGCTCTCTTCGATCCGGAGAAGCTCCATCTTTTCTACACCAAGTCGCCAAAAAGGTCTGGCAAGGACAGGCTCTCCTCCCCTACCTCCACGTCTGCAAGGGGAGGAGGGATAGCTTCCGACTCTTGGTCAGACTCCTGCAACGACGGCGAGTTCGGCGGAACAGGCTGCTCCGGGAGTTCGTCACCCGGCGGGCTTGTCACTGCCCCGGAAGGAGCGCCGGGGCCTCCGCGCCCGCAAGGTACTCCCGGAGGAGTCGCTTCATTACTTTCATCATCCGAAGACCCAGGCTCTTCAGGGGAAACGTCCCCGCGGGCAAGGCTTTGCCCCCTTGTCCTCTCTCCTTGAAGACTGCGTGCTTTGGGTGCCGGCGGGGGCTCGATCTTGGTGGTACCCGCCACCCCGTATTCATTGCACTCTGGCATCGAAGATCGGATACCGTCGGCGGTTGGATCCTCGAACAGTGGCAAGATCTCATCCTGGAATTCAAAGGGTACCCGCGGCAGAACGTAGCCCATGGTCAGTGATGTGGCCATCTCTAGTTCATATTTGATTCCGGCTAGGCGCAATGGCACGAGGCATGTCAGTGTTGTTGCAAATGGAATTAACCAGATGGAAGTGCTGAGCGAGTCGACGCATCCTGGCGAGAAGGAACAGCTTAATTTTAGTGGCAATATTTTTGTCCAGATAGTTCCACCGGAGGAAGTGATACCAATGTTCAGAACGCCATGCATGTCCGTGAAGGTTGGATCGATCGAAGTCCCACTCCGATCAATCCCAGCGTGAGCCAATCAAAGTCTTATTTTTCCTATCGTTTTATACTAGGTATGAGTCCAAGTGGTTTTGGCTTTTTGTGTTCACGCCTTGCCGTATAATTAATTAGGAAATACTTGATTAGTCTAGATAACAGAGAGAGTCTGATTTTGTTTTGATTTGTTTCCGTCAGTTTCGTTGAGTCGTGCGTCGCCTATATAACAGGCAGGCTTCGGCCGTGTATCGCAAGTTGAATTTTATCGAGAGTAAAAATACAGAAAACGTCCCATGTCGGGGACACCAAATACATTGTTCTTTGTTGCTGATCCGCGAGGGATTTTGTTGCTGCTGTGCGTGGAGTTGATCTAATCTACTCGACGCTAGATTCAGTTCTTACGGTCTCGCATCTTTGCTTGATCGGAAATTCTTGTTGCTGCTGCTAGTACAGTGAAAGATTGGGCCAAAAGCTACGGATCGTCTATTTGATCCATATCATCTGGTATCAGATTCGTCGGGTTCCTCACGATACTGTTTTGATCTGTTGAAATTTGCGATCTGCTGTTTTGCGTGAAGACTGGTGAAAAGTGGATCGATCTAGTAAGGAGTACTAGTTCAATACGTCTTGGCTGAGTACTACTTCAAATCGTATTGGGTTTGCTGCTTCCTTGTACGTGAAGCTTGGAGTTCTATTTCCTCTGTAAAACGAGCTGTGTCCTTAATCTGGTGTTGTTTGTTGTCTCGTGAGGCACAAACGGCATCATCCACGCCCGAGGCTACTGATCCTGTTGTCTGCTCTCTGAAGATTTGTCTGTCGTCGAGGTGCTACTTTGATCTATGTCAGAAACAGTCAAGGAGGAGCAGAAGGCGAACATGGGCGATGCGGATGATTTGGATGGGGTCACGCTACCCGTCTACGCTGAAGATCTTGTTGCGAACGTGCGTGAGGGATTTGACCTCACATGCGACTTTGTCATGCGGTGCCACAATACCCTGAAGAAGAAGATCGACACAAGATTTCATGATTTGGGTGCTCAGATTGGTGCATTGCAGACTATTGTTGAGAACCTTCAGGGGCCAGCGCCGCAAGCTCCACCACCGGTCACGCAGCCTCCGCACGGCGGGCGAGTAGACGAACGTCACCTGCCGGTGCAGCCACCCCCAAGAGTTGATAACCATGTTGGCGATGCTGATCTCGCCGCAGGGTACGTACCACGACCACGTCACAACGACCTCCAAGCTGAAGTCGCGCGTGGCGGAGCGAACGACCGAGATCGTTTCGGCCAGGCTGCACGAGTTCCTATTGACGACGGCATTGGGCGCGTGAAGATATCTATTCCGTCATTCTCTGGGAAGTGCGAACCAGAAGATTACTTAGACTGGGAGATGCGAGTCGATCAAATTTTTGATGCTCATCGTTACACGAAGGAGAGAAAGATGCAGCTTGCAGCCATTGAGTTCACCGGTTACGCCCTTCTGTGGTGGAACCAAATTTGCCGCTCACGACATCGCCCGACGAGTTGGCGAGGGATGAAGGATTTTATGAGGCGACGATTTGTTCCTGAGCACTATAAAAGAAATCTGTACATCAAGCTGCAACGTCTTACTCAAGGCAATTTGAGCGTTGATGAATATTTTAAGGAGATGGAATTGCTTATGATTCGTACAGAGACTACAGAGGTCCCGGAAGCGACAATGGCACCTTTCTTTAACGGGCTGAACGTTGAGGTGCAGGATCGAGTTGAGATGGTGGCCTACTGCAATATAGAAGATCTTGTGCATCAAGCTGAACGTGCAGAGTAACAGGTTAAGCGGCGTCAAGTTTCAGCTACAAACACATGTCGACGTTCTCACACGGAGGATGCTAGTGCTAGTTCTAGGCCAACATCCTCTACACGCTCAAATAATTCTTTGCAAAAGGAGGCACCAAAATCAGGAGTGTCACGAGCTGCTTCTAATACCCAATCCAGTGCACATATTGAATGCTTTACATGTGGAGGCAGGGGACATATGAGGCGTGAATGTCCCAATGCAAAGAAATTTTTGCTCACACAGGCCGGCTATATCTCTGCAAGTGATGAAGAGGAAGTTGTTGATCAGACTAGTGAGAAGTCTCAGGAAGTTGAACCGTTGGATGTGGATGGTTATGAACTTGCTGCTCATTGCAAAAATTTGATGGTGCAACGTGTCCAAACAGACCGTATAGAGGATAAACGACATCGGTGGAATATTTTTCAGACCCAATGCTAAATTAATAACACCTCCTGCAAGCTAGTCATTGATAGTGGAAGCTATACCAACGTGGTCAGCAAGAGCTTGGTGGATGCATTAGCATTGCCTACATGGAAACATCCACAACCACACTGCATTGAATGGCTATATGAATCTGGCAAGCTGAAAGTTACTCACAAGGTGCGCCTCAAATTTTCAGTGGGTCAGTATACTGATACAGTTATCTGTGATGTCTTGCCTATGGTTGCAGGCCACTTGTTGTTGGGAAGACCATGGCAATATGACCGTCGTGTCAAACATGTTGGGAGGTCCAACACTTATTCTTTTTGGGACGATGGAAAACATCGTGTACTGCAACCAATGTTTGATATAGAAATCAAGGTAGATACAGTTATTTTGCAGAAGAAGAAGGTCCGGAGTAGTACGTCAAAACCGAGGACGGTTTCGTCTCAAGGGGGATGGGATGATGTGGCCGTCTCTAGTTCATATTTGATTCCGGCTAGGCGCAATGGCACGAGGCATGTCAGTGTTGTTGCAAATGGAATTAACCAGATGGAAGTGCTGAGTGAGTCGACGCATCCTGGCGAGAAGGAACAGCTTAATTTTAGTGGCAATATTTTTGTCCAGATAGTTCCATCGGAGGAAGTGATACCAATGTTCAGAACGCCATGCATGTCCGTGAAGGTTGGATCGATCGAAGTCCCACTCCGATCAATCCCAGCGTGAGCCAATCAAAGTCTTATTTTTCCTATCGTTTTATACTAGGTATGAGTCCAAGTGGTTTTGGCTTTTTGTGTTCACGCCTTGCCGTATAATTAATTAGGAAATACTTGATTAGTCTAGATAACAGAGAGAGTCCGATTTTGTTTTGATTTGTTTCCATCAGTTTCGTTGAGTCGTGCGTCGCCTATATAACAGGCAGGCTTCGGCCGTGTATCGCAGGTTGAATTTTATCGAGAGTAAAAATACAGAAAACGTCCCATGTCGGGGGACACCAAATACAGTGTTCTTTGTTGCTGATCCGCGAGGGATTTTGTTGCTGCTGTGCGTGGAGTTGATCCAATCTACTCGACGCTAGATTCAGTTCTTACGGTCTCGCATCTTTGCTTGATCGGAAGTTCTTGTTGCTGCTGCTAGTACCGTGAAAGATTGGGCCAAAAGCTACGGATCGTCTATTTGATCCATATCAGTCAGAGCCCAGGTGATCTCCGTCAAGTGAAACCTGGAACGTGGGAGGCTGCCACGCACCTGAGCAAGTTCCCAGAGCGGGTGGCTCCGGAACTGCAAAGGGGCAATCCCTCTGCGAAGAAAGTCTGCCAGAATCATGGCGCCCGTCACTCCCCTTGCACGGAGCGCAGCCAGCCTGTTGATGACCGGAGCCAGGACTTCCCCCTGAGGACTTCTTTCCTTGGAGTGTGCCAATCGCTCCGCTGGATAATATGGAGTCATCAGGTGGGAATTGGTCCCGTCAGCTTCGACAAAGTACCAGTTGTGCCTCCATTCTCCAACCGAGGCCTTGGTGAAAGTTTTCGGGTACTGGTGCGCCGCATCATTCCGGAGGCAGAAAGAGACACCGCCACCAATCCACTTGGACTTCCCAGGCGTGGAACAAAGAAGTGGCGGAATAAGGCCACCGAGGGCATGACGCCCGCGAATGGCTCGCAGACATAGCCAAAGGTAGAAAGCATCATCACGGTATTGGGGTGCAAGTGCAGCATATGCAATCCGTAAGCCTCCAAGATTGCTGCGAAGAACTCGGAAAATGGAGGAAGAAGGCCGACAACGGAGAAATCGTGGACAATAATCACCTCTCCTTCTCGTTGAGGACCGGTCCCAGGACGCACCACCACTCCCTCAGCACCGCGGAAGCTCGCGGCCAGGGATTGGCGAACACGTTGTATGGCTTCCTCCGACGCATACTCACTGGGAGAAAAGAGGGCCTGAGTCATCCTCATTGAAGGCGGCGCTTCGGCCAGAGAAGCTTCCATCTCCATCTTCTCGGCGGCAGATTGTGACATCTTCCTCACTCCCGTCCTACCCCGCTTAGGCGGCATGGGCTGGGGGCAAGAACGAGGAACGGCGGCAGCCAAGGCGGGAGGCGGCGATTGGCAAAGTGGGGGAGAAGGAGTCTCCGAGGCGGCGATTTGGGGATTTTCGGCGAATATGGAGAGGCAACGGCTATAGTGGAAACCAGTCGTGGCTTATAAGGCATCCCACACGTCACGTCGCGGCCCCATTACTCCGACGGATGTGGGGATCGAGGGGGCGCGCCGATTTCTGCGCGTTTCGCCCGTTGGGTCCCAAGATAAGCACGGGATCCATATGAATCGCAACGTTCACCGCGATTCAGTCAACGGAGCCCGGGGGCTCATCTCTACCTCGTCTCGACGGGTCCCCAACGGAGCTGAACAAGGAAGACCAGGTACCCGGGGACCCACTTTGACCTATCTTTAGGCCATGGCCCCGGCAGCTGGAGCAAGAGCCGCTGGGACCATGCCCGGGGCCTACTGTCGCAGCAGTGGAACATGGGGTTCCCCTAGTACTGCCAAAGTGGGTCCACCCCATGTGGGCCCAAGGTGAAGATGGACAAGACCAAGACTCAAGTCAAGCTGGCGGGTTCACCGTCAAGACACGCATGGCCTACATCAACAAAGGGCTCCGGTCCTGGGGACCTTCCAGGTCCCCGAACCAAGCAAGAAGGCCAGGAAGGACCCGAGAGACCGAGTCCCCGGCAGGAGGCCAGGCTCCCTCTCGGGTACCACCCCGCGTCCCTGTGGATAAGCTCTCCACCTCACCACGGAAGACTTGGGAAGCAAGGCGAAGGCAGCGCGGGCGGGAAGCACGCCCGCGTGGTGGTGTCAGCTCCTGTCCACCCCAAGGCGGACGCTCCCACCTAACCCAAAGGAGACGCTAGGCTGAGGAGAGGCCACGTCTCCCCCTAAACTAGATGAGAAGGATCCTTCACCCCGAAGGATCCTCATACCCCTCACGTGACCATGTGGCAACCCCTTAGCCTATAAAAGGAGGACCAATGCATGGAGGAGGGGAGGTCGGACCAAGGACGAACACACGCTGGAATCAGAGTAAGACTAGACTAGGGCTGCGAAGGTAGAGAGGAAGGTGATCTCCTCCGGGTCAGGATCTGTCCTTCTTCTACCTCCAGCGAAAGCCCTTCCGGGTACCCTGCCCGGGAGGTTCCATTGTAAGCTACACTATAAAGAACACATCAATCTAGACATGCAGGAGTAGGGCTGTTAGCCTTCGGGCGGCCTGAACCTGGGTAGCTCCTTCTGTCCCTTTGGTTGCATGCTTTGATCGTGGAGAGTAGAGCTTGATCTAGACTCCACCCGAGAAGACGAATCTCAGCCTCCTTCGCGCCCCGTGCCGAACCTAAAAGGGGGTATCCTATACTCCCGGTGTCCGTGCAACGAGACACGACAGTTATACGTATCATATAAAGGGAAAGTAGCGGGGAGATAAGGTAGAAATTTAAAGGGAAATTAGCAGGGTTATACCATTATCTATGTTTGTCATATATAAATTCTAATTATCGATCGGTAGAAATTTTCGACTCTCACATCGTGGGTCATTATTCAAAGGGTTTTCATATATAGGTAAACTCGCTGATTGGAATTTTTGGAAAATTTCTTATGCGGGATATTTGCTTTGTGTGATTATCCTATGATGTTGTTACAAGGTTCCTTTTCATTACATTATTTGATAAGAAACTTTCCATCCTACTTAGCCTCTTGAAGAAATTGATTTGTCTCTATACGGTTAAATCAAACAAATTTATGTAAAACAAAATCATGTAGGTACCAACTCCACACGACATTCTGACAATGTATTTTCTAATTCGATGCACAAAAGGACCAATATGAATAGAGATGCAAATCCACATGGAGGAGCACACGATAATTGATCTACCATACGGTACCGAGAAAAATAGTTCATGACGTTAGATTTGTGTAAAAGAATGTTTCATTTTTATATAGTTATTATATAACCTGGACGGAGCCAGATGAGTACATGCATGGGTATACAAATGCACACCATTATTTTTGGCAAAAGTTTGTATATCCATGTCTTCATGTATAGAGCAATGTACCCCATCGCTTATACGCCGGCTTTGCCACTGTTATATAACATATACTGAAATCAAAGGTCAAAGCTACACCTTCAACAATGTATTCCACATATAAAGTATGTGTATATTAGAATGAAAGGAATAAATAAGAGAAACAAATATGTGGACGATAGGATTGTAGTAAATTGACGACTCATTCAAACAGTAATGGGGAGCAACTTAGACTAGTAACATAGATATGTTACTACTCTAAGTTACTACCTCCATAGTGTGGAGTAACATATGTATAGTGCCATATTTATTAAGTTATACACTCATATTCCATTGAAATGTGTGATGTTACGGTAACATAGCTAGTTACCACAACCATCTCTCTTCTCATTAATTACCCGTCACATCACATTTTTTGCCTACGTGGCATTGATGTTACTACTCATGTTACTCCCACTGTGAGCACATGCAGTAAATTGGACTGAGATCCTGTGCCTTGACACAGGCGAGGCACCGGTGAACAGTGCCGTGCCTTGCGCCCTCAGCCGTCGGATCGAAAACGAACAAACAAGATTAAACACTGTAGCGAATCACTGTGCGCGAGCGACTGTAGCAATATCCCTGTAGACAAAACACTGTGGCGAATCACTGTGTGCGAGCCCCTGTAGCAGGCGCATCTGGCCGTCCATGGTCGATCCAATGGCCAGAAAAGGAGGCAAGGCACAGCACTGTTCACCCGGTGCCTTGACTGTGTCAAGGCATTGGATCTCAATCCCAGTAAATTGACGACTCATTCAAACAGTGTACCATATAATTCTCTTATTTAACTTCACTAATTTACATGGTACTATGTGCCATTTAAAAAGTCGTGTAGTCATTGCTACATCTCACACAAAATATAAAAGAGAGAGAGAGGGAGGGAGAGGAGAACACCATGATTGAAGTGCGGATGATAGTAGGAAGAGAGTAAAAATATATCAAAATAATAGTACTTGGGTTTCAAAATAGAGTACGTTCAATAATATATATAGTAATAATAGTATGGTATTTTTTTTGCAAATCCCATAACTGCCACAAATTAAAACCATTCGAAATATTACTCACGCATGAACCTAAAATGATATTTGTGACACCTACAGAATCCTATGATTTACAATTACATATTTCCAAAATCTTTAAACCATAAATTTATTTCGTGAACATACTTAACACACTAAAGACGAAGCACCCGCATTTGTGAGGGCCACCAAAGAAAGTAAAATATCAATTTTGGGATTCAGAACTTTTAATGGGCCGTGTCAGATGCCGACTTTGTGGAAGCCCTTCAGGCGTGAGTGCCGTATTTGACGCTATGAGGAAAAGGGCACCCATCTATTCAGTTTGGAAGCCTTTTCAACTGCTAACCCATCTTTTTCTGCATGGGCCGGTAGTTGGTTTCCTAAGCAATGCCCAGAGAAAATTTCGGTCCCTCCCTTCCTTTCGTCAGCAATTTCAACCCAACGACACTCCCAATTAATCTGCAATGCCCCCGATCGAGTAATCCTAGGCATTGGCAGTGCCTGCTCCATAGTGCCAAGTCCCAAGTGACTGTAAGTACAGAAGGTACGATAATCTGATATCGCATAATCGGATAGCAGATGACAGTTTGTCAATCTCTGAATACAAAGGGTTGCCGATTTGATACATCTTCTCCGCAAGCTCTCGCGATCTCTGAATACTCAATCATTCCTACTCTACTGGTGTCTGGTGACGATGCAGAGCGATGCTCGCAAACATCTCAGTGTTTGAGATACGTATAGCTATCCCGGCCTATATGGTCAGCCATCCAGATAGGTACTACCTTACATCCACCACAGTCTGTTGCCAACATTTTTGGCAGCTGGTTAAATGGGTGGATCCTAGGTTTAAACTCTTCAGTAGGGTGTGAGCGATTGCTATTATTTAGTCGCTGTGACTATGTAGAAATGACAATGTTTTTAATGATAAAAATGCTTCTGTTATGCAGGTTATCTATCGGTGTACAGCTACGCTACGAGCATGGTCGGCCCTGCAGCGTGTGGAGCACCAGGACTTATTTTTGGAGGTGGCATCGAGATTGAAGGCTGTGGCCAGGGAGTTATTCTCCCGGCATGGATGGCAACATAGTCTATGGATCGATCTACCATCAGCTTAGGCGGATTTACAATTTCTCATTATGATATGTAATTCGCCTTTTTTTTCTTTTGTCGCACTGACTACTCGTGAACTGGAACTGGTGGCTGTGTGCATCCTAACTATGTAGAAGCCTGGTGTAATGCTTAAAACTCTTAAGTAATAAAAACTCTTTATCTAAAAAAAAGCTATCCCGGCCACCACCACCACCACTAGGGACGGTGATCCAACGACGTGACTGACGCATCTCGCGACACTTGCTGATGAAATGATGAGCGTCTGAAATGATTTCCAACGCACCCACACCGGCCGGCCGCCAGAACGCGACAATTGACATATTGAGCTCCTAAAAATGGCATTATTGACACGAAGTCACGATCCGCAAAGGGTTCATGATCTTTTCTTCCAGGTGACGCTGGCGGGCCTTTTTCATCATTCCAGGTGCTGCGATCGCATCAACATCAACCGCCCGACCTTCCCGGCCCCCGGCCGAGACAGACGCACTCACGCGCGCATACAATAACGCCGCCCCGGTGATCCCATGTCAATCGGTGGGATTTCCATGTACAGAGCGTTTACCGGCCGGCATAAGCACGAGTACCCGGAGGCCAATAGGATGGTCGCGTTGCTCCTGGCGCGCTGGCTGCTGGCCACTACTACTGCTGTGCTCGTGCTGCCCTGGATCTCCATGTAGGGTTGCTCCTCCCCGTGCTGGGAATCTTACCGGAATCTAACTGAGATGGTTGCTTCCTAATGGCCAGTGCTACTCTCTGCTCTGCCCGGTGCATCATTGTTTCATCTGAACCAGCTTGTACAATAGTCGTGGCTGATCTAGCACTCCAGCATTACAGCAACCAAGGGCAATGGTGGATGCTGGATACCTAGCTAGCACGGTGGCACTGGCACCGGCCGGTCAAACACACACACATCAAAGGAGTCATCACAGGGTCTTTTCAGAATCAAGGCGTGGGTAAATTATATCGCCGCTGCTTCCTCCAGCAGGTTACTGAAATGATTAGTGCGAAGAGGAACAACTTTTATTTCTTTCTCGAGATTGTGCACAACTTTTTTAACCGCGCGTGATTGATCAATTGAATACATGTAAGGCTGCGACGTAACCTGCGGCTAGACATGCACGCGCACGCGCACGTTGTGCCTTTTGCCCTGCATGCAGCGAAACCAAGCTTAAGCTATCTGGCACCCAGGCATCAGGAGGATGTGGGCATGGTCAGGCAAGCAAGTTTCCGGGGACCTGCAGGCAACTCCGAGGCCCTCATCTCATTATCTGATACTACGCTAAAAGCAGAGGAAAAGGTGAAAGAAATGACAAAGCTCCATCTGCTGTCAACATCGGCTCTCCGTCCAGCACACAAATGACATGAAACGAAGAACCTCACTAGTACGTGCTCTTTTGTCCATCCTGGATGGATGTGCACATCGTTGCACCTGCATCGATCAGGCCGTCGGATCGCGCGAGGTGGACGCCGGAGAGCACAAGTGTCGTCCGTGCGCGCCACCGGCGGTGGCAGTACTGTCAGGTCGGCGCATTCCCGCCTCGGTTGCATCGCGTTGCCGATGCCGTTCACTCCTCTCCTTCTCCCGGCCGCGCGCTAGCTGTACATATGCATGTCATCACGCTGCTCGGGACCGCGCACTACGCATGATCGATCGGCATGCAACTTGCCCCCATGCACGATCGATGCTTCTTTGCTCAATCATTCGAGCTCCGATTCTCACATAAATGGACATAGATTCCGGAGAGCTTCGTACTCGCCCGGCTCAATCAGCAACTTTGCCAGGTGGATGGGAGGGCTTCGTACTCGCCCGGTTCCAGTTGCTCACCTCCTCCCACCCAGATAGCGATGGCGCAGGTCAACTTCTAACTTACACTAGCTTGGTCGAATTCATTCTGATCCGTTCATGGAAATGCAGCTCGTTGTCACTTCAGAATCCAGTGTTCATGTTTGCCCATCCCTTCTCCTAGTGCCAATCTAAATCCTGGATGTATTCCTGAAAGCTACTAGCTAGCAAGCATGAAAGTATGTGTACAGGAGCTACACACTTCCCCGGATATTCCACTCGTGATTGGATTCGTTGGTCAAGTTGATATATAGTGATAAGAATATAAGATCCTGATGAGGACATACCTACTATAGATGCAACCACGACAAATACACCTCCTCAAATGCAAGAACCGTTAACTCGAGCTCGTGCCCATCAACTCCAACAGCAGGTAATTTCGTTTCTACGAGCTACTCCTAATGTACATGAGAATATGATGCTGCCTAAAGTAGATGTATTTGTCTCTCTTAGGAATGATGGACCAAGCATGAATGAGAATGACAAGCTATGGAGCATGTACGTGGATGGAGATCACAGCTGGAGTGGACACGTTGGAGATAATGATGCCACCAATGGAGGCTAGGCGAAATAATAAAGTCTACACTTCATATTTTCGTTCATAGTTGCATATGGTGCTGCGTCATCTTTATTAATGGGCCGGGGCCCATGTAATTTCGAAACCAGAACTATTAGGTCGTTTTTAGAGTCCGTATTGAGAGAGAGAAGGCCTCTTAGGGTTGGATTCGGCTGCCACTTGATGGCTGGGCGAAACCCCCTCCTTCTCCCCCTTATATACCTCGTCTAGGGTTTCGTTTAGACTCGGATTTTGTTTAGTTAAAAGAACTCAGCTATTTGCTAGTCTTCGCCATAGGCATGAGTGTTGGCTAGACCTCCTGTACTACGCACGTGCAGAATCCCACATTCATCAATAAAGTTCATCTTTCATCCGCAATTCGTGATTGCATTATTGGTTCTTACTTGTTTCTCGATCGCAGGTAGAACTAGACCTTTTGGTCAGGCTGATCGTGCTTCTGCAGGGTCGGTAACTTCGGGAGATTGGTTTAGCGATTGCATTGGCGCTGCGTACGTGTGCGTAGTAGTCGGATCGCCAAGGTCAAACTCCAACAGAATCGACGTATCTCCATCTCATCGAAAGATCGGACACCTTTGCCCTATCAAGTGGTATCAGATTTTAGGTTGCTCGGTGAGATTTACTGTTTACTAGTTTAGATTGCATCTTCATACCTATAGTCCACGAAAAAGCCACAAATACAATTAGGGTTAGATCATCCCGTCCTTCAACCAGTCCGGACCTTTCGCATTTTCTTTTTAGTGCATTGCATTGTTGAATTTTCGTCTGCATCGTCGTGTCGAGTTGCTGGTCTTAGCGTCTAGTTCCTTTAGTTTCGAGTTCTTTGCATAGTTGTCTCGCCGCCGCCGCCGACTCGCACCTCGCCACCATCCACCAGCCTTCCACCGCCATACATATCACCGCCACCATCTACATACCCACCACCACCATCTCTACCGCCGCCACCACAACCATCTCTACCGCCGCCACCCCCATCTGTTTAGGGTTCATATTTGTTCCGGTTTAGACTTATAAAAAAAAGAGCAAAAAAAAAGTCAAATCCGCATCCAAGTCGGGTTGACCCTGATTTCTCCGATTTTAGTCCGAATTGGGCAGTTTTTCTGCCCAAACTTTGACTGGACATAACTTTTGCATACGAACTCCGTTTTCGACGTGCGACCTATCAAAATTTTCAGCAGAAAAAGATCTGTCCAACCCAAACCACGATGTGGTTTAACGCTGTCCGGACCGCTCAGAATTGTCAAAAGAGGCCGGGAAGGTTGAGTTTTTGCCACTTTTGTGAAAAAAGTTCGAAAATTTCTGTGATCTTCACTTATATCTTGCTTTTGAGCTCTCCATTTATGCTTGTTGTTGCCGCGCCTTGACTTTGTTGGTCTATAGGCTCACGTCTCTAGTATGGTCTAGCCTAGGACCAGCACAGTAACGTCTTTGAGCGTTTATTCAACTTGCATTCCTGATTTGATTATTGCTAATCCTTGCTACCATAAAGCCTCCTACAACTCCATAGATTTCTACTACGTGCATTGTACCTTCCCTGGTAATCGCTTTGCCAATCTTTGAGGTGCTTGTCCTCGCGGTTGCCGTGACGCTCTCCTGCGTGGTAAGGAATTTGTAAGGGCTTTATATATTTCTTCACGGTTTGCGTGATTGTCCACCATATTCGTAGTCCTAGGCACATATACTTGTGTTTTGTTTCCTGTTTCTACTAACCATGTCAGGAAAAGGAACCGAGTTAGACAACATGACAAACAAGGAGATGTACCAGCACTTCAAGAAGATGGTGTCCGACCATACTCTGGACATCGAGAAACGGGTTGGCAGTGCCATGGATTGCCTCGATGGTTTAGAAGGCACTTTCAACACCAAATTTGACGGCGTCCACACCTCCTTGACTGATCTGACTGGCAAGTTTGATCGCTTGCTGGAGAACCTACAGACGCGCATACCTGAGCTGTTTCACGTGCCCGGCAACACTGCTCCACGTGCAGGCCGGGTTCGCCGTGAGGATCCAGGAGCATCGGCGGCTTCTGCAGCCGCCCCGACGCCGAGACCTAGATGGCTATGAAGCAGAGGTAGAACATCCTCCACAACCGCGGGGCCGTCCACACCAACACCCCCGCAATACCATACAGCATAATCAGGTGCGTGATGATGAACATGTCGCTAAGCTTAAACTGAACATTCCACCTTTTGAGGGTCGATATAATCCTGATGCTTATCTTACATGGGAATTAGAGGTAGAACAACGTTTTGCATGTTTAAATTATCCAGAGGATGGACGTGTTTGCGCTGCCACTTGTGAATTCACTGGTTTCGCTTCGGTTTGGTGGTCCGAGCATACTAAAGTTAATCATGATAATATGCCTACTACTTGGGATGCTTTGAAACGTGCTATGCGTACTCGTTTTGTACCTCCTTATTATCAGCACGAAATGCTTCAGTTTGGTGCCCATGCAAGCTTGTTCGTTGTTACTTGGTAGACCATGGCAATTTGATAAAGAATCTGTTCATATTGGTAAAACTAATCATTATACTCTTGTGCACATTGTTAAGAAAATTGGTCTTAAACCCATGACTCCTGAACAAATTTTGAAAGATGATCTTGATAGAGCTAGTAGAGCAAAAAAATGAGCAGAAAAATTGAGTGAGAATCAGATTGTTGCTAATGAAGTAATGCCACCTCCAAAAATTAATAAATCTGGATCTTCACTTCCTAATGAAATTCGTTTGAAACATCCATCTTTACTTGCTACCAAGTCTGATATTTCTGAATTGGATGTTACTACTTCTGTGTGTTATGCAATTATTTGCAAAGAAGTACTATTTTCATTTGAGGATATGCCTCCTTCTTTGCCCCCTGCCGTTGCTAACATTTTGCAGGAGTTTGCGGATGTTTTTCCCAAAGAGATGCCACCGGGGCTGCCACCCATTCGCGGAATAGAACATCAAATTGATTTGATTCCTGGAGCTTCACTTCCTAACCACGCGGCATACCGTACCAATCCTGAGGAGACTAAAGAGATTGAACGCCAAATTCAAGAACTACTCGATACAAGTTATATTCGTGAGTCTCTTAGTCCTTGTGCTGTTCCGATTTTATTGGTACCTAAGAAAGATGGACCATCTAGAAGGTGCACTGATTGTAGGGCTATTAATAATATTACAATTCGTTATCGACACCCTATACCACGTTTGGATGATATGCTTGATGAGCTGAGTGACTCTACCATGTTTTCTAAAGTTGATTTGCGTAGTGGTTACCACCAAATCCGTATGCAATTAGGAGATGAATGGAAAACATCTTTTAAAACTAAATTTGGCCTCTGAGTGGTTAGTCATGCCTTTTGGTTGAACTAATGCTCCTAGCACTTTCATGAGATTGATGAATGAAGTATTACGTGCTTTTATTGGATGTTTTGTGGTGGTCTATTTTGATGATATCTTGATATCCAACAAATCTTTAGAGGATCATGTCAATCATTTGCGTGCTGTTTTTGATGCTTTGCGTGCTGCACGTTTATTTGGTAATCTTGAGAAGTGCACCTTTTGCACCGATCGAGTCATGTTTCTTGGTTATGTTGTCACAACGCAAGACATTGAAGTGGATCCCACAAAGATTGAGGCTATTTTGAGTTGGCCAACTCCTCTAACGGTCACCCAACTGAGGAGCTTCCTTGGCCTTGCTGGGTTCTATCGGCGTTTCGTCAAAGATTTTAGTTCTATTGCAGCAACACTGAATGAGCTGACAAAGAAGGACATGCCCTTTGTTTGGGGCGATGCCCAACAGGATGCTTTTATGACATTGAAAGATAAGTTAACACATGCTCCATTACTTCAACTTTCTGATTTTAATAAGACTTTTGAACTAGAGTGTGATGCTAGTGGAATTGGGTTGGGAGGTGTGTAGTTACAAGATGGCAAACATGTTGCATATTTTAGTGAAAAACTGAGTGGGGCTAGTCTGAATTACTCTACTTATGATAAGGAATTATATGCTCTTGTTCGGACTTTAGAGACTTGGCAACATTATTTGTGGCCCCGAGAATTTGTTATACATTCTGATCATGAATTTTTGAAGCATATTCGTAGTCAAGCTAAACTGAATCGTTGACATGCTAAGTGGGTTGAGTTTATTGAGTCTTTTCCTTATGTCATTAAACACAAAAAGGGTAAAGCCAATATTATTCCTGATGCTTTGTCACATCGATATACCATGCTTTCTCAGCTTGATTTCAAAATATTTGGATTGGAAACCATAAAAGAACAATATGTGCAAGATGTTGAGTTTAAAGATGTGTTGCAGCATTGTAAGGAAGGAGGAACATGGAACAAATTCATCCTCAATGATGGATTTGTGTTCCGTGCTAACAAGCTATGCATCCTAGATAGCTCCGTTCGTCTTTTGTTGTTGCATGAGGCGCATGGAGGAGGATTGATGGGCCATTTTGGCGTCAAGAAGACAGAGGATGTGCTTGCTGCACACTTCTTTTGGCCACGCATGCGTCGGGATGTTGAGAGGTTTATTGCTCGCTGCACTACATGTCAAAACGCTAGGTCTCGCCTTAATCCACATGGTTTATATATGCCTCTTCCTGTTCCTAGTATACCTTGGGAGGATATTTCTATGGACATTGGTTTGAGATTGCCTCGTACTCAGAAGGGGAGGGACATCATTTTTGTTGTTGTGGATAGATTTTCTAAGATGGCACATTTTATTCCCTGTCACAAGAGTGATGATGCTGCCCATGTTGCTGATTTATTCTTTCATGAAATTATTCGTTTGCATGGTGTGCCAAATACTATTGTTTCTGATCGTGATACTAAGTTTCTTAACCATTTTTTGAGATGTTTATGGGCTAAGTTGGGGACGAAATTATTATTCAGTACTACATGTCACCCCCAAACCGATGGACAAACTGAAGTAGTGAATAGAAATCTGTCTACTATGTTAAGGGCTGTGTTAAAACAGAATTTGAAAAAGTGAGAAGATTTTTTTGCCTCATATTGAATTTGCTTATAATCGTTCTATGCATTCTACCACAAAATTGTGCCCTTTTGAGATTGTGTATGGTTTTGTTCCTCGTGCACCTATTGATTTATTGCCTCTTCCATCTACGGTGCAAAATAATTTTGATGCTACACAACGAGCTGAATTGATTTTAAAGTTGCATGCCACTACTAAAGAGAATATTGAACGAATGAATGCTAAGTATAAGCTGTATGGTGACAAAGGAAGAAAGCATATTGTGTTTGCACTGGAGATCTTGTTTGGTTGCTGTCGTGGTGGTGTCACGACAGATGCCATAGGATGGCTTATGTTGGGGCCGATGGACGCTGGTGGAACCGGGGAGGGCTAGCGCGCTAAGGAGCGCACACAGAAGACACAAAGCACACACACGATCTACCCAGGTCCAGGGCCCTCGTGAGGAGGTAAAGCCCCTACTCCTGCCTGCCTCTCTCTATAAGTCAGTATCTCACAAGTACAAAGGTGCTCCTCGAGCTGTATGTTCTCAGCTAAGGTGAAGCTCTCAAGGAAGAAGAAAGAAGCAACCGGGAAGAAGATCTCTCAGTGCCTCTTCCCATATATCTCTCTGTATCCATCCCTCACGCAGGAGGGGGATGGCCTATTTATATGCTAGCCCAAGCAACGGTCTTGTCTCCGTATCGGCACTGTGGCCACGCACGCCTGCACGTCATGATTGTACCCTGTACAGTGGACAGGACGGGGCTTGCCCATACCCTGTCCCATGTCTCTGCTCCTAGGTACAGCCGAGGTCAGCGGCGGATGTGACCCACCATGCCTGGAACTCCTGCTCCCACGTACACTCGTGGTCAGCGACGTGCGTGACCAGTCATCTCGTACCCGCGCCACACTGCACGCCACACTCCCGTGTCAGACAGGATGTGACAGCAGCGCTGACCTCCGTCCGACATAAGGTGACTCATCTCTATAACCCGGCATGGATATGCCGGATTCCCTTTCCTTAATAGCCTCCCCTGCACATAAGAAAACACACAGGATACCGACATATATATGTCGGTCAACATGTCTCGGATCCCATATCTCGGATCCCCTATCTCGGATCCATATCCCGGTCAGTATAACTCGGTTCCCGCCAACATCATAACCCGGTCTCCTCTGGGCCCGGGTATGTCAGTTTTTTATACCTTGGTCCAGACTTGGACACAGCTTATACCATATCATGCCCTACCCGGGGGTAGCCCCCGACATTAGTCCCCGAAGCTGGTGCGGTCCTGCAGCCTCGGATGAAGGGCCACACCAGGTTTACAAATCCAAACCAACTTGACCAAAGTATCCGACATAAATATGTCGGACCAAGTCAAATCAACAAGCATCCAATCTCCAACTCCTTCCGACATCTGCCCCTGTGTCAGTTTCTCCGACACAAGAACTCCGTTGAAGGACCATGTCAAGCTTTCACAACCAACTCAACTTAAACCAATCATCCGACATAAATATGTCGGTTCAATCTCTAGAACTCTGAGCCGAGTCTTTAGCTGCTCTTGCCACTTTCCCCTATACCGGTTTCTCCGAAATAAGAAGATTCTCTCAATCTCCACCAAGATCTGGCCACAACACGTGGCAGGGAGACGCTGCGCGTCGCCTCGGTTCCTGTGCACAGACAGACATGCCTCTGCGCGCACGCCGCCCACGTCACGCGCTGTCACGTCCCCTGCGCACTTGAGTACTTTGACCGCAGCGCGGCTCCTTAATTTTTGCGCCATTAACTGCGCCACTAACCGCGCCGTGAGCGGTTACCACTTTGCGGCCCATCGTGTGGCCGATCGTGCGGCCGCGATTACCGCAACCGCGCGATCGTGCGCGGTTAATCCGCGCGGCGGTTACGGGGAACGTGCGCTGTACTATTGCTAACCGCACACACCCCACACCCATAAATAGGGGAGCGGGGCAACCCTCATCATCTTCTTCGCCATTCTCTTCTCCTCTCTCGCTCCTCTGCGCCGCCGCCGCGCAGTGCGCTCCGCCACCGCACGACGCCGGACCTCGCGAGCCACCGCCCACCGGAGTTCTTCACGCCTCCGCCGAGCCAAGCTCTTCGCCGGCACGCCCTGCGTTCTTCGCCTTGCATCGCCGCCGCAACACCGGTGAGTTCTTCACCGCAGCATTTCCCGCGGCTAGCTCCTAGTTCATTATCAGATCTTCCTTAGATTTTTTCCGTATATTTTAGATCTTCTCCGTAGATCTTCTTGTTAGCCTCTCGTTTATAGATTCTTGTTTCTCTCTGTAGATTTTTGTTTCTCCTGTTTGCTTCTTTTCCTCCACCACGCAAATATCGAGAGATGCTCACCGCCGGTGAACTTATGTCCTTTTTTGCAGATTCCGCCGCCGGCACGGGCACCAGATTCTCACTTCCTCGCTGCACCGCCGAGATGTCGGCTAGCAATACTCTGGAGCCTGCCGACATTCCCGCCGAGGAAAGCGAGCGCGCCGGATGGGAAGGCTCGGATGTCTCCCAAGCCGAGATAGATTGGCTGGTCCGGACCAAGCGAATCCTGGCACAAGTGATATGCCGGATTCCCGGCACAGAGGCCGAGCCGGATCTGCAAGCCAATGAACGCGTGGTCTTCGTCGCGCACTTCGAGCGCGGCTTCGGACTCCCGGCGAGCCCATTCTTCTGGGCTTTCCTCAACAATTTTCATCTTCAACCCCACCATCTCCCAGCGAACGCCATCACCACCCTCTCGGCGTTCGTTTCTTTCTCTGAGGGATACCTCAGACTCTGGCCCACCGTTGAACTTTGGGCCAAATACTTCCAAATCCGGAAGCAGAGTGTCCCGAATCCGGATAAGACCCTCCCCAAAGAAATGACTCCTTGTGGTGCTGCCACAATTATACCTCGGAAAGCCTCCATCTTTCCTCGGATTCAAGGCCTGGAATCATGCCGGAAGTGGCAGCGCACGTTCTTCTACGTGAAGAGCCCGGACAACGTCGATCTCTTGAACCTGCCGACATTCAGTATCGGTGCCCCCACAGAGCAATTTAACTGGTAGTTCAACCCGAAGGGGACGAATCTCGAAATCAACCAGATTCACAAGATCGTCAACCAGCTTGTGGGGGAATGTATGATGGGCGATGATCTCTTGAGGACCTTTATCAGCCGCCGAGTCTTCCCCCTCCAAGCCCGGGTTCACAAGATTTGCCACATGAGTGGCCCATATGATCCAACCCGGATCAGCACCCACGAGCTAACCAAACCCGAGGTCAGAAGACGCGTCAAGGCAATTGCCCGAACGATGATGACCGAGGAATGGGAATGGGGTCTAAAACCTCACGATAGAACTCGGCTTCCGAAGCAAGTAAGTAACTTGCACTTTAGACCGACATAGTTTTTTCCTCTGAGACAACGCTTATGTCGTCTCCATACTTGGCTCCTACAATAACCCGGTTTTTATTGCTTCTGACTTGCAGAGGTTTACTCGGCAAAAGACTGAAGATGGAGCGGATCCCTCCGCCAAATGGGGCAAAGATCTACCTGCCCCGGCCGTCACCGAGGTTGACGACCCGGACGATGAGGATCATATGCCGATTCCGGCTGCTGGCGCCCCTACCTCGGGTAAGCATTGAGCTCGAGCCTCAATCAGAGATTGGTCAGATGACGATGACGATGACTGTGAAATTTTAGAGGCACTTGATGTTCACCCCATCGCATTTGCTCACCCACTATCCTCGGCATCAGCTAACCCGGGCGGCCCTGTTCCGAGTACCCGCCCTGCTACTACGGGCAAACAAGGCGGATCTCGCAAGCGTGCAGAGACCGGTACCTCGAATACCGGGACCTCCACATCCTCAGATCCAGCAGCGCCGAAAGCGAAGCGGCAGAAGAAAGAAGGGTTAAGCCTCCACGGGCCAAGAGGACACCGCCAGTTACTCAAGGGTAAGATACTCTTTGCCGACATACGCTCGTTTCCCTTTCTTTCTTTTCCCGGGATAATCTTTCCCCGAGATAACATTTTTTCTTGTTTCAATGCAGTGATGCCCTTGAGATTAACCAGAGTGCATCTTCTATGCGCTCACCTATTCCGCCGCCAACGGTACCTCAGTCAACTGACTCCAGGGTACACACCACCCCATCCATCATATTGCTGCCGGCTTCTGATGCCGCACTTGGAGGAGGCCAAGATGCCCCAGAAACCGAGGTCATGGACTCGATTAACACCGATATCTCGGCACCTGACCGAGATGCTGACCTCGGCTCCGGCCACAAGGACTCCACGCCGGAGCGAACCTTCACTCCGAATGTGCTGGATCAGCAACAACAACAACAGCAGTAGCAACAACAGCAACAACCACATCAGCAAAATCAGCAGCAACAGCAGCAACAACCACAACCGCCTCCGTCATCTCCCACACCGGCATCCCAGAAGCCGGCCTCAGTGCCAAATCCGGTGCTGAGCCAATTGGCTACTAGAAAATTGCTGCTTATACTGGATAAGCAACTGGTGGTGACTCCAACCCACTCCTCGAGCTACCAGCAAATAGTTGCCCGAGTCTCCAAAACCGGCACAGCTATTTCGGAGTTCCCTCGCCTGCGCACTCAAAGCGGCAACAGCTTGGGATTGGTGGAGCACTACAACATGGATTGGAACGCCGCTGACACCAGAGAGGTTTCCTCCCCTAACCCGGTTGGCCCAAGCCACGTCGCACTGTCCATTCATGCGCTACAGGTTGCCGTTCTCAATGCCAGCAAAGTTACAGAGGTAAACCTTCCTCAACTCAGTCCTTTTCTCTTTCTCAATAGAACATAGATATATTATCCCCAGTCCCCGAGATTCGGGTCGAGTAGTTGATGCTCAACCGAGTAAAGACCACTCGGCGTGAATCTTCACAAAAACTCAATATCCATTCCACTTCCAAAAAACCCCGACATCCAGTCCACTTCCAAAAAATTCGATATCCAGTCCCCGAGATTCACGTCGAGTTTACTCGGCGTGAATCTTCACAAATTTCTGACATGCAGTGCCCGAGACTCATGTCAAGCTTACTTGGCGTGAAATCTCACAAATTTCCGACATATTTTCTTTTTTCAGGATTGCACCAACACCCGGACGAGGTGTTCAAGAAGCTGCTCTTGGAGCACAGGAAACTCCGAAATTCCCACAAGCAGCTGCATGAGGTGATGAAGAAACGCGACGACGCGCACAACGCTGCGCTTAAAAAGGAGAAAGATGAAGTGTCTCGGCTCCAGAAGGAGCTTGAGGATGCCCAGAAAAAGAAAGCCGAGACGGAGAAAGCTGTTGCTGCTGAGAGGAAACAGCGGGAAGAGGATGCTGTGAAGCAGAAGGAGCTCCTCACCCAGACCGAGGGTCGTGTTACCTCGGCTCAAGAAGAGCTAGATCCCCTCAAGGCCAAATGCGACGGCTGGTTGAAGGAGCTCACCCGGATCAACAATGAAATGGACAGTAAGTTTCCTTCATCTTTTCTCCTCTTCTATTTTTTCTTTTCATTTCTTTTGCCTCTACCGACATTAAATTTATGCCGGTATATGACTGAACTTGGTGGTAGCTTTTCTTTCTTCTTCAGAGCACTTTGCCCATTCCAAGGCCGCTGCTACCAATACTACCAACAAGGCGCGGGAACAGAGGGCAAGAAATGGCCCGATCCCTGAGGAATGGGACATTGAAGACCACCTGACTGCTCTTAACGCTTGAATCTCTCCTCTGAAGCTCATTGGCACCGAGCTTCTCGACGCTGGGATCCGGGTTTACCGGGTTCTATGGCCGGGGTGCACGCCTCCAGTCATCGTTGCCGAGTTATCCCAGTGCCTGCTGGGCGCGGAGGCAAGACTCCGAGAGTGGAGATCTTCCTCAGCACGTGCCGGCGCAGACCAAGCTTTGACTTTCGTGCTCTCTTGGTACGAGTCAATCAAGCTTGATGCAGTGCGGTCCCTGCGCCAAGGCTCAAAATGGACTTCAGATCCGACACTGATCGAGAGCCGCAAGGAGGCAGCCTCCTTCATGGCCAGCTATGCTCCCACTCGAAATTTCCTTCCTGGTCCAGCCTACTCGGAGGATGAAGAAGACGATGAGGGTGATGAAGAGGGTGATGACGAGGAAGATGACATTGATGAGGAGATCGAGGTCGAAGCTCCCGACACTGCTACTGCCAGAGCAGCCGACACTGCTGAGCGACCGCGACCGACATCTCTGAGAACCCGGCACGAACACCTCGGTCGAGCCAACGACCGAGATTGCTCCTGAAACTCGCACCGCTCCTACTGCTCCGAGCTCCTCCGAGGCAGCTGCCTAAACTTATCACAAGCTGAACCATTAAATCCCCGGAATGCCGGGTGAAATGTATATATACTTTTAAATTTTTATCAGTACTACTCTATCATGCTAGTTTCAACTAGACAGGCTTGATGCCGGACACCTTTCACCGAGTCCCCGAGTTTACTTTCTTGTTCTACTATACTTAGTAATCTTTGCTCTTGTCTACCATTCAGGCGTTCGACAGTCGAGTCACAAGATCAAAATTATAGCATACAATACTTGTAAATTTTGAGTAAGGTTTAGAGTCATCCGACACAAAGATAAGGAACGAAAAAACCGGGTTAGTAAACAACATATACCGAATCATTTTTGGACCGAGTCCCCGAGTCTGTTTTCATGTTTACTATATTCCATAACCTCTGCTCTTGACTGCCATTTTGGCGTTCGTCAGTCGAGTCACAAGATCACAACAAGATAGCATACATTACTTGAACTTTGAGACAAGGTTTAAAACCATTCGGCATAGAAACAACATAGATAAAACATAGATAAAACACATGCATATAGACAAGGCAGTCCCCGAGTTTCTTTTCGGAGTGCCAACATTTCATTCAAAGGAAACCGAGATACATACATTGCGCCCTTAAGAGTAAAAGGGACGGAGTAGAGCTACATTCCAGGGTCGTTTGGTTTCCTCTCCGGATTTGTCCATCTGTCCTTCATCGGTACCTGTGCATCTATAAGATAGTATGCATCATTGTGCAGAGCCTTGAACGGTCCCTCCCATGGAGGTGATAGCTTGTGCATGCGGCAGTGCGCTGCACTAGCCTAAGCACCAAATCTCCTTCTCGAAACCCGAGGTTTATCTTCCGGCTATGATAGCGTCAGAGATTTTGCTGATATATTGCTGACCGAGATAAGGCCAGTTCTCGTGCTTCTCGAGCAGATCGACACCATCTTCCGAGCTTCTTTTGCCTCGGTTTCTGTGTACAGTGAAACTCTTGGCGAGTCATACTGTATGTCGGTCGGCAAGACCGCTTCTGCTCCATAGACCAGAAAAATGGCGTATAGCCCGTTGATCGATTCGGTGTGGTCCTGAGACCCCACAGTACTGCCGGTATCTCATCTATCCAACAACCCGGAGATCGCAGCAGTGGTTCAATCAACCGGGCTTTGATGCCGGATAACACCAATGCATTTGCTCTTTCCACTTGCCCATTGGCCTCCGGATGCGACCGATGCTATGTCAAGTCGGATTCTCTTTTCAGCACAGAACCGAGCAAAGGCTCCTACAGCAAAGTTTGTGCCATTATCCGAGATAATGCTGTGTGGGTAACCATATCTCAAAATGATGTCTTTCAAGAAAGACACAGCCGTGTTGCCGTCACACTTCCTGATTGGCTTCACCTCGATCCACTTGGTGAATTTGTCCACCATCACCAGCATATGAGTCATGTTGCTCGGGCTGGTTTGAATTCCCCCACCATATCCAGACACCAAACAGCAAAAGGCCAAGTGATGGGAATGTCTTGAGTGCTGAAGCTGGCATGTGGATCTTGTGAGCAAATCTCTGACATCCCTCGCACTTTCTGACGATATCTTCTGCCTGTTGCAAAGCAGTGGGCCAGTAAAACCCATGCCGGAATACCTTAGCAACCAAGGCTCTTGAGCAAGCATGATGACCACATTCTCCTTGATGAATTTCCAGGAGCATCTCTTGCCCTTCCTCCGGTTCAACACAACGTTGTAGCACTGTGGTTGCGCTTCTCTTGTACAACTCTTTGTTGATGATGGTGTACGCTTTGGATCTTCTTTGCACTCGCCTGGCCTCGGCTTCATTATCTGGCTTACTCCCATCTATCATATATGACATTATAGGCTGTGCCCATCCTGGCACAGGACGTACAGGAAAGACTGGTTCATCCACCTCCATTGGTTCAACCGACATTGCCTCCTCCGACATCCACTGGTCAGTCCCGAGTTCTGCCAAGCAGTCCCCGGTTCTGCCAAGCAGTCCCGGGTTCTCCAAATGCACCCGACATCGACGTCCATGGGAACAACATCAGATTCGGTTTTGCCGGGATAAAGATTGACTCGGACTCGGGCGACGGTTTGATTGATGGTTTCCTCAGATGCTCCAAGGATATGCCGGGTGGGATTGGATCCCGAGATGAACCTAGCTTGGACAGTACATCGGCGGCTTCATTTTCTGTCCGAGGTACATGCTTGAACTCGCAACCTTCAAAGAACCCCGAGATCTTCTGGACATGAAACCGATATAACGCCATGTTGGCGTCTAAAGCATCCCAATTTCCCGAGACTTGCTGCACCACCAGATCCGAATCTCCGAAGCATTCTATCGGCGAATACCAATTTCCTTGGCCACGTTGAGCCCATGAACAAGTGCCTCATACTCGGCCACATTGTTAGATGCCGCAAAATGAATCTGCAACACATATCTCAGTTGATCCTGCTTTGGCGAGGTAAGGACTACCCGGCACCTAAACCAATTTGTCTTGGAGCCGTCAAAGTGCATTCTCCAGTAATTGGAGTCAGGCAATGGTGGCTCATATTGCATCTCGGCCCAATCCACGAAGAAATCAGGCAGTGCCTGAGATTTGATGGCATCTCTCCTTTCATAATGTGGCGTATAAGGAGCCAGCTCAATGGCCCATTTGGCTACTCGGCCGCTTGCATCTTTGTTGCCCATGATCTCCGAGATAGGAGCCGCACACACCACTGTGATTGGATGCTCTTGGAAGTAATGTTTCAACTTCTTGGCCGCCATATAGACACCATATGTCATTTCTGGTAGTGAGGATAATTTTGCTTGGATAACGAGATCACCTCGCTCAGATAGTATACCGGCCTCTGCACGGTTTTGCCATCTTCTTCTCGCTCCACCACCACTACGGCACTCACAACTCGGTTTGTGGCTGCAATGTAGAGCAACATCGGCTCTTTGGGTAATGGTGAGGCCAATATCGGCGCAGTTGCCAACATCTTTTTTAGCTCAGTGAACGCCGCATCCGCTTGCGGGGTCCACACGAAACTGTCACTTTTCTCATTAGTTGATAAAGGCAATGCCTTTTCTCCCAACCTACTAACAAACCGACTTAAGGATGCCAAGCAACCAGTGAATTTCTGCACATCCTTGAGACATATCGGCAACTCATGCTCTCAATAGCACGGATCTTTGTCGGATTTGCCTCGATACCTCGGCTTGACACGAGGAAACCGAGTAACTTGCCTGCCGGCACACCAAATGTACATTTGTCCGGGTTAAGTTTCATCCGGAATCTCCTTAGATTCGCGAACGTTTCTCTGAGATCATCAATCAGAGTGGATTTCTCCTTAGTTTTGATGACGATATCATCGACATATACCTGCACATTTTTGCCTATTTGATCATGCAAGCATTTTTGCATACATCTTTGGTAAGTAGCACCAGCATTTCTCAAACCAAATGTCATGACACGATAGCAATAAGCCCCGTACGGGGTAATAAAAGCAGTTTTCATTTGATCAGCAGGGTTCAGCGGTATCTGGTGAAAACCAGAATATGCATCTACAAAGGATAACAGCTCACACCCGGCTGTGGAATCGATCACTTGATCAATCCGAGGCAGCGGGAATGGATCCTTAGGACATGCCTTGTTCAAGTTTGTGAAATCAATACACATGCGCCACACCTTGGCCACGTGGTTCATCCTTTTTCTTTTCCACCAGGACCGGGTTAGACAACCAGTCCGGGTGCAGCACTTCCATGATGAAACCAGCCGCAAGTAACTTGGCCAGTTCATCGCCTATCACCTTTCTCTCTCATCCGAGAGACGTCGCATGGGTTGCTTCACGGGTTTCATATCCGGTCTGACGAACAATGAGTGCTCAGCCAACTCCCTCGGAACACCTGGCAGGTCCTGATTTGACCATGCAAAGATATCCCGATTCTCACGGAGGAAGTGACTGAGCTCGCCTTCCTATTTCTCGGTCAACCCGGTCCCAATGATGACGTTGTGGTCTGGGAACGCCGGGTCGACATTGATCTTCTTTGTCTCTTTCGGCACCTGGAATGCCGCACTCTGCTCCGGGTTATCATACCCGGCATACCGAGTTGCGCGGACTGGGCCAGCGCCACCACTTCAAGGATCTTCTTCTTCTCCGCAGCAATGATCAATGACTCGGCCAGACAAGAGCCAGCCGAGGCACACTCCATGGAACGCTTATAGTTACCCGAGATGGTGATGATGCCATTAGGACCCGGCAGTTTCATCTTGAGGTAAGCCACATGGGTAGATATCATGAACTTGGCCAGTGCTGGCCTACCGAGCAAAGCATGGTATGGACTTTCGAGGTCCACCACCTCGAACTGGATGCTCTCAGTTCTGCAGTTGTCCTTGGTGCCGAATAACACATCAACCCAAATTTTGCCCATAGGTGCACATGAACACCAGGCACTATACCGTGGAAGGTGTATCACTCGGCTGCAACATGTTTGCCGAGATGCCCATCTTCACCATGGTGTCTCGGTACATGATGTTGATGCTGCTCCCATTGTCAATGAGAACTCGGGTGAACCTGACATTGATGGTGGGCCCGATGAATGTCGGATCCACCACTAGAGCGTAACCTCCCGGGCTTGGCATGATCCGGGGATGGTCCTTCATGCTCCAGCTGATCTCCTGATCAGACCAGTGCATAAACTTCGGCACAGCCGGCATAACCGCGTTTACCTCCATTGTACGCCGGTGCAGGCTCTTCTTGTCAGTTTTCTCGGTCACAAAGACCACATAGCTCTGATGAGCCTCTCTATACTCACCCTGGCGGCGGGGACCAGCATTCACTTGGTTAACATCCTTGACCTTCCCCTGTTATCCACAGGTCTCGGAGCTGCAGGCCTCGGAGGAGGCGCATTCACGGGAACAGTGTTTGCCCCGGTGAGCGGTAGTGTTGCCTCGGAGCTACAGGCCTCTGAGGTGCACCCATCTGATTTCCTCCGGATCCTGCCCCTTCCTTCAACGTGCGCTGATACCAGCTGCACTGCCGGGTTGAATGATTAGCCGGCCTGCGGGGGTCATGCGTGTGGTAGCTGCAGGGTCCATCCAGCATTGCCTCATAGGTTAACGGCTTCCTCTGGTCACTCCATGGTTTCTTCACATCCTGGTTTTGGCCCCATGCAGGACCACTGTTCTTCTGACGCTGGCTATTGCCGGCATCTGGCTGATCTTGATCAACTGCAGCAACTTGATTCGAACCGTACCGGTAATCCGGCCGGTCCTCTCTCCTCTTGTTCCCGAAATCCTGGCGATCACCTCGCCTGGATGGTCCGGGTCCATTGTTGACCGGGTATTTCTACTCGGTTCCACCGAGTTCAGCAAAGGCTGCATCGGATCACCCAGTGCATAGCTATCCGCAATCCGGATTGTCTCGGCCAAAGTGGCCGGCATCTCCTCTGCAACTTCTGCCAGAGCATGGAGCCGTGTCGGCACCCTTGAGCAAACCATGAAATGGCCTGCGCTTCAACAACTCCTTCACAGGAATTGCGAACAGTACTCCACCGGGTCAAGTAGTCCCGGTCAGTTTCATCATTCCTCTGCTTGCACATGGCAAGCTGCTGAGGACGATTCGGCCTCTTGTATGTGCTGGAGAAATTGCTAACAAAGGCTTCTTCAAAGTCCAGCCAGCAGTCAACACTGCCCTCTCGCAAGTTATTCAGCCAGATCCGGGCTGGCCCTTCCAACATTTGCGGGATATACCTCACCGCCCATCGGCGGTTTCCTCCCGCGATATGCACTGCCGACACATAATCTGTCAGCCAATCTTCCGGCTTAGTACTGCCGTCATATGTCTTTGAGCCCCGGTTCAACTGAAAGTGCGGCACCGGTGGCTCCCTCATAATCCGAGGTCCAAAGCATGCAGGGCCAGGTGGGCCTTGCTCTTCCAGCATCTCGGACATAAATCCTGTCCAACTTGTAGCGTGCATCATTTGGTGACAACTGGCGAGGTCCCAACCGGGATCCCAGTGCACCTTCATATCTCTGATACCCGGCTTTCTCCATAGCCGAGTAACCATCATCATAACGATTGGCCATCTGGCCACCACCTTGTGGCTGCTGAACATGCGCAACACTTTGCTGCTGCCGGGCAGGATTTCGGCGGATACCGAGGTGGATAACCTCAGCAACCGGTTAATGTTTCCGACATCTGGATTGCCCGGACCGGGATTGCTTTTACCCCGGCCGACACTGCCTTGCCCGGCTAACTGCTTTCCGGCATATGCCGGATCATATCTGTATCTGCTTATTTTTACCGGAGTTTACACTCCGGTCACGATCTCCACCGTCATGCGGTGATGAAGCTTGCCCCCTGGATCTTTCGCCAGCTACCTTAGCCGAGTAAACAATCTGGGACCCACCTGCAACTGTGTTAGCCTTAAGACAGGCCTCATTCTGCCGCACAACAACACCCACTAGCTCGTTAACTCGGTCTTGTTGCTTACGCCGAGCTTCTCGGATAAACCAGATAACTCGGCTCTCGCTGCCTCGGCAGCTCTAAGAGTCTTAGCAGGGGAACTATACTTCGGTTTCTCAACCGACATGTGAGTAGGAGTTTTACTAGAACTTGATTTACCATCTCTAGCAATCTCAGCATTGAGGCCTCTGCCCCTGTTACGCACATCTTCTATGCGATAGGATGAGTAGCTACCGAGTAAGACCATGAGCTTTATTATACTCACGGAGGGTTATTCCGAACTCCCTTCGTATCTCGGCCATCACGAGAGCTTCCTGATGCAGGCTCTGGCGTTGCGACTCCAACTCGGCTTCTGCCAGGGCAGGATCTGTACCGGTAGCTACTGGCACAGCCAGCTTTTATCATATCCTCGAGAGGAACTTGCCTGACCGGTGCATGGGACGTACCGGCCTGGTCGCCGAGGTTCTCCCTCCTCTCCAATGGCAGTTTCGCCGTTCTGGTGGACTTGGCGGCAGGTGTGCCGACATCTCCTTTGCCAGCACCATCCGCAGAGGCAGTCATCATGACCTCTGCGCAGCTCCTGGGGCGAGCGATATGCCGGCCGCGAGCCGCACAGATAGCAGGAGGATCCTCAGCTACAAGCACCTGCGCGGGGTACTTGTAGACGAACTCGGTGGCGACGTAGACCTCGTACGCCCCAAAGGTGACGAGGCAGCCATTCCTCAACATCGGCCTGCTACCGAAGCAGCCCGCGTTGTCGCTGATGAAGTTCAGCGAGCCGAATCTGTGGACAAGGCCACTGACCACGCGCTCGCCAGAGGCGATGATGGAACCCGTCTGGATGAACACACCAGCCAGCACCGCTACTGGCCCCACGGTGGGCGCCAACTATCGTGGTGGTGTCACGGCAGATGCCATAGGATGGCTTATGTTGGGGCCGATGGACGCTGGTGGAACTGGGGAGGGCTAGCGCGCTAAGGAGTGCACACAGAAGACACAAAGCACACGCACGATCTATCCAGGTTCAGGGCCCTCGTGAGGAGGTAAAGCCCCTACTCCTGCCTGCCTCTCTCTATAAGTCAGTATCTCACAAGTACAAAGGTGCTCCTCGAGCTGTATGTTCTCAGCTAAGGTGAAGCTCTTAAGGAAGAAGAAAGAAGCAACCGGGAAGAAGATCTCTCAGTGCCTCTTCCTATATCTCTCTCTGTATCCGTCCCTCACGCAGGAGGGGGAAGGGCCTATTTATAAGCTAGCCCAAGCAACGGTCTTGTCTCCGTACCGGCACCGTGGCCACGCACGCCTGCACGTCATGATTGTACCCTGTACAGTGGACAGGACGGGGCTTGCCCATACCCTGTCCCCTGTCTCTGCTCCCAGGTATAGCCGAGGTCAGCGGCGGATGTGACCCACCATGCCTGGTACTCCTGCTCCCACGTACACTCGTGGTCAGCGACGTGCGTGACCAGTCATCTCGTACCCGCGCCACACTGCACGCCACACTCCCGTGTCAGACGGGATGTGACAGCAGCGCTGACCTCCGTCCGACATAAGGTGACTCATCTCTATAACCCGGCATGGATATGCCGGATTCCCTTTCCTTAATAGCCTCCCCTGCACATATATATGTTGGTCAGCATGTCTCGGATCCCATATCTCGGATCCCTATCTCGGATCCATATCCCGGTCAGTATAACTCGGTTCCCGCCAACATCATAACCCGGTCTCCTCTGGGCCCGGGTATGTCGGTTTTTTATACCTCGGTCCAGACTTGGACACAGCTTATACCATATCATGACCCTATCCGGGGGTAGCCCCCCGACAGTTGCATTTGCGCAAGGACCGTTTTCCTGATTTGCGCAAGTCTAAATTAATGCCACGACCTGATGGTCCTTTTATGGTGTTAGAGAAAATAAATGATAATGCATATAAACTTGTGCTGCCTGTAGAGTTTGGGGTTAGTCGCGCATTTAACATTGCAGATTTGAAGCCATACTTGGGAGAGAATGATGAAATGGCGTCGAGGACGACTTCAATTCAAGAAGGGGAGGATGATGAGGACATACCTACTATAGATGCAACCACGACAAATACGCCTCCTCAAATGTAAGGACCGTTAACTCGAGCTCGTGCCCGTCAACTCCAACAGCAGGTACTTTCGTTTCTATGAGCTACTCCTAATGTACATGAGAATATGATGCTGACTAAAGTAGATGTATTTGTCTCTCTTACGAATGATGGACCAAGCATGGATGAGAATGACAAGTTATGGAGCATGTACGTGGATGGAGATCACGGCCGTAGTAGACACGTTGGAGATGATGATGCCACCAATGGAGGCTAGGCGAAATAATCAAGTCCACACTTCATATTTTCGTTCATAGTTACATATGGTGCTGCGTCACCTTTATTAATGGGCCGGGGCCCATGTAATTTCGAAACCAGAACTATTAGGTCGTTTTTAGAGTCCGTATTGAGAGAGAGAAGGCCTCTTAGGGTTGGATTCGGCCGCCACTTGATGGCTGGGCGAAACACCCTCCTTCTCCCCCTTATATACCTCGTCTAGGGTTTCGTTTAGACTCGGATTTTGTTTAGTTAAAAGAACTCAGCTATTTGCTAGTCTTCGCCATAGGCACGAGTGTCGGCTAGACCTCCTGTACTACGCACTTGCAGAATCCCACATTCATCAATAAAGTTCATCTTTCATCCGCAATTCGTGATTGCATTATTGGTTCTTACTTGTTTCTCGATCGCAGGTAGAACTAGACCTTTTGGTCAGGCTGATCGTGCTTCTGCAGGGTCGGTAACCTCGGGAGATTGGTTTAGCGATTGTATTGGCGCTGCGTACGTGTGCGTAGTAGTCGGATCGCCAAGGTCAAACTCCACCAGAATCGACATATCTCCATCTCATCGAAAGATCGGACACCTTTGCCCTATCAGATCCTCTGAGAATTAGAATATAAGATGGCCGCCAATGGCGCGTGCCTCCCCAAAATTAAGTTTGTCAGACAGAGTCGACTTGGGTTCCAACTTTGTTCCAGCAGCTTTGCACAAGTAGCAGGTGTGGCCGACCACATCCTCAGTCTTTCAAGGATCGGTTTTGTTATTTCTGAGGTGAATGAGAAATAACTATTTTCTAATTGTAGCTGAGTTCGTGCTCAGAAAAAACCAATCTGAAGTATCCAATTATATATTGTTATCCTTTTTTTCAAGAACATGCAACAATGCATGTCATGGCATTAAGAAGAAGAAGCGCCGCGCTGTTTAAAATAGCATGCCTAGACTACGCCTACTCCTCTCTACCGCCTGCACTTCGTCTAGCCTGATATATTGTTATCCTTAAGGTTAAACAACTTTAAATTAGAAAAACTTGAATAAGAAAAATCATTTTTTTATCAAAGTATCAGATATAATAAGCAGAAATTTTAAATAACAAATATAAATCTTCTTTTGTTTAGTCTATTGGCTACTTGCATGTGCAAACATACAATTTTGTTCATTTTTTCCATATGAGAAAAACTTGCATCCATCGTAAAAAAAAACTTGCATCCATCTTCGATTCTTCGTGCAAGATTAGATGGTTGAAAAATCAATCAGGTTTTATAAAATAAGTAATCGCCCTAGCTTTTTTTAACAAAACGGGCAACATTGCCTCATTTATTAAAAAAAGAAGAAGATAATTGCCCGGTTAATTAGCGGGAAGCCGGCCTAAAACCGATACAGACACCCTCGTCGACCGTCATGGAACACGATCGTCTCGAGGGCACACACAACCAACCTGGCTACCAGCACAAACCGGAGGACCGCCGTCGAGGTTGCCCACCGGTGTCATCGTCATCACTCCTCCTCGAGTGAGCGACTCCGACTTTACCGAAAAACGACCACCTAAGAAGCCATCGCCGCAACAGCCTCGTGAAGATTTCGCAGCCAAGGTTAAATAGTACTACTTCCTACGGCCATTACAAGTGGCGTTTTACAAAAAAAAAAGGTAAAGTCAAAACTTTTAAAAACTTAAACTATCATAGAATCGATGAGAAAAGCATTCATCAGTCTCCTATTTCACTCATATGCAGGCGATCTGGGGTGCTAAAAACCCTAGAAGGCAGAAGAGACAACGTAAGCACCATCTCTAGTGGGTCATTTTTATTATGATATATGGAGTGCAATGTTTGCATAAAATAAAATAAAAATTCTTGCCACACATCACTATGATCTATGCTTACAGATTAGGTCATGATTTTACCACTACAAACGCAGTTCTAGAACATGATGTAGCATGTCACAGAAGTGCAGTTCAACTCGTCTAATCCCTCAAACAGCTTGTGAATACGCCGAACACTTCGTCGAGCCTCACATGTGTAACGCCTCTATAATATCCACACGTTCAGCTCGGAACATTGGGCGTCAAATTGCTAGATCCATTCACACAACTTAAGCTGATGGTAGATAATGTTTCCAACATTTTGAATCGTGGCTTGACCTTTTCGGTTGTGTCGCCTCCACCTTATATAGGCGTATGCTTGGTCGCCCAATAATTGTGTCCTGGTCGGACCCTCAAGATTTTTTTGGATCAGATTGACTCTTGTCCCAATGTCACTCGCGTCCAACCCAGTTGGCCAGTTTCAGTCAGATTTCATCTAACCGGTTCCATTCCCCTTAAATGTGTGACCATATACATGACCTCTTGGACACGACTTAACTTACCAGAGAACACGTCTATCTTAAGACGATAGTTGGTAACGGCTCCTAGCCGAATGTGTCAAATCCCGAGTGACGTTAAGTCAATCCGACGACTCTTGATAACGTGTAATATGTCTATTCCCTTTGCCTCACAGATATGGTGTCTATATCCGTCGTGTGTTTGACATCCTTATGGTAGCTCGAAGTCTTATCGATCCTATCATACATATTTGATCTCTTATCCGAGTTAACTGATAATTCAAGTCGCACGGCCATGTTTTTTTAGTTTGATCACTTGACAGGGCCGAGAGAATATCTCTCCTAGTGGAGAGGAAAATCCCATATTGGTCATCTACGTCACAAATTTTTCTTCCTTTTACTTTTGTAACTTGCTAGTTGAGGAGTAGCTAGCATTTGATAGACACTAATTAACTCAATCCACAACTCGGGTCATGCGAGGAATTATGGTCTAAAAACATGGAATATACATTCTATTTGGGACGATAGGATATGTGGTGTCCCTACAACGCGATCTATGATTATTAGGCTACAGCTAGCTTGGTGCAACCATTGTGGATATGTCCCGAAATAGCTTGCGATGTCAAAGTCCTATTTTCGGGAGCGCAAGATGATGCATTTAAATTGACATATTTCTTTCTTTTTCTAACGTGCTATGATGGCCATGTCTTGAATGAAATTTGTAAGTACACAAGATATAACATAATGCACGATTTTTTAACTTTTTGTAAACTCAGACCAATCATTTATAAATATTTATGAAGCGAATACAACGATTTCCCCGTACATTAATTAAGAACAAGATTGTTGCCTAGTTAACTATGGAAATCAGACAAACAACAATATAATAAGGGCCCAGACCACCCCAGATACTGAAAGACACAAGGCCAAACCATGTTTCACAAACAACATGCCAAATGCTAGCCACACAAACACATACCAAAGGAAGTCCCCGCTCCCCCGAATAAGTCGGCTTTCTGCCACATCCGGAATGAAGAAGTCATGGCTACCATGCAAGAAACAAACTCGGGATTCTTTTCCGCATAGGTGAAGAGGCATGCACTCCACATATCACTGCATCGATTTCATCATCCGATACGATGACGACCAACATAGGAGGTAACCTCGTGGCCCACACGACATGAGCTTAGTCCTCTCGAAGCTTCCTAACACTCATAATTTTATCCTTGATATCTGCCTCTCTGGCACACCCTGCACACCCAGCTGACAGCATGTCACGGGGCCACTGCCCTTACAAACATAACATTGCTTGCTATGACGCTCAAATTATGCATGACCCAGCTCATGTCGCCCCAGCTGAATAGGGCAACTACCAGCGTACCATCACCGTCACGCCACCTTCGGTGTCACCATCCTGAGGGACTGTCCAACTATCCCCATTGTGACACATCAACCGAGCCGCCAACACTTCCACCCCACCTCTTGAAGATTCCCGCCCAACCCACATCCTTGGCGCGTCATGGATATGTCGCCGCACCTATGATTTAGGCCGCCACCTCGGCACATAGAGAACCAAAAAAAACTGGAGTTTGGGTTTTCATTGAGAGAGCCCAAGCACCTCATGAAGGGAAAGGAAAAGGAGATCCGAGACAACACATATAAGGAGGAAACGACACCTGCAAGCATTGGCATTTCCAAAATGCTTTCATTTGAGTTCCGCCTCTCCCATCGACATGCTTGTTGATGTAGAGCACCTGAATAATCCAGACCACTGGAACCAAACTTGCTACGTAAGCGCTCCCCTCCAGAATTGGCATACCTCTCCTCACAATGATCCACCGTAGATCCCCATGACACAAAAGTGTGGGTACTGTAAGCGTATGATCCAAGTAGATCGCACTGGATCCACCTCCACAGTCACATCTCAGTTATAGTTACCGATTAAGGGTTGCCGCCTGGTATCCTCGTCCTGCTTCCCACAACCACAGCCGATCCCCCATATCCATTTAGCCCCTGATAACCCCCAAGTGTATGGGATCGTTTGTAGCCTTTTCGATAAGTAAGAGTGTTGAACCCAACGAGGAGTTAAAGGTAGGATTAATAACTCTCTCAAGTTCTATCAACCACTGATACAACTATAAGCACACCGAACGTTTGCTTCATCTAAAAAAAACTAGAATAATTTTGCGGGTATAAAGGATATGTTTGCAAGATAATAAAGAACAAGAAAGTAAATTTAGTTCTTACAGCAACAAAAAATATAAAATAAAAGAACCATGAGTGTGGAAAGTGGTGGAATGTGTGGCAGAATTGTCCATAATTAATTAGTAAAGTTACAAGGTTCAATGTCCTGCAGTTTTATATGTGGGAGAGGCTATCACTAACATGCTTTCAACTACATGTGATTACACGTACTTATGATTGGAACCCTAGAAAACGCTCTGTAAATACTAGATGATCCATTAAGGTAATAAATTACCCAATCATTGCATTAATATGAATTGGTCCCGTTTATCCCATACATGTCAAAAACTAAAATGATGATTGTGTTTCCTTCACATACTACAAACCCTATGATGATGATTCATGCGCGCATAAATATAATGGGCACCATATGACTGTTGAAAGTGCATGAGCCCTCATGTGTGGTTTTGGTAATTAATGACAATCTCTATGGACTAATGTTTTCATTGAGATATTCTTATAGATCTTGTCCATATGATGACCAAGGTTCTATCCAAGGGTTTATATGAAGAATGGTCATCTAGAGTTGAGCTTATTGCAAGAGTGGCTTGGAAAAGGAGATTGAGTGAACATTCATGTTTATCTCCAAGCCATCATATATGTCAAGAAAAGAAGATGAAGTGCAAGTGGATTCATGAAGACGGAGCTAAGCAAGGCTCTCCCATAACGGTGGTTGTACCCCAAGCCCACCAGAGTTCAAACCCCAGGTTTGACGTTGGTGTTTCTCATTTAAGGCAGAATATTCTTCAGTGGGAGGCGGCGTTCCCGTCGACAGCGAGGCGCCCGTAGTGACTTCGTCAATCTCAAGACTCGACCCGCCGACTCGGTCTCTCGGAGGTGCTCATAGGGGTAGGGTGTTCGTGCGTGCGTGCATTCATAGGGGTGAGTGTGTGCGCGTGTATATGAGCGCTTGCGTTGTACCGTGTTTCGCAAAAAAAAGGCTCTCCCATAACGGAGTATGGGGGAGTATTTGAAGAAGTCTTCATCAAGCATGTGCTAGCAAGCACAATCAAGAAAGGTGTTCCAACTTGAGGGAGTCAAGATCGTCTTCATCTAGCTCAAGTGGAACGCGCAAGGCAAATGTATATTCTTGATAGGTTTTCTATTTTACCGGTCTCATGGTGTTAGTGGGAGACCAGGTTATAGGATAGACAGCGTACTATCAAGAGGGGCTCTCAAGTGAGTAACTTGATCGCATCTTTGTGGAGAGCTCAAACCTTTGCATACTTTGCATATCATCTTTCTTGGTTGTTATTTTGCTTTTATCCATGTGATAATTTAGAGCTTGTGTTCATCTCCATACCAAGATCTAGTTCATCAAAAACGGATTTCATATGCATATCTTGTTGCGTTTTTTATGTTGAAGGTTTTACCGGCTTATCTTTTCCAAGAGAGGTCAAACTCTCTTCTTGTGGTTTCCTCCTCACATGATGGACTATGATGTGTACATGCATGATCTTGTAAATCTTGTGATTATCTTTGAAACAAGCCCAAAATCATAGAAAACGGAGTCCGGATGAAAAACTTGTTAGGTTCTTGATGTTGGAGGATTTACCGGTTGTTCTTTAATAGAGATGTTTACCTTTCCTCATTTGGTTTTATTCTCCCATATTGAACCATGATGTCTGTCTATATTATCTTGTAAAGCTCTTTGTGGTGATTCCAACGAGACCAAGAACATCAAAAACAGAGTTCGGAAACTCAAGTTGTGTCCGTTTTGGTGTTGTTGTTTGTGCAGTTTTTATAAAGGGCGGTAGTACCGGATTTGGCCCGGTAGTACCGAGCTGCCTTGACCAGTACTACCGCGACAAGCTGGCCAGAAGTACTACGTTAGCCAGGGTGCTTCTAGACTCTGCCGTTTCTTTGCCCAGCACTACCGGGGTTGCCCGAAAACTGCCCAACAGGCAGATTTTTGGGGACCTATTTAAGGGTCCATCTTCCCCAATGTTTCCCCACTTCTTAAGCACGTTTTTTTTCTCTCTCTCTCTCTCTCCCACCGTTGTTGACCTTGGAAAGCTTGCCCATCTCTCAATTTCTCCCATGATTCTTGCATATATTTGAGGGAAAAGTGAGAGGAGATCTAGATCTACATTTCCACCAATCCATCTCTCCTCTAAGTGAGGGGACCCTTTGGATCTAGATCTTGGAGTTCCATTTGTTGAGTTCTTTTTTGTTCTTCCTCTCTTCTCCCCCCACAAGTATTAGTTGCTTTTGGTGGATTTGAGAGTGAAGGACTTGAGCACTTCTTGTGTTCTTGCCATTGCTTTTGTGCATCGGTTTGTGCTCTCCACGAGGATTCGTGGAAGTGAAAGTTCGTGAGCATGTTACTCTTGGGTCTTTGGACCCTAAACGCCTTTTGTGGTGGTTGAGGCCTTTTGTGGTCACTTGGGAGCTCCTAATCCTTTTGTGGGTTGTGCCTCAAGATTGTTGTAAGGGACTCGATTTCTGCCCAAAAGGAAATCAATAGTGGAAGGTGAACCGAGCTTTTAGGCAAGGTTCATCGGAGAATAGGGTGAGGCCATTTGTGGCGTCTTGAGTTTGAAACTCACACCCCTCCAACGAGACGTACTCCCCTAAAAAGGAGGAACTCGGGAATACATCATCGTCTCCACGTGCCTCGGTTTTTACCCGAGCTCTTTACTTGTGCACTTTACATTATGATAACCTTCGTGCTTGAAGTCTTATATATTGCTACCATTTTGTTGCTTGTCTTGCTTAGCATAAATTGTTGGTGCACATAGGTGAGCCTAGTATATTTAGGTTGTTGGCTTATTAATTTAAACACCTAGTTTTATTCTGCAATTATCAAGCCTAAACCGAAAAAGTTTTTAAATCGCCTATTCACCCCCCTCTAGGCGACATCCTTGTCCTTTCAACTGTACCATATGAACATACAACTCGAATCGACCAAACTATGAAGGGTCTTTGCTCCGAGCACGCATCGTGCCACACCGTCACTTGCGAGTTGAAAATGGCCCAATGCCACCGCACAGGCTTTACCGATGGTGCCCTTCAGCAGCGGTGAGAGGGGGGAGGCGGGATCAGGTGGAGGAGGCCGACGGCTAGGGTTAGAATCGGTTTCCATTGTGTGAAACAAGCATATTCGCCTCTATGTATAGTTCTTTTAAACTCAGTACGCATGCATATGTACCAATGAGTCTCCTAAAATGGTACCATGGCGTTGATGCATCCTACATGGCTACATGCCATATGTACCTCTTTGCCTTCCCTACAACCCAACGACTCTCTTATTTGGCTGGGTCAAAAATTGTACATGAAGAAACATGATCATGGTTGTAGTAAAGAGAAAGAAAAGGAATGTATAGCGCGACAGTAGAATGGCTATACCATCTATGTTTTTAAAAAATGAGGAGCATAGCCTCGCCTTTGCATCAATCGATGCGAATAGCCGATTTTGTTACATAGTTCAAATTTCAAAGAGTTTACGTCTCTTGGATCAGATAAAGTGTGGCACAGAACCAGCCAACAAAACAAGACTAGAATAAGTTGCCTAAGCATCATGACGTCTTCTAAAAAGCCGCCAGCCGACCATGTTGTATAATCCCGGGCGACCATTGATGTCTTCAGTCGGGATCCCCAAAGTGAAAGGGAATGATGTAGACAATAGTAAGAATTTCCCTCGATTAAGAAATTCTCAGCAAATTAAAGTACCTACACACAAAATATATAATCCTCTTGTCCCCAACTTTCAGGAAGGTTGCCAAGCTTCCCGTCTTGAGGAAAACAAGTATTAAATATATAGTGCGGAAAATACGGATTGAAAACAATAAAATTAAAAATGGACCAACGAGCTAACAATGGTGAAAAGTGAATAAAAGAAGTTTTAAAAATGTAAAAGATGCACTGGGGGCCATAGAATAACTAGAGGTATCTCTCCATAAAAATAGAACACTGTTGGGTAAACAATTTATAGCTGGGCAATTGAAAAGATTTTAAATAAGCTATTATTAATAAGAAACGTTCATGGCACTATTCATATAGGCATCACGTCAAACATATATAAACAGCCATCTGACAACATCTACACCTAAATACTCCACTTGGCGACCGCTTCTATGCTTGCATCTCTAGGTATTAAGTTAACAACAATAGAGTATTTCTTTAAGCACAGTACATGATGTAAATAATTGCATGGTTAGCCAATATTATTTTATCCTTAGTGGCAACAACACATTACCCATACTTGCACGTTTATGTCACTCGAACGCCGAGAAAGTAAGGTTGAACCCACTATCGAATACTAACTCTCTCTTGCAAATTTAAATATAAACTTGGCCAGAGTCTACCCATAAATCGAAGAGCATGTAAGAACAATAAATAAGCAATTCTTATGATAGATATATCATGAAGATAACATGCATGATATGATCATGACTTCACAATTCATCTTGTCCCAGCAAACACAAATGCTAATAGCAATAATATGGATCTTGATCATGGTAGGCATCTCACATGACCTTTGTATTGAGAAACATTGGAGAGAGATAACCATCTAGATACTGCCATGAACCCGTAGTCCAAGGATGAACTACTCACGCATCATCATGGAGGCAACCAAGGTATTGTAGATGCCACCGGATATGATTTCCCCCTCCGACAAAGTACCAAAAAAAAGCTCTAGGTCGATTTCACGACGGCGGCGGCTCCATACCTTATTTTCGTGATTTGTCTCTATTGTTAAGGTGTTTTAGTCAGGGAGAATATATTGGCGAAGGGGTGACACGAGGGAGTACCTGAGGCGGTCCTGCCTGCGCCTGCCCCAAGCGCGGCCACGTGGCTATCCTGCTGGTGGCCCCCTTTGGCTCTCCGTCTTTATCTTAAGAAAATTACGCGGTTTTCTAATTTTTTCCCTGATATTAGTCTGGACGAAACTTGCGATGGAATAAAAACAACGGCTGATACGTCTCAAAGGTATCTATAATTTTTTATGTTACATGCTTGTTTTATATCAATGCTACATGTGTTTATTATGTTTTAGTATCATTTTTATGCATTTTCTGGGACTAACCTATTAGCAAGATGCCCAGTGTCAGTTCTTGTTTTTCTGATGTCTTTTTGTTTCAGAAATCCTAGTAAAGAAATATTCTCGGAATTCCCTGAAAATTTACGGAGAATTTTTATTCATGGAAACAAAGACTGTGCCCAAAGGATACATAAGGGGGGCCAACAGTCCCCAGGAGTGGTCCAGGGCCGGCCAAAGGTGGGGCCGTGCCTGGGGGTCTCCTGGGCCCCTCGGGTGGCCTCCTGCTCCGCCTCTTCGCCTATAAATCATCCTCGTCTAGAAAACCCTAAAGCACCCGAGAAAATCCATGAAATAAACCCGACGCCGCCGTCAACTCGAAATCCTTCTCGGGAGGGTTCTGAAGCTCTTCCCGGCACCCTGCCGAAGGGGGAGATCATCACCGCAGGGCTCTATGTCACCATGCCCGCCTCCTTGTGCTATCATGTTTAGATGTTGTGAAGCTCTTCCCGACATTGATGTCTACACACGCTTCTATTCTTGTAGACAGTGTTGGGTCTCCAAGTGTAGAGGTTTGTAGGATAGCAGCAGTTTTTCCTTAAGTGAGTAACCGAAGGTTTATCGAACTCAGGGAGGTAGAGGTTGAACATATCCCTCTCAAGCAACCCTGCAATTAAGATACAATAAGTCTCTTGTGTCCCCAACACACCCAATACACTTGTCAGATGTATAGGTGCACTAATTCGGCGAAGAGATGGTAAAATGCAAGTGATATGGATGGTAAAAGATGGTATTTGTAATCTGTAATAAAAATGGTGACAAGAAAACATGTAACGAAAGTGACTAGAAATGGTGTTCTGATGATTGGAAACAAGGCCTAGGGATCATACTTTCACTAGTGGACTCTCCCAACACATTAACACAACTGAACGCATGCATGATACTTCCTCCCATTATGCAACATAGGTGTTACCCGGAACTATTCTTCTTCTTGATAAGAAACAAGAGTACTTTGCATAGGGGTACAAAAGCACACCTCAAAGTTTGAACACCACAATTACTGCGTAGGTCTGTCACACCCTAAAGTCCAAACACCACAATTCCTCAAAGAATAACTCATGATAAATATCTAATCTATTGTCCATAGAGCCACACACAAGTATCCACACTGTCATCCTTGATACCGTGTTGTCAACAATGACTCCGGAAATTAGATAAAACCACTTGAGTAACATATCCATTACATAATGAAGGGGAAACATCATATGAATTCAGCTACACTAACAATGCTCATGATCACATAAAGATCACACTATGGGAGAGAGAGATAAACACATAGCTACCGGCATGAGCCCTCAGCACCGACGAAGAACTACTCCCTCCTCATCGTGGGAGGCAGCAACGGCGATGAAGATGACTCCGGGGGCAATTCCCAATCCCGGCAGGGTGCCGGAACAGGAACTTGTGTCCCCCAAATTAGGGTTTTTGGTGGCGGCGGAGCTCTAGAGCTTTTCTGGAGAAATCCTTCGGGTATCAAGGGTTTTCGGGACGAAGGCAATTAATAGGCGAAAGGGCAACTCGGGGAGACGCCCGAGGGCACCAGGTGGGCCCCAGGAACCCTTTGACCGCGCCTGGGTGGCGTCTGGGGGCTGTGGGGCCCCCTGCAGCTCCCCTCGTGGCTCCGTCTTCGTTTCTTCGTAAAAATAATTATATTAAATTTTCAACCTATTCCGAGAAAATTCCCGACTAGCTTTTCTGAAACAAAACGACAGCAGAAAACAGGAACTGACACTGGGCATCTTGTTAGTAGGTTAGTTCCATAAATCATGCCAAAATGATATAAAAACATTATAAAACATGTGGCAATAATATATAATGAGCATGGAACAATCAAAAATTATATATACGTTTGAGACGTATCAGGCACCCTGCCGGAGGGTTCTGATGCGTGAGTAGTTTATCCTTGGCCTACGGATCCATGGCAGTAGCTAGATGGTTGTCTCTTCTCCTTGTGCTATCATACTTAGATCTTGTGAGCTGCCTAACATGATCAAGATATCTTATTGTAATGCTACATGTTGTGTTTGCTGGGATCCGATGAATTGTGGAATTATGTTTAGTTGTTCATCTATATATTATCATGTTTTATTTATGATTTTACATGCTCTCTGATACATGTGGTTACTCTGGCCAAGTAGTTGTTTGTATCTCCTAGAGGGAGTATCTATGCTAGATAGTAGGTTCATGCCTCAATTGTCTGGGCTCGAGATGACAGAAACGACTAAGACGGTGGATGTGATGTTGCTAGTAGGGGTAAAACAGCGGTGTTTATGGCTATATGTTTATATTCATTGCTTACATTATGCACTTTGCTTATTACAAATTTCTATTGCTTGCAACTTAATAATTTTAGGTGACATGCTGGATAGCGATCCCGAGGTGGATTATTAGTCATAGATGCAGCTAACAAGCGGTTTATGTATTTTGATGTAATGACCAAATAGATACTACAATGAACATTCTTGTCGTAATAGCATTGTCATGACCCTATGATTTGTCAATTGCTCAGCTCTAATTTCTTTACCACACTTGTTTATTATTTGTTGGAGAGACACCACTAGTGAAGCTATGGCCCCCGGTCCATTCTTTTACATTAATTGCAACTCCTTTCCTATGCACTTTATTATTGCTAGTTCAATGTACCATTTCCACTTAATTATTATTTTCCACACCATACGTTTAATCTATTTGTATTTACCAAGACGGTAAGATTGACAACCTTCTTATATCGTTGGGACAAAGTGTAGTGTTTGTGTTTCTGTGCAGGTCCACGTCAACCTTCTGGCACCTAGAGGATTGACACCCTTCTCCAAGTCATACTGGTTCGATAAACCTTTGTTCTTAACTGAGGGAAACTTGCTGCTACGCTGCTTCATACCTTCCTCTTGGGGTTCCCAACAGGCTGTTGTAGGCTGCATCAACAGCTGACACTTGGCACAGGGTTAATAGGTTAGTCCAATAAAAACACTGTAAAATGATATGAAGTCATGTAGAAAGTATGTAGGAAATACATAATGATATCATGAATCAATCAAAAATGATAGATACTTTTTTGACGTATCCACCATCTCAAGGCAGATGCACCAAGTATCCATAAGCTCCCACTGGTTGTCCAGCAGAAGAAAAGACCATTCACGGATGCAATGAGTAGCCATCTGGATAACCTGTAAAATATTAGTATTGCCAACCTTGTTAAAGACCATATCATTCCGACGATTCCACAAAGCCCAAATCAAAGCTCAAATGCCTATATTAATCTGAGCTTTAGTTTTTTTATACACCCCAATCAGCCAATTACTGAATATATTCATTGTATTAGCCAATGGAGGAATATTATAAGTGAAATAAATAATTCTCCAAACATGACGAGTGAAATGATAATCAAAAATAATTTGTTCACTTAATCCCGAGAATCACAAAAGATGCACTTCCTACAACCATTCCATCTATGTTTGGCGAGGTTATCTTTTATTAAAATGAATTTTTTTATATAAGAACCATATGGAGATCTTAGTAATTAGTGTTACCTTTAATTTACGAATGTACTTATGCAAAAAAAAGGGGTATGACCATTCATCAAATCAGCATTCATATATTTAACCATAAAACCTCCCGATGTAGTTAAATTCCAAATGAAGAATCAGATTCGTCCGAGAGGACAGCAGACATGAGACGTTGAACTAAGTGAAATCAGACTGTCCACTTGTTTCCAGATAGAGCTCGTCTGAATTCGATATTCAGAGAAGAAACTGCACGAAAATGCGCAACTAGAACATTTTCCCGTCGCACAATATTCTCGAAGTGAGTCTCTACCAGATTCCACTCCTTATTAATTAATTTTCTATGATGGATTGGGATATAAAAATATCTGAATCGAAGAGCACCAACTTCACATCAGAAGATCTGATTATACTAATCCTCTTCATCCTTTATCTTTCCAACACAGAAAATTGCACTTTTATGGAAGTTTATTTTCAGGCCAGATAGTTGGTAGAAGATATGTATAGAGAATCATTTTCATGTGCATGACTTTCGCTAAGTCATGTTCCATAAAAAGAATAGTATCGTCGGCATATTTTATTATCAAACCCCCTCCCTCGACAAGATGAAGGACAAGTCCACCCACTAGGTTGTCCTCTTTTCCTGTTGCAATAAGTATTGCCAACATATCAGCCACCACATTAAAATCATAGGTGATAAAGGATCCCCTTGTCTCAATCCCTTTTTAATTTCGAAAAAATGGCCAATGTCGTTGTTGACCCTTATTCCAAATGACCCCACCCCACCCTCCCCCTTGCACAAAACTAGTGATAAGCTGACACCACTTGTGTGCAAAAGCCTTCGTACGCAAAGTTTGCTCCAAGAAATGCCACTTGACTTTATCATAGGCCTCCTCGAAGTCAATTTTAAAAACAACACTATCCATATTTCTTCCTATGAAGTTCATGCATGGTTTCATGTAAGACAATCACCCGCTCCAGAATGTGTCGTCTTTGTATGAAGGCAGTTTGGGTAAGTCTAATAACCTTCTAGGATATCCCAATTATTCTATTAGTGGTCACCTTTGTAATATTTTAAAACCTACATTCAATAAACAAACTGGCGAGTACTTGGATTTGAACAACATTATCCTTTTTGGGCAACAGAGTTATCACTCTAAATTTCAGCTTATAAAGTCATAATCTCCTTGTTTCAACATTACAAATAGATCCATGAGGTCCTCTTTAATCACATCCCAAAAGGTTTGATAAAATCCCGCCGGAACCTTTCTATTCCTGGAGCTTTATTATGGTCCATCTGAGATATAGCCTACAAAAATTCCTCCTCAGGGAGGTTAGCAATGAGTATATATGAGTATATAATTATCGTTAGACAAAAGCCGCGGAATATCTAAGACAATATATTAACGCAAGGACAAATTATTTTTGGCCGGTCACCAAAGAATTTCTTATAGAAATAAGTAATGTAAATTTGATTTTCCTCGCTAACAATAGTCCCGTCGTCTTGCTCTAAATGATTTTTTGCATGTTTACCGTTCGCAATTGGATGAAAATATTTTGTATTATCTCCACATTCTTGAATGTGTGATGTCTACGCACGCTTCTATTCTTGTAGACAGTGTTGGGCCTCCAAGTGCAGAGATTTGTAGAACAGCAGCAAGTTTCCCTTAAGTGAATAACCCAAGGTTTATCGAACTCAGGGAGGTATAGGTCAAAGATATCCCTCTCAAGCAACCCTGCAATTAAGATACAAGAAGTCTCTTGTGTCCCCAACACACCTAATATACCTGTCAGATGTATAGGTGCACTAGTTCGGCGAAGAGATAGTGAAATACAAGTAATATGGATGATTATAAGTGGTAATTGCAATCTGAAATAAAAATGGCAGCAAGCAAACTTGAGCCAAAATGAGAGCAAACGGTGTTTCAATGCTTGGAAATAAGGCCTAGCGATCATGCTTTCACTAGTGGACACTCTCAACAATTATAATATAATTAAATATATAGATATTTTCTCTTCACTATGCTACTCTGAACTATTCTCCTGTTGGATAACAAACACCAATTCATTGTGTAGGGCTACAAAAGCGCACCTTAAAGTTGCATTCCACATCTAGGGACCCCAATGTCACTAAGAGCGTCCCAAAATAGTACTAGACAAACACCACAATTTCATAGAGACATCCAACACAAAGAGTAACTCATGGTAAGTATTTCTGTAATCTTTAGCCTAAGAGTCACACACGGTGCGCACACTATCACCTTCACACCGTGGGACAAAGGTGACTCCGGATTTTACATTAATAAAACCACTCAAGTAGCATAATTCATAAGATAATGAAGAGTAACATCTATGGATCCAACTAGATTACAAAGCTCATGATCATATAAAGATCAACCCATGGGAGAGAGAGATGAACCACATAGCTACCGGTAGAGCCCTCAGCCTCGATGAAGACTACTCACACATGGTCATGGTGAGCACACTTGATGGAGAGGTGCTGGTCTTGACGGTGGTGATGATGGAGACTCCAGAGGGGGAATGGAGGAGCCTTCCGGGGGTGATCCCGGTGGCGTTTCCCCCCTCCGATCTTCTCCGGCGGCAGCCTTCTGTCTTCTGTTTCATGGTTTTGTGTTTCTCCGTCGCCTCCTCGCGAAACTCCTCGGGGGACTATTTTTATAGTCGGTTTTAGGTCAAGACAAAGCCACGGAGATGAAAACGGACGGCATCGAAGCCACGAGGGGGAAAAGAGGTGGGCCCACGTGGCTAGGTACAGGGGGCCGCGTGGGACCCTCTAATTTCCAGCTGGTTGGGCTTCTGGTCTTCATTTTGAGCCCACTGTGTTCGTCTCGAAAATTCTGAACCGTGCTCTTTGGTCTTGCCCTTTTTGGAGTCCCGAAGCTCCCGGAAAGTCTGAAACACTAAAAAAGACGTTTTCTGGAAAACAGAGTTAGAACCAAAAGAGGGGGATTATTTAGAAAATCCCCGAAATCATTATAAATCATGAATATAACATCATATAAGTTGCAAATATGTAGGAATATCTAGTAATAACATGCAAAGTTCGTGTATGCATTTTACATGCATCAACATCCCCAAGCTTAACCAATACTCGTCCTCGAGTATGAAGGTGATAAAACTAACATGGACTTTGCAATTTAATACTAACAATGGATATCAAAGATGATTACTATTTATACATAGAGTCAAAGGATTCATTCTTCAAAGGAGTGGCAATATACAAGATAGATTATGAAGTGATATCAGATATTCAATGTAAGGATGTTCAATGATAATTCACAAAGTGTAACATAGATGAAAGTACTATGGACCAAATGTATGCATAATGAAAAGTAAAAACATCCTATAATGGTCATAGAGTACTCTTATGAAATCTGAATATAAAAGGTGGACACTTTGAAAAGATAGATAAATATTAGAGGTAAAACATGAATAAGTTTCATCTAACTTCCAAACTCTTCTACTTAAGTTAATGATTGCAATGTGGTAATCCTTGGTGTCAAGCTCTCATTACCCCTATCATAGCATGATTAAAGTTTAAAGTGAAAACAAATATGAGTGGTGTGCTTGACAAAGTATAGGTTGAATGTCTCATGCCCCTTGAATACAAATACCTACACCATGGTGTTACTCAACTTGGGACACAAAGCAAGTTCAAGTTAAATATCATTGTTAGTAATAATAGCATCATTAAGAGCGTCAACTGAGGTACCTCTTGTCCCAGGATATGGAACAAGCCCATATCAAAATGACAAGACAAACAAACAAAATGAACAATCTCAACACACTTTTTATTTACCATTTGGATAGCTTTTTATTATAAGATGCATCACAGAAGGTTCACCATAGTATGTAAGTAAATTTCCACCATGAATGATGCATGGCTTAGATTAGCGGCCCAAGCGTCTCTCTAACCATTTATACAAACTAATTTAAACTTGCTTTGTCTCCACATTTATTTCACCCATGATAAGCATCCATAAACAAAAGTACATGATATCAACTAAGTAAAATGAAGAGCAATGTTGAAAGCTTGACATGTGACAGCACATATGAGCTAACTCTCAACCCAAGATATTTGTCAAGCCCACAACATCATAATTTTCATCATAATGGGTCATGTTTATTAAGTGCAATAAAAGTAAATTATGCATCAAGTTCGTGAGAGCTTTATAACCAACTTTTCCCATAACAATCAACAACATAGGCATTTTCATTCAGAGGTATAGATAACACAAATAACATGATAAACAAACTCGGAATAGCATAAAGCTAATAGGTAGATATGGTGGACTCATTGGAAAAACTTTGGTTGAAGGTGTTGGAAACAAGTTTTTACTTGTTGGAATTTTTGGGCTAGCAAGAGGGAGAAAGTTGACAGTCTAAATGCATGCATAAGTGTCCATAGAATTAACCAATCGATGTTAAACAAAGTAAAGTAACATTCAGCATCAAAACATGAATAAAAGATAGCTCTTGATAGAACACTTGCAAATTAATACTCATTAAAAGCACATGAATCATGCAACTATATCTATCTTTTTGAATCAACTTAAACATCCCTTTCCCAATCTTTTAATAGCATACAACTTAATTCACCCAAATTTCCAGTAGCTCTTTCATATATAAATGATAGTGTGGTGGTCTCACAAAATAAAAATCAAACCAAAATAAAAACAAACAAAAGACGCTCCAAGTTTATGCGATAAAGTGCATTGATCGAAAAACATAAGTTAGACGTGTGCAAACCGAGAGTGTGTTGGTCCAGTGGGGTTGTCTTCACATCCCAAAGCTTATGGTCTTCACCATCCTTGGATAGCTCTTGGTGCATCTCCTCTAATCCCTGTGAAAAAAAACTTCAAAACACCGTTTCTCCCATTTCTTTTCTGTGGGGTGACATTAGTAGTGATGGACAAATAATTTGCTTGCTGCATATAATCCTTAAACAAAAATTCATATGAATGTCCAGAAAGTGTATAATGTTGTATGCCTACTTATAAACTCAATTGGATCAAAAATATTGAAGTTAAAAGTTCAAATAATGCATCAAACAAAATGGGACAGAATCTGTCCAGAAAAATAGCAGCAGCAAAACATATTTTTCTACCCTACTTAAATTTGTCGAATAATTCCGAAAACATTCATGCATACAGAGGATGAAAAGTTGCAACTGCAGTTCAAATATGAGCTCATTCGGAGTTACAGAATAAGAATTAAAAATCATACCGTGCACAGATTCGTGCAGTAATAAAATCTCTGAACGCTATAAGCAACTTTTTCAAACCAAAATGGGTAAAACTTGGCACTTTATTAAAAATTCCAGAAACTAAACTAAAAACTAAGTCTCTTGTCATAGCAAGAGGACACAAAGAAAATCTAAAATAAAAACAACCGGGTTGCCTCCCGTAAAGCGCTTTCTTTATAGCCATATAGTTAGACTTACTTACTTGGTATCAAGATGGTTGGAGTGAGGTGGCTTGGCATCCCCAAGCTTAAATTCTTGTACTTATTTGATATATGTAGGGTGAGCCTAGGGGTAACATCCCCAAGCTTGAGTTTTTGTCCCTCTTGATCTTGTTCATCACCCTCAACTCTTCCACCTTAAAATTCTCTTTACACAAAACTCATCATAAAACTTGATTAGAGGGGTTAGTGCCTCCATAAATTAAATCCACATAGGTACAGCAAAGACATATCATGAGTTGATTCTAAACATTTGCTACTGTTACTACGGTTGTGTAATGCTCCTTGATCCAAAGAACCACACAAAACACAAGTAATGAGAGCAATGCAAAATAAAGACATAATCTGTCAAAAACTGGACAACCCGTAAAGAGTGAATTTTCAGAGGCACTTACGTTGCTCAAATCAGATTTTTTTTAACTAATGTAATGTGTATTAATAACTGAAGATTTCTGTCGTAAAATTTCAGGTCAAATTCTTTTTTTGTGATTTTTAACATTTTTCGCAGTGAAGCTTAGGAATCTGTTTTCTGGACAGCCATGATAGTTTTAATGATGCTCACATAGGAACAAGAATTGAAATGCAAAAGAGAGCATCAAGAGAAAAATGTGAAACACTTTTAAGTCTAACCCACTTCCTATGCATTGGGATCTTGTAAGAAAATAAATCAATAAAGCACAAAGTGACTAGCATAGGAAGGCAAAGCAAGTGCAATTTCAAAACTTTCACCATAAAGAGAGGAGACTTAATATTTTTGAGATATATGAAGTCATGTCTCCCTCTCTCATAAAAACTTTCAATAGCATCATTGATAAACTCAACAATATAGCTATCACATGAAACATTATTATCATGATCCATAAGCATAACAGTACCATTACTCTCCACATAAGCATAATCATTAATAATAGTGGGAGTAAAAGTATCACATCCATCATTGTAATCATCTTAAATTGGAGGCATAGAATAATCATAATGAATTTTATCCTCAATAGTAGATGGACTGAAAATATCATATTCATCATTGTAGACATCATATATAGGAGGCATATCATAATCAACATAAACTATATCCTCAATAGTAGGTGGAGTGAAAATATCACAATCATTATAATCATCATAGATTGGAGACAAAGTATTATCAAAGCAAATTTTCTCCTCCAAAGCTGGGGAACTAAAAAGATCATTTTCATCAAAACTAGCTTCCCCAAGCTTAGACTTTTCCATAGCATTAGCAATAATGGTGTTCAAAGAATTTATAGTAATAACATTGCTACCATCAAGCAAATAATTTTCCATAGATTTTTTTAATTTTCTGCTCAAACACATCATGTCCTAATTCAAGATAAATTTCATAGAGCTCTCTAGTTTTTGTTGTTGTTTTCCATTATGCCTAACTAGTGAAATAAAAACAAGAAACAAAAAGATATAATTACAGAATCTAAAGGAAATAACTTCGAGCACTAACATGTCAGCAACAGTGCTATATAGCTAAGTAGCTAGAGGATGCGAGTACCTTTTACCTTACCTCCCCGGCAACGGTGCCAGAAAATAATGTGTTTAACCTTTGCGCGTTTTGCCCATTAGCCTTGTCCTCTCTACGAAGCTTTTAAAGAGTACCATTGGATTTTCTTAACGCATCCCACTTGGATAAGTCAAGAGGGGAAGTTTCGGACTTGATGTCCAGGACATCAATGATGATAGCCAGTAACCTCTATTTCTCTTTCTTATATTTCCCACTTCTATTTCTAGACCATCCTGTAAGAAACCGCCTAAGTTGGCGCACCTTATTCTACCATGTTTCCGTACGGGTCGGACCAGGATCGCTAGAAATCCATTCATTGCGTACCAAATCAAAAAATGATCCTTGATACGTCTCAAACGTGTCTATAATTTTTGATATTCCATGATTCTTTTATAATAAATGCTACATGTTTTATTTGCATTATATATCATTTTTATGCATTTTCTGGGACTAACGTATTAAAAAGATGCCACAGTGCCAGTTCCTGTTTTCTGCTATCTTTTTGTTTCAGAAAAGCTAGTTGGGAAATATATTCTCGAAATTAGACAAAATTTTACAGGGATAAGTTTTATGAAGATACGAAGACGGAGTCCAAAGGGAAGCCGAGGAGGCGACCGTGCCAGTTCCTGTTTTCTGCTATCTTTTTGTTTCAGAAAAGCTAGTTGGGAAATATATTCTCGGAATTAGACGAAATTTTACAGGGATAAGTTTTATGAAGATACGAAGACGGAGTCCAAAGGGAAGCCGAGGAGGCGACCCAGGGAGACCAGACGCCACCACGGCGCGACAGATTGTGGGGCCACGCCAGGGGGTTGTCTGGCACCCTCGGGTGGCCCCTCGCGCCGCCTCTTCGCCTATATATTCTCCTCGTAAAAAAACCCTAAAGACCCGAACACAATTCCATGAAAATTTCCGTCTGCGCCGTCGTCGTCAACCCTAGTTCGGGAGGATTCTGAAGCTCTTCCTAGCACTCTACCGAAGGGGAGATAACACCGGAGGCTCTACACCTCCATGCCTGCCTACGGACTGATGCGTGAGTAGTACACCACGGGACTACGTGTCCATAGAAGTAGCTAGATGGTAGTCTCTCAACTTTGTGCTATCATGTTTAGATCTTGTGAGCTGCCTAACATGATCAAGATCATCTTTATGTAATGCTACATGTTGTGTTTGCTGGGATCCAATGAATTGTGAAGTTATCATCAAGTTGTTCATCTTTTTAATTATCTCTATGTTATATTTATGATCTTGCATGCTCTCCGATGCTAGTAGATGCTTTGGCCAAGTAGATGCTAGTGTCTCCAAGAGGGGTATTTATGCTAGATAGTGGGTTCATGTCTCCGGTTGTCTGGGCTTGAATGACAGAAATGACTAAGGCTCTGGATGTGCTGTTGCCAGTAGGGAGAAAACAACTATGTTATGTCTACGTGTCGTTTGCATTGTTTACATTACACACTTTGCTTATTGCAATTATCTATTACTTGCAACTTAATACTTTCAGGAGACACGGATGTTATCCTGGGGGTGGATTATTAGTCATAGATGCAGCTAGCAAGCGGTCTATGTATTTTGTTGTAATACCCAATTAAATATTACAGTGAACTTGTTGTCATAATATGTGTTGTCATGGGCTTGCCATTTGTCAATTGCCCAGCTGTAATTTGTTTACCCAACATATATGTTTATCTGTTTTATGGAGAGACACCACTAGTGAACTGTGGACCCCGGTCCTTTCTTTTACACTGATAAAAACACCATTCCACTATTTCCTACACTCATTTCCTCGCTGTCCATTTTTTCATTTACATTTATTTTACACACCATACGTTTAATCATTTGTATTCGGTAAGCCAGAGAGATTGACAACCTTCCTGTTACATTGGGACAAAGTTGTTTGATTGTGTTTTGTGCTGGTCCACGTTGATCTACAAGCGCTAGAGTAGATTGACACCGTGTTGAATCTCTTCCAACTCCTACTGGTTCCATTAAACCTTGATTTTGTAATCAAAGGAAAATTTCCGCTACGCTGCTTCACACCTTCCTCTTGGGGTCCTAACGGGCGGTTGTACCTGCGTCAATCCTCACGTAACAAAGACAGTTCAAAAAAGGTAGCCTTATTACTTAGGTGAGCTTGATCACCAGAGTCAACCATCTATGTGCACGAGCTTTGGAATATGCCCCATCGCAAACTATACGCACTATTTATCTCACAAGAAAACATGCAATACAAATAATGCACTAGTATAGATCGACGCTATGTACACCCCTTTATGGAAACGACAACGGGAGGCGACTGTAAAACAAATTTTGCGCGTGACCAAAGCGAGTGCGAGCGCTGGGCCCTTGACGGGCCGACCACATTGGCAACGTGTAAATCTGTCGGCTTCATTTGCAACAGTTGTCTACTCATTTCCGTTGTTGATAATTGCTCATCGCACAAGGACAGTCTAAACAGCCTAGAGAGCCCACCCAGTGGCTCATAAGAGCTCCCCCATTCACGTGGCTCTCAATCTCACACTGTCTCCCAACCCTAGTCGCCACACACTCTCGGTGCTCTCCCACTAGTTCAGTAATCTCTGTGATGGCGTCCCCTGCCGGCTCATCTAGAAGCGGAGCTCACGTGGAGGAAGAGGCCTGACAGTAGCCGGCACATTAGCGTACGGAGCTACATGGAGCACAAGCATAGGCTGGTCTTGCAGCAGCAGGGTGCAACTTGGATGAACGCCACCGCGCCGAGCAGCGGGGTGCTCCGGTCTTTCGGCGTCGCGTATTGCGGCCCCCTTCCTCGCTTTGTGAACCAGCCGTCTCCCTCCTCGTACTTGTCCACTTCCTTGTCCTTGTCCTCGGACACGGAGGAAGATGATCGTGAGCTTGAGATCACGCGCCAACTTCGAGCGCGACGACGCCCTGCGTCATAAGGGCAAGGCCGACCTGGAAGCGGCTCTCCTCCTCTCCAACAACAAGTACCAGATCGAGCGCGCTGATGCGGCTACAAGAGCCCGTTCGGAACCCCAAGAGGAAGGTGTGAAGCAGCGTAGTAGCAAGTTTACCTTGAGAACAAAACCAAGGTTTATCGAACCAGTATGACTTGAGAGACTTCAACACAGTGTCAATCTATTCTGGCGCTTGTAGACTGACGTGGACCTGCACACAACACAAACAAACTATTTTGCCCCCAATGACTTCAGGAAGGTTGTCAATCTCCCCGTCTTGCTAAAAACAAATGATTAAACGTATGGTGTGGAAACAAATATAAATGCAAAAAGGAACAACGAGCAAATGATGATTGGAAGCTATGAAAATGGTGTTTTAATCAATGTATAAGCATGGACCGGGGTCCACAGTTCACTAGTGGTGTCTCTCCATAAAACAGATAAACATACATGCTGGGTAAACAAATTACAGCTAGACAATTGACAAATTGTGAGGGCATGACAATGCTATCATGACAAGCTATAGTTCACTGTAGTATTTAATTGGGAATTGCAAAAAAATAATACATAGACCACTTGCTAGCTGCATCTACGACTAATAATCCACCCCGGGATCGCTATCCAGCTTGTGACCCGAAAGTATTAAGTTGCAAGCAACAGATTATCGCAATAAGCAAAGTGAGTAATGTAAGTAATGAATATAACATCTAGAAATAAACACTGCTATTTTACCCCTAGTAGCAACAACACATCCAAAGTCTCTGTCGTTTCTGTCAACTCGAGCCCAGACAATTGGAAACATGAACCTACTATCTAGCATAAATACTCCATCTTGGAGATACGAGCAACTACTTGGCCAAAGCAACCACTTGGATCGGAGAGCATGCAATATCATAAAATAAAACATAGATATATTGATGAACAAATTGATCATAACTACAATTCATCAGATCCCAGCAAACACAACATGTAGTATTACAGAAAGATGATCTTGATCATGTTAGGCAGCTCACAAAATCTAAATATGGAGGCACAAGGAGAAGAGACAACCATCTAGCTACTGCTATGCGACCGTAGTCCAAAGATGAGCTACTCACACGTCACTCCAGAGGCAGGCATGGTGGTGTAGATGCCTCTGGTGACGATCTCCCCCTCCGGCAGGGTGTCAGGAAGAGCTTCAGAACCCTCCCGAAGTAGGGTTTGCGACGGCGGCGGCCTCGGATATCTTTCTAGAATATGGTCAGGTGTTTTAGGTTTTTGGGTCAAAGGCAATTTATAGGCGAAGAGGCTACGCAAGGCGACGCCGGAGGGTCCCAGGAGACCCCCAGTCACGGGCTCACCCTTGGCCACGCCTGGCCCCATCCTGGAGGCTGTGAGGCCCTCCTGGCTCTGGTCTTAGGGCCCAGTCTTTGTTCCAATGAAAAATAAATCTCCGTAATTTTCAGGGAATTCCAAGTATATTTCCGTACTAGCTTTTATGAAACAAAAATACAGCAGAAAACAGGAACTGGCACTGGGCATCTTGTTAATAGGTTAGTCCCTAAAAATGCATAAAAATGATATAAAACTATAAATAAAACAAGTAGCATTGATATAAAATAAGCATGAAACAATCAAAAATTAGAGATATGTTTGAGACGTTTCACGCGCTGATGGGGCTGTGTTCAAGTCTGACCTCAGGGCTGCGCAACGACGACAAGGGGGAGGTTCTAGAGGCGACGGTGTCGCTAGAGGAGGCCCACACTATCTTCATCATCGGCGACGCTATGTGAGCTCACCTCGTCTAAGGTAAGACACATGCCAGATCTAATTATATGTGTTTGTGGTTAGTTTGCTATGTTTAGACATTAAATTTTGCTAAATATATGTATGCCAGATCTAGTCATAAGTATTTACAGTTAGTTTGCTCTCTAAGACTATAAATTTAATTAAACATTTTTTTTGAAACCTTATACTGTGGGGGAGCCCCCCATAGCCTCACTTTATTTCAAACGCACAACATATTTACAGAGTATTTACAATACTTACATGGGAGAAATCCCTATACTTAAGCAGGGTAATCTCCTGGAAGAAGCAAGCTTTCCATCCTTGGAAGGTTGATCTAATCTAAAGATATAAACGGTGAGACACATTGAGCGCACCACAACGATTTGAGCTTTCTGGCCATCCGATCATTTCCGCTCCGCGCCTCCGCACCGTCCGATCCTTGCCGGTTCCTGGAGCCTGCATGAACAGGGATTCGCAAAGTCGCTAACCGTACCAATCTTCGTGCACCCATTCTCGCTGACGCCCTCTCCGATGCCCCTGGAGCCCGAGGGCCCACCCATCGGCCTCACGTTGCGTGTTTAATCAGTGTGGCGGAGGAGCGAGAGTGGCAGAGATTCGGAGCGCGTTCGTCCCATTGGCTGATTTTGTTCATTTACCGTTTTAGGTTTTATTGAGTGCACTGCGTGCCCGTCCGGGATATCGATCGTCGTACTCGGTTCCTCGCTCCTCTATCTCGCTGACGGTGGGTCCGTTCCTTTCCGAGGTCCACATGTCGGTTGGTCGAGACGTTGCGTCGCCTATCTTTTCCATGCATGTGTAGCCCCTGCGTATTTTTTACAGTACATCGGGGCACTCTCGGTATTTCGCACGATCGTCGGGTACGTTGCACTGTTCGTGATTTCAGGTGAAATTCAGGACCAATTTCTCTGTCCCAGCTGGCCTCCCTCCATTCGTCGGCGGGTACGTTGCACTGTGCGGCAGCCAGAGGACTTTCAGGCCCCTTTCCTGTGTCCTAGCTGGCATCTCAAAATTGGTGCCATTGAGACGGAACCGACCTAAATACAGTGGTTCAGGGGCACGGTAGGGAAATATATCGGGCCCTTCTTCGATCCTCTCAATGGTGTCTCGCTATTGGTTAGTTCCTACAGTACGTTGGGGGCACGATCGGGTTTTCGTCGTTGATTGCCGCGTACACTGTAGACGTGTGTATTGATACGTCCATTTTGCATCACTATTTTATATCATAATTTACTGCTATTCATCGATATATTTCATATTTAGAAGTGTTACTTATGTTATTTTACCTATTTTGCATGTTTGATGAATAATGGAGAATTGGACACCGGAGTCAGGATTCTGCTGGAAAAAGCACCGTCGAGATGCACTATTTCTGAAGATCAATAAATCGAAGGAGACATATGGAAGTCCTATTTTACCAGATGGAGGAGGCCAAAAGGGGAGGCTGAGAAGGGCCAAGGTGGGCCCTCCTCACCAGCTGGCGTGGGGGCCCCCAGCCGCGCCGCAGGTGGTTTGGGGGCCCTGGCCCACCTCAGCCGTCCCCCTTCGCGTACTTGACCCCCTCGGAACCCTAACACACGAGGAGGCCATCGAAATATTCCGCCGCCTCCACGAGGCGGAAAACACCAGAGAGCGAAAAGCTCCCCTGCAGGAAGAAATCTGCCGGGGGAAATTCCCTCCCGGAGGGGGAAATCGTCGCCATCATCACCGTCATCGAGCTGGACTTCATCGGGATCATCATCATCATCTCCACCGCCAACACCATCATCACCGCCGCTGCACCCGTCTCCGTTGTAACATCTAGGGCTGAATCTTGTCTATTTCATAGGGGAAACTCTCCCGGTGTTGATTACTCTTGTTATTGATGCTATTGGGTGAAACCATTGGACTAAGGTTTATGTTCAGATTGTCACCTCTGATCATGTTCCGTATGATGTCTTGTGAGTAGTTCGTTTAGTTCTTGAGGACATGGGAGAAGTCTTGATGTTAGTAGTGAACTATGTTGAGTAATATTTAATGGTTTGATGCTTAAGTTGTGGTGTTATTCTTCTAGTGGTGTCATGTGAACGTCGACTACATGATACTTCACCTTTATGGGCCTAGGGGAATGCATTGTGTATTCGTTTGCCAATTGTGGGGTTGCCGGAGTGACAGAAACCTGAACACCCGTTGGTATATCGATGCATGAGGGATAGCAGGATCTCAAAGTTTAAGGCTGTGGTTAGTTTATCTTAATTACTTTCTTGTATTTGCGGATGCTTGCAAGGGGTATAATCACAAGTATGTATTAGTCCTAGGAAGGGCGGTGCATTAGCATAGGTTCACCCACACAACACTTATCAAAACAATGAAGATTAATCAACTATATGAAGCGAAAGCACTTGACAATATTCCCGTGTGTCCTCAAGAACGTTTGGTCATTATAAGTACAACAACCGGCTTGTCCTTTGCTGTAGAAAGGATTGGGCCACTCGCTGCAACTATTATTACTGCATTTTATTTACTTGTACTTTATTTATCTGTCATATCAAAAACTCCTAAAAACTTGTCTGTGAGCATTTACAGTGAATCCTTCATCAAAACCGCTTGTCAACACCTTCTGCTCCTCGTTGGGTTCGACACTCTTATTTATCGAAAGTACTACGATACACCCCCTATACTTGTGGGTATCAAGACTATTTTCTGGCGCCGTTGCCGGGGAGTGTAGCGCTATTGGTAAGGGAAACATTTATTGTACGTGCTGTTTTTATTTTTGCCTGCTGCTATATCTCATTATGGAGGGGTCTTCTCTTGAATTCCTATTTGGGAAAACAACTACCACTGCTAAGGTAGTAGAGGAGGCGCCAGATGAGCAGGTAATACCGTTCAAAATTCCTATGAAAATTGTTGAACGTGTCACAAATAACCGCTATGCAGGAGATGGAACTGTCCATCCTGGAGATCATTTGTTATTTCTGCATGAATTGTGCGAGTTATTTAAGTGTGCAGGTATCTCGATGGGAGAAGTTAAGAAGAAATTATTCTCTCTATCACTGTCTGGTAAAGCTGCACATTGGTATAAACTGCTGAAGAATGGGTATTCTCTTGGATGGGAGGAAATTGTACCTCTCTTTTACTCCAAATTCTATCCTCCAAGTGAGATTCATAAGGATCGGAACCTCATATATAACTTCTGGCCCTATGATGGAGAGAGTATCGCTCAAGCGTGGGGGAGATTGAAGGCATTAATGCTCAAATGTCCCATTCATGAGCTTCCTGGTAATATTGTTATTGATAACTTTTATGCAAGACTCTCCTTTCAAGATAAAACTCTATTGGATACCACTTGTGCTGGATCGTTCACTCGTAATAAAGAAGAGTTTAAGTGGGACCTTCTTGATCGGATTCAGGAGAACACTGAAGGATGGGAGAATGACAAAGGTAGGGAGTCAGGTATAAGCTATGACTTTGAGTGTGTTAAAAATTTTATGGATACTGATGATTATCGCAAAATTAGCACTACTTATGGTCTTGACTCTCAAATTGTTGCAAACTTTTATAAAGCCTTTGCTTCCTATTTCGGTTTGCCGAAGGAGGGTTTTAAAAATTATCATGAACCATATAAAGATGAATCTGTTTCTCATATATCTAAAGGTGTTGAGGTTAATGTTGCTGATCGCATTATTCCAGAACCTTATATTGAAAAAGTTCCTTTTCCTAATAAGATTAAGGAACATACTATCATAACTGGTGTTGTTAGTAAAAGTAATAAGAAAACTACCAAACCTGATGAGCAAATAACTGTTGAACCTGTTGTAGCATTGGTTAAAGATCTTGTCACTGAAAATTTAGAAGATAGACACATTATCTTTTGTGAGGATGCTTCTAATATTGTCTCACATCCTAAAAGTTCTAGGAAGTCTAGTGTTCCTGTGCTTTCTGTTGGATAGGTGATCATTGCTATTATGGTTTATGTGATATTGGTGCAAGTTCTAGTGCTATTCCTTATGAGCTTTACAGGGAAATTATGCACGAAATTGCTCCTTGTAAACTTGAAGAGATTGATGTGGTTATTCAGCTTGCTAATAGGGAAACTATCTCTCCAATTGGTATCATTAGAGATGTCGAAGTCCTTTGTGGTAAGACTAAATACCCTGCTGATTTTCTTGTACTTGGGTCGGCTGCCAATGATAGTTGTCCTATTATTTTTGGTAGACCTTTTCTGAATACTTGTGGTGCTGTTATAGACTGTAAGAAAGAGAAAATCTTTACTAAATTTGCTGGTGAATCTTATGAATTCAATTTCTCTAAATTTGCTAAAGCACCTTATGAAACTGAATTGCCTAGTGAGGATTTTGAAATTGCTCAACTTGCATCTATTGTTCTTGCTCCTAACAATGCTTTGCAGCAACATATGGAGAATCATGAAAGTGAGAACTTCAGGGAAGAAAGGAATGAGCTTGATGAAGTATTCCTTCGTCAACCTATGCTCAAACACAATTTACCTGTGGAAGATTTGGGTACCACAATGCCACCCAAGGAGGATCCTGTTTTTGATTTGAAACCTCTGCCTGATAATCTTAAATATGCTTATATTGATGATAAGAAAATATATCCTGTTATTATCAGCTCTAAACTTTCAGGTACAGAGGAGGAAAGGTTATTGGGAGTGTTGAGGAAACACCGCGGAGCTATGGGATATACTCTTGATGACCTGAAGGGAATTTCTCCTACTATATGTCAGCACGCCATCAACATGGAACCTGATGCAAAGCCTGTTGTTGAGCATCAGCGTCGTTTAATACCCAAGATGAAAGAAGTGGTAAGAAATGAGGTATTAAAACTTCTTGAAGCTGGTATTATTTATCCTATTGCTGATAGTAGATGGGTAAGTCCTGTGCATTGTGTTCCTAAGAAAGGAGGAATTACCGTTGTTCCTAATGAAAATGATGAACTAATTCCTCAAAGAGTAGTAGTTGGTTATAGGATGTGCATTGATTTTAGAAAGGTTAACAAAGTAACTAAGAAAGATCATTATCCTTTGCCTTTTATTGATCAAATGCTTGAGAGGTTGTCCAAGAAAACTCACTTTTGTTTCCTTGATGGGTATTCTGGGTTTTCTCAAATTGCTGTGAGAGCGCAAGATCAAGAGAAAACTACTTTTACTTGTCCTTATGGAACTTATGCTTATAGACGTATGCCTTTTGGTTTATGTAATGCTCCTGCTACTTTTCAAAGATGCATGTCTGCTATTTTTCATGGCTTTTGTGAGGAAATTGTGGAAGTCTTCATGGACGATTTCTCCGTCTATGGAACTTCCTTTGATAATTGTTTGCACAACCTTGACAAAGTTTTGCAGAGATGTGAAGAAACTAGCCTTGTTCTTAATTGGGAGAAATGCCACTTTATGGTTAATGAAGGAATTGTTCTTGGACATAAAATTTCTGAAAGAGGTATTGAAGTTGATCGAGCTAAAGTGGAGGCAATTGAAAAGATGCCTTGTCCCAAAGATGTTAAAGGTATTCGTAGTATTCTTGGTCATGCTGGTTTTTATAGGAGGTTTATTAAAGATTTCTCTAAAATTTCCAAGCCTCTTACTAATCTTCTTCAAAAAGATGTACCTTTGTTTTTGATGATGATTGTAAGGAAGCTTTTGAAACTTTGAAAAAGGCTTTAATCACCGCTCCTGTAGTTGAACCACCTGATTGGAATTTACCTTTTGAAATTATGTGTGATGCTAGTGATTATGCTGTAGGCGCTGTTCTTGGGCAGCGAGTAGATAAAAAGTTAAATGTTATTCATTATGCTAGTAAAACTCTTGATTCTGCTCAAAAGAATTATGCCACTACTGAAAAAGAATTTCTAGCTGTAGTTTTTGCTTGTGACAAATTTCGACCCTACATAGTTGATTCGAAAGTCACTATTCATACTGATCATGCTGCAATTAGATACCTTATGGAAAAGAAAGATGCTAAGCCAAGGCTTATTAGATGGGTACTTCTTTTGCAAGAATTTGATTTGCATATCATAGATAGAAAAGGTGCTGAAAATCCTGTTGCTGATAATTTGTCTAGATTGGAAAGCATTCCTTATGATCCTATTCCTGTTAATGATAGCTTTCCAAATGAACAATTGGCTGCAATAAGTGTAAGTTCGCGAGATAGTCCTTGGTATGCTGATTATGCTAACTTTATTGTTTCCAAGTACTTGCCTCCAACCTTTTCAGCTCAGCAAAGAAGGAAATTCTTTTATGACTTGCGGCATTACTTTTGGGATGACCCACACTTATATAAAGAAGGAGTCGATGGTATTATGCGAAGATGTGTTCCTGAATATGAACAACAGGAAATACTGAGGAAATGCCATGGAAGTGCTTATGGAGGGCATCACGCTGGAGATAGAACTGCGCAGAAAGTTCTACAATCAGGTTTTTATTGGCCTACCCTCTTTAAGGATGCAAGAAAGTTTATTTTATCTTGTGATGAATGTCAAAGGGTTGGTAATATCTCTAGACGCAATGAAATGCCTATGAGTTATTCTCTTGTTATTGAACCATTTGATTGTTGGGGATTCGACTTCATGGGTCCTTTTCCTTCTTCACAAGGTAATACTCATATACTTGTTGCTGTTGATTATGTCACTAAATGGGTAGAAGCTATACCTACTAAAAGTGCTGATGGTGAGACCTCTTTAAAAATGCTTCAAGATGTCATTTTTCCTAGGTTTGGTGTACCTAGATATCTTATGACTGATGGAGGTTCTCATTTTATCCATGGTGGTTTTAGAAAGACTCTTGCTAAATATGGTGTTAATCATAGAATTGCTTCAGCCTATCATCCTCAAACTAGTGGACAAGTAGAATTGTCAAATAGGGAGATTAAATCTATCTTGCAAAAGACTGTTAATAAATCTAGAAAAAATTGGGCTAGTAAGTTAAATGATGCTTTATGGGCTTATAGAACTGCTTATAAGAACCCCATGGGCATGTCTCCTTATAAAATGGTTTATGGTAAAGCTTGTCACTTGCCTTTAGAATTAGAACACAAAGCTTATTGGGCAGTGAGAGAACTTAATAGAGATTTTAAACTTGCCGGTGAGAAAAGGTTGTTGCATTAAGTTCTTTAGATGAATGGAGAAGTGAGGCTTATGAAAATGCTAGACTCTTTAAAGAAAAAGTTAAGAGATGGCATGATAGGAGAATTCTTAAAAGAGAATTTAATGTTGGTGAGAAAGTTCTATTGTATAGGTCTCGTCTCAGATTTTTTGCAGGAAAGTTACTCTCAAAATGGGAAGGACCATTTGTTATTGTGGAGGTGTATCGTTCAGGTGCAATAAAAATTGCTTCATTGAAAGATAACTCTACACAAGTGGTAAATGGTCAAAGACTCAAGCATTATATTTCTGGAGATTCTATTAATGAAGAGGTTGATACAATTAAAGTGGTGACTCCGGAAACTTTCATTGAAGAACATTTTTCTGGGACTGCAGAATTCGATTCGAATAGGTAACAGTTTCGGTAAGAAAAGTTTCGCGAATAACTTTCTAGAAGATATTTTCGTCGTTTTTATTAAATATGGAAAAATAAGAGACCGAACCGGATGGGAGACGGCACCCGTGGTGCCCAAACCATAGGTCGGCGCGGTGGGCCCCCCAGCCGCGCCGCCTGGTGGTTTGAGCACCCCGGAGCTCGTCTCCGATCAGGTTTCCTCCTGTACCTTCCTTATGTTGTAAAACTTTTTGCTATATAACTCACCCGAACCCCCGAGGTTCGTATCTCGCCTTTTCATCGTGTTTCGTTTCGAGCTGTTTCTGTCCAGATATTGTTTTCAGATTTAGAAGCGCCATGGTCTCCAACAACAACAACAAGGGCAAGGAGCCTTTGGAAGACGAGACTCAAGACCCCAAGCTGAAGGAGGAAGTCAAGAGCAAAGATGAAAGCGTCATGAAGGAAGTAAAGGGGATGCCGTCAACAAAGGGAGAACAGCCTGCAGTCAGGAAGCCCACCTTTGTGGGATCGGTTAACGCTCAACGTGCTTTTTCTCATAACCTGCAGGGAGCAATACCACCTATTCCGGACTACAGCTCTTTTCCGGCAGTGACGGAAGTACTTCGAGTTACAGATGAGTTCTGTGATCAATACCGAGCCCTGCGGAGGGAGGTGGAAATACTCCAGGAAGAGAATATCAGACTCCGCCGAATGCTGGAACGGTTTCTTACTCCAATCCAAGTCATACCGCCACCACCACCGAAGGAGTAATTCATCATAAGTATTGGCATCCCCTTGGTTTGTTCCAAGCTTGGGGGAGTGCCGCGGTATCACATCATTATCTTTACCTTTTACTTTTCCATAAAGTCATATCGTGAGTAGGGAAGTTATCTTATATGATGGTTTGCAATGTGGAAGTATCTCTCTTTTAGTTGGTTATCTATGTATCCCTTGGTGTGAGTTGCCGTTATGAAATATTAATGAGAAGTTTTATCATTTACTTTCTGCATACTTTATTTTAGCTTGCAATTCTCTTTCATATTGATAACCTTGTTGTTAGTATAGGGATCACTTTTTAGAGCACCAAGTTAATCTTTTTGGTTTTGGCAAACTTAGCATTGGTCAGTAGTAGACAATACTTTGAGACTTAAGTAGAGAGAGGGAGTGCATGCAAATATATTATTCCATGATCTTTCTTTCTTTGTAGCTCATAAGCTTAGTATTCTTAAGTTAAACTATTTGTGCTTCTAAGGAAGATTGCATGATTATTCTTATCACTTGTATAATTGTTTGTATCCCTCAACTCTTATGCTTGCTACATAACCTTGCTAGCCAAAGACCTGTATCGAGAGGGAATGCTTCTCATACATCCAAACCTTGAGCCAAACCATTGCCATTCGAGTCCACCATAACTTCCTACTATATGGTATTTTGCGCCATTCCAAGTAAATACTTCATGTGCTACCTTTAAATTATTCAAAACTTATTACTCCTAGTTTTGTGTCACTGTTTATTAGCTCATGAGGGTTCTGTAGAGTTTCTCTAGCACTTTTGTCAAACAGACTTTCACCAATGGACTAGTGGCATATACACCGCTTATCCAACAATTTGCAAAAAGAGCTGGCAAATGGGGTGCCCAGTCCCAATTAACTACAACTTTCATTAATAATTCTCTTCACATGTTTTGCCCTGATTTATCAGTAAGCAACTTAATTTGCAAATAGACACTCCTCCATGGTATGTGAATGTTGGAAGGCACCCGAGGATTCGGTTAGCCATGGCTTGTGTAAGCAAAAGGTTGGGAGGAGTGTCAACTATAAAGAAACTAAAATACATGTGTAAACAAAAGAGAAGAGGGATGATCTACCTTGCTGGTAGAGATAACGTCCTTCATGGGAGCCGCTCTTGAAAGTCTGGTTGACAAGGGGTTAGTGTTCACTTTACTACGATTCGTTGACAACGACATACATAGCTCAAACAACTATTTTCATACTCTCTATATGCTTTGCAAAACTTAAAAGCTCTAGCACATGATTTAATCCCTGCTTCCCTCTGCGAAGGGCCTATCTTTTACATTATTGTTGAGTCAGTAAACCCATTCCTCTCTATCTCAAGCAAGCATTTGAGTTGTTGAGATCCAATTAGTTATATGTGTTGATACTTCTAATCATATCTCTCATTTCCTTGTTTCGCACAATAGCTTTTATCCGAATGAATATAACTTTGAAAGTTATCAATGACTGTAAGGAGACTGTTATGATTAAGGCATGTAAGTTCTGCTATATAAGCTCTGATATAAAGACTCTTCTCGAAAGATAAGTATGATCTGTTAATTGTTCTCTGACCAAGAGTTTAAGTTTGCCTTCACCAATCATGGTTCTCTTTATGCACTTCATCGTGGTTCCCTTTACTTATTTCAAGTTAGATTATATGAAGGGAAGTTGCTGTCTAGAATGACTTGTGTATCAATGAATGTGATGCTTCTTGTCCGTATTTTATTTATCGACACTTTGCTCCATAAACTTGTGGTCATGTTTACTGAGCTCAGTTTTCGCTTGGGGACAAGCGAGGTCTAAGCTTGGGGGGGTTGATACGTCCATTTTGCATCACTATTTTATATCATAATTTACTGCTATTCATCGATATATTTCATATTTAGAAGTGTTACTTATGTTATTTTACCTATTTTGCATGTTTGATGAATAATGGAGAATTGGACACCGGAGTCAGGATTCTGCTGGAAAAAGCACCGTCGAGATGCACTATTTCTGAAGATCAATAAATCGAAGGAGACATATGGAAGTCCTATTTTACCAGATGGAGGAGGCCAAAAGGGGAGGCTGAGAAGGGCCAGGTGGGCCCTCCTCACCCTGGCGCGGGGGCCCCCAGCCGCGCCGCCAGGTGGTTTGGGGGCCCTGGCCCACCTCAGCCGTTCCCCCTTCGCGTACTTGACCCCCTCGGAACCCTAACACACGGAGGCCATCGAAATATTCCGCCGCCTCCACGAGGCGGAAAACACCAGAGAGCGAAAAGCTCCCCTGCAGGAAGAAATCTGCCGGGGGAAATTCCCTCCCGGAGGGGGAAATCGTCGCCATCATCACCGTCATCGAGCTGGACTTCATCGGGATCATCATCATCATCTCCACCGCCAACACCATCATCACCGCCGCTGCACCCGTCTCCGTTGTAACATCTAGGGCTGAATCTTGTCTATTTCATAGGGGAAACTCTCCCGGTGTTGATTACTCTTGTTATTGATGCTATTGGGTGAAACCATTGGACTAAGGTTTATGTTCAGATTGTTATTCATCATCATATCACCTCTGATCATGTTCCGTATGATGTCTTGTGAGTAGTTCGTTTAGTTCTTGAGGACATGGGAGAAGTCTTGATGTTAGTAGTGAACTATGTTGAGTAATATTTAATGGTTTGATGCTTAAGTTGTGGTGTTATTCTTCTAGTGGTGTCATGTGAACGTCGACTACATGATACTTCACCTTTATGGGCCTAGGGGAATGCATTGTGTATTCGTTTGCCAATTGTGGGGTTGCCGGAGTGACAGAAACCTGAACACCCGTTGGTATATCGATGCATGAGGGATAGCAGGATCTCAAAGTTTAAGGCTGTGGTTAGTTTATCTTAATTACTTTCTTGTATTTGCGGATGCTTGCAAGGGGTATAATCACAAGTATGTATTAGTCCTAGGAAGGGCGGTGCATTAGCATAGGTTCACCCACACAACACTTATCAAAACAATGAAGATTAATCAACTATATGAAGCGAAAGCACTTGACAATATTCCCGTGTGTCCTCAAGAACGTTTGGTCATTATAAGTACAACAACCGGCTTGTCCTTTGCTGTAGAAAGGATTGGGCCACTCGCTGCAACTATTATTACTGCATTTTATTTACTTGTACTTTATTTATCTGTCATATCAAAAACTCCTAAAAACTTGTCTGTGAGCATTTACAGTGAATCCTTCATCAAAACCGCTTGTCAACACCTTCTGCTCCTCGTTGGGTTCGACACTCTTATTTATCGAAAGTACTACGATACACCCCCTATACTTGTGGGTCATCATGTATATATACCCTTCCAGCCTCCTTATCCTTTCCACCGTCCCCATTTTCTTCTTGCTTCTCTGCTTTTTATTTTGCTTCGGCCGGTGATGGAGGATATGTTCAATTTGCTTACTCCTCGTCGGCGTCGGCCGTTGTTCATGCACGGTCGAGTTTTTATCACATTTGTTTATGTGTTGCTTTTTATTCTTGCATCCTCCGTTTTGTTTTGATGGATGCGTTTTATTCTCGCTTCCTATTTTTCTCCTCGATGTTTCCGTTTTAGTTTTTTCGCTGTTTTCGATTGTTCTGTTTTTTGGTTTCGGGCTGCGCCGGAGCCATTTTGTTCATCGGTTTTTCTTCCACGTGTGCTTCGCTCCCTCTTGTGAGCCAGGGTTTCCTACCATCACGAGGTTGACTCCTTTCTTCGGTCGGGCGATTCGGAGATTCGGAGCAGGTATGGGTGGTACTTTTGCCTTAATATGATTTGTTTATTTCTTGTGAAAGCTTTTGTCTCACGGGAGAGAGAATCAATCGTGCTGTTGTAGTTGATATATGATATGTTTGTACTGTTTGTTTTTCGTGTTTGTGTTGTTAGGTTCTTTCGCTTCACAGGAAGACACGAGGTTCTCGCTCGGGCGCGTTCCGGACAAGGTTTCCTTTTGGGCCTACGCGAGTCGGCTTCACGTTTGTCGAGTTCAGCGGTTGAGAGGGCTAGAAAGCTCAAGCCGTCACGAAGGAGTAGGCGAGATGGGAAACTGTGGAGGGGTGGAGAGACCCATACCGGATGGGCAGATAGCTCATGCCGACTCGAGGGAGCCGGCAAGATCGGTAAGTGGCCGTTATGTATAAGGTACATACAAACAGTGACCATTACGTATCGGATAGACCGTCCCTTGAAAAATAGTACTCTTAACTATTCAGCACCGCCAATGGTAACGTATCCGGTTGGGTTTTGACGTCGTGGTCTTTTTGTTGGTTGTTTTATTTGTTTGCAAGTCGTCGTTGTATTGGTCTATCGTTTTTCTGGTTAAGGTTAGTTCCGTTGAGATTGGTTTGGGATTTGTTACCGTGTTTTTTTCTGTTCTTCGTTTTTCATTCATGTTGTTGTCCGTCCACTGGATCCGTGTTATTTAGTAGTTGGATGGTCTTGTGGTGTACTCATGTGTTCATCTATTTTTTTGGTCCTTCCTTCCATTTTGAAGCCAGCTTCGTTTTCTTGTCGTTTATGTTTTGTTTTATTCCGTTCATGATTTGTTTCCTGTTTTCAGTTGTATATCATTGGGTTTCCTTTTGTTTGGGGGCGAACTGTTCTCTTATTTGTCGTAGTTTTTGGTTTCACGATTTAAAGTACCGCACCGCAAGGCTCAGCACAGCGGAAGAACTAGATTTGTGTGTCCTTTTACTTACTGTTGTTGTGTTCGATTTGTTAGTTTGCTGGTTTAGTTGTCGTCCTGACTGTGTTTTTTCTGTTAGCGACTTTGTGAATCCCTGTTCATGCCGGCTCCAAGAACCGGCGGGGATCGGACGGTGCGGAGGTGCGGAGCGGGAAAGGTCGGATGGCCAGAAAGCTCAAATCGTTGTGGTGCGCTCAATGATTCTCACCGTTTATATCTTTAGATTTCAGAAATAGTATTGTGCCTCTATCTTTCTGTAGCTTTGGCATGAAAAAACTTGGTATAAATTTTGCTAAGCATTTTATGCCAAATCTAGTTATAAGTTTTTACAGCTAGTTTTCTCTGTTCAGACTAAACATTTTTCTAAGCATTCTCTGCCATATCTAGTTATAAGTTTTTACAGTTAGTTTGATCTCTTTAGACTATAAATTTTTGCTAAGCATTGTATGGCAGATCTAGTTATAAGTGTTTACAGTTAGTTTGCTCTGTTTTGAAAATTAATTTTGCTAAGCATTGTCTGTTTGTTCTTAGTTGTAAGATAAGGCGAGGACGAAGTCTGAAGACCTTGCGGCAGCCATTAAGACGTAGGAGTGGGGCTCCATACACGGTGCACCGAAGCCGGCATCTTCAGAAGCAAGACTTTTGTGAAGTTGTATATCAGGCGTAGTAAAATAGAGAAAAATTGGTGGCCGTCTAGTCGCAGGACGGCAGGAGCGGGGCTGTGTCGACGGCGCAGCCGGATTCACCGTGATTTGTTTCCTCCAGCTCTCATTAGAAACTGTTGTAAGTTAATCTCTATATCTGATGTAACGAATTTAACCAACGGTTACATATTATGACCTTTGAGCATATAAGGGTAACGGTGCAAAACTCGGTCGCAATTAGGGCCCTTCACATCAGTTACGAGGCTCGGGCAATGTAGCGTCTTTCCGTCGCCGATGAGAGTTTTGACCCCTATCAATAAATTTGTTCTGTACTAATGACGAGTGAGTTATTGATATACATGCTTTCAGCTCGGATGTACAAAATCTTTCAAAGAAATCTAGGATAGACAAAGCATATGTTTGAGGCATATCCTGGTAGTTGTGCTTCTGTGCCTTACTACCTTCTCTTCAGCTCGTACTTCTTTTATTTCTGAAGTTGTATGCAGACCGTAATAAAAACAAAAGGATTGATGGTGGAGGTGTTAGCTATGTGGCCCCCTTCGGATATCATGGTGTCTAAAATGACAAGGTATATTTAAAAGCGTCTGCACTGCATAAAGAATAAATTTTTGTTCCTAAGTCCACAAGTTGCCGAGTTGAACATCTCCAAAACTAAAATGACACCTAATACTAGAATGTACAACTACCCAGTTTTCGTTGGATGAAGAATTAACCGTCAGAATCACCCAATTAGAAAAGATTTTCCGAACAATCTTTTCTTTCAGGACAAATATTATAGATCACGGAATCATTACACAACAACTAGAAAGTGAGAGAAAACAATGATCAGAGTAAAACCACAAAGCTACCTCCTAAAACTAAAGCAAAGAGTCCTTAGATGCGTTGGTCTCTTGTTTTTCGATTAGCTCGTATCTTCTCTGCCTTGCCAGTGTAGCAGCGGCAGAAAGAAAGGAACAACATGACTATGTTCACCCAAAAACAGATATTTGAATTTCTGTCAAGGTATTTGAACAAGCAATAAGCACCCTCCTGTGTGGCGAGATCAAATAATCATTGAAGGAGTAAAAATATCAACCACTTATGATATTCTACTTTAGAGCTCTATACTTCAAGGTTATATGAACATATATAAAAGAAAGAGCGACACACAGCACAATGCAGCGTATGTATATTTTCATAGGTTTACTAATCTTTGGTGCTTCCCACTCACACATGTACGTACTATACAGGTTCACGACAGGAATTTAAAAAATGGTAAAAAGGCAATTATTGGAACAGGTATTTCACATGAAAATAACTATAGAAAAAAAGACCTTCATTGTTTCTTATTCTATCTCGCACAACAATCAAAATAATTATAGCGCCGAAGACTTGTTTTTAAGATAAACAAAAAAATCCAAAATCCAAATTTTTCTATCGAGATAGTCAATCAACATAATAGTTTATATAATGTAGTACACATAAAACTAGACTTGAAACATAAGTTTTGTGTTAACAAAAATAAATAATTGGAATGTACCCGTAAAATAGTTACTCACCGACAAATGGTATATCAGTATGAGTAACTGGTTTATAACACTAATAATGTACTACAAAAATAACACAATTAAGTCTGACATACTGAAGTTAACAACTGAGATAATAATCTTGCATGCAATGTTCTGAATAGAAAGACAAGACATGACATAAAAAAAATAAGTCCAATGCTTGTTTACAAATATCACAAGATCTCCCTTTGCTTACAATTAAAATTAATGAGAAAATAAAATCTACAATAGAATATACCTATAACTTTTCTATAAAGAAAAAAAAACCTCTAACAAATAACTATTCTCTCTCAGTTTCGAGTTCTCACAATTTTTTCACTCCTCTAAATCTAGCAAAAAATTTGGATATGTACACATGAGAAAAATTGAAACACGCTAGCCTGATCTAGTTAAATATATATGCATCTACTGATAGATCATCCTACTTTTTGTTTCGTGCATGTCTATAAGTCGGACAAAATGTAAACCAGACTAGTACGTGTGTGAATAATTCGATCAAACATGGCAAGCGGCTCTTCGATTCGACATATTTTCTCTCACGTCTTCCATACACATATCACGCCATTGTTGTACAATGTCCTCGGAGATGTTCATGGCATCTATGGATACCCCTAAATTCCACGCCTTGAGAACCCAACAGCGTATAGGCCATTTTTGCCTTTCCACTCTTTTGATTTTTTCGGGAATCCATCTTTATCTGAGAAAAAATCATTTTCCTGTGTATACGAGGCAAAATAATTTTAGTATGGTTTATTTAAATATAAAATTTGAATAGGTGAGTAGGTTATGTGTATACCTTCAGCCAATAAGGTACATTACTTCTATAACCGGTGGCAAGGATAACAACGTCGAAGTTCTCAATTCTTCCGTCAATAAACTCCACGTCGTGATCATGAAAACGCCGCATCGCAGGGAAAACCTTTATCAAAGAAAAATTAGGATTCTAAAGAGTTTATGGGAGTAGACATAACTAAATTATTAGTAATAACAAAACATGGAATTACCTGTATATTCCCAGATTTAATCCTGGCTATGGTTCCGACGTCGAGTACTGGTGTTTTTCCAGACACGGCCTTGAGCTCCATTGGGCCAAGGCTGGGTCGAGCGATGCCAAGGCGAGCCGTATCACCTATAATGAGGCGTGCCATCATGAGGAGAATCCGATCCACTGTCTGTACATGGAACCACCTGAGAAGCCACATAGACATCCCAAAAGTTGATCGCCCTAACATCTCTCTGGGTAGTACATGCACCTACAAACAAAATATATTTTATGACACATTGTTACAGAAATCCTTACTTAAATATAGTAATTTGGTACCACAAATGAAGAGCGAAAGAGGAAACAAATTAAATTGACCGTTATTTTAGTTTTGTTCGTGAGACGGACATATATTAGTTAAATGAAGGAAGTCACATAAGAAATGTAAGGCTTGGGCCGAAAATAAGAATTATGACTTGTGGATATCTCATAAGGGCTTAAAAAGGTTCGCATCGGCAAAGTGTGCTCTCCTACAAATATGGTCACTTCAAATTATTTCCACTAATCATGATTGATGTGTTCACATTCGAATGAGAAACAACGAAATGACAAAATCTGAACAATACATAGATTATATAGAGTCTATTCTCAAAAAGTTCAGGTGACAGGTCAATAGAAGAGGCCTCATAATAGTAGTACTATAAACTACTCAAGTTAGTGCTCATGTTTTAGGATATACAAAATTGAGAATAAAAATAACAAAAGCAACTGTATGGCCTAAGAGGTTAACTTAAAAATATTTATGCAATTGTGTAATGTGATGGAAACCTAGCTGGATATATTTGTCTTACTTGAAAATATCAAAATCATATGCCACGGCACAACCTGTCCAAGTGCCATTTACTTAGAAAAGAGTCATATTAACTTATACTTTGATATTATAGAAAGCTAAAATACCCGTGGGGATCACCTAACGATGCTAAATTAGATAAACAACATGTTATATTTCATACTCTAGAGAAACGTGAAAAATGAGAAATGGCCTTATAAAAAGTAAAGTAGATTATAATTTGTACTGTACTACTTAATTAATTGCAGAAAAAATTCTCACCGTGTCACGGACAACCATGGATGCACGCGCATTGTGGTTGGAGAGATCGAGAGACACCTCCATTCCAGAGTTGCCACAGCCGACGACAAGCACGCGCTTGTCAGCATAGCCTTCACCGCTGCGGTAGTCGCTGGAGTGCATGAGTTGCCCCTTGAATCTTCCGCTACCCTCGATCTCTGGAACCACCGGCTCGGCGTTCTCTCCTGTGGCCACTACCAGCCAGTTGCAGCGGTACATAGTTACACCACCGCCGAGCGTTGCCTGCTCACCGCCGCTTGCCGGCAAGACGACCTCCTTTGTTTTAACCCACCAGAAGCCTCCATTGAATTCAGCGCTAACAACTGCGTTCCGGAACTGGGGCCGGACATCGAACCTCGTTGCGTAGGCCTCCAGATACTCGAGAAACTGCTCCCTTGTCGGGTAAGTGGGGAAGCTTGGAGGGAAGGGCATGAGGGGCAGCTCGCAAAACCTCTTGGGGAGATGGAGACATAGCCGGTCGTAGGTGCGGTGCCGCCATAGTGAACCGATGCAGCTGCATCGCTCGAGCAGCACGTACGGCACTCCAGCCAGACCAAGCAGCGCCGCCGTGGCCAAGCCCGCCGGCCCTGCACCAACGATCACCACCAGCGGCGTGATGGTGTTGACGGGGAAGCCGGTGGCCGGCGGCGCCTGGGGATTGCAGTACAAGGGGTCATGTGACCTCTTTCCCTCGGTCTCGGAGAAACAATCCATGTCGTGTGGGGAGGCCGGCTAACTACTGCTGCTGTGTACTGTGTTGAAAAGGAGAGGATTGGGATATATATGGATCATGGCTTGGGACTTATTTCTCATCTGAGAAGAAGCATGCAGTGGGCGATGCCATGGAGAGGTGGGGAGGATGGGTAGCGAAAGAGCTGCTCCTGATTTAGAAGCCCGGATGGAATCTTGGCCGGATATGCAACTAGTATCTCCCTCCTCTCGCGGCTAGTCTCCGGCGCCCGAGAAGTAGGGAGTGGTGGCTGTGTTCAACGGCATTTCGATCTTGGATTGGTATATCTCGTGTGGATATGCATGCATGTCGCTGGGACGGGATCGCCAGTTGCAGGCTAACCTAGCAGTCAGCACCTGACCACGGTCGATGTTAGATTCATATGGAGGCTGCGCACATAGCTAGGATGTTGGGGTTTGTTCGGATAAGCACGGGCATGTAGCTAGGTATGGATCAGCGATCCTTGGTGGTCGTGGATCAGCACGAGACCAGGAGAAGTTAGAGGGGGAGCTGAGGTTTCGGCGGTTTACCAGGCGACGATCGGGGGAGGGAGAAGAGAGATGAGAAGACAGAGGAGGCCTGCGATCCAGGAAGCGTCGTCGTCATGGTAGTTATATTCGGTTCCTTTGTTTGTTCGTTTTGGCTCAGCACGACCTTTGATATCGACGTCTACCGTTAGTGGTTCCCCGTGTCCACTGATTTTCCATCCCTATGATTGTTTGGTACTTGTGTTCGCAACCGCGATGGGATGGATCATGGATGTGGCGTTGAACCCTGTTTATGTGTGCAACAACTCTGGACACATTTTCAGGCACCGGAGGATTAGCAAATCCGTTGTTTTAAACAAACCCTGATTAGATGCGTTTGTTGCGGCTATGATCTGTTTGATTTAGTTACCGCATATATCGTTCGGGGTGGATCATGATTCAATTAAAGGATTCGTTCGTCGCCCCGTTCTATCCAATCGAGTTTCCAGGGGAATATTCGAGTTCATTGGATAAGGATTAATAACCATCTGTAACAAAACACGCCATCCTTTGTTTTTTCCCCCTGAAAAACGAACTTCTGCTCGCCAAACGGAACAACATGTATAGCTCGCAAAAAAACAACTACACACGTACGGAGTACCAAGTCCCACCAACTTAATGAACTCGAATAGTACTCTAGAAAGCATCAGAAACAAACCTGAGACGGCGTTCATTCGTTGACACAAAGGTATACCTGAGCGTGATGTGCCAGTGGATCTCGATACGCTCTACCAAACACGATCGAGTCGCGCGTGTATCGCTGTATCAGGTCTTGATCTTGTCGGAGTCCAAAATATGACAAACTTAATCATCATCTCGTATGATAAACCTCCTGGTTCAAAAGGCTCTTCCATATGGCGATGTGTCGAAATCAGCAAGGTGTATCGGCATCATTGCCCCTCAAATACTAAAATCTATCTGTCTCTAGAGAATAAGATGCTAAACTATATCTAAGAACTTTTAGACCTCCCCACAATAAAGAGTGTATATACAAGGACGATCGCTAATACTCAATTAAGCAAGCACTAAGTACTAGTAGCAAGGTTCCCTATGGGGTGATAGGAGGATTCCTCGTGTGGAGTATATAGTCGATTAGTGTGTGCATGCTGAGATCCCTATAGCTTCCATGACAATTAAAGCATCATTGGTTTTAAAATAAAACTCTTTAAGTAAATCATTTCGCTTTGGAAAATTTTGTAGGGAAAGTGAAACGGATGAGACGGTTGCAAGTGCTCTGTACCGAACGTGAACATCCTATGACAAGAGATCATTGTCGTCGGCATTTTAGAATAATCCACCACTTCATCTCAAAAGAAGTAATAACCATGCATCAATGGTATGAGGCGACACTGCCATCTCGCCAACATTAAGCACACTTTGACTTGTCACAACATTCGTCATGCCTTTGCAACTGACAGGAATTGAAGTACCTCCTTGGTTGCTAATTAACTCAAAGTTTGAGACGGCTGAATGAGATTCTTATCTTTCATTTGCATACCCAGATTAATTAACTAAAGACAGAAAAGGTCATTCCACTTACACTCTAGCTTTTTATTACACGCAGGGAACAATCCGGACCTCTGTTCGCTCTTTCGGCCTCTACATACATCACTCTACTTGTGATCGGTGGGAACTTTGCTCTTTTAGACAAAGAGGAATAATGCCCTGCGCTTGCTAGATTGACAAGATATGCATATGTGGTAAGGCTAGCCATAGTGTGAGTAACTTAGTTTAGTAACATCACACATCTCAAGACAAGTTTGCTTATGTGACATATAGTTAATGAGGAGAGAATTGCTTGTGGTAATATAAGACTGCTTATAGGCATACAAGTATATAACGGGGTAAAGCGGGGAGCGGGATACCTTCTAATCCCCATACTCATATTTAGTGACGGGGTCAAATTTCTGCAAACTCAGCCCCTAATAGATGAATTCCCCCAATGATTTACGGGGAATGGTACCCCATTGTCATTCCTAGTTGTGGCTACATAATACTCACAAGAACATGTCAAAATCTTTGATCTACTCGCCGTAATTAAAAAATTGCGGACGTTTTGAATATTGACATGATCTTCAAGATACCTCTAACACCAATTTCTACAACAATACATGTATAAAACTTAATAGTGTACGGTTCTGGAACTACTTTTCGAGAGAAATATCTATACATATGATTTTCAAGATTTTGATTTAGATATTTAAAACTATTTTGACTTTGAAAGTATTAAACTTTTGCCTGAATATATGCCCAAAAATATCACTTATTTGTGAACCGGAGGAAGTATATGGTTAAGAAAGCAATGAGCTTATTCGTTTACTTTGAGGAAAGTGTCTGATAGCTTTTTTCTTTTGCTTAAAACATGCACACATGTAGACTTTACTAAGTATTTTCTTATAATAGAAAACTTTATGAAGTATGTAAATTCAGAAGTGAACTAGTACAAGGGGATAAAGCACATATTTTGCAGTTCCACGGGCAAGTTATTCCAAATTTTGTTAAAGAACTAAAACCTACGCTCAAAAACTGGAAAAGGGCCAAAAGGCTATAGCCTATACCATGCATGCACGTTAGGTCTATAGGCTTTGGCATGATCTGCCCAAAAGCAAACTGAATTAACCAACATAAAGGTATATATCCATTATTTATTTTGGTTTACAAAGGACGGCAACTCTCTGCTCCATTTCCAAGAAAACAAAATAAATGGGCACTCTGGCCACCTCTTAGCGTGGATCAATGTGTTAGACCTTTCATAGTGGGGCAACATATATTAGGGAGGTAGTACCATAGACTGAAAGAATGCATAGGCTGAAAGAATTGTTCTCTTCTATGCCCAGAGCGTGGAAACGTCAGACGTGAGAGTAGAGGGTGAAAACTAAAGAGAGCTGACTCAAATTTCTCAAACTTTTTTGAATTTTGAGGAGAAATGATCTTTGTTTTTTGAATTTACAAAAGAGCTCCCCTACTCAAACTTTCTGCCTCCACACTGGGAAAAAAAATCTTGGCCACCCTTGCGTGAGAGAGCTTCTAGAGTGCCCCGGTTGTAATGTTATAAATTTTCTAGTTGGCAGAGGCAAAATACTCTTCAGAATTTGTGAGCCTCTATATAGACTCCGATGCAAATTCTCACGAGTAAGTGCTTTCTATGTTGCTGAAAAAGAATTAATTAATCCCGAGAAGCTGGGCCATCTATTGAATTTTGCTTCCTCGGAAAGTGCCCAGGGAAGGAAAAAAAAAATGCTGCCAGATAACCATGGAGATTCTGTAATGTGCGGCCGTACAAATAATCATTCATCATCTTGTGCTAAATTAAGCCTGGAGGAGAATGTGCAATGAGTGGGTTAGGCGTAGAGCAGCATGCAACCTTCTCCAAGGGTGCAACTATGGCGCCCGCCCGTACGGAAAGATGTTCATTCTGTTCGAACAAAAATCGAAGACATTCGTTTCATCGGCCTAATATGCAATGTCGAGTCATTGATTTTTTTTTCCTGAAGTGGTCAAAACACGGAGGGGATAATGATCAGTTCATAAATAAAAAAAATGTTTGCCAACTTCGGTAAACTGGCAAACATAAGCTTCAACAGAATGTTAGCTACCCAGGGAAACAAAAAACTTGAATGCCATCAAGAAAGATTCGTTGGCTCGTACGTTTCTGCCGAAATACATTTGTTTTGGTTCTCAGACCTTCCTTGTTGCGAGCGCGATCTGACCCAAGTGCCCAACCATCTATCGCTAATTGTTCGTCTGTTACATATGATGCCTTTTATCCTTTTCCATAGGAAAAACATTATCTTTCCCTTTGTTATCATATCGATCCCCACTGTAGATCGCGTAATATATTGCTTTTCTCCCACTACAACGACATCATTATTGTTTCAGATAATCACACGAGGGATTTGGGAGCACTTGTTAGCACGAGAAAGTATTTGTTCAGGGGCCCTTTACTGCTTTGATCCATAGAAACCATCCAACATCACTAAAGGGGACAAATAAATTTATTGGACCCTTACTCCTTTGATTCATGCAACCATCCATCTAGCAACACCAGAAAGTTTTGATAAAAGTTTCTGCTTAGCGCAAGGATACGAAATTCAGGAGCCCACAGTGGTCACTCGATTTATTCAGGAGACAAAGGACTGCCATTCTAGCACCTCAACTATTGACTAAGCATATACTTTTTTTCTCTAAACTAAGAATAGGAAAGGATTTGTATTTAATTACATTGTATAATTTCTAACCATTGCAAGGGGTTCTCGATATCAGATTGGACATTTGCACAAATGGCCACTAGTATAGATCGGACCATTTAATGACCCAATCATATACGGATGGTACGATCAGTGTTCACTGCAACAGATCGCTTACGGTACAATTTTAAAGGCGTCATCAGGTCCTCTAGCCTTGTAGGAAGTCTAGGACATTGCACAACGTTTGTACTCCCTCTGTATTTTAATATAATATGTTTTAACTTTTATACACATTCACATGCACACAAATATATGTAGACACATTTTACTTTATATGTCCACTCATTTAAGTATGCATGTAGACAACATGTATAACATCTAAAACATCTTATATTAAAAAACAGAGTGAGTAACTTTTAAACGTGTGTGCTATATCGTGCATGGTTAACACAGAGCAATCATCATTCAAATTTGCTCATATCACACACGATTATATAGAACAAAATGTGTGTCATGTTTGATACAATTCGCCCATAATAATCATAAGTGACTTTGGAAAACTTCGCAAACGGCAATTTCATATTTTTCGAGATACACCAATTCTGAATCGGTCTCAGATGGCTCTCTTGGCCGTACCATGGACTCAACGAATTCGAGGTCATGGCTTGAGGGCGGCGTCATGGATTGTGATACATTCATTTTGTATCACTATTTTCTATAATAAGTTACACTTATTCGATTATATATTTCACATTATAATTCAATTCTAATGTATTTCTCTACTTATTTTGCATGATCTACATGAACAGGGGCAATTGCTGGACGTCTGGAAATAGGAGCAAAAATCATCGGAAGAGAAGGCTACTTTTCAGTGCCCAAAAATGACGAGAAATAAACACAAAACTCTCGGAAGAAAGGAGTCAGAGTCAGAAGATGGACCAGAGGGGTCCGCCACGCAGAGGCGCGTTAGGGCTTCATGGCCTACCCCCTGGCCGTGAGGTGGGGGCGCGAGTGAGCTCTCCTCCACACACCCTTCATTTATATGCTTCCTTTGAAATAAAAGGTTGGGAGAGCCCTTCGACATGTTTTCTACCACCAATCTCAGGGGCGGAACGGAGACAGAGAGATAGTGACCTGGGCTGATCCTGTCAGGGATTCTCCCCTATGAGAGGGGGAAATTGAGGGGATCATCATCGTCATCACATGTGTATCACCGGGATCATCATCTTGATCAACACTTTCATCAGCACTATCTCCACCGCCATTTGTCCATTCTTCAATCCATGAATTGTAACCTCATATATGTTAATGGGATTACTTTTTGGTGTTGATTATGCTTTTTAGTTGATGCTTAGAAGTTTTATCGGTGAAACATTGTTATGTTCAGATTGTTAATCATACCCACCAATCATGATTCATATGATGTCTCATGAGTAGTTTGTTTAGTTTTTTACGACATGGAAGATGCCGTGTTACTAGTAATCATGTGAAGTTAAGTAAAGTCCAATGTTTTGATATTATGTGGTGGTGTTATTTGTGACCATATGACACTTCACCTTTATGGAACTAGGGAAATGCATTATATATTTAGTTTGTTAATGACGGGTTGTCAGAGTGACAAAATACCTTACCCTAGTTTACGAACTATTACACCAGGGAATTGATACCTTCGATCCAGATTATCAGATTGCAGTATGTAGCTTTTTCCCCTAAGATACACAGGGTTTATCGAAACCTGAAAGTATTTGCTTGGAAGAAAATGTTATCGAGTTCAAGAAAATTTTCTTATGGTTTGTTCTACCGGACAAAACTTGTTTGCTTGTGGTTGTTTTATCAATGGTTTAAAATAGGCCAGGGCTTAAGGTTTCAGCTGTAGCAGTGCATGTTATGTATGAGATAAATAAGATAAGATGAAGCTTAGTTAGTCATAAATAATTCATATGAGTACAAAATGAATATGAGTAATGCGTCCAAGGGCACCAGTGTCTCATAGATCAGGAGCACAAAGGACTCATCTGTCCACTTCGGCCCTATCTGTCTGGTGTGGGGTTGCCAAGTTAATTAAGTTTTCGTTTACATAGACAGAAAGAAGCAGTAAGTTCTTTGACGTCATTGTTGTTCTCTAGAAAATTGCTTTCAACTATTGTACAGCTTGTATTGTCACCAAGGTTCTCGCATAGCCTTCCACTTTTTTCCTTCCCTTACCTCTACCTTGATCACCCTTCGGGGTCTTGGGTACCTGACAAGTCCTAGGAGCGAGGCATTGACAAGAGATATGCACATGCGTCATATCGTACTCTTTACACTAAAATCCCAATGGTTAGTTTGCACATAGCTGTGAGGCTAGGTCAGCCCTTGCCCGAGTGGACTACTCACACATCGCGATAATATCAGCAATAGAAAACATTGTAGAAAATAAAAGTTGAATGATTGATAATAGTTCTTTAAGATGTTGCCAATCGTGATGAGATCTAAATTACAAGAAGTATATGGCTATGGATGATGGCTATGGATGATGACTATGGAGATGGAGATGGCTATGGAGTGGAGATGGAGGAAGCACTTTGTGGAGACGGTGATGAATGGCGTCTCTCTCCTGAGGGGGTCTTCTCTCCTTCTTATAGCAGTCTGGTAGGATTTCGAGGCAGTTCCGATGCGAAATCATATTTGGGTCCTTCATGAAAGATGTTTGGTTTGATGATGCGACTCGTTAAGTCTGGTTCACCTGGTTTTGGATCCTCTCAATTTTTGGCAACTCTCCATCCGGATTATATCTTCATATTTCCATCAGAATAGCTTCCTTAACTGCAAGAAAATAAATCACAAGGAGATTTGCAAAGTAATTTGCACATTAGTGATTAGTGGCAGGTGTAGAGTGATATAGTGACATTTTCATGACAAATATATGGTTTGATCATAGATAAAGATGCACATATTTTGGATGCATCAGGAATGTTTTTAGATCCGGACTTTAATGATATGGTTAGATTTTATCTTAATGACCAGTCTTGTATTTGCGGATGCTTTCATGGAGGGTTTAATCATAAGTATGTTTCTTGTCCAAGTAAGGACATTATATTAGCATAGATTCACCCACACAACACATATCAAAACAATGAAAGCTAATATTATTGGAATTTGGTGAAATTAACTTGGCAATATTCTCATATGTCCTCGGGAGCGATTTAATTCCTATAAAAACACAACCGATTTGTCCTTATCACAATTAAGAATTGGGCACTTGTTGTACATTTACTCTTTTGTTCTTATTTACCTTTTTACAGAGTGTGTCTCCCCACAGTCGTTGCTAAAAGCGGGACTACTTGAGTCGTTGTTGGAGGTGTCATGATTCCATTGCCCTTTTCAAGCGCCAGGAGTTGGTATCCAAGTCCATCGGCCTTCGCCCAGTTCTTCGACCACCTCGCGGGAGGCTTCCTAGAGCTCAAGGAGCGATGGGACCGCAAGCGCGCCGCAGAGAAAGAGAGATGGACCTGAGATGCTGTCGTCAGTCTCCTTTCCAGGCTCCTTCATCAGGAGGCCATGGCTATTGATGATAGAGTTGACAGAACGAGGATGAAGAAGCCGGCAATGTCGATCGAATTGGGGATGGGTGCATTTTATTGATGCAATTGCAGGTGGTTACAATCCCGAGATAAATCAAGCACATTCAGTTCCACTATTTCAGTTCGGCCGTGGGTCCATTCTAAAGATATAACTACACACAAGGTGCCTGATGAAGGAGCCTGGAAAGGACACTGACGACAGCATCCCAAGCATTCCTGAAAATGTGCCAAAAAATTAGCTCCGTTTTGAAGAAAAAATAAAAATATATGATGCAAATGTGAAAAAAAATGATTATCTGGCTTAGAGCCCAAATTTGGTGTACTAGTTGGTAGGAAAAATGATAAAGCTCATTTTGGATAAAATTTGAAAAGATAGGCTTCACGAAATGGCCTTTCATATATGAGCTATCTTGGCTAACATGACCAATGTGGTGACCATTATTGTACGATAGTTCACGATAATGTACCCATTATGGCACAAAGTTGCATCTTTTCATGCCAAAAGATTGTGCCAAATTGGTTCCCACCCATTACTAAAAAAGTATTTTCCATTTATTACATAAATAGAACGGGGTTACCTTGTGAAGCAAAATACAAAAGAAATAACATGCAAAATGGCACTTTTACATTTTTTACAATTTTCAATATTTCTTGCTACTTTCCCAGTTCTAGGCTAGAAAACTGTTGAGCTAAGCCCGGATGGGCTCGGCCAAGAATAGTGGCAGGTATCGAATGGCCCAGTCGTCTTGGTAGTCGGACAGCCAAAGGTCGGGCACGTTTCACCGGTGTACATGTTGGCGGTTGGAACGCGTGAGGGAAAGACACGTCCTGGATGATGTTGCCGAATGCAGCAGGCCAAATAGGTCATGTCATCGATGTAGTTGATTTATTTATAAAACGGGGCGTAAAGCCTGTTTCAAGAGAGGAGGATAGCTCTTGGCCGCCACGTGGAGGTAGACAACACGAGTAAAATTCAACCCTCCACTATTGTGAGAGAGGGAAAAGGTGCCGATAATTAGCACTCCCCGTCTTCATAATGTCTGCAAAGTCAAATTTATGCCGACAACAAATTCCGCTATAAACAGGTGTCTAGCCAAGTAATGAAGACCACTGTTATTCCAGAAAATTCTTGCCTTTTTCTTCACGAAATTGATTGTTAATACAAATTGGATAGGAAGCTTCCTCGTGCATAATGAGGGTGAAGCAAATGCTGTTATATTCTATTATGTGTACCCTCCAACATCAGATAAAATGCACGGAATCCTGAACATCATTTAACCCACCTGTTCCATACAAATCTTACTTTTATGTGCCTGCGTGTGACAGATAGAGACTTCTGTGCAACAGAGACAGCTGAGCATGGTGATCAGGCCCCATAGAGCTTAGCCTTTCTGGGTGTGATCTATAGGCCATTAGGCCTTGATGACACATATAGTGCTCCTGCACCATCAATTTCCTTGGTGCGCGGTTTGGCAAAAAGGCTGTGTAGTACAACCAGGACACTTGGGCAAACAATACGCTGATCTGCCGCACGTACTTGTTCGTGCACCTGAATGTCAAAATAAAGCAAACATAAATGATTTCTTAGTGAAAGTACTCTCATAGTCTCATGGAACTAGGTGGTCCATGTTCATATATACTCGCTCCGTTCCAAATTAATTGACTTCCATTTACCCACATGTGGATGTATCTAGACATGTTACAAGTATAGATACATCAACATTTGGACAAATAGAAATAAATTAATTTGGAACGGAGAGAGCAGATTAGTTTCTAGGTAAGCGGTTAACTAAACTCAGAGCTAGCCTAGCCTAGATGTATAGGCAGGATTAAAATTGTACTTCCGATGAATCACATGTCATGGAATCAGATTAATTATGTACTTTGCATGAATCTTTAGGTTTAACCCACCAGAGCTCCTATATTAAACTTTATACTGGTAGTGTGCTATTTCTCAAATTGCACTATGGCATAGGCCCTGAGATTCGCCTAGCTATATATGTTACTCTAATCAGCTTTGGTAGTACGGCAAACTTCTAAAAGTGGAAAGTAAATGGTGCAGTTGTATCTAATAAATTCAGGCCTTGTACCTGCAAATCTAATAATAATGCAAAGAAAAAAAGCAGGGAAGCCTCCTCATGTTTTCAGGCTATAAACTAAGTCCAAATCGGGACAGCCTACTGCCTCTTCACCGTCCGAGGAATCAGAGACTAGCGTGGTGCGATCGAAGCTGGGTGCAGATACACATTGCCATGTGAGGTACTATCTGAGATCATCGCCGATTATGTGCAAACCAAAAAGAAGCTTTTTGGATGGGGTGGAAGGATTTTCATAAAAAATTGCACACAAGAGATGCCAACCTACACTTGTCATTGTTTGATAACGATATCCCTCAATAATTACTGCCTTCTTGGTATTGAAATGATGTTTATTAAGAGCCACGCTGCTGCCTATATATCAAACACCAGGACATATATAACTACCCATTCAGCTATAGGGGGCAAAGGGGAGGGCGATCTCGATCTCCACCGGACCCTCCCCCATCTCCTCCTCCCTCGGCGTCAACGGCGGCTGGGATCGCTCGTCCTCTCGCGCGCAAGACTGGCTCGGGCCGGTGATTCGGGCTAGGGCATGGTGCTATCGGACATCATGGCGTGTTCGTCCGCCAGAGGGCGTGGCGTTTGGTGTCGCGGGGGTGCGGCGGACGGCGTGACACTTGCAGGTGGTGGTGGCGGATCCAGGCTGGCACGTTTAGATCCTCTCCCTGCCGGTGACACCTACTCGGGTTAGGTCAGGTCAGATGGATTTGGGTGTGTCCGGATTTGTCTGACACTACGTTAGTTGGAGTCTTTGACAATCCTCTACGCCTCCAGATCTCCGAGTTCGAGGGATTACTCCCGGGGAGAAATTCTTCGCCAGGATCTTCCGTCGCGGATGATGCGGCGATGTCTATGGGCGTCGCTAACCTCCTTGGAGGGTATCGTCACAGTGACGGTCTGGACAGTGGTGGCATGTGGCGTTGTCAACCTCCTTGGAGGCACTGTTTCGGAGCTCATATTTGCTCATGGGATCTCGAAGGCATGGCAGCATTGGACCATCACGTAAACTCAGATGAAAGTGTCGTTTGCTCCGGGGGAAACCCTAGATCGGGTCACCCAGATCAGAGATGGTGTCGTCTGGTGTCGCACCCCTCCTAGGGGCATCCGTTTTAGAGCAAGTGCTAGCTCGAGGGGACCTATGGTGGAGCGGTGTCGTATCTACCGCGTCAAAGACGAGTGGTCTCGGCGGCTTGGCGCAGCGGAATCTCGGTGGCGGATGCGTGATGATGGACGCGCGCAGAACGGTGACGCTGTCTGGCATCGTAGCGATGTCGACTGCAGGTCTGATAAGGTCACTGCGTTGATCTCTTCTTAAAATGAGTTGGCGGAAGACGGCAGCAGCAACTTCTAGTGCATGCATGTGGTGTGTGCTGAGAGTGCTGAACCGGTTTGTGCACCTAGCTCGCCGTTGTGCAGTTTGGTTGAGCCCTCCCGATTTACATGAGGGCACATGGCTTCGATCAGTTCCACCCCTTATCAGGATTTTAGGTGTTGCGAGAGTTGTGGCCGGGAAGGTCACTTCCGGTTGATCGATATACTTCTTTTTAAATCTTTGTAATTTATTTTAATATTAATAAAAATTGGTGTGTTCATCATTTTGATGCAGAAGTCGGGGGTTTCAACCTCCGTTTAAAAAAAGGTCAAATGGACGCAGTCATGTCAACATTTTTCGACCTCAACTCACAAAACCATTTAACTGACACCTTCGACCTCTCAAGCACGTATATTTTTCACCCATGTGTGCGCGAGGAAATCTTCAGCATTGTTAGGTGCCGTGCTACCATGCTACTACCTTTTTGAAACGGTCCATGCTACTACTTTGATACCAAACAAGTAAAACATTGTGATTTTCGTTTTACACACTGATATGAGATGTATGTACAACAGAACAAAATTCACAGTAAAATTGATCAACATTCTCAAGAGATAAAACATATATAAATTGTGCTCTGAATTGTGGCTCAGATTACTACTCGCGACAATTTTTTATTAGCTACTATCCACCATGGAATTCCTTATGTTTGTGTGTGTACATTGAATTTGGATTTAAATTTTGTGCTCTGGATAAGTTAATTGCCATTTTTACAGATGTTCATCATTATTCGCTATATTTTGCTAATCTCACGTGGTAGCACGTGAAGGAGCGGTAGCACTATATAACTCTCTCTCGAGTGGAGATTTGGTGCTCCCGGGCTGTAGTGATATCACTGTCTTTAGAAAATTAAGAAATATATATAGAAGTTAAAAAACCGGAAAAACATCATGCATGTTCTCAATGATATATTCTAAAATCGTGAAAAATCTCAAAGCAAAATATTTTACGTTTTGAGTTACACAAAAAGACAAATGGACAGATCTGATTATAGTGAACAATATGTAGTTTCAAATTTCCAACTTTTGTCATTTTTATGTAGCTCAAAACGTATTGTATGTTGCATTGAGATTTTGCACGTTTGTACGATATATCATTTAGAACATGCATGATATTTTCAGATCTTTTTGACACTTTTAAATCTAGTTTTGATTTTTTAAATAGCGAGATCAATGGAATTCGGGAGCCAAAATTATTATCCGCTCTCTTGTGTGCGTATCACCCTTGTTTCCCTTTTTGGGTGCATACTGATTGCACGAGAGCACTAAGAGCATCTCCAGTTGGAGCCCCCAAGGACAATCGCTGGACAAAAAATGACACGTCCTGGGGGCAAAACTGTTCTGTCGGATGAAACATGAACATTCCTAGCCACACCCTGTGGGGACCCCGGACTAGCTGTCCGAAATACCCGATTATGCTTAACACAACGATCCCGTGATCAGTCTGTCGTTGCACATAATCCGAATTGGATACCAAAGTTTACACCATTACAGTACCGAATAAAAGTCTTACATAAATGGTCATTTAGACCAAGTTCTTACATAGGTGCCTTCATGGGCCAAACCAAATATATCAGCGGAAGCTACGGCGTAATCGACATCATATTCTAACGATGACGACCCGACAGGCAGCTGACTTGTGGAGATCCTTAGTTGGCGTAGAAGTCGCCATATTCCTGCTCTGCGTAGTGTTCCTCCTCGTAGTCTGGCTAGGTCAATAGCCAGGGACGAAACCAATATGAGTACATTTGAATGTACTCGCAAACTACCCCAACATGAGTATGCACCAGTTTTATTTTAGTTGACAACTTTTTTTAAAAACATCTCTATATCTTTATTGAAAAAGGTAAGAAGAGTTTTATAACTATTTTTAAAGAAGTCACCTTTTTCATCTGTTTTTCCAAAACTCCTCCTTTTCCCGACCATAGCCCGTCATGGTCCACTTTCATCCAACCACCTCATACCGATCCGTTGGTATAGGTGTAGGAAACAATCTCCACTTCATTTTCTTTTAAAACTCAAAGCCTTTTTAAAACTTGCACAAGGTCTTAGGACAGTCTCCCAATTGTCCATATCCGAGGACTCGGCTATTCGAATAGTTTTAAAACACTCTGCAGAGGTAGCACGCTTTTAAACCCACATCCATCCGGCAACTCATCGTGTCTGCCACGTCTCGCCATACCAGTGTATGCGAAGTAAGCCGCCGGCCATAGCCTCTTATTTGCTCATGCTAGTATAGGATCCTTCCCATATGACACTTTCCATCGACACCCAGTCCGGTTTCCCGTCAGAAACCCTAAGTGTGAGGACTCATAGTTTTGTCCGGCGGTTTATGGTGGAACCTTCTATCCTCCCCACCAACTTGTGTGAGGACCCGGGTCAGGGGGTAGATCCTCGGACCATCCCCTCATGCATAACGGAGTCATCTCCGTCGATGAGGTATCCCATACTAATAAGAGCAAACTACATGACTACGCCTTTTCCCATATGTGGTAAATGTGGTCGCACAGGGTAGGATTGGTTTCCATAGTACTAGGACACTGTGCATTTTTCATAAACATCACCATTTTTCACTTTTCCACTCCAACACCGACATCTCGGTATTTCATAAACTCATAAGAAATTTCAAAGGAGTTTTGAATAAACAACATTGTTTTCCCATCCTAAAGTTTTATATAAACTACTACATAGGGTGGCAAAATAATATCCATATATTTTGAAATGGGTTTTGTAAATCTTGCTTTGAGAAAACATGTTATGAAAGTAGATGCATATGTTGGTAGTGCAAGCTCAGAGAATAGCTTGCCTTGCTTGGCAAAGTGATCTTGCTCTTGTTCTTCAAATTCAGCAAACTCTCCTTCCTCGATATATCCGACAACGTTCTCGTCTAATTAACAAACAAACAATGCAAACAATCACTAAGCTATACAAGCAATCATCTCAACATAACCATCATCAACATCACAATTAGCTACTGCACACATCAAACCACACAATTTGATTTTCAAAAAATTGAATTAAACACTTTTTAATTACTTCTAAATTATGGCAGAACTAGTTATTCATGTTTAATTCCACAACTTGAGTTCTGTTGGTCACAAAAATACAAACTAAAATTCTATGGAAAGCCACTGATGTGTAGAATACAACCCAATTTGAATTGGATCATTTGGAGTTACCAAACTCCCTACACATTGGATTGAATCCAGTAGCTTAATAATCAAGTTTTAGCTACCAATTAAATTATATTGTTCCAAAAATTAAACCCTTTTAGGGGTAACTAAACATGGATATATGTGAGCTAACAAAATTGGTTCTAACTCATTTGGATCAACCAATAATTATCTAAAAAGATTTTGGTCCAGAAGGGTTCTATCTTAAACCAAACAATATCTACTGCACAATTAATTCTACCAAAATTTGGGAAGCTAACACATGGCAGTACTAAGCTACAAAATTGGTTTGGAATTATTTGGACTCACAGAGCATCAGAAACAAACAAGTTTAGATTTTAAACCTTCTGTACTGTTTCTAATAATACTTTTTAAATATTTAATTAAATGAGTTGAATCCAATTGGTTGGTTAAAAATTTCATAAGCTTTCCAACATTTGAGTTTGATTTATTTGGATTCCTAAATCTCGAGATATTGAATTTCAAAGATAGGTCCAGTACTGTTTTTCCAGAGAAAATGAAATAGAAATTCCTTCTCTTCTGGATAATGTTGAGATTTCTGATAGGTGGGGCCTACTGGTCAGTGACTCGGTGTATGCGTGGAAAAGAATAAAAGACTGACGGGTGGGGTCCACTTGTCTGTCTAATATCTACAGCGAAGCGGTAGGGCACCGTTGGATCAGGATCCAACGGTCCACGATCAAAGGCAACGGCGGCGACCAAAAACTGGCGGCGCCGCCGCGCCGGCGGCACGGTGGTGATCGGAGACTCACCTAGAGGCTCGGATGATCGTGGACATGAAGCAGATCGACGGCGGAGACTCGGGGAAGGCGATGGTGCGAGTGGCAGTTGCTGGGGAAGTCTCTGTCGACGGCGGTGATGTCGTGCACTTCGTCGGCGTCGGGCAGCAACTTCGGCGGAGCTTCGGGGTCGCGTCCGTGCACTAAAAAGAGGGAAAAGAATCCTGGGTGAGTGCGGTGAGCTTGGGCAACATTGTAGAGGGGTCAGAGGGTAGAATGGAAGGGTGTGGCGTCGCGGCGATGCACGACCTCAACGGCGGCGTCGGGTGCGGCAGTGCACTGCCCTCCGGCGGTGCACAGACTAAATTGAGGCGAGGGAGAGCGCGGGGGAGAGGTGTGGTGTTCCAGTGAGGTCTCAGGGTGCTTTTATAGGCTCGGGGCGGTCCACGATGGTCGGGGTCTACGGCGGCGGCCATGGCGCGTCCACGGCGACCATTTCTGCGATTACACGGCGAGGGTGCAGAGGCTCGTGGCGGCTTGGGGCTTAACGGGGTCCGGCAAGGTTCTAGAATCATCTAGAGGAGGGGTGCGTGTCGGGGAGCAGAGACGGGGGCCAATTTGCTCGGCGCCGTCCAATGCATCCGCGGCGGTCGTCGGGGAACATCGGCGTTAAGGCGACGGGAGAGGTGCCCGTTTTCTTCCCTGCGGTGCAGAGAGGTGCAGAGGCGCAGGAGCGAGGGAGAGCGCGGCCAGGGGGGTCCTGGCGGCGAAGAAAACGGCGACGACGGTGGTGGCGACACGGCGACGGCGTCGGGGCTGGAGTCGAAGAAGGTTTTGCAGAAAACCCCCTCCTCCTCTTTTCCTTTTTATTTTAGTTTGTTTTCAAAAATCCAGAAGCTTTTCCTGGATTTAATTGAGGTACTTAAACATTTTAGAAAAATTTGCAAATAATTGTGGGGCCTCCCCATAACATGTAGAAGCTCCACAAAAATTGGCATTGCCAAATAAAATGTTTGGCAACATTTTCTTTCATAGTACTTTGTTTATGTTATTTTAATTTATTTCACTTGTTTTTATTTTTGAATTTTAAAACTAGTTCAAAAATATTATTTGAGAGGGGAAAGTGGTAGGAACAAAATGGGGAGTGTTTACATTACAACTCCACTGACTTTGGTTTGAAAATAATTGAGTTTGTCACTTGGAGATTTTCATGTGACAACTTGTCACTTTTATTTTTCTTGCTTTGATTTTATATTTTGTTTTCTTTCTTTCTTACTAGTGTTCACTAGTGCAAACACTCACACAACCAGCAAGAACAACATCTCAAGTAACAAAAGCAATTAACATACAATAAACAACAAAAAGTTTTTGTTGGCTCTCATTTTTGGAATATAATATTGATAATAATTTTGGGATGTTACACACCCCCACCCCAAACAGCGTGTGCATGTGCTTGAAGCAGCCCGTCGGGGAGGAGCAGGGCTGTGCACACCGGCGGGGCTGCAAGGAGGCCGGGGGCGGAGGACGGGGCCATCAACATCTGGAGGATGGACGAAGAGCGACAATGCTTCGAGGAGGTCGCCGTGCTGGCCGGCGGCCACGACGCCATGGCATCGCTCATGCGGGGGAAGGGCGTGCTCTACTCTGGATTTGCGGACAACGGCATCATGGCCTAGGACCGTCAAGGTCTGGATCACAAGGACGGCACCATCTACATCAAGGTCTGGATCACCGAGCGGGTGGTCGTCATGGACGGGACGCACGACGCGGACGGGAACCCAGTGCTGCTCCTCGCGCGTGGCGATGGCATCATCCGTGTCGGCACGAGAAGAAGATGGGTGAGGAGAGAGGCCGCCGTTGGGGTGGGGGTTGCTCGAGGCGAGTTGCGCGTGGAGTGGGGAAGTGACTGGGTGGGCCCGTAAGGAGGACGCGTGGGCGGAAATTATGGAACGTTGCTTCCGTCGGCGCCCCAAACAGCCCCCCAGCACGCTGGGTTTGGGCTGGATTTGCCGGTGCTATTTTGAGGTGTTGGGGGGCTATGGGGGCGCGGCTGGGCCGTTTTTCGCTGTTTTTGCATTGCCGGCGTTAAAAAGGGCCTCTGGGGGGCTCTTGGGGGGCTGCCTGGAGATATCCTAACACTTGAGTGTACTCCTGCACCAGGTCTCCTGTTTAACAATCAAAAGTATTCATTTTATCTAAAAGTATCAACATTCATAATCTAAATTTGACACGTAACTCAAGAATTAGAAAGATAAATCCACCTACGAATAGTGTTACCAGGATGATATTCACTCAAAATTTCAAGGTGGCTATGTCTGTAGTTTATTTTATTTTATGCATTTGTTAATCAAATTTTGATCTGAAATTATGTGGCATGGTGAATAAGTATCATCCCGATTATCCATATGTCCAGTTTCAGTTCTTTTAGAAGTTTTAGACATATCTAATGATGTAGTGCACTGTTACACCTCAGAGGTGCATGTTTTCGTACAGACGCAGGAGCGAGTTTTTCAGATGATCTCCCAAAGCAAAGGAAGTTTTAATTTTTTACAAAGCAACAACGTGCATCGGACACAAGCTCAGAAGCTATAGAAATAAAAAAAAACTAGAACGGCGAGATGAAGCATGTCTCTAGGGTGGATGTCAGTCAAGGGCAGACCCAGAAAAATTAGGAGTGGAAGCTAATCAAGTGACTGGGGGCATTCTTTGTATAAATTTGCACAATCTGAAGAAAAATCTCTAAATACGGACAAATAATCTAGGAAATCAAAATTTTGAGTGGGGGCTACACTTGGGTTCGCCCCTGGTCAGAGTGTTCTAGGTCCCCGGAACCGCCATTTTCTTCGTATCCGATGAGTGAGGCTGATCATTGATACGTTCCAAACGTGTTCTCTTTTTCGATCACTTTGTTTGAGTTTTTGTCCGGATTTTCACTAATCTTGGAATAAACTGTTGGAACTGATGTTGTTTTTAGCATGGCATGAACACTTATTTTGTATTGTCTAAATATTTGTTTGTCCCACATGCACATTTATTTTAACCTTGCGAACAATTTTTTAAACTTTCGGAATATGTTTTTGAACCACGTGAACCGTCATTAAACCTCACGAACAATTTATTTGAACTGCACTGATATTTTTTTGATCTCCTGAACAATTCTCTGAACCACACACTTTTTGTTTGAACTTTATAAACATTTATTTCTCGAGTTTCTACATATATTCTGTTTAAAAATATTATTTAATATATAAAAATACATTAAAAAAATGTAATGCTACTGGGCCACACTAGATGGGGCCACTTTCAGGCGTCGACTCCTAAACCAATTCAAAAAATGTATTTGGTCCAAAAAAGGGAACGGTTGGCAACTTAATTTTTTTTAAATCCGAAAAAAGTTTGGACATTCACACAACCTTAATAGATAATGTCACAAAAATTTAAATCTAAATTTGAAACAGAACATCGGATGGGAAAATGACAAATTTGTTATCAATAGTGACAATGAGCCAAATTTTAAGCCCAACATGCATTTGGCACTTCTTGTTGTCGGATTTGTCTATTTTGTTTCTTTGGTTTCTTGATATATGTTGTGAATTCCTATCTGAAATTTTGTGACATGTTAAATATGAGTATTATCTATGCCCATTTTTTTCGGATTTTTAAAACCATTTTAGGGTATCAACCGACGGTCGGCAACGACGCTCGAGGCTCGTCCACTCCCAATCCCTACTTGCCGTGTCGCCGCCTCCTGCACTACCGGTCGACAGCCGCTTACTTCTGCGGCACCCCGAGCCGAGTAAGAGGATGGTGAAGGGGATGCCGAAGTCAAGACCTATCAAAGCGGCGTCGGAGGTGGTCTTCGACCCGTCGGTCTCTGGCGCCCAGAAGCCCCGCCGCGCCGAGGCGCCGTCGTCGACCAGCGAGTACCACCACTTCATGGTTTGTCATCGTGTTCCCTCGCAGTTTCTTTGAGAATTTCATGGAGCACGTATGTTCTGAGGCATCCTGGGTTCCTAATTTGTCTCTGGCCTTTTCCCCTCCAGGGATCGAGTCTTGCGAATATGTACCACAAGCCAGCTCCGGAGAAATCCACTGACATGTCTGACGATGAGCCTGACATTGATATTGAGAAGTTGTTGAAAGATGTCGAGCTTTTCGGTAATTATCTCATACTCTGTATTGTATGGCACTGTTTGAACTGTCTACGAGTATTTGGGTATCTTTCCTTTTGCTGAATCCAGTGATTTAAATTCGGGAATTTATCATAGCTGCATAATATACCATGTCAAAGAGCACCTTTTGCTTTGTTGTACAGCTATTTGATGGTTCAATGGTGGATACTATGTAATTGTAAACTCCAGATGTTATATTTGTGTAGCAAAGTCTGAAACAATCGGAAATTGTTCTATTATGTGCTTATGCGAAATGTTAGTCCATATTAGTAAGATCGCTAGTTTGCTAAGACAGGATCATGTGAAGTTTTGTTGAGGAAAACATATATTTAAGTTAGTTTATCTGAGTGTAACTCGTTCACTGATGTGCCTATAGGTGATAGAAATAATGTTGCATTTTGTTCCATAATATAATATTGGTGTGAAGAACCGACAATTTGTTTCTGAAATGTTTTTGAACTACATTTGTGTTCATGTATATGCTTCAGAAAGTAAGAATAATATAATTGTGACCTAATTGGTAATAGTTAACTTCATTTGACTTGTGTTCTTATATTATGTACTCCCTCTGATCCACAAAAAGTGTCGGGACTTGTACGTATAAATTGTACTGAACGGAACGTTTCTAGCGACACATTTACTGGATCGGAGGGAATACCATTTTATATGTGGATGTTTCTTTTCAAAATTGCAGTTCGTCTATCCATACACCATACACGTGACCTCGGGTTTTTATTCATGTAGAAACATTAACTTGGTGCTATTTTTGCAGGTGCCACTACATGGAAAGACCGGAAGCAAATACAGAATCGCAAAGTGGTTGAAATGGGTGGAAAGGTAATCTCTGTTTCCTTGTATATCCTGTCTTGAAACTTTGCACCACCTCTAAAGTTTTCATTTGTCCGCAACAGGCCATTAAGAAGCAGCGTACACCCTTATCTGTAGCAAAGCCAGCTATGAAGAATCAGCAGAAAAGGGAACAAAAGAAAATTGAAGAGGTATGCTTCTTGATTGCTTAGGTTGTTCTGATTTGCTCTGGAACAATGAGTGACACATTATAACTCTACAGGAAAGACTACTTGGAATATTCAGGAAACGAGACAAGAGCAACAAATTTGAGAAGACTAGGCCAGAAGACCGTGTACTCAAGGCAACCGAAGGGCGCTTCAAGAACGGTATACTCGATGTGAAGCACCTGATGGGGGCACCAAAACCATCTTCATCATACAGGGATGCGCCAGAGCGGGAGATGAGAGGGAAGGGTAAGAAAGGGAAAGGGGGGAAGGGGAAAGGGAAGCAGAAGGGAGGCAGAAGGAACCGGCGTTGAGTGAGCACCTTTGTAATGTTTTGTTGCAGGATACTTTCAAGATATTAAGCCAACACCCTGTAATCCTTTTTGTATTGAGATATGGTCGGTTCTACTACTCCCTCCGATTATATTAATTGTCGTTCAATCATATTTATCTGGACATGTTTTAGTATGTCGGTTCACTAAATCAGCGACAATTAATATGGATCGGAGGGAGTACTATTATGTACTCGTTCTAACGGAGTGATTTGTTCAAATTTCTCTCCTTACAAGCATGTATTTTTTTTCAGTTGTTTTGCCCCTCTCCTTTACATTACATCTGTCGTTCACAGAACTTCAACCTCACAGAATCTGTTTATTTGGCTGCTGGGTATATTGGCGCCAAACCTGGCAGTCACAGATTGCAGGTGTAATTTCTTTTTCAAGCAACCAGCAAGATCACTGCCTATTCATATACTCCAAAAACCAGCTGGGGCAGATTAGGGAAAACCCGCCGAAAACCAGCTGGGGCAGATTATTATTGTCCTAATAGATATAGTGTTCTGAATTTCAACTGCTGGAACGGCAGCAGCTCACGCTGTTGCTGAGTTACAGCTCAGATTGTGTGGAGTCAACGGTTGCAGCTTAGAGTGTGTAAGGAGTCAAATTTTAGTTCTCTGTTACCTCTTTACAGAGGTAGTCTGAAGAAAAATCATTGAGCCTGAACTTGAGCATGAGAGCTTTGTTAATTGCAGTTTACATCGCAGAGACAGCATGGATCCAAAACTTCTTATGACGAGAATGATAACATTTTGGCAATTCTACCCTTTATTATAACAGACACGCTCAAACTCCCTTCTGATAAGGTAGGCATGCAACGAAATCCGGCTTTCACCAGAGTGAAACCACAGTTCGGTCAGGAGCCTCAGCTATAGTTGAGATCTACATACGACTGATCTAAGCTCATAGCTCTGATTGCTTTCTGTGGATGATGTGCTTGACAACTTCATATGAAGAGACGACAATGCCCACTGAAGGCCCTGCTCGTGCCATACGAGGGCCTGCGCCTCTGAATAGGCCTTTCATACCTTCATTCCTGCGTCAAACAACACATTACAAGCGTTAAAGGCATTGCATTGTGCCGAAATTGATGTATGCAAGAGATTAAATGTAATGTCGGCAGCATAAAAAACTTAACTGTGCCGAAATTGAAACAAACACATCATTAAGCATGCCTAAAATGTCGTTGCTAAATGCCTCGTTCAGAAGAATTCAGGGAGTAGTAATGAGCAAGGACATAATGAGATCTGCTAGCTCATTAGTGTATCTTGAAAGAATAATTCCAGTCAACTCCGCCTATGTTGTCTCAACATAGCCGGTCTCAAGCCCGGATAAAGGAGGAGGGTTGTGATAGGCTTGGCAAGCCAACGGAAAAAAACCCAGCCACTCTTATGGAGATGAAACGTCATATTGTGAAGAGAACGGTTTCATTATCGTACATGCCATGTCCGTCTATACTATTATAAGTGAGCCTGACTCCTTTGTGTGCTTCTTGACTTCACTGATTCTGACATGCTGTCCATTTCTAACCCTGATCACTATCATATTTCGTTGCTAGTTCTACTGAAAACTTAAGATGGGTATGTTGCAACCAATTTGCCGAGAGAAAATGTAAAATACCTCCAAACCTCAAGCAGTATGCGCCGTGTGTTCATGTTTGATACTCTAGCGGGATCCTTCTGGAATGAGAATGCTAGATTTTGTAAGCAGAGTAATGTGAAGAAAAACAGAAGTATTTCATGTTATTGTTTGCATTTGCCACACCAGGAATGAATGAAAGCAGATGCGTTTAACTAACCAAAATCTAGTACAGAAAAGTCTTGAGAAACTAGTGATAAGCGTAAGCCAATGGCCCCAAGCTTACCTCTATTTGTCTGCGCGTCTTAGCAACATCCAGAGGACAGGTCGCGCCAGAAGAGATAACTCCAGCAATGAAGCCTGCGGAGAAATTTGCCCCCAGTATAACGGGTACATTTCTTTGCTCACCAACTGATAATCCTAATAAGTGTCTTCTAGTCTGTAAAGAAAGCATTTAGAGGTAGAAAAAATAGTTACCTCTACAGGTTTGGCTGAATTCAATTGTTTAATCAGAATATAATATACAAAACTCGGTAGAGTAGCTCACTGGTTCAAGAACCACCCAACATATAGCTGAAAAGGGTACGTCACGTGCAAATTGTGCTCCCATACCAGTCCATAGAAGGTGGTATCCCCGAGCTGTATTCAAAAGTACATGGCTTAATCGTAACAAATAGGGAAAATTTGCTACCGGACACCGTTATTTTGTGTCCTTTGCCGAGACACACTAAACTTTCATGTCTTTGCTCAATACCATTATAATTTCGTGGTCATTTGCCGTAACACACCATATGTACAAATACGGAAAGCTTAGTCTTTATACGATGAATTCACTTTTTTAAATTGGGACATGTTGGCGGCGGGACTGCAACCTGGCTGGCGGCAACCCGACTGGCGGCAGGACTGCAACCCGGCGGGCCGGGCAGGAACTAGCAATGAACCTAGGACGTCGGCGCGACGTCGTGTGCGTCTGCGTGTAGGTTTCGGGCATCTATCCCTGTACGTAGGAGTACAGTCCATCATCGATTGGTGTTGCGCTGCGTCGCTTGCCGGGTATAAATACCCATGTACGTAGCGGCCTTTGGCAATCAACTCGATTTGAGTGTCTGCGTGTGTAGCTCCTAGCTAATCGGTTGATCAAGGTATATCACCCATGTACGTACGTCATGAGTAGTTGATCCAGCTGGTTGAGTTGTTGTACGTGTGCGCGTCTCCATGAACGTCTCCATGAAATCGTCTAGGTCGGGGACTTCCTCGTCCTCGCCGGAAAGTACTCAGCGCCTAGGGCTGGGCTGACACTGAAGACGGGGCGAAGGAAGGGATTTGGAGGCGACGAATCCCGCCGGAAGCAAACAGTACAGGGCGGAAGCCGGTCCAGGCCGGCGGCGGGGCGTGCCAGGGAGCTGCACGACAGCGCAGCAGGGTACTGGGCTCAGACGAACGGATGAGAGTCAATTTGTGAAAAAAATTGACCTTTCCCTTTTAGTACATGGAATGTGCTACGGCAAATGACCACGAAATTGTAATGGTACTGAGCAAAGACATGAAAATTTAGTGTGTTTTGGCAAAGGGCACGAAATAACGGTGTCCAGCAGCAAATTTTCACTAACAAATAAGAATGTAAAGCTACAATTATTAGTTTTTTGTACAAATTTATGAGAATAATGTAGCAAGTATGGTTAATTATTGTGCTGACATCATTCTACGATTTGACTTTCTTCACTAGTTAGAGGCTAACAGGAAGTATAGCAGACTTAGTACATACATCTTTCGGGGTGGCCGATGCTTTGCCTCGATGAAAGCACGCCTAGTAAAGTTTTCCACATTCCAGGGGGTTTCGCTCCACCACTCGATTCTTTGTAGGCCTATACATGCAGTCAAAAATAAATATATCTAGAGAATGACATACAGAAATAAGTTGCATCCAGAATAAGTTTCGGTTTTTATTTCAACTGTTTCTAGTCCTATGCAGGTACTGGCAATAGTTGTTGAATCACAAACTAGTAAATATTTTTACTTTTACTTCTCTAACAGCATCATTTATGATAAGGCTTTGATAATGTATCGCAAAGTTTTTCTCTGCGCTATCTGTGGGTGACAAAGAGTTAAGAGCAGAATTTCACATCGGCACCCCTTCCATTTGTTACTATGTACATTTTCATTTTTAATAGCGCTATTTGTAGAGAACAGAGGATTTGATATGCTGACCTGCATTCGCGTTCTTGCCAACTCAATAGGGGAACAAGTTATACATGCCAATGATCGTGCAACAGCGCCAGCAATGAGAGGGGCATATGGCTTAAGTTTGGGATTATCGCGATCAGAATATTCCTCAATCCAATTGCACAATATATCGTAAGAAGGCATATATATCCCAACCTGAAAGACAAAGGATTTCTACTGAGATATGAATCAAAGTACTTCAAAATGTACAGTTCTATCGATCCATGATGTTGATCATAATTTTAATGCAGATCCAAGAGGACACGTAATAATACATTAATATCTAAATCAGTAACAGTGTGGTAGCATTTTATTTTGAAGTATTCCATGTGTCCATTGAAATCTATTGAATGATCAGACACAAAACCTCAAATAAGCATTAACATATCTTTATCACACATTCTGTTTCGACCAGTATCTTAGACACCTCATACTGTATGATAGATCATTGCCGCTACACTATACTCAATATTTTTCATGACAAGGAATTTCCATCCATTATTCCAGTAAATAGCAACCTCTGACCAGACCCACATTATGTATATTGATATGAACTTCACAACCAAATGTTTGTTTTTCTAGTATTTCTTACATTTTACCAAGAGAAATCATGTCAGACTCCACGGGAGGATGGGAAATTGGTCCTGATTATCAGCATCCCGAGAAAATTATTTGTCATGAAGGTATACAAATGCATATTTATAACTGATGAAATGATACATGGTGATAAATACACTGAGAAAAATACAGAAAATTATGTGCAAGTCGGGGAAAACTCTACGTGGTATAAAATCATAAATAAGCCATTAGTGCAAACAGAATACTAGTCATGGTCAGGTGAAAGGATATACCGTTGGTACAGCTAACGCTAAGCTCGCACCAGTACCTCTCCATAGTCTAAAAATTCCTTCCTGCAGGGGCTCATAAATTGTTGCAGAAGATGATCAATCCAAAACAGGAGAGCACAACAGAGAAAAAAAGGTCAGTATGTGTATTTACCTGTCTAGTGATCTTATTGAACACATCCATTGTTCCTCTGTACTGAAAGCATTCAGGACTGCAGGATGGCCCTAAACCATTTAATTTTAGTCCACCAGGGTTACACGATGGATAGCACCTAAAATCTGACCATATCTGAGCAATGTATTTCAAAGAAAAACAAATAAACAAGCAAGCCATACTTTTATGTAAGAATTAGCAAAAAAAAAATCCACACACACTTTTTCATAAGAAAAGGGAACAAAACAAAGAACCATCCAGACTGAAATGTATCTGCTTGTCAGTATGTAACTGTTATCGAATTGGGTTCTGCAGATGGTTTATCCAGTGCAAAAGGTATGCACAGCTAGTAACGTATTTTTTCAAAAATAGATTGGGGCACACATCCCACAACGAAAAATATATGCTCGGAGTATTACAAGCAAATAGTTTTCCTTGAAGAAGCTAACCCCTTATCATCTCTTCTGATCAGTACGCTTCTGGGTTTTAGCACATGGTATACAGAAAGAGATCAGCTCATAGTCTATAAATCTAAAAAAAAATCTCTGAATGTGATTTTTATTGTTCATTTCTGATTAAAAGGAGGATTTACAGAAATATTTCTTCTTCTCTTGTCCATGTGGTGGTGTCATCGATCGAGTTCATATATCAGGAAGAAAACAACTTCTTACTTTTCGTCTGTATCGCAATGTAGATGCAGGTCCATTTGGCAGGGGTTTGCAATTGTCACATGGCAGTCTCATACATTAAATTGTGAAACGGCTCTATGTACCAGCCCTTTGTCACTCTATTGCAGTGCTATATCTTATGCTCCTCACGGAGATGTAATAAGAAAGATGGATAAACTTAGTTCCGCTGCGCTTGTCGCTGTAAAACTGGTACCCCAATTTTACTGTAAAACAGGGCTGCAAACCTGCAACTGCAAAGCATCTCAACGAAAAAAGTAACAGTTGTATGTGGGACAGAAGTGTCAAGCTTACCGGATTGTAGACTACTCCAGCGGCTTGTGCCTGTAGTCTCGTCTGCAAGATAAAAACATAGTTCTGCATCAACGCTAACATCCACATGCATTCCAACTTCCTAAATAAGACAGTAACGCCGCGAAGATTTTATCACAAGTCCCGATCAATTTCGCCTGGCAGCAATACAGAGTCAGGTCTCTAGGTATGTTTTTGAGAATCGAAGAGCACGGTGCGTCGGTGCCCATGTTCACCTAGACTAGAAGGCTCGCGACGGCGCTAAATGACGGTTCGCTTCGTTAAGGCGGAGAGACTGGGGCATGTCAATTGCAAATTGGTGCGGAGCGGTGCGGCGCGTACCTTGGCGACGTCGAGGGGGTTGACAAGGACGGCGGAGACGACGGCGGCGCCGGCCGCCGCGACGGCCCGCTCCGGGAATCCCAAGGCCCGCTCGGCCGGTGGCGGCGGCGGAGGGGCGGGCTCCAAGGCTCGCTCGGTGGTGGCCATGGCGAGGAAGGGAAAGGGGAAGGCGGTGCGACCGACCGTGGGAGGCGGCGGGCGAATTGGTTGTTATTCTTGCTGTTGGGCATCCAGAAATCGTGGAGTCGTGGAGAAATTCGGGAGGGAACGGTGGAGGCTGGCTCGCGTCGACACGGCTCTTCTCGCGTACAGCTCCCGAGAGAGATGAAGCCACCAGCGCTACCGCGCCGTGACCACGTGGCGCGCTTAGGGCGACGTGTTTCCTTCTGGGCGTGTCGTCGACTCGTCGTTGCTGTGAGAAATAGTGCTTTGGTCTGAAGACCGAACACGTTTTTTTTTCTGTTACGTGGAACTAAACATGTTTTAAATTCAATTTAGCACATACAGTATATGGGAGGGCTCCTGCCACTGAAAAAAGATATTTTAATTTAAAATATAAAAGTTTCATACCAGTCGCCAACTTCTTGACATACTGCGTGTGCCTTCATCAATGATTTCCTCTTCGGTAGGGTGCCGGAAACGGACTACATGACCCCCCCCCCCCCCCCCGAATTAGGGTTTTCCACGACGACAATGAATCTGTATCGTGTTTCACAAATTATTTATGTCCCTAGACTTTTTAGGGTTTAAGGGATTTTATATGCGAAGAGGGGTCGGAGGCGGTGCCCGGGGTGCCCACGCGGGTGGGACGCGTGGCCAGCCCCTGGCCCGCGGCCCTAGGCCGCCTGAGGTTGTGGGTCCCCCGGGATTGCCCTTTGGTCGCCGGTTTTCATTTGGAAAGTTAAAATTCCCATAAATTTTGGTCCTTTTCTGACGATATTTAATTTCCCCCTTTTCTGCAATGCAAAAATAATTTAAAAAACAGCAACTGCTTAATGGGTTAGTCCAGTAAAATGCTATAATACAAAAAATAGTATGAAACAATTCAAAAATCCGCAGCGGCTCCCGAGCACCGGTGCAACTGATATTTTGAAAAATTTGAAAAGCATACTTCCAGGTTTCAAAAAAATTGTAACTTGGTACACAAACACATATACATATTATGTAAGTACGCCAGAAGTTTCGTAAAAAAATAACTTATATTTTGGGCTACACACAAAAGTGAAATTTCTGACGGATTCAACATACTATTTTCACCTTTTACAGACAAGAATTTTGATATTTTTATGCAGCTCGGAATGCGGGTTTTTTCACCCATAATTGGCATATACGTAGGAAACATGCTTGTGTATCACAGGAAAAAAATTGGATTTTTCAAACTTAAATTTAAAAATTTCAAAAATTTTAAATAACAAGTGCACTCATGCTCGGGTACCACAAATCTGCACTCGAAACAATCAAATATTATAGATACATTTTGGACTTATCAATCCACTCCGACCACAAGCGACATGAAATGCACCATATTTTCCAGGGTGAAGCCCTGTCGTCGCTGCCAGAGGAGCAGCACGCTGCCCCGCCCCATGGTCTGGCCGCTCCCGCCGCTCAAAGGAGCGTCGGGATTGGCTTCCGCTGCGAAACACAGCGCGAGCCCCGCTGCGCCCTCACCGCCATGGCTTCTGGTCCCTGCCGCTGCTCCGAGGCGCAGGGCAAGCATGAGTCCCGACGAGGGGTCGGGCGCATCACGAGCCCCGCCGCGGGGTCACCGTCGTGGCTTCTAGATCGGTCACCGCGATTGGGGACAAGGGAGTCGGGAGGGGAGGAGCGGGAGGTAGCTCGGAACACCCGCCAGGCCGCACCGCCATCACCCGCACAAGAGATCGCCACGGGAAGGGTTGCCGCTATGGATGACCTTGCGCCAACTACCAGTAGGGCGCCCGACGCCGCGCCACCAGCTCCTATGGCCGCAAGGAAGGGCTCGCCGCCACCGTGTGCCACTCGACAATGAGACCCTGTCGGCGGCGAGGGATAAGGCTGGGAAGGGAGTGCTCGGGCGGGATTTAGGTTTACGTCCACGAGTCGCCGCTGCGGTGCGATGCCGGGTGGGGGGAGGGGACGCCGATGTGATACCTGTCGTGAACAACTTATTGAGAATTTGAACTGGTCCAGGTTGAAAGAATTAGGAACCGCACGGCACACCGACAAAACTTATGGCAGTAGTGGTGCATTTTACTCTAGATTTTTTCATTAGTAAGAGTAGGGATGTCGGCGGACCGTCCAACGGACGGGGCGGACAGTCTGTCAGATGGCAAATCGTGTGTTAATTCATCTCAGCCCGATGATTAGTAGTACAAATGATCAGTAGGTACGGAACGTGGCGGACAGAAATTTGATCGGAGCGGACGTCCGTCAACATCCCTAAGTAAGAGCATCTCTAGCAGAGTCCATAAATGCTCGACCCATAAAACGCGTATAACGTAACCCGTAAAATGATTATAAGGGGCGAAAACTGCTCGGGCAGAACAGATCTTGTAAACAAAACCGTAAATCAGAATATTCATATTTACGGTTTACGTTTACGGGATCTGTTCTGCACAGGCCTGGAGCTACCCGTAAAACTGGGTTTTCTATAGCATATATTTGTCACTTTGGACCAGAAAAATCTGATAAAAACAACAACATAAACTCAAATTTATTGAAGTTCAACCAAACAATACAAGAATAGTCCATATTACAACAATCGTTCAAATCCAAATAATTAAACAAATAATGAATGGTCCGGAAGAGAAAGAATAGTTCATCACACATGAAAAAAACGAAATAAATTGGGAGACTAGGAGCTCCTCCCATACAACTGCCAACGATGCTCCATTAGATCAACCTAAAGCTGCTGGTGAGTCTCGGTGTGCTCAATCTGCCGGTATGTCTCGAGTAATGCTTGGATCTTGTCTGGGTTTCTTAAACGCTTCACTCGGCTATCAACATTGTCATAGATAGGCAACAACCCCAAATCTCTCTCATCCTCAACAATCATGTTGTGTAAAATCACACATGCTTTCATGATATTGCCGAGGGATTTCTTATCCCTGAAATGAGCAGGACCTCGAAAAGGTAGATGATCACCTTGGCAAAAATGCGCAGAATCTTCACCAATGCGGAGATACTCGTCGGTGTAGTCTGCTGGAATGTTGTATGCAATCACTCGCATGGCGACCGAGATCTTTTGATACGCGCTAAATCCAATGAGGCGGGATTCCTAAACTACAAGTGCGAACAAATCCAGCAATTTTACCTTCAATGGCGCGGGATTGTAGGCGGTGTCGTGGGCGCTGCGGGCGACGGACGAGCTGGGTCCGGGAGAGCGGCTGGGGACGTGGGGCAGGGAGGCCTGGGCACTGGAGTGGCAGCGGAGCGGCGGGGGAGCGGCTGCGACGTGTTGGCGCAGTTTCCCTTATGTCCCCTCGACGGATCCATGCGCGGAAGCTCCGCCGGTGGCGGACGAGAGCAGCGGGGGTGCGGACGGCCTCGAGAGAGCTCGACGAGGTCTGGGAATGGAGCGGCGGACGGCGGAAGGCCGGGGGCGAGGGCGGGAAACGGCAAGGGCAAGCGAAATCACGGGCGGGAGGCGGGGGATTTGGGAACGGAAACTGAATATTCAGCCCGCCAACGCGTCACACGATATGAGGGAAACAGGAGAAATCAGCCCCGAAACTTCATGTCTATGGTTTCCTCAGATTCATTTACGGGAAACCATAAAAAAAATTAAGTGTCGGACGAATATACGGGATCTGCGTGGGTCACCGTTCCGGACCATTAGAAAACAGTTATTTTATGGGTCCAGGCCTTTTATGGGCTCTGCTGGAGATGCTCTAACCTTGCAATCTTGTTCTTTTTCGAGTCTTGTGAATGAAGAAAGTGCCTGATCTGGAGATGCTCTAACCTTGCAATCTTGTTCTTTTTCGAGTCTTGTGAATGAAGAAAGTGCCCGATCTGTAGGAACACGGCTTTGCATAATACCCGTAAACGAAGGAATATACTTGCCTGCCAGAGGTAGCTAAGACAAGAAGAAACATCAGCATATACTAGGGAAATGAGCGCGGCAATGCCGCGCGTGTGGAGTGAATGTAATGTAATTTAAATTTGGTAACGTGTGTATTTAAAAAGTGTGTAGGTTTTAATATTTGTGGAATTTGAAGAAATTTGCGTTTAAATTGTTTTTTAGATGTAGGAATTTGTTGAAGTTGGGCTGTTAAGAGAAAAGAAAAGTATGTTGTGCTTGCAAGTTTGTCAGGAATTTTAAGATTTTAAATTTTAAATTTGGTCTTATATGACATAAATAGGCAGTGTTTATTTTTGTGGTCTAAATAACACGGTGCGACGAATTTAAATTTCGAAATATTTGTGTTCGAAAGCTTTTAGAATTTGAGTGTTTTGAAATTCTAAAATATTTTGTGTTTGAAGTTTTGCAGGAAATTGAAGATTGAAATGTATTTAAGTTATATTTGGATTTGTTTATATGGCATAAGCACTAACGTTTTTTTTTTATGTTGCTATGTTGAATGTTTTTAACGTTAACAGATATGATTTGAGGGGATCTAAATACTTGAAATATACATGTTTGAATTTCGGCCATATGGCATAAAAATTCAGCATTTATTTATGTGAGTATTTTGTTAATTTATATTTTTTGTTTGTTTAATATTTTAGAAGTCATTCGATTTTGTAGAATTCATATGGAATCAAAAGGCGCTGTTTATTCTTGTAGTTTTTTTTTGTATTTGTAAATAACGCGGTGTGAAGGAATTTAATTTTGAAATTGTCACATTGGAATTTTTTTGGGATTTGGATCTATTGGAATATAAAAATGTTGTGTGTTGGCAAGTTTGTGAGGAATTTAAAGATTTGGAACTTTAATTTTGGTCATATGACATAATTACGCATTTTTTTGTGTGATCATTCTGATATATTTTTCATGTTATCACTGATATTGTTTATTTTGGTTTTTATTTAAGCTAAAAAGAAAGTTGTGGATTTCAAATTGAAGATTTGGAATAAATTTGGAAAGGTCACAATGTATTTTAAATGTCTATTTTGTTTTTGTGACAATTTTTGTGTGGAATTTGAAATAATTTGGAAAAGGTGTGTAAGTATTTGAAGTGGCTGTTTTGGTTTTTACATCTTTTTTTGAGTTTGTCTTGAGTTGATTTGGATGTTTATTTCAAAAGGTAGGAAAATTTTGGGAAATAGAAAATGGAAACAGGAAGAGGGAAAAAATAAAAAGGCCAAAACAGAAGCACAGGAGTTGGGCAGGCCCAACAGCGAGTCCGTTTGGATGGCCCAGGCCCACTGTGACGTCGAGATGACGTCACAGTGGCCGGAGCAGCGGCCGCCGGCGCGCCAGCACGAGCCGGGATGCGCTGGTGGGCGCGTCTGACGCGAGCGAGTGCAGGCAGCACGGGAAGGGCGGCGCCACCGCCTCTGGGTCGCTGGAGCGGCGCTGGTGGCCCGCCGACGCGGCGGAGAGCAGCGGACGCGGCGGTGGTGATTCTCGCGCGGCCGTGACGTCCCGGCACGCGATTTTCGCGGAGGAGGGAGAGGGCGAGACGGCGGAGGCCGGCGTGTGATCGAATCTGAAGAGGGAGGCGTCGAGCGGCGTGGCGGCGCGGCGGCGCCACCGGCGACTGTGTCGGCGCGGGAGGAGAGAGAGGGGGAGGGGGGATTCTGCGGGCGATTTTGCAGAAAAATCCGTCTATTTTCCTAGAATCGCAAGCAAGTCCCTCGCTGTTGCAAAATGTTGACTGCGGGTTGATTTCTTGGGTTTGTGAGGTTGTTTTTGTAAATTTGGTTGCGCCAAAAAGCGTGCCCGCGCTCTGATTGGTAGAAAGTTCACTGCTACAGTGCAGCTACAATAATACACGATTTTTAGCGCCATCTAGACCGTCCGTTGAGTAGATCCAACGTCTGGAAAAATTCGGGTGACGTGGCCGTGTGTGGGGGCTAGAATCCGACGTACTAGAAGTCATTCGATTTTGTAGAATTCATATGGAATCAAAAGGCGCTGTTTATTCTTATAGTTTTTTTTTGTATTTGTAAATAACGCGGTGTGAAGGAATTTAATTTTGAAATTGTCACATTGGAATTTTTTTGGGATTTGGATCTATTGGAATATAAAAATGTTGTGTGTTGGCAAGTTTGTGAGGAATTTAAAGATTTGGAACTTTAATTTTGGTCATATGACATAATTAGGCATTTTTTTTGTGTGATCATTCTGATATATTTTTCATGTTATCACTGATATTGTTTATTTTGGTTTTTATTTCAGCTAAAAAGAAAGTTGTGGATTTCAAATTGAAGATTTGGAATAAATTTGGAAAGGTCACAATGTATTTTAAATGTCTATTTTGTTTTTGTGACAATTTTTGTGTGGAATTTGAAATAATTTGGAAAAGGTGTGTAAGTATTTGAAGTGGCTGTTTTGGTTTTTACATCTTTTTTTGAGTTTGTCTTGAGTTGATTTGGATGTTTATTTCAAAAGGTAGGAAAATTTTGGAAAATAGAAAATGGAAACAGGAAGAGGGAAAAAATAAAAAGGCCAAAACAGAAGCACAGGAGTTGGGCCGGCCCAACAACGAGTCCGTTTGGATGGCCCAGGCCCACTGTGGCCAGAGCAGCGGCCGCCGGCGCGCCAGCGCGAGCCGGGATGCGCTGGTGGGCGCGTCGGACGCGAGCGAGTGCAGGCAGCACGGGAAGGGCGGCGCCGCCGCCTCTGGGTCGCCGGAGCGGCGCTGGCGGCCCGCCGACGCGGCGGAGAGCAGCGGACGCGGCGGTGGTGATTCTCGCGCGGACGTGACGTCCCGGCACGCGGTTTTCGCGGAGGAGGGAGAGGGTGAGACGGCGGAGGCCGGTGTGTGACCGGATCTGAAGAGGGAGGCGTCGAGCGGCGTGGCGGCGCGGCGGCGCCACCAGCGACTGTGTCGGCGCGGGAGGAGAGAGAGGGGGAGGGGGGATTCTGCGGGCGATTTTGCAGAAAAATCCATCTATTTTCCTAGAATCGCAAGCAAGTCCCTCGCTGTTGCAAAATGTGAGAGGGTGAGACGGCGGAGGCCGGTGTGTGACCGGATCTGAAGAGGGAGGCGTCGAGCGGCGTGGCGGCGCGGCGGCGCCACCAGCGACTGTGTCGGCGCGGGAGGAGAGAGAGGGGGAGGGGGGATTCTGCGGGCGATTTTGCAGAAAAATCCATCTATTTTCCTAGAATCGCAAGCAAGTCCCTCGCTGTTGCAAAATGTTGACTGCGGGTTGATTTCTTGGGTTTGTGAGGTTGTTTTTGTAAATTTGGTTACGCCAAAAAGCGTGCCCACACCCTCTGATTGGTACAAAGTTCGCTGCTACAGTGCAGCTACAGTAACACACGATTTTCACCTAGACCGTCCGTTGAGTAGATCGAACGTCTGGAAAAATTCGGGTGACGTGGCCGTGTGTGGGGGCTAGAATCCGACGTACTTTCATATATAGTACCATAGACAGCAGCATCCACGCAGAGTCCGGCCTGTCTCGCTGAACGCCTCAAACCGTATCTGTCCAATTCTTGCGATCCGAAATCTTCAAGTTCATATATGGAAATTGGAGCAACCGTTCACGTCACTACTTCAGACGCTACAACAAATGATCGTGAACTTTAAATAAACGTCGATATTCGTGCTTCGTAGCAAATTATCATGAACTTTGGAGACGCGTAGCCACCTTGGTGAAACTACTTCCCTGCTCAAATTGTGCCAGTTACATATAATTTCCAGTAAACAGTATATGATTTTTGTTTGTCACATGTCTTAATCTGAAACTAATTAAAACAACGGATCCAACGAATCACCATGTCCGGAATAAAAAATGTGCTAGAAGTGGCAACAACTTAATATTCGGGTCTTCTATTTGCTTTTCGGGCCTTCAGTGGAGCCGGCAGAGCTTGCTTCAGCCAACGAAAATTTCTTCACCCTCTGCATTTTAACAAAGGAAGGGGGTTTAGAGAAATTCAGAAATATGAACATATACAATTTACAAAATAAAAGGAGTCACCCAAAGGAAAACATGAAACAGGAAGAGCTAAACTCAAGATGGATCAGAGTGCCAACAGACGAAATTAGTTGCGGCTTATTTTCTTTATGGAACAAATGGACCACGACTAATGCGATTAATTGGTTATTTCTACTGCATTTTCCCCAAGAGGGTCTAGCTACATCATGGCAAATAACTTTCCATGATCATAGGGGGAAAATAACCAGAAACTGAACATGAAAAGGGCGTCACAATGAGGCGTCCAACTATAGGGGGGAAATAACTTTCCATGATCATAGGACCATTATCATTTGAGTGATGCTATCTAACAATATGGCATCACTCGACTAGCGTTAGCAAATATCATACAATCCTAAAAGGAGATAAACTCCAAAAATACGTTGGTATTTCCTCTCTGCTATTCCGAAGGGGAGTTACCTCGGGTACAATAAACTTGATACTAGCTGAGTATAAACAAGTGGTTTAAGCCTTTGTAACTCTGAGTACAAACACATGATTTAAACATTTATAACTTCTCAGCCGTAACTAAGCTTTGATCTACAACTACTTAAGGACCATCCAACAAAATTATGTATGTTTTTAGCATGCAAGATTGCTTCGATTGGATAAGGAATTATGTAACGAGCTGCTCATTTTGCTTGAAGTTACATGGAAGCATATGATGCAAGATTTAATACCATGTGCATACAGATGTCCTTAATACTTACATGTTTGGGAGCTATAAAAGTCCTACAATAGTCCATCCAAAAATGAGCTAGGCACTCAAGATCAAGGTTATTCAGTGGTGGGTGGTTTGTTATTTTATTAAGGTGAGGATAGATATACCTCCATTACAGGATCACAAATCATAGTCATATCGGCAGCATTAGCACAAAAAAGAAAGGTCTGAATAAACCTGATTCAAATCCTATTGTTATTTGTTTCTCAATTTGTAGATCGAATTTTGATTCAGATTCTCTGGCATATTAGATTCATCTTGAGTCATTGTTCTCAGATTAGTTTGCATGTCCAGCTAACAGGCAGATTTTTTATTTGGTTAGCCTAGATTGCACATCCAGCTAACAGGCAGATTTTAGACAAGTTGCTATCCAACAATACGGCGTCATCCGACTAGCGCTAGCAAACATCACAAAATGGAGATAAGCGGTTATAAGACTTTGGTGTTTCCTCTTTGCTATTCCAAAGGGGATTACCTCAGGTCCAAATAACTTGGCACTAGCTGATCACAAAAAAGTGGTTTAAACATTTGTAATATTGAGTACAAACAAGTTGTTTGAACTTTATAACTTCTTCCCCTTCACCAAGTTTTAATCTACAGTCAGTTAAGTTTATATGTCCAGCATCCAGCAAAGGTATGTATTCTTTTAGCATGCTAGATTGCTTCGACTGGATAAGGAATTATGCGACGTGTTGCTCATTTTTCTTCAAGTAACAAGTAAGTACATGATGCAAGCTTCCATACCATGTGCATACAGATGTTCTAAGTACTACAGTAGTTCATCCAAAAATGAACCAGGCACTCAAGATCAAGATTATTCAGTGGCGTGTGATTTCTTCCTTCATTTAAGGTGGGGATAGATAGACCTCAGTTACGGGATCACAAATCATAGTTGTATCAGCAACATTAGCACCAAAGAGCAAAGTCTGAATAAACCTGATTCAAATCCTATTGTTCTGCTATTATTCATTTCACAATCAATATTTGTTTATCAATGTGTAGATCGAATTTTGATTCAAAATTCTCTGGCATATTAGATGCGTCTTGAGTCAATGTTGTCAGTTTAGTTTGCCTTTGCATGTTCAGATTGCCTTTTGGATATGTGATTTGGCTACCCTTGATTGCAGATATCCAGCTAATACAGCAATAAGGCATCATGCGACTAGCGTTAGCAAACAACACAAAATGGAGATAAACTGTTATAAGACTTTGGTGTTTCCTCTTTGCTACCCAAAAGGGGAATTACCTCAGGTCGAAATAACTTGGCACTAGCTGGGTACAAAAATGTGGTTTAAAAATTTGTAACATTGAGTATAAACAAGTGATTTATATATCTCTACCATGCAATACAAGTATGTATGCTTTTACCATGCTAGATTGATCGATTGGATAAGGAATTATGTGATGGTGCTCATTTTTCTTGAAGTTTCAAGGAAGTATATGATGCAAGCTTTCATAATTCATACCATGTGCATACAGATGTTCTATGAAGTCCTACAATAGTTCATCCAGAAAATGAACTAGGCACTCAAGATCGACGCTATTCAGTGGTGGGTGATTTCTTCCTTTGTTTAAGGTGGGGATAGATAGATAGACCTCCGTTACAGGATCACAAATCAAAGTAGTATCGGTAATAATTAGCCAATAAATCCACGCGGCATAAGGCAAGGTATCTGAGAGTGACTACCTTCTGGGCGACGCACTCCCGGAGTGCGTCAAGGAGGGAGAGGCACTTGTCGCGGTCGTATGGGTTCTCAGCGGCGCAGTTGAGCAGCGCCAGCGCCTCCTGCGCGCACACCGGCCGCGGCGTCGTCTCCTCCTTCCCCATGCCGATCCAATCCAACAAATCAACAGCGCGCGGGAGAGAGAGGTGGTTTGGGAGAGTCGCTACTGCCTGGCAACCGTGGCGCTGCTTCGTATTCTATTCTTAGGGTCGGCCGCGGCGAGGAAACAGCTGCCGGTTTTGTGCGTCGGCGGCGGCTTGGGCGAGAAGAAAGAAAACCAGCGGCGCCACGGCCGCCGTCGATGGCGAAAGCTCTCGAGTGTTCTTACGCTTCTTAGCCCAACGGCCCAACCCACAAAAGCCCAGATTCAAGAAGGGCCCCAAAGGCTCGGAAAGTTAGGCCCAGATTTCAAGAGAGCCATTTTATGGCCCATATCTTGTCAGACTCATCATTGCGCATGCGCAGCAAAATTTCCCTCACTCTCCCTCCAAGCAGTTCCGAAATCCCTGGATCCAAGCGGCGGCCAGCCGAGCTTCTGGGGCGGCGCTAGGGTTTCGAATGGAGCCCGAGGAGGCGGAGGCCGTGCTGGAGACCATCTGGGACCTCCACGACAAGGTCAGCGACGCCATCCACGCCCTCTCGCGCGCACATTTCCTGCGCACCGTCCGCCGCCGCGCCGGGGACAGGCCGACGGGCGTCGTGCACATCAAGGGCGGCGACGAGGAGGCCGACCTGAGCGCGGTGGCTAAGGAGGCGAGCAGCCTTCACGCTATCCGCGCCGCCCTCGAGGACCAGTTCGAGTGCTTTCTCGTGCGCCTCTTAAACCCCCTCCCCTTTTCCCCCACTCTTGTTCGTGTGGTTCGATTTGTCATGCTAGATTGCGTATTTCGCACTCACTTTCCATATTAATTGTGTAAAGGAAGATCTTAGTGGGTAATTTGGTTGGTAGGATGTTTCTGTAAATTGGGTAGGGACTCGCTGTGGATAGAAATGCTGTTAATTCAGGTGAGTGGTTACTGAAGATTGAATGCATGGTCAGAATAGGTAAGATTTACAGTGTGAAGTGATTGGTCGGAATGGACTAGTCTCTAGTGTCCACACTGGTTTTAGAAGCTCGAAATCACCTTGAAGGCTTGAATAAAATCTGCAAATAGTTCATTAGTCATTTGTATGTTTGTGACAGTTCAGCCATGTCTATGTTTACATGCATGTGAGATAAGAACTAACTCAAGATATTCTGGACAATTGGTCTTTATTCAGCATGGGTTTTTTCCTATGAAGATTGTACTCATCTCAAATCATGCGAAACAATTGCATTTTGCATGCGGTCTCTAAATTCTCATCAACAAGACAAATAATTGTGAAGTCATGCATTAGGATGACTCTTCGGACTCAGAGATAAGTTGCTTTCTGTTTAACAAAAGTGCGTGTGATGCCGTGATTTTACTACGCTGAACCTTTTGTTGAGAAGATTTGAATTTATATTTTTGCATATCCTTGTAAAATTAAGAAGTGCTTGTTCTCACCATAATTAACTATGTCGATAGTTCTGTGGTAGGAAACCAAGAATTTAGAGGTGTACCATGTTGCATTGCTGAAGAATTATATGTATCACTTCTCACCGTGTCGTTATCGTATACGTTGTAGTACTGTGAATGGACTGCTAGATTAAAATCCAATTCTATTCTCTCATATATATTTGGAGATAACAGTTCAGAAGTCTTAACCTTTATAGGTTGGGGTCTGTTTTTCTAGAGATCCAATAGGTCGTTGTGCTTTGCTTATTTGGCTCTCCCAAGCTGGCAATGGAATTTCATTATGAGCTATGTGGGTTTAACGAGGTGAGCTCGTTGTGATTAGAAAGGTACAATGCGGGCATTTAGTTGGGATCTGTGTGATTAAATGAGGTACAGTGTATGATAGTTCCAACTAGATGATCGTGAAATGGAGTACTAAAGCAGCCATTAACTTTTACTCAAGTCAGAGACGGTATTTTTCGTCCAAAGGAGTAGTCCCACTGCAATTTTGTCAAATAAATTGGAAGGATGGGCCAAGCTCTGCCTGCTTGTCAAGATACTTCAGTGACAGCGTTAGAAGGGAGTATGATTCTAAGTAACAGTAATTAATCAGAAGGAAAGTCACAAGTTAGTCAATCATTCAATTATGGGAGCTAATATTACATGGTTAAGAGCATCTCCAGCAGCTCATCCAAATTTGGTCATCTATATCTCCATATAGAAGATCATCTAAACAGATTCCTTTTTGGATGTTCCTAGTTTTTCAGTAGAACATCTATATTCAGGACATCTATGTTCTCTCTCGTTTATTTTAATAGTATCTTTATAACTACCATTCAACAGTTTTTTTCCAGTACATTCAGCCAGCACATTCAGTACAAAATTCATCTCGATTCAGTACAATAATCAGTGCAAAAATTCTTCTCTCTAATCTAGCACTAGCACAAGCACAAGTAAACCAGCAAGCACACAGCAACAGTGGTACAGTATGCACGCATGCATCAGCTTTTCTTTCTCCCCCAGGTCGGCCGAGCTCTCTCCCCCGCCAGGCGTGCCCTCTCCTCTGCCCCTCCCTTTCCCCAGCACCACGCCGAGCTTCCTCGCCGGGCGCCGCCCTCTCCTCTGCCCCTCCCCTTCAAGGACGCCCGCATCAAGCTCAAATCCAGGAGAAACGGGGCGGCGGCGGCCCGAATCGGCGACCCAAGTTGCCTGGATCGAATCCGGCGGCGCCCCCATCCAATTCCTCTCTCCAAATCGAAAAAAAGGCAAGTTGTACCTCTGGACGGCGAGTCGGGGAGTAGCGTCGGTGTCCTCCTCGTCTCCTGCAATGTCCGGATGCGCGTGGGAGGCTTGCTCGCGAGTGGTTGCTGTGGAGGATCCCGGCTCCGTCATCCAGATGTGGATGACGCGTAGGAGACCTGGGAGGACATCTATCGATAGAGGACCGGATAGATGATCTGCTGGAGACGTTTTTTGGGCCTCGGTCGTCTACATTTGGTTTGGATGTCCATTTAGATGAGCTGTTGGAGATGCTCTTAGAACTTTGAATGTCTAGATAATTTTATGTTAGGGGAATAAAGGATGGCACAGAGAGATTCTGAAGGAATGAAGGAAGCAAAACGTAGTAATGTAACTGAAACTCATTAAGTTTGGGAGTGTTTGTTTTATTAAACCTATCTGTTATATATGAATATCGCTAATATTTTGTAGAGTTGCCGCTGTTTACCAGTGTATATCGTTATTTGAAAGTCACACACTCTCTCTCTCTGGAATCATTCCAAGTTATTTTCATTGTTTGATCTCCAGTCGCATCTGGATGTTAAACATCTATAACTTTTTAATGTATACAAATTTTCCTTCATTGCCTTCTACTCCCTCCGTTCCAATTTAATTGACTTGCTATACACCACATGTGGATGTATCTAGTCATGTAACATGTCTAGGTATATCCACATTTGGTGCATAACAAGTCAATTAAATTGGAACGGAGGGAGTAGAATACATCTTGTTATTTTTGTGGATGAATTGTCATTATGGCCAGCTTATCCTTGTTAGATTTTGGGTCAGCTTAAATATAATCCATGACTAATGCTTGAATATCCTAACTTCAGTGTACTTATTATGTCTTACTCATTTGCAGGCTGTGCATTCACAGGACTCTTTCAATAAGATTAAAAGAGCATCATGGGAAAAATCGTGAAGTCATAGATGAGGCATTGGACTTTATTAATAATGTCTACCATGATATCTGGCCTTCTCCGTCAGTAAGCAAGCCTGAGAAATCAAGAAGCTATTCTGGCGACAACACTACCGATGAGAGCAAAAAAGGATCAAACGTCTTGGGGTGGATGGTTTCCTCTAGTCTGGATTTAGCTAGGAACAGTTTCAACATAAAAAATATTGGTAGTTTATTGGGGAATAGTGCAGTCTTAGCTGTTGGCATGATTACAATGCTGCACCTGCATTTCCTGTCTTCTGGAGAACAAAGTCTACCATGTCGTAAATACAGCTACAGAAGGATCAGTCATGGCAATTATTCACAGCTTGAGACATCTTCCCTGGCAGTGGGTAGTAGAATGAGTCATCTTGATGTATTTTTAGCCAAAAGCTGATTGGGCTTTTGCCTCACCTTAACTGATCTGTTGTTTGTACAAATTTGCTAGTATGTACTCCTAGGTCATTCTATTTTCTGTGTACCCGGTGCGCCCATCGAGTTGCCATTCTAGGGATGTATTGCATTATTGTAGGCTAGCTTAGCTCTGGTACTTTCAAACATTTGAAATGGACAACTGCAATCCTTGTTGTACGCAGCAACATGTTCTATTCGTGTTAATCAATTGTGTGCTCTGTTGTTGCTGTATGTGCAAATCTCACTTCAATTGTACAAAGTCTTGTTCTGAAATGTGTTTATGGACTTGTTGGACTATTTTTTTTACCCATTTATTGGATTGTTATCTGGTTTGGTGCGTGTCATGACTTGTATCCATTGTGCGGTTTGTTTGTCTTGTTTTCCCTCGTCCTCTTCAGATTTCACTGAACTTTAGCAAGCGGTCCAGATTCTGTTGGATTTCTTACCCTGCATACGTATCAAAATCTCAATCTAGAAACTTTTGTCGAATTTTGTTCATGGTGTTAACTTGGAAGTTGTCGTAGGAAACGGAAAGATACACCAGTTTTGAAGGCTGCCTAGTTTTAGCTGAAGTCTGACTCAAACACTGAACTAGCTCATCTTAAAGTCGAGAGGAGTCAGGTTGTCTGAGATACAGCGGGCCTCCTCCCCGTAGGAAATCAATCTCTATCTGTGGGAACTAGTAACTTGACTAGTTTCTCTCCAAGTTGACCTTTTGGGAAGGAGAAGGAAAATATCAGCTGAAGCAGCTCACGGGCCTGGACTTGTCTGTGCCGTAGAAAAGTTTCAGGCTGGGAGCCAAATCAACGGGTCCAACCAACCAATTAGGCAGCAGCAGATGCCTGCCCCAATATGGATCATACCATTGGTTGGTTGGGTGCGCCAATGCGACGGTTCCATTGACCTGCCAAGCCAAGGGAAAGGAAAGGAGGAGGCACACCACCCAAAAATCCATAGGTCGCAGCAGTGGAAAACAACACTGCGCATCTCGTTTCATGGATTGGTCCCTTGGCTGCACCGTGCATGCTCTTTTGGAGGGCTTTGGCCATTGGTGTGAGGCCCTGACCGTGAGAGGCCCTTGGTGTGCAAAAGCTATGGTCCTCTCGGGCCAGTGCCAGGGCCGTACAACGTATGGGAACTTGAGTATGGCGGTCACTTGCTAAGCTTCATCATTTCCAATCATGGACCCATGGGCCTCTTCCTCGGTCATGTAGATGTAGGAGTAGGAATGTAGACTTGTAAACATAGCCTGATATATCTGCCGTGCAAAAAAGAAACATGGTGTAGCTAAGAGCAGGGACAGGATAAGCAAATGCATTGATGAATCTACGGCTATCAAATTCTTCCGGATAATTCGTAGTAGCAGCTGCCCTCTCGGCAGGTCACCAAGTTTTGCAACCGCCTAGTCACATTCCAAAAGGAGAGAACCAAGTAGGGTGCAACTCAGGGTAGCTTGTTTCGCGGTTGACCGTTCGGCCGATACTAGGCGGATGGGCCAAAAGATCCATGCTTCTTTTCATTCCTGCGCCGTGCCGTCGCCATCGGTGCCCGTAAGGGGACAGCACAGCGCCATGCCCACACCGATCCCCGCCAGATACGGTGGGTTCCAGCGCCCCGGCGTCCGGCCAAGTGCTGTCGCCGCCGCGCACGGATCGCCCGGATGGCGACGCCGCCCGCTAGACGCCCGATCTGCCGGTGCTCCGGGACGGACGGCGAACCCCAGTGAGGGTTTTGGTTACAGGAGCAGAGGCAGTAATCGTACTCGTACTGTCGTACACTCCTTGCTCCACCCATGCTTTTCAACAGAGTTCATTCAAGGCCATGTACGGCGTTACGGCACATCCTGGAATGCGGTAACTTCGTGCTCTCTTACAGGCACAAATTCCATACGTGACGGTGTAAATTCTTGCGAGAAAAATGATAACTTGGGCGGATATTCAAACCGGGTGGTGGGTCTAGATGCACCCATTAGCTAATTTATGTCCGAATTCCGACACGTATATGTACATTTCGGTATGTCCGAATTTGTCTTTTTTGCACAGGTTGCAAAAAAAGTTTTTTCTTCGCGTAACTTCTTGTGCTGACTTGAAATGTGTTGGACTACATGCAAAAAAATTATTTTGAATTTTTTGACATTTGGAAAAATGTTTTAGATGCACCCACTACCCAAATCGCCGCGTCTCTTTGCTGGTTTCTGCCGAACACGTTTTCAGCTCTGAATATGTCGGACAAGCAAGTCTGGTCGGAGATATGAAGTCACATAAAAAGATGAGTCCTAAAAAACATTCATACTCATCTATCCAATCCAAGGTATACACATCTACACCAGCTGCAAGTAGAGTACATGTGACGAGTTCAGGCGCAGAACTAGCCAAACTGCTGCTCCTGCCTGCTCTGCTGCTACTCTCCACATTTGGGGTTTCGTTTCGTGGCACTGCGACCGATCTCCTTTCCTTCCTGCCCAAATCCTCCGCGGTTCAGGCTGAGAGCAAAGCCCAAAGCCAAGGACAAGTCCTACTCCTCCGCGGTGGCCACAGTGAGAAAAATTACTCTCCTCGGCCGGCCAGGTACTACCGTCTCGATCCCCACAGTTACGCTGCTGCAGTTCAAAACTAGAGCACCCATGCCGCTACAACGCGAGTACAGCACGGTAACTGTGCCTGACTCCACGAGATCGTAGCGAATCCACAGCACCGGTGCGAGTGGTACTGCTGTACGGGCCTGACCCCATGACACTGAATCCACAGCACCGGTAGTTTGATTTAAGACTCTGGAGAAAAGGCAAACGAAATATAGGCGTGGTATTTAGAGAGTGGACAAACTGAGGCCCAGCTCCATGGAACCCATTAGAGCATCTCCAGTCGCGACGACCAAACGTCTTCCAGACAGGTTTTTTGGCGCCGTCCGGACTAGTCGCTGATTTTGGGCGCCGTCGCTCCCCAGTCGCTGCGCCCAAAGGGCCCTCCCAAAGGTTTTTTATTTGAATTCCAATATTTTGTTAAGTAAAAATCAAACATACATAAATGTTTAATAGTTTAAACACATAAAATAAAGTTCCACGTTATCAAAAAACATCAATTCCAAGCTCAAACGTCTTGCTCTTCCTGGTCTGCCGCTGCCATGCCCCGTCGCGCCCACAAATGCTCCATTAGATCAGTTTGGAGTGCATGATGAGTATTTTCATCACGAATTTCCAAATGCATTGAGAGATAATCAGCGAAATCTGCCGGCACGTTGTGATCAACATCTGCGAGAGGACCCTCAAAGTCATATGGCATATGATCTTGCACGGGGTTAGCGCGCTCACTCTCGATGATCATGTTGTGCATGATCACACAACAGTTCATCACCTCCCACATCTGCTCGTTCGACCATGTCAGAGCAGGGTACCGAACGATAGCAAACCTTTGCTGCAGCACTCCAAATGCCCGCTCGACATCATTCCTGGCATTCTCTTGTTCACCGGCAAAATGACAACCTTTGTTGCCGCGAGGGTTGGGATGCTCTTCACAAATGTTGTCCACCTTGGATAGATGCCATCGGCAAGGTAGTACCCTTTTTTTGTACTGGTGGTCATTGACCTCATAGTTGACAGATGGGGCATGACCTTCAACTAGCTTCGCGAACGCAGGAGAGCGCTGCAACACATTGATGTCGTTGTGTGATCCTGCCATGCCGAAAAATGCGTGTCAAATCCATAGTTCATGATCGGCCACAGCTTCAAGAACCACACTGCAATATCCTTTGTGGCCTCCTTTGTACAATCCTTGCCAATCAAATGGACATTTCTTCCAGCTCCAATGCATGCAGTCTATGCTTCCAAGCATCCCAGTAAATCCTCTTGCTGCATTCTGTTTCAGGATCCGAGCTGTTTCTTCTTTATTTGGTCCTCTCAAATAGTGTGGGTCAAACACAGCAACCACCGCCCTGCAGAACCTGTACATCGACTTGATAATTGTGGACTCTGACATCCGTAGGTAGTCATCTACAGAATCAGCAGGTGCTCCATATGCAAGCATTCTCATAGCTGCAGTGCACTTCTGGATTGACGAGAAACCAATAGTTCCCACGACGTCCTTCTTCAACTTGAACCATGGATCATACTCTCTCACAGCTTGCACGATCTCGTTGAACAATCCACGGTTCATCCAAAAGCGTCAACGAAAATCCTTGGCGGTGGCGACAGGAGTCTCGGCAAAGTAGTCAGAGACTAACATGCAATGGCTTTCCATTCTCTGCCTCGACTTGCTCTTATTCCTTCCGAACGACGAGCCTCCCCGTTTTGGTGCGGCATTGGCGTCCTCGTCGGGTTGAAGTTGTAGAAGACAAGAGAGAATCGCTAAATTCTCATTTTCCTCCTCAGCGATGGCGGCTTCTTCTTCCAACAGCATCGCGGCCATCAACTCGGCATCGCTATCCATCTGCAATACAAAGGGATTGAGCCCGGTCGCCGGTTAGCATCAATTCTGTCGAAAACCAGGCGTACCAGTAATTCCGCCGAACACCTTGCAGGCAGGGCGGGTCGCGGAGAGGTCGCCGGTGCCGGCGGGCCAGAAACCGAAGACGTGGCGAGGGGGGGACGGGGGACGGAGGAGGAGAAGCCAACGGCGGCGCCTGCGTCTAGTCGGGTGAGGTGGAGTCGACGGGCGGCGGCGTTCCAGATCGTGGCGACGACGAAAGTGGGGCGACGAGGAAAGAAAAGGGATAAATCAGACGAGAAAACGACGAGACATGTACTCCCGCGTCTCACTGACAGGCGTTGCCCGCGCGTCGGAGGCAGACGTGGCGTCGCGTTTCGTTCCGTCCGGGGCCGCCCGAAGCCTCCCCATGTTGAGGGCGTGGGCTGGGCGTGCCGGACACAAAACTGGGCCGCGCCGGACCCAAAACACGTTTGGGCGGCGCGAGTGGGAGTCAAAACCTGTCCGACACGCCCCAAAGGCCTTTGGGCGGCCGTTTGGGCGCCCGACTGGAGATGCTCTTATAATTACATAATCAAAAAGAATATTTTAAAGTTTCAAAAGAAATAAAAAAACTCGATATAGGCAATGTTGTATTCTACCAACATGTAAAATCTAAACTAGAAATATATTATATTTTGGGCTGCACAAAAAGAAAGTTTGTCATTTGAAAGTAGGGAACAGTATAAATTTTCAACTCTTACAAGTCGGTCAGATATTATTATTTTTTGTTTAGCCCAGAATATGAAATATTTTTTCAGTACAGAATGTCACATTAACCGATAGTTTGATTTAAGAGTGCAGAGAGAACACAAATGAATAATAGGCATGGTATTTGGATTGTACCAGGCGTTTTGTTTTCCAGTTGCATATACACCTTTTATTTACAAATGCATTTTAAATGCATTTTGAAATGGAAAACATTTGCAAAATAAAAGTTCGCACATAGATTTTCACATCCTATATCCCATACGTTGACAAAGTTGTTGCACACAAAAAACTGACATTATTTGTGCTATGTGTACATAAAATAAATTTTGGTGATAAAATAAGCCGCTTTTCACGAGACATTTTTTTGTCTTTTTTACATAGGGCATAAAAAATTCGATTTTTGTTAAACAACTGTGTAAACACATAGAATATGAAGATATATCCGTGAAAATTGAATTCACACAATTTCAACATTTTGAAATGTGTTTTTCAAATACATTCACTCTTTTTTATGTGTACCTGCACCATTCTGAAGTGGACCCAATAAAATCATCATCCCACGTTAGTTCAATTTATACATAATACCTTTAAAATACCTTTAACTAACGGTCTATCATCGAGAGAGGACAAATGGCTCCTGAGCTCCATGGTGGCCGTCTTCTTGAAAATTTCGAAAGCATTGTTTCGAAGTTTGAAAATATGAAAAAAAAAAAACACAGATTTAGATAACGACGAGATCTAATATTGTGAAAAAACCAATCCGAAATTACTTATATTTCAGGCTATGGGCAAAAATGACAAATTTGACAGATTTTTCATTATTTGTAGATCTGGGAGTGGTGAACAGTGCACATTTTCAAAACTTGAAAATTTGACAGATTTGTCATTTTTGTGTAGTCTAGAATATAATAAACTTTGAATTGAGATTTTGCACGATTGTAGAGTTCAACTTCACATACATCTAGGATTTTTGTCCCCAATTTTTTTGAAAATTTAAATGCCGTTCAAATTTTACAAAAAAAATGGCCACCATGGAGCTCGGGCTCCCTTTGTGGTTTCTGTCTATCATCCTATTAATAAAACTAATGGTCTATCAAAGATTGACAACATGCGTGATTTGCATGAATCCAAAAATTGAACGACATCAGTTGCATCCAATGGATATGACTTAGCTCATTCTGCTACCACCGCTTCCATCAAAATCTTTCAGGCAAAATCAGGCGAGTTCAACTAACTTCGTCTCAAACTGTAAAAAGCTTAAGTAAAATAGTCAACCAAAAGATTTTATATTTTGGGACAAAAGTAATACCTTTTTGCTGCCAAATGGATCATGCAAGGGTGTATGTAGCTGCCACGATTTTCATGCTCATGCATCTAACGAGGAAATGACTATTTGTGGTTTCCACCAACAGTCTCTCACGTGGTGAATGGTACAAAAACACAAACCTGGTCTTACCTGTTTCCTGCAACAAGGAGCAATTGCATTTAATTGCTTGCTTGCCGAGAGTAGTACTTTGCATTTAATTGCTTGCTTGCCGAGAGTAGTACTAGTAAAAACAGAGCCATAGGAGCACCGAATCCACACTCATACGAACCAAGTCAAACATAAAACAGTCTATGCGTACAATGCAAGTGGCGAGGTGAAAGCCTCTCACCCACTGTTAAAAAAAGATTTTACAAAATGTAAAAAATTCAAAATAAATTTTTCGCATATACTAGATGATATTTTATGTTAGCACAAAAAGTTACACGAAGAAAATACTTTTTTGTGGGCTGTGCAAAAAACACAAATCCGGGTTTCCAAAATGACTTTGTATTTTTTGTCTTTTTTGCACGGTGCACAAAAAATGTCTTTTCTTCGTGAAACTTTTTGTGCTAACATAAAATGGCATGATGTATATCCAGAATTTTATTTGAAATTATTTGACAATTTTAATTTTTTAAAATGTTTTACATAACGGGTACATCCACTCCCTAAACACCATGATGCGGAAATCCATATTGCCTCATAATTTTAGATGCACCCACTGCTCAAAAGAGAATCAAATGCTTAATTTTCTTGTTCCATGATTCCATCCATGCACAATACACTATCACTGTTTGGAAAGACACGCGTGAAACCAAATGCAAATTGTTTGATTGGCTCCTCGTGCAAAACAAAATCCACATCCTTACAATTAGGGCATGACTGCATATGCCTGAATGCTCTCTTTGTGTCGATCCTCATGAATCCAGGATGTAACGCCGCCCTTATGCTACCAAGTCTGGATCACGTCCTCGACTGCTTCATTTTAACATCTCGCAGCAGGTCAAGCACTCGATTTTAGGGACACTCTTTTCTAGTGGGTTCACACACAAAAACAGAAGACAAGAGTTCAATGGGGTGGCCATCTACATCATGTGACATTTAGAAGAAACGCAACAGGCACATTTTCCATAATGTCGCCGTCACGCTCTCTGACAAGCGATCCATAGGCTCGCCTTCTCTCCAGCGACTGCGGCTTGACGCTTGCAAATTTCTTCTCAGTTTGCACCAAAGAGCTGGCAAAAAAAAATCGATGAGGGGTGAGAAATGTGAAAATGAATCACCATTCTCATTTTTGTGTGGCAGCCTAGGTTGCCCATTTCTAGACACCACATTTTTTTCGATAAATGGATCTTTATTACTTAAAAAAGTTTTAAGCATTACACCCGGGTTCTACATAGTTAAGATGCACACAGCCCAACGAGTTCTCAAAAGTCGGCACAAAAAAGATAAAAAAAGCGAATTACATATCATAATGAGAAATTGTAAAGACGCTTATGCTGCTGGAGGCCAGATCCAAAGATTATGTTGTCATCCCTGCTGGGAATACAATCCCACCGCCGCAGCCTCCAACCGAGAAGACACCTCCGAAAACAGGTCGCGATACTCCACACGCTGTAGGGACGACCATGATCGGAGCGTAGTTGTGCACCATTAGATAACCTGCATAACAGAGGTATTTTTATCGTTAAAAACCTTGTCATTTCTGCATACGCAGAGCGACCAAATAATGGCAATCGCTCCCACCCTAATAAGCAGATTGAACCTAGAATCCATCCCGTTTAGGCAATTGCCGAAAATATTCACAACGCTGCGTGGTGGGTATAAGGTAGAACTATCTGAATGACTGACCATATAGAACGCACAAACTTACAATGGAAAAATAAATGTTTATTGTCTCATCATGGTGACAAAAACACATTTTTTTTACTTCTGTGCCAATTGTGTTTTGCAATGTTGTCTTTGGTAAGGATTACCCGCGACGAAAATACCATGCAAATACTTTAGTTTTTGGGGTATCTTCATCTTCGAAATTTTCTTATTATTATCAACTGGAATATCAGTTTGGATTAACGCTTTGTACATAGAATCAACCGAGAATTTACCATTCTTTTTTAGATTCCATTAAAACTTATCTGATCCCTGCGTCAATTGGACAGATTCCAATCACAGAAGCAGAGCATTCCAAGATGCTTGCCTAGCGCCAAATAGACTTCTTCTGAAGGAAACATTCGGTCGGGAAGTTCCCAACACCTTAGCGAGCGTGTCGCCTTTGTATCGCACAATATTTTACAAAGCCGGATATTGTTCTCGGAGCGTGGCCTGACCCAACCATTATCCTCCCAGAACCTAATTTCCGAGCCATCCTTAATTGAGAACGATCCATGTGGGAAGAAAAACTTCTTCGTGGACATGAGGCTGGCCCAGAAGTGTGAATCACCAGGTTTCCAAATAACCTGAGATAACGCTTTTGAGCCCACATACTTTCTCCTAAGGAGGGTCTGCCAAACCCCTTCTTCAACAAGGAGCTTGAAGATCCATTTACCTAGAAGGGCTATATGCTTGACCTCAAGGTCATGAATTCCGAGTCCTCCTTGGTCTTTGGGACGGTAAACCACACTCCACTTAGCGAGTCGATATTTTCTTTTCTCACTATCACCTTGCCAAAAGAATCTTGATCGGAAGTAATCCAAATGTTTCAAGACTCCTTTCGAAAGTTGGAAGAATGAAATCATATACAGTACCATGTCAGTTAGTACTGAATTAATGAGAACCAATCTTCCTCCGAAGGATAATAGTTTGCCTTGTCAGCTATTTAAACAGAGTTGAAGTCTCTCCTCCACCTGTTTCCATTCAGCATTTGTAAGCATCCGATAATGAGTCGGAATTCCCAAATACTTAATAGGAAACTGGTCTTCTCGCAACCGAATAAATCAGCGTACAACGAAGCATTTTCTGGACACCACATAGAAGACAGAGCTAGAAAACTTCAATTTGTAACCTTAATGGTTGATATTGTAGATCCACACCTTGAGTAACCTTTGGAACCGTCAACGCACGGTTTAGACCATGTTTGTCTTTTAGAATTTTAACCTAGAATCATGACTTACCTAAGCTCAGTCTTGCCGGGATTTCTTAGGCATATGCTTAGTTCGTAATGTAATTGTAGCTTGCCATAGTTTCTCAGCATACAGTACAGTCCAGATGTCATAGACCCAATTTACTGTCAGATCCACGCTTGAGAACATGGGCAGAGGAGATTATCAATTGGAGCTACCGGTGAAAGAAGTTGGCAAGCTGCGTACAGTACAATTTGCAAAATGAAATTTCAGCTCCTAGACAGTGCCTAGGAGCTCCTAGCTTCGCCCCAGTATGGTGAAAGGGACATGTGCGAGTAGCTCTAGGCTTGTAGGAGGTGAGACACCCCAGAAAGAAGCAACCTTTACAAAGTTGTTGTAGTTTTGTGCTTGCAGTTATTTGAAAGCTACCCTACATTGGTCAGAAACAGCAAGCTGCCAAACCAAAAGTGAGGCTGGGAGAATTCAAAAGATCGAGCTGAGCTTCACATCTTTGGCATCTCCTGGTCTCGCTTTTGAATTTGGATTGTTTGGGAGCTCTACTAGTGATACGATTCCTAGGTGTAGCTAACAATAGAATTAGGAGATTTAAAAATTGTGATATTTTTTTCTGAAAAATAGGATTCCCTTAAGCTATGCAACTCCTCAACTAGTATATTCTCCTAAATTTCCAGTCGTGCAGTGCACGGACATAGATTTTCACATTGTCTCTTGCAGCACCAAGTGACAAATGCACGTGGTGGTTTAAAGCATTCATGCTTCATGGAAGTATATGTAAACATTTGCAAAAGTTGGAAAACAAAGGAAAGCACTCCTAACTGTAATTCTTCCCCTAAAGTAGCTGATAGTATATAGTATCATGAAGGACCACGAGCCGGCGAGCTATAAGGCTGAAACTAGCCTGTTTTTAATCTGCTCCAAAGCTTTGAACTCTCATGAAACTAAAAGCCGTTGGACTGGTCAAACGGTACATCGATTTTGTGAGCTAAGCCGTGAGGAAGCCAAAGGTGGCATGCGATATTTCAGCCCGTTCATGTTTGGACTATTGTTGTTTGTTTTGCAAGAGGTTAGCATCAGGCTCCACGTACTTACAGTACTGGGTTGCTGTAAACATATTCCTTGGACAAACGGAGAATGCTTACGCAGAAATTCAGTTTAGTATTTTTGCACTGATTTTTGTCATGATAGAAACCAGAAAGAACTAATAGAAAATTATCCATGTTAATTGTGGAGATGTTCATGTGCACTTCATGTGTACTTTGTCCAAGACAAGAACTGTAGTTTAGGCTTTTTATGTGCACGTATAGCTTTGTCGAAGCTAGATGTGATGAAGCTACTGAGATTTTTCCTGTATAAAGCCGCAAAGATCATAAGCCTCGCATGCCTGGGCATCTTCTAGCGACAACCGAGCATTTAGCAGGCTCATACATGTCTTTCGCTACTAGTACTTTGAGATGATGATGTATAAGTCTACTTTTTTTCGGCAACAAAAAAAAGAAAGTATACCTCTTTTCTTTGATATGCACGAGCTTTATATACTTGCCTTTTTCCTAGCACCTTACATGTGCAAGCAGAAAGTGTCTGTTTTGCTCCCATCACTATCTTCAGATTTGGTGTTTCTACCTACTAATCTGAAATGGAACAGCGTAGCCGTAGGGGGGTGTCATCTGGTGCGAGCAGAATGAAAGAAATGGGTTGGGTACATACACTTCAGCGGTTTTAGGACCACCAAATTGCCGCAATTACGTGGTCCATGTCCTACAGGTTACTACAGACAGTAGTCGTTCCTCATTTCAAGACTTTCATCTAGTACTAAATCGATCGAGTAACAATCAACCGAAGCAAGAATCCAGTTGGAATTATCATTGGAAAAATAAAAGGCAGGGGATGACCCTGGAGACTGGACCACATAGTCAAACATATAACCCCTGGAGATTATGAGTCGGAATGATTAGTGTCTCTCCGCATTCGACCACATCTCTGCAAAGAATTCTGCAAAGTCGGTCGAGATATACACTACATAAAAGAAGTTTCCTTGGGAGAGCTGTCACTCATCGTCTTTGTTTGCACAAACTCAGAGCAGCTGGCTGGCTGGTTTTTTTTTTTTTGACATTTGGCTGGCTTTCTTTCTTCCAGATCACATGATTGGTTTTCAAACAGAAATCCCAGAGATTATTATGAATATTCATTGCCACTCGAAGCTAGGAAGCTCGACATTTTAATCTCTGTAATAATAAATCCTGCTTTGCAAGCATAAATCCCGATGTGAAAGGCAGGGGCAGCCTTAGATGATTCGACGGGCTGCAGCGGCATCCCTAGAGAAAAGAGATCCGAGAAATCTGCTGCGTTGTGCGTCGCGTCCCGTCCGTGACCGCGAGCATAGTAGTAGCTCGAATCGATGCACCACGCCGGCCATGGCGGCATGGAGCCCCGTGCGCACTGTTGCTCACGCAGGTGAGTACTCCGGCACGCGTGCTGTAGTTTCGGTATAGCAGCGAGTGAGACGGACTGATTGATCGGATGTGCGTCGCAGGCGGTGTAAATGTACGAGAAGACGCCATGGTTACGCTACGTACGCTGGCCATGCCGTTTGCGCTGATCATCGGTTCCATCGGCCGCCGGCAACGGAGTAAAGCCACCGTCCCACGCCGCCGTCGCGCAGAGGCATCACCGGCTCATCATACTTGGAAAGCCCACCACCAAACCGGCTCTGCTACCGCGTAATTACCAGACCAAGGCCTGGTAATTACCTGCCACTACAACTGTTACTATCATACGTACATGCTGGAGCTGGATGCGATCTAACCGTAATCGAACACCCGTATACAATTGCTGCCGACTTCTATCATTTGTCCGGCAAATGGTAGAACCGGATATCGAAATACCGTTTTCCTCTCCTCCTCTCGCAACTTCCGACAGAGGCGGCGGCGGCTAGCTCCTCCCAATCTCCACCGGCTAGGACGCGGGTACTGATCCCCTCTTCCTCCGTTGTCGCTCCGGTGGCGGCAGGAGGGAGGGGGACCCATCTCCTCCGTTCTGGCCTAGTGTTTAGGGTTATGTTTTGTCTTCTTTGCAGCGTCGTTGGGTGGTGGGAGCTCCAGGCAAATAAGGGTCTGTTTGTTTGAGCTCCAGCTTTTGAGAATCAGCTGTAGCTTGTGAGCTGTGAGAAAGCTGCTGTGAGCAGCAGCGGAGATTTGATGTTTGGCAGAACTGCTTTTATCGGCTACTGCTCTTGGTTTGAGGATGAAATGTCTAAAATGCCCCTAAATGCTAAAAGGTTTTATTCATTTTCTGGAATTTACATAAATCATTCACAAAATGCTAGACTATGACAAGGCCCGCGCTGACGTCAGCAGGTGACGTACACGACGGAACCCAGCTCTGTCGAGCTCGTGCTCGAGCGGAGGAGCACACGCGGGGCTGGAACCCGACGGATCCGCACGAGGGCGTTGCGGGGAGCCTAGCGGGCGGCGCACGGAGACCATTGGTCGCGGGAATTGCCGGCGGCGGCCAAATCCGCGATTCGGGGCTGGGCGGCGGAGGAGCAGGGTTGGGGCGGCGACGGAGCAGGGTTGGGGCGGCGACGGAACCAGGGCTGGTGCAAGGAGGAGAGGAAATCTTGCATGCTAGGACAAGAAACGGCGAGGCTGCGGCTCGACATGCTCCTGTCGCCGGCGGTCGACGGAAACGAGATCGACCAATTGTTCCCCGGTCGATTCGAGGACGCATGACTTGGTGGAGGCCAGGTCGGAGCAGCATGTCGTCGAGTCGTCGGAGAAGCTCACGGGGCGAGAAACGGCGAGCCGGCGGCGCCGCGAACAGCTCCAGTCGCCGGCGGCGCCTCGGACAGCTCCAAGATTCAGGGGCGGCGCGAGCGGGAGGAGGCCGGGAATGGAGAGGCAAAGGAGATCTTGCAGGGAACGGCGGCCGGAGCGGCGGGGAACGGCGGGGAAGGCGGACGGTGGCGCTGGCGACCCTAACCCTAGCCGGACAGCCATGGGAAAGGACACAAGGGTGAGAAGAGGTCGAGTTGGGGGCTGTGTGGTTCGTTGGTGGTAGTTTGTTCGTAATTATTCCAAACTCATGAGGGCATTTTTGTCCATCGTATTTTGAGAATCTCGGGAAGCAGGCAAAAGCACCTCCCGACCTGCTTCCGCGCTCGTACGCTCGCCCAGTGCATTTCGCTACCGCGCTTCTCGCAATTGCTTTCCTATTTCGTGCTGTTTGTTTGGGCTTCCGCTTTTGGACCCCAAAAGCAGAAACAAAAGCCCAAACAAACAGGGCATAAATCCGTCTCAACTCTACGCCCACACCGGCGCTGTCCTTCATGGCGGCGTCTCGGAGTTGGTGGCACCGTGTGCTTGCCGATCTTTCAGATCGGTGGTTTTCGGGTTCTTGGATGGTGTCGGCGAGGATTTATCCAGGAGTACGTGCAGACGGTTTTCTGTGCTGGTAACAGACGGAAGATGGTGCACCTTTGTGCTGGGTTTGTGGTTGGAGGTTGACGGTTGTGCTTCCTTACTCCGACGCCGTCGTGCGGGGGTGCCGGTTCTGAAGTTCGATGGCGTGTCCGGGGTCGTGCTGCCCCGGTCTGATTCTTTCAACGACAATGGTTTGTCGTACGGTAAACTATATTGGAGGTCCGAAAAGCTGCTGATCAGCGATGCAGCCGCATCAAGATCGGGTGAAGAGGTGATATGTCTCGCTTCCCTTTGGTGGCTGCTATGGTGGTGCCGTAGGAGAGGGATAGACATTGGTTTGTCACATAGTTTTATCCTATCTTTGTAGATCTGTAAGATCAGTGTGTACATGCTTTTATCTTGTTCTTTATTTATCAATGAGAAAAGTATTACCTCGCAAAAAAAATATAGAACCAGATTTGACGGATATTCACTTTGGAGCTCGGGCTCATATGCTCCCGTTATGAGCAAAAAAAATTCAAAATTTGAAAACTCATCAAAAATATCTGAAAAAAATCATGCACGTACATGACCATGGTACGCACCACCGTATTTTTTTCGCGCCGAAATGACATCGTACGCGCCCTGTACAAAAATGACAAATTTCCTGTCAGAAATTCAAAATTTGAATCTCATTTTCTGACAGGAAATTTGTCATTTTTGTACAGGGCGCGTACGATGTCATTTCGGCGCGAAAAAAAAAGGTGGTGCGTACCATGGTCATGTACGTGCATGATTTTTTTCAGATTTTTTTTATGAGTTTTCAAATTTTGAATTTTTTTTGCTCATAACGGGAGCATATGAGCCCGGGAGCCAAAACTGCACTCCCCAGATTTGAGCTCTACGGGCCTTGGCCCAGTTAGTACCAAATCCTGAAATGATAACAGTCAAGATTTGTTGCATATTTGCATGTTATGTTGCGGGGTGAGGCTAAATTTACTCACACACTGCTAGCCAGAGAGAGTAGTTGAACTTCAAAGTAAGGACAATTCATATACACCCACTAAACGATTTAGATATGAACAGGTCACGCGCACTCCTCCTCATCCGTCTGCCTCACCAAGCATCGCATACACTATGTCTCATCTCATCTCGTGTTCGAATCTGCTTTGTGGATGATTTTTTTTTGGACGGTAATTTTATGTGTCTGATCCATTACATGTGCATGCTTGACACATACACGCTTCTTTCACTTGGGTAACACTTGTGTTTTCTACCCGCCCCAAGCCTATATAGGAGAGAACCGATCTAACGGATTCAGAACACACGACTCACTCCGGGTCTTGCCATTGCCTAGTTTTTTTTGTTGTTGTGTTGATTCAACAATCCCCATCCCGGTGCCGGCGTGCACCTCTGTTCAGGAATGCATGCCTCTGATAAAACTTTCTTAATCTCCCACTAAATTATTGATCAATTTTGTTAGATTATTTTTTGATAAAAATACTTTAGGAGTATTAAACATTAAGTAGTGTAACCAAAGTACTGACACTTAGCTTCTGCATATGCAGGATGCACAAGAGCATAGGAATAAGCATTGAAATCAAGAGAGAAAATACAAGTGTGTGCATCACTCATATAACTACTAAGGTGGTGGATAGCGGCGACTATGCCTCCAATGGTGTAAATATATCTCTCGCCACCCGTGTCAATCGTGTAAACCTCCGTAAATAAGTCACAATTTTCTAAAAGTTGAAGAGTGGACAGTAAACAAAGCTATTAGCTACACCGGAACCGCTCACACCATATTGAGAATTCTAAAATTGTTATCAGGTGTTTCTTTATCGCCATAAGACTACAATACGAGTCCGTTGGAAATATTTCCTAGAGAAAATCACGTACGATGATATTTTCTAAGATTATTTATAACTTAAGTAATTGTTCTTAAACATCACCAATAAAATTTATCATGTAATATGTGTTTTCTAATAGTCCGTGATCAACAAGGTTACAAACACTCATACCATTGACTAGTGTATGACTCGGTTCTACTTGTCATGGACATTGTGATGATAATTAGATAATATTGACTCGGCTAAAAGAGTTTAGCGATTCGGACCGACCCAATGTGGGAAGCAACCAGTAAAGCTGTTATTTGTTATTCTCAAACAATGTCTATGTCACATCCTTAGACTTAAGCTTCTCATATGAGCTGACTTTGGACTTATCAAACACTATTTTATAACTGGATAGTTGCAAAGCGAGGTTTTGAGCCGACTGTTAAGCGAGTCGTGCGACATAGTTAAAGAAGATGGAATCTAACCCTTTAACTCAGAGAGATATTTTCTTATTCTTCTCGGGTGTTTTGATTCTGAAATCATGGCCATGCAACTCGGTTAAGAGTTAATTGAGGAGTCGGACTAAGAGTTAGTCCAGTGAATCGATATCACGAGATCGAGAAATGAGTCACGCTATTAAAGGGATAACAAACTCTTGCCCATATAATTGACAGATATATCTTGAATTTCCACTTTTCAACCTTGACAACGATCACCACTTGGTGTCATCGTCTCATAGGCTATATGAAGTATGAACTCTTCATTTTGATCTAATCCCATGAAAAGATATCTAACCCGACATAGAATCATCAAACACATAGATCATGTGTTAGTTCACAAAGCGCAACTGAACATTGCTTACCATAATACTAGATCACTTGATCCATGTGGTACATCACGCACAAGTTGATCTTCTAGAATGCAATCCTGGGACTTCATCGTAATCAACCATTCTCATATTTACGCATTGTATTGATCTCTTGAAAGCCATAAGGAATTCTTCACTTCAGTTACTTGCTTCAAGACCTGATCAACCTTGGTTCAACTTGATTCACTAACAGAACTCAATATTCATACCACTAAGTTCAAATCCTTTGTTTGTTCTTGATCATTTAAAATGATATCTTGAGCTCAATGTCTTGATGCATATATTGGTATTGATGGCATTCTATGTTCTTCATACATCACCTATGGACCATTCCTTCATATACAACTCAGTCAAACCATAAGTTCGTAGTGATTTTCATTAATTAATAAAACCCCACTTAGGGGCTAGCTAGATGCCCTCTCAATTTGTACGGACTATTTCATAGACATGTTATTGCAAAAAAAAACTCCAATTTACCGTGTAATACGTTGTAGATAACAGGAAATCACACGACTATTGCCTGCTAGTCCTTGATTATGTGGCAAACTATTTCTAGGACGTCATCCCAACACCACATGGTAACCCAACTTTGACTCTTATCTAACAAAATATGACCAAACTAATATATGGCTGGTAAAGAGTTCTCTAAATTTCACATACTGTATTAATTAGTGTTCATTGTTTCAATTACTAGAACCTTTCTGGGTTTATTTAATAGTTTAAAATTTGGACCAAATTTCAACCAAATATAGCAACAAATGAACAAAAATTCATATAGTAAAAATGTCTGAAAGATTGCCATATTAATAGTGTTTATTATTTCAGTTATAGGAAAATGTCATCATGTTTTGATTTATTTATTTTTTGAAAATTGACAATAAAATATGACCAAACTTTTAAGCGGTTTGTAAGAATGTGTCAAAATGTTAGTCTTCAATTTTTTCTAATCGCTGAAAATTTCAGAAACTTTTAACAATTTTGATCGTTCTTTGCCGAATTTAACAAAATATGATCAACATAGAAGGTGTAGCTGTGCAGGACACGCCGGACATGTATATGCCACTCCATGTAACTACTGACTCGCGGCCGCAATCTTCAGAGTTACTGTTAATCGAGTTGATCTAAATTTTTTGTCATGTGCAATAGATTACACGAAAAATTGGTGATTTGTAGAGAAAACTTGTATAGCGAGTATTTTGTAGAAACACGTGATTTGTAAAAAAAAACTTGTATAGCGGGTCGAGCTAGAAATCTCCACTCTACTTTGCGCAAATACCTTAGCAATACAGTAGTTCGTGGTTGGTGGTGATTCTACACGGCCACTAGAATCAGTATTTCAGTTCCAAACAAAAACAAGATACTAGTAGAATCTGAGGCCGATTGCATGCGCCACTAGGACGGAGACGGGAGACCGTACTTACGTTGAGGCGGTCCACCACCCAGCGCTGGTGGTGGCTCGCCGTTTTGCCTGCCGCCGGCCAGGGCGGGGCCGGCGAAAACGTGGCCGAGGGCGCGACAAAAAGCACTGCCTTCTCTGCTCTTCTGCCGAGACCGACAGCGCTGCGGCGTGGCCTTGTTGTTTAACTTACGTACGAGCCGTTCTTTTTTAGTAATGCAGTCGCCGGGCCATGTTTTGCTTGTCCGTGCCGCATCCGGCGACCTTGTGCATGTATGCCATGGCTCTGCCTCAGCCGAGTAGAGGAGCAACAAGACATGCAACCAGTTGCACCTATACAAATCGTTTGCTAGTTTTATCCTTCCCATGCATGGTGCCAAAATGATTCAAACATGAGGAGAGGAGACCAGTGACCACGAGAGGTCAAGTGCACTCCTAGACTAGTCTTCTTGGCAGTTTAGCGTGCCTAGTACTGTATACTAAACTTAAGTAGGGTTGCCATTGCAGGTAGAGAATCAATAATTCAACTTAAAAGAGGTACTAGGTGTCATTAGGACGAATCATAGCTCCTCGCTCACAGAAGAAAAGAAAAGAAAAGGCTGAATCATGTCTGCAATCATTTGAGGTGGTTGTTTGCAGGGCTTCTCGTCCAATGGGGACATCCTCTGACTCGGAATAGCATGCTTAGATGCCGCTCATCACATCACATCACATCACATCACATCACAGGCCGCAACCCAATTGGGGCTGTTCCGCCGCCGTCCAACAGGTGAGATCGAATGATCGATCGGTAGCCTAGGATTAGCTAAAAGTGAGACATAAGTATCCGCATGGCTGGCGAAAAGCAAAAAAAAACATAGGTGTCATTTTGGGTATATAGACGACACGTATAGCTTGGTTATGCACATGTTGGATATATAGGAGGTGCACATATCATTGCGTATGCGTATTCGACGTATCTACATGTTATATATAACTTGGTTATGTGTGTCCAATCGTACGCGTACAGATCAGATATATATATAAACTAGTTGAATGCCCGTGCGTTGCTACGGGCTGTCTGTTAATATAGATGAGATGGAGTACATGTTACAGATCCAAACCAATTTATATATAAGAATTTGTATTATGTCCAAGGTCAGCTATTGATTTTTTTTTCGATTGTCAATATATAATATCTTTAGTGTGCTTGTGATCCGCAAAAGTGAAACAGATATTAAAGTAATATTTATCAATGACATTTATACCATTTTGATTTTATAAAAACAAAAAGGAGAACAATAGTCAATTGAAATAAAATAAACATAATAAACAATTATCCTGTTATGAGTTATGAGTTATGATCAATTTCCTAGCTAAATGCCCGTGCGTTGCAACGGGATAACAAATATAAATATATTCTACATCAAATGAAGTTGTACAATTTTTCTAAACCAATGCATTTTTTCTCATATTTTCTTATATGGTTCACTTCCACCGGGAAGAAGTTTTCATCTTAATTCCTTTCTGTCCGTCCACCAACCTTTTCAACCTTTTTATTTTGACGAAGCAGGGTGGGGATTTCCCACATTGCATTAGAGCTTTTTGACGAACGTGTAGTTCCCACATTGCATTAGGGAAGAAGAGAATTGATACAGTTAATTAGGGAAACCACATCCAAAACCATACAAAACGATGTTAAAACTACAACTCATGTTTAGCATGTACAAACTTCATGAAGAACTAATTTTATTTTTATTAGCACTGTAATAGGGACGCGGCAATTTGAGTTAAAGACAACCATGTGCTATGAAAATAAATCAACAGGACACATCGATTATCGAGTGAGGATACTTAATGCAGCTATATTCAAATCAATCAAGCCACGGCACAGTCGGCATGAAAATTCTCTTTCTTTTATGCTGGCATTTGCGAGTACTTGTTCATTTACGCAAAGGCACAAAAGCTCAGCTCCTCCAAAAGACTACAATCAGAACTCTTGCTGGCCTCTGGAGCATCATGTGTTGTTTCATTTAGAGCAGATCCATCATTTGATGAGAATGCACCAAAATAGTCTGATCCATGAGCACCCTACAGCAGAATTGCAGGAAATTTTTGCTCAATATTTTTTAGATCCTGCTACTTAGTGCTTTGTGTACCACCTTTTTGTGACGATTGAAAGATTAACCTGTAAAGAACTGATGAACTGTGAAGTTGAACTGCGCATGCAGAGCTCCTGAATCCGCCATCTGCATTGCTCCTTTGCCTGTAGCGCTAGCCTTTTTTCCCCTTGAGGATCACACAGCCAGCTTAGGGTAGATAGATTAAATTGGCCATGCCCAAATCTGAGGACAGAAGCACGGACCTTTTCCTCCTAGGATCGACAGAACTAGAACCAGAGAGCGCGAGAAGGAGATCAAGACATGCTCGTCACCTGCGGGCGGCGCTGCTCAGAGCAATCACGGAAGAGAAGGGTGGACCAAGGGAGCCCCTGCTCCGGTCCAAAAGGCAGCGTCACCTAGACTGCGCGTGCACGCCCATCTTCCGGAGCCTCTCATCACCAACACAACGACGAAGACGAAGCAGCATCTGCACCTCCCGACGCACTTCCGGTCAGCTGTCGCCGATCCAGACAACCGGATTCCCCCACACCGGCAGAACGTGAGGCAAACAGCGACCTTTCAAGTCTACGAACAAGACACCACCACAGGATCCATCAAGCAGCTGCCCCACCAGATCCGGGGGAGCATAGATGGGGTAGTAGATCTGGGCACTCGAACGCCAATCAGGGTAGAGAGGTGGCAGAGAGGGAGTACCTCCCGTGCATGGCCGGAGACTGCTCCCGGCACCGGCGACGAGTGGCCGCCGTGCTCCCGGACGGTTCCTACGTGGAGGGTGGCTCGCGCGTGCTGTACCACCCCTACGCCATGGGCCGCATGCCCTCCATCTGGGGCGACGACTGCGAGACTTTCCGCCCGGAGCGATCGCTTACCGCTGGCTGATCTCCATTGGTAGCGCCGCCGCCGTTGCTCTGTACGCTGATCGAATCGTTTTTTTTCCCACTTGCCCATGGCAGTGGTGGGTAATTCTCATGAGTTTTGAGGGTAAAATTGGAAATTAAAAAAAACGTACCAACCATCACCTGTAGCCATATTATATAGTAGAGATAACTTAGGTATGTGTATATATTAGGTATGCATACCCATAATGTGCATACCCAAAATCATATGTACCTCCTACATATCTAAGGTATACATACCCAAGGTATATGTATATGTCTACATAACTAAAATTGTTTGTATTCCATCCCGGTGCCCATACTCATAGGAGCCTATATATATATGACCGAGCCGTAGCCTGACGTGCTCATGCGCGGTGCTTAGGACGACTCCAACGGGCCGACGTAAACGGACGCGCGTTTGGTCCACGTTTTATATGTTTACGTCGGCAAAAAGACAGGCCCAGTCTGCCCCTGTCCGCCGTTGGTGGCAGTGCGCCCAACGGCCCGACGCATTGAGTCCGCCCGGCAATTTTTTTTAAGCTAAACAGGCCATATATGGGCCTTTTTCAGATAAATTAACAGATGCTCCCTGGTGCCCGGGCACCATGATAGAATACAATATATTTTGGTAATGTAGATGACACGTATACCTCGGGTATGCACATGTTGGATATATAGGAGGTGCACATACCCTTGGGTATGCGTATTCGAGGTATCTACATGTTATATATACCTTGGGTATGTGTGTCCAATCGTACGCGTACATATCAGGTATATATATAAATAACTTAGGTATGTGTATATATTAGGTATGCATACCCCATAATGTGCATACCCAAAATCATATTTACCTCCTACATACGTAAGGTATACATACCCAAGGTATATGTATATGTCTACATACCTAAAATTATTCGTATTCCATCCTGGTGCCCATGCTCCGAGGAGCCCCATCTGAGTTTCCTCTTTTTCATTCATATATAGCGGGGGTGGGCCACAAACGGCCTTTTTACATAATATTTTTAAAACAAAAATATATAAAAACTAGAATATTTGCCCTTCGCGGGCTTCTACTCCTTTTCGTCATCCCCATCGAGGATGACATAGTCCGGCTGCTTAAAGAGGTGCGCCGGTGGCCCGCCTCGCGGTGGGACGACGGCCGGCGGCGTGGGCGGCTGCTCCTGCACATGCTTCTGCGCCTGCTCTGGGACCTCCCAGTCACCGTCATTGAAGACCCAGCGCTGCCCTAGCAGACATTCTGGTAGCGGAGGCGCCGGTGGCAGGTCCACGTCCATGGCCTGCCACCATGGTTGTGGTTCCTCCAGGACCGCCGCCTGCTGCGTCTGCAGGGCCGCCTCCTGCTACCGGGCGACGTCGGCGAGGACAATGGCCCAGCGCTTGGCACCGTCCTCGGCCATCTGCTTGCGCGAGGCCTCTTTCGCGGCCTCGAGCTCGGCGTCCTCGGGATGCACCTCCATCTTCACTTCCTGCGGCGGCAGCGGTGGCGCAGACCCAATCCGTAGAGCGCGCGGCACTGGTGGTGCGTCCCGCCGCCGTGTGTGCGGTGGCGGTGACCAACGCCCAGATGACGGCGTCGAAGCCAGCGTATAGAGGGCCTGCCGCCGCAGGTTGTGCTCGTCGCGGAACCACTCCGCCCAGTTGCTGGACCTCGCCGCGTAGGCGGGATCGTTGAGGAGCTCGGCGGGAGGCGGCGGCAGCGGCACTCAACCTCCAGATCCCGTGCCCGCTTGTTGGTCGGAATCGGAGGCACCGGGATCCGCTGCGGGTTCAGGTGCCAATGCTCGGAGAGCTTGACATCTGGCCACGGCAGCGGGGTTGCGTGGTCCCAGTACCACTGGCAATCCTCCTTGCGCACGTAGACGCGGTTGCGCACCTCGGCGCCCGGCGGCGCGAGCTCGAAGACGGCGGGGACTGGCTCCGGCTCCGGAGAAGATGGTGGCGTCAGGGAGGGAGCGCGGAAGCGCCGGCGGCGGCGGCCAGAGGAGGACCCCGCCTCGCCGTCGTTCTTGGCCTTGCCGAGCCCCGGCCATCGGAGCGGCATCGCGGCGAGCGAGGTGGCTAGGGTTTGCGGCGAGGCTAGGGTTTGGTCGCCGGATAGGGTGAGTGGGCAGTGGAGTGGGGGGGGTTGGCCATCCCTATCCCCTGGCATTAAAAAGGACTGGGCCAGGGGAGGCTGACCGCGCCTTGTCGCAGACAGGTGGGCTCGTGGAGGACACGAGGCGTGGCCGCGCGGACGCGTTTTCAGTCCGCCGCGCGTCCGCGCCGACGCATCGGTGGCCCAAATTTGGGCCAGGAATGCGTCGCGGCGGACCGAAAAAACGGACCGCGGTCCGTTTGCGTCGCCCCGTTGGGCCGTATTTTTGGCTCCAGCGGACTTGATGCGTCGCCCTGTTGGAGTCATCCTTAACTAGTGATCTACAAGGATCCCGCCCGCGGCTAGACAAAATAATCATCATGCTCTACGGCCTTTTTCAGGTTTCCAACTATTCTCTAGTATATAAAAGTTGGACGAATTCAGCTCCCCTCACGCGGCCACGTCGCCCACAATCTTCTAGCCGTCCGATCCGCGCGTCCGACGGTCCACATAGCGCCAAAAACCGTGCTGCTACAGTAACACTGTAGCAGTCGAGTTTCTACCAATCAGCGCGCGACACGTCGCCTCCGGCGCGCCAATTTGCAAAAAACCGCCCGCAAAGGACCAATACGAAATTTCGGAAAACTTCGAGGGCCTCCGTGCAAAAAAACCACCTTAGCTGCCCCCTAACCTTCTTCCTCTCCCGGCGACGTCGAAATCGCCGACGGGCGCCGCCGCGCGCCACTTCCGCGTCGCTGCTCCCCGGACAAATCCGCGCCCACGGGGAGCTCCGCCGTCGCCGCCTCTCTCTTCTCCTCGAGCGGCGCTTGCCGCGACGCCGCGGCCGCGCAGAAATCGCCGCCGCCGTGCTACGGTTTCCTCCGCCGTGGAAATGGTCGCCGGTGGCGTCTCCGGCGGCCATATGGTCTGCCGCGCCGTTCTTTCGCTCCCCCGTGACGCCGGCCAGCAGATCCGCGCGGCGCCGGCCCCCGCGCGTGCTCTGTGCGCGGCCGCGAGCTCGGCAGCGCCGCCATCTCCGCCGCCGCCTGACGTCACGCGCGACGCCATCCTGGCCCCACCTGTCAGCTGGCCCACGGGGAAAAAAAACACACCTCTGCGGAGAGCTGGGCTCCTAGCTAGGCTAGGCTGGGCTGCTCCCTCTGCGGCTGGCTCGGCCCAGCGGATGCCTCGGGTTTTTTTTTTAATGTTTTTTTTTCCAAAAGTTTCAAAACTTTCCAAATACATCTTCAAACCAATTGAAAACAAATTCTCCAAACTTACTGCAAAAACAAATCTACATTTCAGCTATCAAAATGATCACAACAACAAAAAAATCAAATCCTCGATTTGTTCACTATTTGGTCGTAAAAACAAATTCAAATCCTCTAATTATGGATTCAATTTAATGAATCTCACATAATGCATTCTCTTTGATTACGAAGCCAAATTATAATTTTAAGATAACATACAAACTTATTATACAATTCCAAATCCAAAAGTTTCAAAACTTTCCAAATACATCTTCAAACCAATTGAAAACAAATTCTCCAAACTTCCTGCAAAAACAAATCTACATTTCAGCTATCAAAATGATCACAACAACAAAAAAAAATCAAATCCTCGATTTGTTCACTATGTGGTCGTAAAAACAAATTCAAATCCTCTAATTATGGATTCAATTTAATGAATCTCACATAATGCATTCTCTTTGATTACGAAGCCAAATTATAATTTTAAGATAACATACAAACTTATTATACAATTCCAAATAGATTAATATTTAGATATAACTTAACAAAACTCTCTCCAATTATGGAAATGTATTTAATAAATACTTAAATTAATTAACATTTCAACATTACCATAATATATTCCCTCCAGTGATACTGCCAAATAAAAAATTTGTAGCAAAATGGAACCCCCCCTAATTATGTGGTTACATTTAAAAAAATATTGAAAAGATAAATATTTATAGAAAATATAAATTCACTTCCACGGATTACGGAATGATTTCAACAAAAAAAAAATCAAATCCTCGATTTGTTCACTATTTGGTCGTAAAAACAAATTCAAATCCTCTAATTATGGATTCAATTTAATGAATCTCACATAATGCATTCTCTTTGATTACGAAGCCAAATTACAATTTTAAGATAACATACAAACTTATTATACAATTCCAAATAGATTAATATTTAGATATAACTTAACTAAACTCTCTCCAATTATGGAAATGTATTTAATAAATACTTAAATTAATTAACATTTCAACATTACCATAATATATTCCCTCCAGTGATACTGCCAAATAAAAAAATTGTAGCAAAATGGAACCCCCCTAATTATGTGGTTACATTTAAAAAAATATTGAAAAGATAAATATTTATAGAAAATATAAATTCACTTCCACAGATTACGGAATGATTTCAAATTAAATTTACTAAACACTCACACAATGTAATCCCTACGAATATTGAGTTCAATTAAACATTTAGAGAAAAACACAAACATAACATACCAAATCGGATTTGGAAGTAATATAACTTAATTCCCTCCACATATGCAACTCAAATTAATAAATAATCCAATTGAACTTACCTCCCTCTAATTGTATAACTAAAATTAAATAATGCTTATTTGTATATTCCAAATCGACGAATATTCTTACGAATTTAATTTCCCCTAATTACATAACAAATTCAACTAAAAACTCAAATTTCATTTACTCCACACGCGCGGCATTGCCGCGCTCATTTCCCTAGTAATAACAACACTAGATGCGTATCTCTCCATCAGTTAATAAAACCAGTTCCTCTTTGCATCACTCGTGCGCAACAAAGCACATTGATCACCCACGAGTGCATGCATCAGGGGCTCCAAAGAAAGCGGCTTTTGACCACACGCGGCGCATACATACCATACCACGCTTGCCTTCACAAAATTCCCAGGATGTTTCGTTTGAACACTTTCGACACAGGTATTGAATGAACTATGAAGAATGCCCCAAATGCTGAGAAAGAAAAATGAAAATTGCGAGCTTTGACAACATTGTGTTTCAGCAGACTAAGTCATGGCCTAGTCTTGGGGAGAGGCTGATGTCGAATCCCACGCAGCTGAGTTCGAGTTCTCAGAGCATCTCCAACCACGATTGACAAACCATACCTAAACGCCCGGGCGGACATACCGGACATGATTTGGGCTGAAAACGGTGACCCAACCACGACCCCCAAACCATCCCCAAACGTCCGGACTGTCCGGCAAACCCCAAACCGAGCCCATATGTGGGACGAGTTTGGGGCGGCCCGGACGCGTCCGCCACGTCGGACCTGGCAACGCGGGTCCACGAAATTTAAACAAAAAAAGGGCGCCAGCCACTTTCATTTATCCCCTCCGCCTCCACTCCCGCCAGCCACTTTCATTCCTCCCGCCGCGTCCATCCCGCAAATACCCATCCGTAGCCTGCTGCGCCGTGAGAAGAGAGAATGGAGGCGGAAGGAGCCCTCAATTCGACGGAGAAGGGCGCATCGTACGAGTCCGTGGAGCAGAGGCAGGGCTCAAAGCTGAAGCCGGAGACCGTCGCGCGAAGGACGCGGCGCCGCAAGCAGCGGGAACGCGAGCAGGTGGATAAGGAGAAGAGGGAGAAGGCGGAGGAGGCCGAGAGGATTGCGAATGCGGAGACACAGTAGGAGCCCGAGGGTATGAGCACGCCCGTACCCAAGGCCAGGTGCCCTACGCCGACGCCGCCTCCACCGTCCGGCGTCGCAGCAAGAAGGTCCATGTCCTCGACCACGAACCAGGAGGAGCCGTACCACATCGCGGACGAGTACCCGTCGCAGGTCGGCCCGACACAGGACGAGGAGGTGGTGGTCGACTCTCCGCCGCTCCAGCGGACGCGGGCATCTTCCGGCCTTGCCGACAGTCAGCACGTCCATAACCTGTTCGACGGAAGTCAAGACGAACTTGGGATACAGATTGCTATCCTAAATGCATACTTTCGAGTCAATTTTACGACGAGTTTAATTGTTAGCATGATTAGGAAGAGTTGTTGATGGAATTGATCCGAAATGGGGCGATCCGTCAACACAGGATCCGTCGGCATCCACACTTCCCCCTTTTACAGTGTGGGTGAGGAGGAGCCGTCCGGCGCTCCGACGAAGAAGAAGGGGAAGGAGAAGAAGAAGAAGGTGTACAAGCCAACTTTCGAGAATGTTTTGCTTTGTCGGGCTTGGTTGGCCACAAGCATGGATGCTATATGTGGAACCGAGCAAAAGAGTTCAAAGTTGTGGGAGAAGATACATTCCCACTTTCATCATCAAAAGCACTGTGTACAACCCCATCCAATTGTGACCGATCGCAACGCCGGCTCTCTCCAACATAGGTGGGCATGGATCCAAGAAATCGTGAACAAGTATTGTGGTTTTCATGCGCAAGTGGTCAATAGGAATCAAAGTGGTGTCAACATGGATTCCCATGTAATTAATTCCGTGAAAGCTCAACATTTTATCACATGCCATGCTTGTCTCCAAACCATTTGTGTAATTGCTTCTACTTATTTGCTTGCTAGTGTGGTTTGGGCGCCACTTTGTACCATCAAACGGAGGGCAAACCCTTCACCATGGCACATTGTTGGCTTGAATTGACCGGGAAGCCGCAGTGGATCTTTAAATATGATGATCACAAGAATCCGGCTAAGAAATGAAATAACAATGATGGATCAAGCTCATCCATCCCAATTGGACTTGATGAGGAAGATGGGCCGTCGGAAACTGGAACTGGCGTCCTCCGGAAGAGGATGATGGCTAGGGGGTGGGAGAAGGATAGGGTGACTCGTGACGGCGCCGCAACGAAGATGTCCGCTATCTGGACGGACATCTTCTCAAACAAAGATGAAACCATGAAGAAGTTGGAGAAAGAAAGAGATGACAAGAAGGCCTAGAGGTATGAAGTCTTCTTGGCTTTACAAAGGGAAAGAATGGAGAGGATGGACTTGGAGAGGGCGAGGTTGGAATTGGTGAAAGAGTAGGCTTGGATGAAGATCCAAATGGAGCAAAAGAAGTTCCTAGACACCCTAGCGGTGGAGCAAGAGAAAGTCCTTCTCGCAAGAATCACAGAGGAACAAATGATCATGTTCCAAGACGCTAGCCTCTTGGATGAGCCTAGTGCAAAGTGGATCATCATGATGAAGAAGACGATCTTCGACCGTGATCTCGGCCTAGATGGATCAGGTGGAACCGCCCTTTGAAGAAGAAGAAGATATCACTTCTCATTATTGTATCGGACAACTTGTTGAACTTTTTTAATTTCGTGTTGAATTCGGACCACTTTGTTTCGTAATTTGGATCCGGTATGTATCGGATCGATGTTGCATGTCATTGCATGAGTCTGAGGTGGGGATTTTGGGGACACGGTTGTAGGAGCCCAACTTTAGAGGTGGTCCGGTCATTGTCTGCGAACAGTTTGGGGGCTGATTTTTGGGGAGATGCTCTCATACTCTCAATTTGATGACGTTGCACCTTTCTTATATCAAAATACCAAGAGTCCCTCTCCTGTAGGACAGCATCGTGTTTCAGTCTACATGGGGATGGACCCCAATGAAATCCTTTGACTCCGCGAGCAAACGAACGAAGCAGCGCCACGAGTGAAGCAGAACACGAGGCCGGACAAGGTAGCTTGCGATTCACTCAAAGCACCCGATCGAACACGAGGGCGATCGAACGGCCAGCAGTGGCGCCCGCCGAAGCAACAGTAGCCCGGCATCGCTCTCGTTTGTTCGTTCGACCACTGGGTTAGCCGAGCCGAGGCGACGGCGACGCGAGTTTGCTTCCCGGCCGGCCGACCGCGGGTCAAACAGCGCGCCGCGCGGTTTTCTTCTGTTTTCCTGCCGTGTCGTGTCGCCATGGTTTTTTCCGGTCGAGTCGAGTCCCGAGGGCTTCTCCGTACCGTACGCCCGGCTCGGACATTCTTGCTCGCTTCTCGCCACCCTCGATCTATCGTGTTCATGGCTTCACTTGCTTGGCACGCAACCGCGCTCGCCCCTGTAAATTTTCGAAGGGACAAGCTGAGGCGACTGTTGCTTGCTGGTTGGAGCTAATCTCGGGCACTGGGAAACGAACGAGCAGAGTCGTCAGTCAGGCAGCTAAGCTAATCGCCCAGTGAGCAACATGAGGAGGGGCAGACGCAAGGGTCGTCTGGACTGCAAAGCCAACCGAAATCTAAACGCTGGAGTACACTCTCACTGTCTGCGGTCTAGCTCGTTGGGAGTGTACCAGTAGCAGTAGTACGCTGTCATGGGGTTTCAACTGTGACTGAGCGTACTAACAGTCTCCAGTTTGACAAATCCTCCATTTTCGCTTGGAACGTGCAGGTGGAGCCCGGCGACGTCTTGGGCGTTGAAATCACGTCCGGCGACGGACGGACACTATTCAGCCCGTCCGGACGCACTACAGGATATTGGGTGGAGGCTCTCAGACATAGAAAAACGCTGTGAAATCCGGCCATGCGCAATCAAACGGTGTTGTCATCGCCCTGGATGTCGCCGGGCCAAGCCCTAGTTCTTGCAAGATGGCGGCACAGAACATGTCGTGCGGCTCCTTCACTAGCGGATCCATGTTTGACACATCGGTTGTCAAGATTATGAAATCCTCCTTCCTTTTATCTCGATCTCGAGCTAGATATTGGTCTTCTCCGTCAAGGCCATCCACCTTGTGTCATTCTCGGCGCACCTCAAGCTGGAGTTGGAGGAGACATCGGCGAGGACCTTGTCCATGGATGATTAAACCCTCTCCGATGTTGCCGCCTCAACGCTCGCCTTTGCCTTCTTGTTCCCGATGGGCCGTCCCTTCGAGTTGGGTGCATCGAAGTTGAGGTAGGCACAACTACCCTTGTTGAGTGTCTTCCGTTGCGCCTTCCATTTCTCGCTATTTTGAAGTAACTTGAAGCAAGGCTTCAAGCCGAACTCTTTGTCCTTCTTTTGGTCCCGAAAGAAGGCTAGCGCATCGATGAGATAACAAAACACAAATCCGGCGATCAAGGTTCGTCCACATTGTCGTGGGTTAATCTCGGCAGAAGTCATTGCGATGACTTCGTAGGTGTGGGGATTGCGCGAGTCAATCGTCTCCGAGCTTAAGATCACAGGCACGAGGAAGACAATGTTAACCCAAGTTCGGCCCCTCGATGCTAGGTAAAGACCTGCTTTCTACCTATTCTAGATTGTAATTGATATGAATATGTGTTACAAGGGGTTGACGATCGATATGTCGAGTCGCCTTGTGATCTAGGGTTTAGGACTTGAGAGCTTGGGGTTATACGTCCTGTGAGTCCTCCTTATATACACGGAGGCTCGCTAGGTTAAAAGGAAAGTTTTTCCTGCTAGGAAAGTACAAGCCGGAGTCCTGTTCGGAGACTAATTATCTTCGTGCCTTCCAAGTCAAGTTACCTCCGCTCTTCTAGAATCTTCCTCGTCATGATCTTGGGTCGGCCCATCTTCGTGTGAGCCCGTTGATGGTGCGGCCATGTACTCATGATAAGCCGCATTTCACTCAATGAGTCGTGGGTTAAGTATTCCCCCGACACACATGCACACAAAACACAACGCCGACATGAACTTACTTCGTCGGACTGATTATTCCCACTCTCGGGCCTATCATGGATGTTTTCGAGAAATCCGTGAAACTTGTTGACGACCTTTTGTATGCAACGACACCTATACTCGATGGAACCTTGGTTGTGATCCATGTGCACCAAGTAGTAGTACTTGGTGAACCGGCGCTCGTTGAACTCGGTCTTGATTCTCTTCCATTTCCAATAGGCGAAGTTTGCTTGATTGGCTCCGGTGATTGAGTTCCACGGCTTTCTAAGATTCCACCAAGCACTCGTCCTTCTTGGTCATCCAACAAACGCCCTGGTTCCCATTCTTCTTCTTCTTCCCGGTTACATGATACCTGCAAGTGCACAGGGTGGTTACAGCATACTCTCGTGGAAGTATTTCTCCCAGTTTTATATCGAACTCACAGAGAGCAATAAGGTTGGCACTACCAGACCCGCAACAACGTTGTCACAGTGTAGTTACACGCGCAACTATGTTCGCACACAAACCGTATCTAGAAATAGTCTACTCTAAAAGTTGCTATGGAAAACAGTTTATAAAAGGTTTTGTAAAGACTAAAACTAGAACACGAGTAAACAAGTAAAGAACAGAAGTAAACTAGAACTGAAAGTAAAACGGTTGTGAGTATGAGAGGGGATTAATGCTACAAATACTAAGATAGACTGATGTGGCTTTAGTGCTAATGCTATGGTGTACATTACCGTACGCTTGGGCGGTTCCTCCAAACACTTTGAATAAAAACATAAGTAGACAAATGCCTAAATAATATCATGCATAGAACAACCATATCACTACACCATATCACAAATTAATTATTCATAACATTAAAGAGAGGTTCAAGCCATGTTACAACTCATCAAGAAAGCCATGACGGGAAGGAAGATGATGGCGATGATGGTGGTGATGGCGGCGTCGGCGTGGCGGTGGCGGCGTGGTGGCTTCCTCCCCGGTCTCCCACCAAGGTTAAGGATGATCTTGAGGTGCTCGGCAGCAGGGCTTCGCTATGGTGGAGATGGAGATGGAGGTGGAGCAGCACCCCCCGGGGGCGGCGGCTACGGTGGAGGGATGACGGCTTGTGGATGGATGCATGATTCTTAAAGCTAGGTCTTCCCCTCTTTATGTAGGCAGCCTCCACTTGATCAAAGGGCTCTAGATGACTCCATCTTGACCCCCCAAACCGACCTAAAGAGTTTAGAAAGGTTAGGGTTCGAACGGGGTCGAAATCGGTGAAGAATCGCGAAAGTTCGGGCAATTTAAGTCACTCTGCGGGTCCGGTACGGTCGCGTGCCCGCGCGTGTTAAACCTTCGGTTAATAATCTTGTTTTGGCCATCATTTTCTCATACGAACTCCATTTTGGATGTTCTTTGGCTCGTTGAGCTCGTATGGACGAGGCGCTCTCTCCAGTGGTCTTCAATATTTATGATGGCTTGGTGGAAAAATAACCATTTTCCAAGCCTCTTAACTTGCCATCTGGTGCCTGTAACTTCTTCAGATTCTTCTCCCTTTGTCTCCTTTCATCGCGATTTTTTCATAAATACCACCTACACTTACATAGACACAAAGACAAGAGAAACAAGTAAAATCCTAAGAAAAACCTACGGTTGTGAAAGGACCATTGGAAAATGAGTTGTAGTTGATATCAACATAAAAGGTAGAATCAAATATAGAATAATGCCAAAACTCCAATGTAAATATATGAAAAACAATGGCAAAATGCTATAGAAAATGGACGCATCATTACACCGTCGGCTATCACTCCTCGCCGATCACCCCTTCTTCATCATCATCATCATCGTACTCCCCCTCCTCGCCGATCACCCCTCCTTTTCCTCGTATCCCGCCATGGGGGCGCCATCGTTGATTATGGTATGCATGATGTCAACATTGTCCTATGCAGACAAAACACAGCGCTGTCGATCAAGGTTCGTCCATATGCACACAAAACACAATGTCGACGATCATGTGATAGTCCCATACTTGGTTTGCGTCGAACATGCTGGAACACGTTTCGTCGATCATGTTGGATGCGCCCGCGCCGAACAACAATCTACGGTGTCCTGGGTTTGGTAGTTGACGCCGGAGACGCCTGGCCCCCTTCGGAGGGACGGCGAGCCCTCGTAGGAGTCTCTGAGATCGAGCTGTGGACGGTCTTGGCCGGGGAAAAGAGGGCGTTCGGGTCGAAGCCGCCATGCTCGCTCTCGCCGAACTCGGGGGAGAACCTAGATCGAGGCATGGCGCTGGCGCTCTCCAGGAGGTACGACTAATTTGATGGCGAGCCGATGCTCCTCCAACGGATGGCCGCCGTGACCCTCTCCTGGCTTCCTCCCATGGCGAACGCCGTGTTCAAGGTGGCAAGGTTCTTCGCCGTCATGGACGTGTGCTTTCTCGCCACCATCTTCACGCGCCCCCCAGCGCGTGCCTCCGTGCTTATCCGGCGCCGCATGACGTCAAACTGCCAATCACGATCCGAGGGCCCCTCCGATCGCTCCATGGGCGAGCAAGGCTCGCGTGGCTGAGCGTTGTCCCCAGAGCCTTCGCCTTCGCTTTGGGAGCTTTGGGTGCGCGCGGCGGCGCCATGGCTACAAGGTGGAGACGAGAGAGCTGTGTGGCGGGAGAAATGAAATTGTGGTGGAGAACATGAGGGAAAGTGGGGGTTTTGGGATTTTCGATGTGTCAATGACAGCGCTGCCCGTTTCTCGGTATCCGACGTGGCGGCGCGTTTCGTCCGGCGTCCAAGCGACTCGCAATGGGAGAGCGTGAGCGCCGAATGTAATATTGGACCATGCCGGATGAAATCGTACTTTGAGTGGGTTAGAATTTTCGTTCGGCGCGGCCTGTTGGGAGCCTATTGATACCGCGAGTGGAGATAACGCATGGTTTAGTGTCACGTATCCGGAGAAGAACGGCAACGTAGCAATCTGAGGTGGTGAGGTGGCGGCGGATACTCGCGCACGCATCGGCACGTCCAAGCCGCTAAAAACATCTTTTAACGCGCGGCCTTTGCGCACGTGTCGACCGAGCAAACCACGTCCCGATCGACCAAGCGAGCTACTGAGCAGAGCTAGAGAGAAGATCTCGCGCGCGGCCAAAGATCGGTTCCAGGCCAAACAAATCGTAGGCAACGTAATAAAGGAGCTGGGAGTAGTAGAGAGGAGAAAAGCACAAGTCCTTGCGATCGAGCCAGAACAAAGATGGAGGAGGAAGATGCGCTCCGGACCTCTGTACCACAGTACCTAGCAAGCTCGCTCGGCCTTCTTCAAACCAAATCGAAAGATGGGATGGAAAGAGAGGAAGAAAAGAGAATTCCCCATGTCCTTCCCAAAAGGACCACCCCTTGCCCTTGCCTTGCCTTCCTTCTCCATGCTCGCTGCTCAACTTTGAACCTCGAAAAGAATAGACACAAAGGAAGGAAACACGCCATCTTTTCATGTATCCTTCCTCCTCCGCTTCTTCTTGTTCAACACTACATACTCCCCCCGGTTCGCTGCAAACCCCTTTTTGCCTCTCTCTCTCTCTACCGGCCGTGTGCTCCTGTAGTGTTAATTACATAACCAGGGGGGAAATAATTCAGTGTTTCGATCTGCAATATTACTAGCCCTTCAATTCATTTGGATTTAACTTTGTTGGAGGACTGAAAGTGGAGTAGTAGTAGTAGATAGTCAAAAAGGTCCAAGGGAAAAGAGGTGATTCGCAGGGGAGGCTCATGCATGCCATGCGCTCGCTCTGTGGTCTGTCTGCACTCTGCAGCAGCGCACGCAGCGGAGCAGTACGACGCTGCGCTTCCCACGAGAAAAGAGGAGGGCAAGTTTAACAACCCAAAGCCAGCTTTTGTTTTGTTTTTCCTAATCCCCGCTCCCTTTTGTCAGCCGCCCTCCCTCTTGACCAACGCCACCGGAAGCCCCCGCGAGCCCAACGGGCCCGCCAGTCGCTCGCCGATCCGGTTTTGATTTTTCCTCCTTCCTTGGTTTATAGCCCAAGCCACGGAGGAAACAAACTCCCACTAATCTCGCTCGCTGTGACTTAATCTTCTCTTCTGGTAAGTAAATCACCGGGAAAAACTGCAGTAAATGTTTATGTACAGCCAGCGCTGTGCCTGCCCTCCCACTGCCCCAATTAATTGCGCGACGACCAACGCCTCGTAACGGAGCAAGGAAGGCGAGCAAATCGCGGCCCGTATCGGGAACCGACGCCCGCTCGCTACAAACATCGTCGCCGGCGGCCGGCCGGCGCGTCGTTTCATACTTCCATTGCTAGCTAGCTGCTCCTACGGTCCAACGTATACTCTTCTGTCTTCTCTCCGCTCGAGACAATACAAAAGAATACTCCACCAGACTTGCCCATCATCTCAACGACGCCAATGCAAATGTTTTTTATGGCTGATTGATTTACTCATAACTTGCTAATTACTGATAACTCGATCGGCTACACAGACAGCCCTCTCATTCTTTCTTCTTCAGACTCTAATCATCTGACTAAACCCCGCTTCCGGGGCAGCAGCAGCAGCTACACTGGCGAACGATAACTCTTACTTACCAACTAAAAAGCGGAAAAAATTAACGAATGCAAACAAAATTGACCGAACTAGCAGCGCGCCTAATCCGGTGTTCCACAGCTAGATGACGGGGAGGGGATCGATCTGGAACAGGTCGGTGATGTCCTCGAAGAACTCGTCCGCCTGCCGCAGCGCCGCGGGGGACGCCGGGGACAGGTTGCTGTGGTGGAGGCTGACGAGGAGCAGTCGCTGGAGGAGAATGTGAAGGGCTCCTCGGGGAGGTTGGACAGGAAGTCCATGGGCGCCTCCGCGAAGTCGGAGAGGAGGTCGAAGTCGGTGAAGAAGGGTGGGAGCTCGCCGGCGAAGTCGTCGCCGGAGAAGGAGCAGCCGAAGACGCTGCCGCTGGACTCGTCGGTTTCACGGGTGCTGGAGGTCCTCTGGGGTGAAGAAGGCTTCTTGTTCTTGGAGGTGGTGTTGTCGTCGGCGACGGCCAGGGTGGACGGAGGGCAGGAGCGGAGGACGGAGGTGGGGGACGACGCCGCGACGTGGGACGACTCCTCGCACGAGTCGTACGAGGTGGCGTTGGAGGAGGAGCCGTTCTTGGACCCTGCCGCCGGCGCCCGCGGGAGGCGCTTGGCGACCTCGGCGGGACCTCCATGTCCTCGGACTGCTGGAAGTTGATGGTGGCGTCGGGGCCGCGCAGCTTGATGGCGGCCGAGTCGTAGCACTTGGCGGCCTCCTCGGCGGTGTCGAAGGTGCCCAGCCACACCCGCACGCGCTTCCACGGGTCGCGGATCTCCGCCGCGTACTTGCCCCACGGCCGGCGACGCACGCCCCGGAACCGCGGCTCGCCGGCGGCGTCCGCGCCGGCCTTCCTCTTCCTGACGGGGACCGACACCCGGGGCCTCGACCCCGTCGCCGACGAGGAGGCCTTGGTCGCCTGGAGGACGAACTCCTCCTTCACCGGCACCGCCGGCTCCAGCCGGATCTCCTGCACGTAGCGCTTGATCCTCCGGCGGTCGGCGGCGGCGGCGTCCTCCTCGTCGCTCGACGAGTCAGTCGCGTCGAAGTCGTCGCAGAACACCCTCACCGTCTTGGCGCCACGGAAGTTCACCTTGCCGGAGGCCGACGCCGGCGCCACCGTCCTGGACGTCACCTCGACGTGCTCCGTCCTCTTCACCGCGGCGAAAGTCTCCTCCTCCATGGACCACATCGAGGCAGAAAAAAACTCCTCCTCTAAGACTCCAATCGCATTTGCCTTCCGCCCAAACCACCGGCTAAACCCCTCAAGAACCCCAAGAAAGCAGACGGACGCGCCGCCGCAGGCAAGGAACTCCGGAGAAGACGGTGGAGGGGATGATGGAAAAGCAAACGACTTTTGGCGTGGAGGGGGAGAAGCGATGAGGTATTGTTGAGATTTTTTGGGAGAAGGAAGGAAGGGGACGGTGGTGATGAATGAGGAAGAAGACGATGTGCTGCTCTCGTTCGGCTGTGGGTTGTGTGCGGGGGAAGTGCTGCTGCTGCGTCTTTGTTGTTGTTTGATGCTCTCGGCTGGGAACACATCGCTCGGCGGTCCAGTTTTATAGGATGGCCGAAGCCCATTTCCGGAAACCCGGAATTATAGTTTATTCGCCCCCTGTTCTTTTCCTTTTCTATTTCCCCTCCTGCCTTTTCATTCCAACTTTACAAAGAGAGAAAGAAACGTGAAACCAAAACTTTTCTTCTTAAATGCGCTGCCTGGTTTTACTGGCCTGCTAAACATTTTTCGGACGCAGTAATTCCAGTGGACCCACATGTATCTGGCGGTCCAGCGAATCCCACGGCTAGCAGCTCTGCGGACCCACTTGTCAGGGCAGAAACGGTATCCCGCTCTGTTCTGTCACGCGGCCACCCGACTGACTGGCGTGGCTACGCGACCCCGCGTGTCAGCGGCCTGGGTCACGTGACCCAGGGAGGTTTTATTGTGCTCAAATTACCTCGTTTGGCTGGACCGTAATTTGGGGGTGACGTCGTGTAGTTTTTTTGTTAGAGAATTTTTAGCATTCTGTTTGCTCATCGGCTGCTTGGGTGCCAAGGCAAGAGCGTACCTATCCCAATCAATCCCATGGCTCACGCCTCACGGTGCGGTACTGCAATATTCACTTCAGAATACGGGCGATTCCACAGAATTAACCTGAAGAGATTGCTCTAGATAGAAATTACATGGCACCTTTCTGTCATTGGACTGTGGTACAAATTTATGGTAGGAAATCTGAGTCGATATCCTGAATAAATATCGATGCATAATTTCACTCGCTTCCAACAAAGAATTTACGCATCGCTCATCATACAGCTAGAGTTTGTGCGTGGATGAACAATTGGCATTGACGGGATAACTCTCTGCTTTTAATGTCTGTAATACTGGCAACTTCTTCCAGAAATGGATGGATGCAAATGGCCTGCCAATGCTACGAGAAAGGACATGGCACATTTGAATTGCCATTACTTTGGCAAAACCAACGTTGCAAACAATGTAGCAAGAGGGCCGTTGGCGCTTCATATGGTGAGCTGGCACTTTTGAATTCTGAATTTGCAAAATTGGTAGTGAATGATTGTTTTACGCGTGCAAAAATAATTCTGTTGAAAATTAGACCTCATTCCGTTCATATCCATTATTTCCATGCCAAAGTTAGAAATTAGACACCATTTCAACATCGGGTATACATGTAGTCCCTCCCGTACCCTCGCACGCACGTGCAAAATAGGCGCCAGAGCGCGTGCGCCCACACATAGACACACACACTCGAACTCACTCACGCGTTTACACATTTGAAGATCGGTCGACCCTCGCGTGCTCACGCGCACGCGCAAAACATGCTTGAGGGCACGATGCACCCGCACATATACATGCACACTTGAACCCACTAACACATTTACAATTTGAAGATCCGTCGATATCGCTTCATATTGATGATGTCACCAGAAACGGGTATTTCTCTGAGTGCGCATGCATCGCCCACCACATGAGTGATAATCTGGCTCACGAGGGCACGTTGGATCGCTCGTAAGCAAGGCGTTGAACCAGTTGCACTCGTGACGCATTCAACATGTCAGTTTTCAAATAAATGTACTACGTTCATTTATTTCTAGAATTGTTTTGTACGTTTTCAACACAATGAGGACCCTGCTTGCGACAAATGTAGTTCTACACAATTATGACGTTGGTTACAACTTCAATAATGTGGGTTGCTCCCTCCCATTGTTTAGAGTTAGAACTGCACGCTAACATTGTTTTTTTAGCGTTACTCGTCCATGCGGGTGGGCTTTAGTTCTTGATTGCGGATAAATAGGACAGTTGCAGAGAGACAAGTAAGAAAATGAAGCATCATTGAGTGAAAATGTTTCCGAAATATGAAAAAATTGCGTTCTCCGTATTGACCCGACACTAGTAAATATTAGAACCTACTGTCATAAGAATTAATTTAGTTTGTGTTATTGGGTGAATGGGCGTTTATTGCGAGAATCTTCAGAAATTCCTCCGAGATATGTTTGGCATCGATGCAGGTTTAAATAGACATAGTACATAATATTGGAATTGCAAAGTATATGTATGAAATTGTGGTTTCCTAGTGGATATATGTTATGTATTCAGACAATTGTTGCCCTTTTGACCTTTTTCATAATACATTCATCCCGCACGCGCAAAACTGGTGCGAGGGCGTGTGCACCCGCACGTAGACACGCACACTCGAACCGAGTCATGCGTTTACACATTTGAAGATCGGTCGGTATAGCTTCAACATTGATGATGTCACAAGAAACATTTTTTGCTATCCGTGGGCATGTATCACACACCACTTGAGTGATAATCTGACTCACGAGGGAAACCATGGTTTGAATCCCTCGTAAGCAAAATATAGAACCAGTTACGCTAGTGACGCATTCAACATGTCAGTTTTCAAATAAATTTACATTGTTCATTTATTTATAGAATTGTTTTGCTTCTTTTCTACACAACGAGGAGGACCCTGCTTGTGAAAAATGTAGTTCTACACAATTACGACGTAGGTTACAACTACAATAATGTGTGTTGCTCCCACCCATTGTTTAGAGTAAGAACTGCAAACTAATCTTGTTTTTATGTGATGCGGCGATAAATTCAGATTACCTGGCATGCAATGAATTTTTTTTAGCGTTACTCGTCCAGGCGGGTGGGCCTTAGTTGTCGATTGCGGATAAAAGGGGCAGTTGCGTAGAGACAAGTAAGAAAAATGAAGCATCAATGAGTGAAAATGTTTCGCAAATATGAAAAATTAGCATTCTCCATAGTAACCCGACACTAGTGGATATAAAAACCTACTGCCATAAGTATTAATTTAGTTTGTCTTATTGGATGAATGGTTGTTTTTTGCGAGAATCTTCTCAAAGTCTTCCGATATATGTTTGGGATGAATGTAGGCTTAAATAAACATACTAATACTATTGGAATTGTGAAGTATATATATGAAATTGTGGTTCAGGGGTAATATGTTATGTATGCCGACGTTGTTGCCCTGTGGAATATTTTATTATACATTCACGCAAAGGTGGAAGGAGAGTATGGCACTACATTTGATTATGGTAGTTCTTTTCAACGAACTTTTGGTTCTTTTGTAATGTTTACAATGGATTGTCATTACATGGGTCTTACATAAGGTTTACGTCGAGTAATGCGCCGCTACAAGACCAATGCATGTGGTTGTTTCGGATTGTTACGCGTAAACATGCTATAAATCTTCGAAACTCTGAAGGTTCCTTTTAAATTATGGATTTGGTTGTGTCGCGACTAGCAGCTTGGAACACTCTATTAGGTCGACTAATGTACAAATGATTTTAGATGGAATTTTCACCAAAATGCAAAATTCTCGGTGAGTTCTCTATACATTGGCTTAATTTATTGCGATGCTTCCTTAAATAGCCAGATATTATGGAAGTGAGGGTCCTTCGCCGTCTCTAGAAAGAATTGGTCTTGGTTTAAGGATGACCTCGCTAAGGATATAAAAAGGCACCTTTTGCGACCATGATGAGACAATTAAATGCCTCTTCATAGTGAAAATTTGCTCGACAGCTGTAGTCTTGTATTTGAGCAAACAACTTTCTCATGTCTTGTATGATCAGTTAGAAGGCTTTCAGTATGGAGCTTATTCACGCGTTTTTCACTTATATGACCCAGATGATGCCAAAGAAGGAGGGATTCGAATTATTAGGTCGAAGTGACGATCCACAAGTATAGGGGATCTATCATATTCCTTTTGACAAGTGTCGAATCCAACGAGAAGCCGAAGGTATTGATCAATGGATTTCAGCAAGGTTTCATTCTAAATGCTGCAGGTTAATTTTAGATGTTGTGTAAAAGCAAAAATGAATTTAATAACAAGTAAATGAAATCAAAGTTGTAACATTACAGAAGTGGCTCGATCCTTATTTGAGCTAAGAAGCTGGCTATGTTTCTTGGATTAAAACGTTCCCGATGACATACGCGGATATTGTCAAGTTACTTTCATCCATTTCCATTTATTAACTTTCATTGTTTTGATAAGTGTTGTGTGTTAACCTATGCTAATGTATTTTCCTTACTTGGAGAAGATACATACTTATTATTAAACTCTTTACGCAAGCAATCCGCAACTACACAAGAGTAGCTAAGATAAATCTAACCATAGCATTGAACTTTGTCACTTAAAAATTCCCTCATGCATTACATAACGAAGGGCATACATTTATAGACATAGGTTCCCAAAGGACAACTACAAGTAGTTTTCTCTTAATCATCATGGCGAACTAAAATTCGAGAAAAAATAGAATAACCATCAAGATAACAAAAATTGAAATGCTTTGATAATCTTACTAACATTTCATCAATAAAAGGAAAAGGATAACGATATTTCCTAATTTATTGTTTTAATTTTATATAGTCAATGCACATTCTATTACCAACAATATTTCTTTTGAGGTGTAGGTTCATTTTTTAACATTAGATAGAACCGTAATACCTCCTTTTTTTAGTGACACAGCGAACATGACTTACCCATCTACTACTAGATATAGGATATATTATTGTGCCTTGAGAAGTTTGAGTATTTCATTTCTTACCACATCATCCATTTCGAATTTAAACGACGTTGATGTTTCACACGTAGGCTTAGCATCAGGTTCCATGTGAATTTCATGCATGCACATGGCAGGACTCATGTCCTTGAGATCATCCAAAGTGATATTAACCTCTCTTCTTCATACGCTGAAAAGGTTAGAATTAATAATAACATGATTTATTTTACATATAGATAAGAATACTTCAGTGTATGAGCAAGAGTTTAAGTTTAAACAAAGGATCACCCTTAGGTGCTGTAGGTTTTCCCTGAGTTTCAATATACATATTATTTATGAAAATAGGTGGTTGCATGAGGAAAATATCATCTATCTCATCTATTTCTCACAAATTAATTTCATTCTCATGTTCCAGTAGATATAGTTTTAAAAAATATGTAGGAGGACAATAATAGAATCAATTCTATCAACAATATCTTCATGAGGTAATTTTTTATCATGGTATTGTTTAAACTTAGAAAAATTAAACTCAAAGGGTTCTCCTCACAAATGAACAAAAAAACTCCATTGATACAAATAACATCTCCACAAGTATTTAAGAAGGTTCTACCAAAATTATAGGACAAAAGTTATCTTGTTGAGTTCCTAGTAGTAAGACATCTATAGGATACTTAATGTTACCACAAAGAATTTGAACATGTCTAACTATACCCACATTCAATATACTAGACCCTAGCAAGCTTAATAGTCACATCAATATCGTCAATCTCACAAGGTGAAATTTCATGCATAACTTCTTGAGAGAGAGAGAGAGAGAGAGAGAGAGAGAGAGAGTGTGTGTGAAAGGATCGGTATGGCCACCTAGAGGGGGGGGGTGAATAGGTGCTACTCAGTTTTTAGCTCTTTTTCTAGTTTAGGCTTGACACAAAGGTAAATTCTCTAGATATGCAACTACGGTGAATTTACCTATATGACAAGTTAACACAAGACTAAGCAAGATACAAGTAAGAGATAACGGGTAAGGAGTAACCAAACGGGAAGCACGCGGAGACAAGGATGTATTCTCAAGTTCCTCCTTTTTAGGGGAGTATGTCTCGTTGGAGGGGTGTGAGTTTCAAACTCAAACGCCACAAATGGCCTCACCCTATTCTCCGATGAACCTTGCCCAAAAACTCGGTTCACCTTCCACTATCGGAATCCTTCAAGGCGGAATCCGGAGCCCTTGCAACAAACTTGAGGCTCAACCCACAAAAGGATTGGGGGCTCCCAAGCACCACAACACCTGCCACACAAAAGTAGCAAGCAAGTAAGTACAACATGATGGCTAGGTTTTCCTAGAGGAAACCCTAGGCTTAAATCCCTCAAGTGAATGAGGGGGAAATGAAGAACGACTTGGTAGACTTGTAGATCGGGGCCTTCTCCTTTAGATCTCCGAGTATGAGCTTGATTGGTTGGTGGAGTAGGGAGATCTAGGAGCTTGAAGCTTTGCTTTAATGGAGGAGAGAGAAAGTGTGAAGCTTAGACCGGCTAGAGGTAGGTGGAGGGGTATTTATACCCCCTCCTGAAAAGTGGTCGTTGAAGGGTAAATTCCCTTCCCCGTGAGCCTGGCCTTGGGCCCAGCCAGGCCGGCCTGGAATCCGTTGGAGGCCGGCTGGGAGCAGAGTGGCTGGCCTTGAGCCCGGCCTTCCGTTGTCGAAGGAGGCCGGCAGGGTGCCCGAGGCAGCCGGCCTTGAGCCCGGTCTAGGCCGGCTTGTTGTGGAAGCAGGAGGCCGGCAGGGGACCCGAGGGGGCCGGCCTTGAGCCTGGCCTTGCCAGCTTCCGAGGCCGGCTGGACAGAGCATACAAATATGTATCTTTTTAGCACAACTCTTTCTCCTTTTTGGTGTGAAGCACATTTATATGAAAACGTTTCAAACCTGCAACACTTAGCACCATATTAAAAATATCACCAGTGTTGTTATCTAACACACAAAACATAGAGGGATAAATAAATGTTCTTTCAATCTCCCCCTTTTTGGTGTTAGATGACAACACTAGGATTTGCAATAAAATTTCACACTAGATCATGTTCTAAAAAAATGGAAAGGTCTCCCCCTAAATGTGTGCATATAATTTGTTTGCCTTGGAATGCAAATACACACATAAGGAGGGAAACATTCCCAACAAGATATGATCAACATGATATAGACATCAACACAAATTGCACAATATGAGACATATCCAACTAGGTTGAGATTTTGAGATGAGGGTCATACCTTGTGCCAAATGATGTGTAAAATGTATCAATGCACAACACCATATGATCTCAACCATAGATAAACCCGAAATCCGAAATCCATAGGTCTCATACAATAGTTTAACCATCTCATACAATAACTTAACCAACATATAGTTCCACGATACAACAATGATAACCAAGTTCCACGAACATAAACCAAATAGAGTTCAACTAAAACGATTGCAAAAGCCAAATAAGCAAATGAGAAAACACATGCTATGCATGAATGCAAGTCCCCGGAGAACTTTCTCCCCCTTTGGCGTCAAGACACCAAAAAGGAAGAAAGTGAAGAGAATAACCCATGAGATCACTCGTTGAAGTCGGCGTGGCCAAAATCCTCGTCACCAGCAGCCCCATCAGCAGCACCATCAGCAGTCGGACCAGAGCTAGATCCAGCCATGTTTCCAGGCCAAAACTCACCAAGGGAAGAAGCATTATCGCCAAACCAATAAGTGTTCTTGGATTTCCAAACAGCTTCAGGTAACTCATCGGAGCTAGAAGGATAGGGAATTTCAAGCTTTTTCATAATCTCTCTTTGGTTGCGGTTGTATGCCTTCTGCTTTGAATAGGCCTTGTGTGCCTTATCTTGATGATCAACAAAGAAGCAATTCATTCTCATAAGTACCTTCTTCAAGCTGTACTTCTTAGGAGCAGCAACATTGGTTTCTTCTTGAGCAAAACTAGGACCACCCTCAGAAGCTGTGAAGCGAGCACGCTTGCCGCGAGCGGGAGCAACAACATCATCCTCATCAGCTTCAAGAGCCGCTATAGTAAGGATAGTAGGCGTAACCATGGCATAGTTGGTGAGATGAGCTGGGTCAAGCTTGGTGTTAAAAAAGTTTCTGGAGATATTGACCATAGAAGGGAACCTTGTTGTTGAGAACCACGGAGCGCATCTCTTGCCACATATAATCTAACACATCCAGTTTCTTGCCCGCCTTCTTGATTCGATCAATGTGATAAAGAAGATTGATCATCCACTTGCTGACCTCACCCTTCTCCCCAAACTTGACATGGATAGTGTTCCTCAAGATAACATGAACAGTTTTCCAAAAAGGAGTGAAGAATTTGACCTTGGGAATGTGAAGTAGTCCCACCTCGGGAGGGTAGCAGTGTGCAAGTCCTGTTCGGGCCTTCATAAGCTTGCGCTCATCAACATGAATGTGGATAGAAGCAGCAGGCTGAAAGGGGAGTTCAACAAGGCCAAAAAGAGTACCAAACTCAGCAAGTGTTGCTTTGCACTTGATACCAAGTCATAGTCCTAGGTCCCTCGGTGGAAAAATAAACGGTGGAATAGAATTCCCGAAGCAATTCCGGAGAAAATGGAATATCACAATCCATAAGTGAACTAATTCCATGAAAGTCCATCAGCTCCATCACATTGGGCCTAGTTTCTCCTAACATGTTCACATCAAAGAAGTGCTGAAGCACATGATCATGCTTGACAGTGCATACCACATTTTCATACACTTGCTCATGCATCTTGCAATAGAACCGGGTGTCACTACTTGTGCGCTGCCCAAACTCATAGGGATTGAATTCTAGACGGTCACACTCAAAATCATAAGAGGATAACTTGCTCCAAGAATCATGCACCGGTTCAACCGGGTTCACAACAAGATCTGACCTGTCCTTGGCAGCAGAAGCTTTCTTGCTCTTGGCCTTGTCCTTGCTAGATGCCATCCTAGCTTGAGCAACTCCCAAGAACTCCAACCTTGAAAAACACTTCACCAACACCAATAATGGAGGAAACCACCCCCAATCCTTCAACAATGGAGGAACCATTTGGATGGGAAGGTAGATCGGGAGGGGATCTTTCAGATCTGTGGGCTATGGAGGTGGGGAAGCGGTTCAAAGGAGGTGGGGGGAGGAGGAGCTCAGGCGGCTATGAAGGGGGCTGGAGTCATGGAGGATGGAGGAAGAAGAAGTGGTAACTGTTCGGTCAAACCCCCATGAAATAGAAGCACCCCGACCAGCCGGGCAGGTACCCGAGCCTGCCGGCCTCGGCCCTGGCCTCAACTGAAGCTAGGCCGGGCAGGCGCCCGATGCGGCTGGTCTCAGTCCCGGCCTCGAACCCGGCCTCGCGCTGAGAAGAAGGCAGGGAAGCAGCCCGATGCAGCCGGCCTCCAGAACCGGCCAGGCCGGCCTCACAGAGAAGAAATGAACTTGAATTTGTATGAATTTTGCGCCGATTTCAAGAAAGTTTGAGTGACAAAGGGGGGAACTGCAAGCATGATAGGCGTGAAGGTAAATGCAAGTATTAAGATTTCTTCTCACATCCAATGGAGAAAAATGAAACACCAAGAAAGCAACAGTGGATGTGATAGAAAATAAATCCAACAAATAATCTACTTAAAAACCAAGAAATAGGCCAAAACTCCAAAGTATTGGGACCCAAATAAGAACCAACTCTTCGTACAGAAGAGGGTAATGGGCTAGGCCACCATGTATGAGTTTGTAGCGAGACACCGTGAAGATATATCTTGGGTTCACAACCAACACTCGTCATTTTAGGCTCACAATTCATAGAACGAATATAGAGAGGCAAATGATTTCTTAATGTGGGCATTATGGGGGGAGGGATAGTCCAATGTATTAGGACTGCACTCCCCCTATGTCCATGCCTACACCTAAACACAATAAATAGTCAAGACATAGGTGTGTATGCAAAACAGTCAAGCCAAGCTCCTTGAATCCACGATATTTAGCTCATTCTCCAAATAAGTTAATCTTGCTTCATCAAGTGGCTTCGTGAATATATCGGCAAGTTGGTCTCTTGTGGGAACATGGCCTAGCTCAATATCAGCATGGGCAACATGATCTCGAATGAAATGATGATGAATCTCAGTATGCTTTGTTCTTGAATGTTGCACCAGGTTGTGAGCAATCTTGATAGCACTTTCATTGTCACACAAAAGAGGCACTTTGTCACAATTGACACCGTATTCCTTTAAAGTTTGCCTCATCCATAACAATTGGGTGCATGCACTAGTGGCCGCCACATACTCGGCTTTGGCGGTGGGGAGAGATATACAATTTTGCTTCTTGGAAGACCAACTCACCAAGGAACCACCAAGAAATTGGCAAGCCCCGGAATTTGACTTCCTATCATTATGATCACCGGCCCAATCCGAGTCCGTGTACCCACGAAGAAAGAAAACCTTGTCCTTGGGGTACCACAAACCAAACTTTGGGGTATGAATCAAATATCGTAGGATTCTTTTGACCGCCATCATGTGGCTTTCTTTAGGAGCGGCTTGATACCTTGCACACACCCCTACACTCAACACAATATCGGGTCTAGATGCACAAATATACAACAAAGAGCCAATCATGGAATGGTATACCTTTTGGTCGGCATCTATACCCTTTGGGTTAAGTTGTAGATGAACCTTGGTGTCCATTGGGGTGTGTTTCTCCTTAACACCAACCATATCAAACCTCTTGAGCATGTCTTGGATATATTTGGTTTGAGAGATGAAAGTCCCTCCCTTCAATTGCTTGATCTCAAAACCAAGGAAGAACTTCAGCTCTCCCATCATGGACATCTCAAACCTATCGATCATAAGCTTTGAAAATTCATCATTGAAAGCTTTGTTAGTTGAACAAAAGATAATACTGTCCACGTAGACTTGGCATATGAAAAGCTCCCCTTTTACTCTCTTGGTAAAGAGAGTGGGATCGATTTGCCCAACCTCAAATCCACGGTCTACTAGAAGCTCTCTAAGGTGCTCATACCACGCACGTGGAGCTTGTTTAAGTCCATAGAGCGCCTTATCGAGCTTGTAGACATGGTTAGGGAGTTTTGGATCCTCAAAACCCTGTGGTTGCTTAACATATACTAACTCTTTAAGTGGATCATTTAGAAAAGCACTTTTCACATCCATTTGTTGCAAGATAAAATTATGATGTGATGCATATGCAAGGAGGATACGAATGGACTCAAGGCGATCCACGAGAGCATATGTCCCTCCAAAATCAATGCCTTCAACTTGAGAGTACCCTTGAGCCACCAATCTTGCCTTGTTCCTCACCACCATGCCATGTTCATCTTGCTTGTTCTTGAATATCCTCGTAGTGCCTATAACATTGCAGCACTCCTTTGGCTTCTCAACTAGCTTCCACACATTGTTGCGCTTGAAGTTGTTGAGCTCTTCATGCATTGCATTCAACCAATCTGGATCTTCAATAGCTTCACAGACTTTCTTGAGTTCCACCATGGAGATGTGTGCTTGATGTTCACTACAGTTTGCACATTGTCTTCTAGTCACAACCTTGCTCTTCAAGTCATCAATAATATTTTCCAACAAATGTTGTCTTCTTTCCATGGTCTTGGCATTTCTTTCATGACGATAGGCTTCGATATACTGGACTGCACATAAACTACAACAAGACATGTATGGTGCCTATCAACATTTGTTCACAACGTCTTGCTTATCTTGTGGGAGTTTTCGGCTGCTCGGTGGGCTCAATGCCCTTCCCCTATCTTGGACTTCCCCTTGGAACCACTAGGCCATCTGTCAATGATCTGACACCCATTGTAGATCAGCTTGAGAGATGATTGAATGCCACTGCTATATTCTAGGATTATGGTGGCCGTGTTACCTTTGTGAACTCGGTTTTATCATCCCTCCCCACTCATTATCTGTGCTCCCTAAAGGTCCACAAGTCGATCATTAAACTATTTGATAGAGGCAGGCGACACTGTCTGTGGGCAAAGGAAGACGATGCTAGCTCGACACAGTCATTGGCTGCATGGAGCCTGGTTTGTAGACCGAAGAAACATGGTGGACTTGGTGTAAAAAATCTTGAGATTCAGAACACTGCTTTACTTCTGAAACATCTGCATAAGTTCTTCTGCAAAGCTGATATTCCCTGGATGAAACTCGTTTGGTCTTTGTATGGTGACTCACCTCCCCAAGCTCAATCTCCTCGCGGTTCGTTCTGGTGGCGTGACATCTTCAGTTTGATTAATATATACAGAAGCATCACCTATGTTAATGTTGGTAATGGGGAAACGACATTATTCTGGAAGGATCATTGGCATGGGAACTCTCTTTTATGTGATTCCTATCCACACTTGAACTCGTTTGTTCTGGACGAAGATATTTCGGTGGCTGCCATGATCAGATCGCAAAACACTGATCAACTGTTTGCACTCCCATTATCTGTTCAAGCCTTTGATGAATATACCCATGCCTCGGCGGTTTTGCAGGCACTGGAGGATGTAGAGGTGCCTGACACTAGAAGATTTACCTGGGGTGACACGTCTTACACTGTGGCTAAGTGCTACAAATTTATATTCTCTCGAGTGCCCGGTGACAGAACTTTAGACCTGGTGTGGAGATCCAAATGCTTACCTAAGCTGCGGGTTTTCATGTGGCTGCTCATTCACGATCGACTAAACACCAAGGACCTCATGCTTCATAAACACTGGACTTTTGTGGGTGGGCTGAATTGTGTTCTTTGTGTGAACTCTGTTTGAGAAACAAATGACCACCTTTTCTTCCAGTGTCCTTTTGCAGCTACATGTTGGGACTCTGTCCACATTCGTTGGAATGTACATGAACCTGTATCGCAACGCCTTTTGACTGCCAGCCAGAGATTCACAGGACCTTGTTTCATGGAAGTGGTAGCTTGTGTCACATGGAACATCTGGAAATGTAGGAATGGAATTATTTTCAGAAATCAAGATGCCTCTCGGGGTGCCTGGCGAGTGAAATTTCAAAGTGACCTCCTGCTTCATCAGCATAGAGTCAAGGATAATCTGATTGCTCCTCTAATTGATTGGACTAGAAACATCTTTACTTAATGTCTTTGTACCTTGATTTTTTGCTTTGACCCTCCCTGAACTCCCCCTATTGTACCCGTCTGGTGGCCACCTTTTTGGTGACACCGTGTTTTTTGGCAGCCTATAATTGAAAATCCACACCGTAGGGGTTCTCCCTTGCGGTAATGTCTGTTAGAAAAAAGGGGATTCAATATCCTTATAGAAGCTAGGAGGTAACTCTTGATCATCTTGATCATTTGTGTCCCCGTCTTGACCGGAATAATGACCTTGGTCTTCAATATGCACGCCTTCATCACTAGAAGGAGAGGATGGACCTTGGTCTTGATCATGGCTAGCATCAACAATTGGAGAACTTGGTTCTTTCGTAGCAACTTGATCAACATGAGGAGGGTCTTGAACTTGTTCTTGGCTAAGTGCACCATTTGCTCCACCGGATGGTGCGAGTTCCACTTGTGATGATGTATACTCCACATGGGTGGAGCTTGTCCTTCTTGAGGCGCCTCATGGTGGATCTCGATTGGGCGAAAGAATCACGCACATCTGCCTTATTGCATCTTGAGGTTCCTCATCATCTACATCATGAACATGAAATTCCGCCACTTGGGAGCCGTCATTCTCATCGAACTCCACACTACAAGATTCTACAACGATCCCGAAGGACTTGTCGTAGATTCTATAAGTGTGGGATTCGGCACCGTAACCAACAAAAGTACGGTCTAAAGCCTTAGACTCAAATTTAGATAAATGAACACCTTTGATCTTATAGAAACACTTACAACCGAACACCCGGTAGTAGGAAATATTGGGCTTGTTGCCGGTAAGCATCTCATATGGAGTGAACTTCTTTCCCGTGCGGAAGTAGAGCCGGTTAGATGAGTGACATGCCGTGGAGATGGCCTCGGCCCACAAGAAAAGTGGAATCTTGAACTCCGCCAACATAGACCTTGCCATATCCATAAGGGTCCGGTTCTTCCTCTCGGCTACACCATTTTGTTGAGGGGTATATGCAGAGGAATATTGATGTCGAATTCCCTCTTCACTAAGAAACTCATTTAGGGTGTAGTTCTTGAACTCGGAGCCATTGTCACTTCTAATGGCCAATATAGGAACATTGTGTTGACGTTGTACTTCATTGGAGAAGTCGATGACGGCTTGTTGGGTCTCACTCTTCGACTTGAAGAAATAAACCCATGTAAATCTTGAATAGTCATCAACAATCACCAAACAATACTTCTTCCCACCAAGACTAGGTTGAGGCACGGCACCAAAGAGATCAACATGAAGAAGTTCCAATATCCTTGTTGATGAAATGATGGTCTTGCTTGGGTGGGGAGAATCATGCATCTTTCCTTCAACACAAGCCCTACAAAGACGATCTCTAGAAAAAGAAATATTCTCTTTTAGTCCAAGAATGTGGCCACCCTTGTGAAGACTTTGCAAAGTTCTCATATTGACATGGGACAAGCAGCGATGCCACAACCACCCCACGTCGGCCTTTCCGAATAAGCACATCGCTTGAGAATTGGTTGACTCCGAAAAGTCCACCACAAACAACTCATTTTCGACATACCCAATGTAAGCGACCTTTAGAGTCTTGCTCCACATGAGTACCACAATATCAATATCAAAATGGACGGCACAACCCATCTTATTAACGACACGAATGGAAAGTAAATTGTAACCGAGGGACTCAACAAGCATGACATTCACAAGGGTGATATCCCTTGCAACTACCACCTTGCCAAGGCTCTTTACCTCCGCTTTAGATTATCTCCATAAGTGACGGTTGAGTGATTTGAATTTGGTCTCAACTCCGTCATGATCTCCTTGCTTCCGGTCATATGACTTGTGCATCCACTATCAATCACCCATTTCGACCCACCGGAAGCATAGTCCTACAACAAATCATTGCTTGGTTTTAGGTACCCATCTTGCAATGGGTCCTCTTGGTTAGCAACAAGGGTCTTAGGAACCCAAATAGCTCTAGCAACATATCTATCATAGGGACCAACATATTTTGCATAAACATCACCATAGTAATCAACATAAAAAATAATGAGGGTTAGCAATTCCCGCAAAGTCATTACGAGTGGTTTTGCTCCTTGTAGCATCACCACTCGCAATGGTATACTTCTTTGCTTGTGCGGGCTTGGCCTTCTTCTTGTTCTTCTTCTTCTTCTTGGCAACATAACCAAGACCCTCTTTCCCAATGTGTGGCTTTTGCATTTGCAAAAGATCATCAAGAGGCTTACTTTGGGACTAGAGGCCTTGGCAAGTTCGCTCTTCAACCTAGCATTTTCCTCAATAACATTTGCATGATCACAAGAAGTAGTAGAGGAACTAGGAACATTAGTTTTAGATGATTGAATTTGTTCAAAAGACTTGGTGAGGATAGAGTGTTCACTCTCCAAGGCCTTGTGGGCCTTGGTGAGCTTCTCTAGCTCCTCGGTTAGTCTATCATGACCAACACCAAATTCAACCTTTCTTTCTTGTAAAGCTTATATTTTGCAATAGCATGGTCACGTTCTTTAATGATTTTAGAAAAAATTGCATTTTGTGACTCATCAAGATTTTCAAGTTTCTCTTCAAGAGAGACACGAAGCTCATGCTCTTCCTCAAGAGCCACGGTGAGAGCGGCAATGTCATTAGCATATTCTCTTTCAAGTCTCCCCTTCTCTCAAGAAGATCTTGTGTCATCGCATAATCGCTCATAAGAGCCTCAAAGCGTGTCTTGGCTTCACCTTGCAAGTTAGTCATGAAACGATCCAAAGCAACATTTTCTTCCTTTATTCTAAGACTAATAAGATCATCCATTTCATTCATAGTCTTGGAAGTGGAAGAAGATGATACCTCGGTGGCCTTGGCCATGAGACACTTGGCGGATTGGATGGGAATGTTCTCATTGGGGGATTCAAAGAGAGAAGGAGATGTTGATGAAGTAATAGCAATAGCGGCAACTTCACTTGTGGTTTCTTCTTCATCTTCTTCATCCCGGACATGTACTCCTCTCTTGTCACCAACACCATTCTTGAAGGTGGCTTCTTGTTGGGAAAGTTCTTCTTGAAGAAAGGTTTCTTGCTAGGGGACTTTGAGGCATTCTTGAGAACGAGCCTTCCTCCATGTTCTTCACGGTTCTCATACGGGCACTCGGCAACATAGTGATATCTATCTTGGCAATTGAAGCAAGTCTTCATTTTTGGGTTGCCCTCCTTGTAACCACTAGATTTGAACTTTTGCTCCACTTGAGCTTTAGCTTTGGATGGGTTCTTCCAAAAGGTCCTTGCCGCAAGAGCCACATAGTCTCTATGAGCAATCTTGAGTTCTTCGGGGTCCATGGAGGACACATCTTCACAATCTTGATCTTCATTGTGTTCAACCACCTTGGCCTTCAAAGCAAGTGAAGCTCCTTGTTGCATTCCAATAGCTCGGGCACGAGAGTCTTGTGCAATTTTGGCTTGAACTTTGAAAGATTGCATCTCTTGCATGACTTCATTGGAGGTCAATTGTGGAAAGTTGTGCCTTCCTTGGAGACTCTTCAAGTCGGCCGGTTCAAAGGGCAAGAGAGCATTCACATACTTCCTCTTGATCCAAGCATCATTCACATGGGGCGCACCAAGATCTCTATAGGCATTGGCAAGGGCCTTGAGTCTTCGATACATTTACTCATGGTTTTCTCCATCTTCCATGAAGAACCCTTCGGCCTTGTTGCTCATCTCCTCAAATTAGTTTCTCCTCATGCTATCATTTCCAACGAACACTTCAATGAGGCACTTCCAAGCTTCTTTGGCGGTGGTGCAATGTTCGATGTGAGGCAATCATCATCTCCCACGGCATCACAGATCAAATCAAGAGCGGTGGCATTTAGTTGACAATCAACCACCTCCTTCTTGTCTTGTTGGATTCATCCACGGCTAGGTATCCTTCCTCAATGATCCTCCAAAGCTCGATAGATGCACTGTTCACATAAGATCTCATAGAAGATTGCCATTTAGTAAACAAAGATGCATTTAGCTTAGGTGGGTTTCCCTTAGGTGTATAGGAGGATGAGGGATAGGTAGGTCGGGAGAGTATGGAAAAGGAACTCTACCATATTCTCCCGAACCATTAGTTGGTTTAATTGGGGAGTCAATTTTATCTTTGCCAACCCCCTTCTTCCCATCAACCTCTTCCTCCTCGGGTTTCTTAGGAATCTCGAATAAAGAGGAGTGGGAGGAGATGAGATATCATTCGCCTCCATGAGTTTCAATATCATCTCTTGCAACTTATCCATTTTAGTTTCCATAGAGCCTTCATGGAATTGAAATCCTATCAAAACCGAAGTGGACTCGATGAGGAGGTCGGGAATCTCATTTCCATGCTCATCAATGGTCATACTTCTCCTAGGCGGTTAAGCCCGAATAAAGAGCCGAGGCTCTGATAGCAATTGAAAGGATCGGTATGGCCACCTAGAGGGGGGGGTGAATAGGTGCTACTCAATTTTTAGCTCTTTCTATAGTTTAGGCTTGACACAAAGGTAAATTCTGTAGATATGCAACTACGGTGAATTTACCTATATGACAAGTTAACACAAGACTAAGCAAGATACAAGTAAGAGAGCTAACGGGTAAGGAGTAACCAAACAGAAAGCACACCGAGACAAGGATGTATTCCCGAGTTCCTCCTTTTTAGGGGAGTACGTCTCGTTGGAGGGGTGTGAGTTTCAAACTCAAATGCCATAAATGGCCTCACCCTATTCTCCGATGAACCTTGCCCAAAAACTCGGGTCACCTTCCACTATCGGAATCCTTCAAGGCGGAATCAGGAACCCTTACAACAAACTTGAGGCTCAACCCACAAAAGGATTGGGGGCTCCCAAGCACCACAACACCTGCCACACAAAAGTAGCAAGCAAGTAAGTACAACAAGATGCCTAGATTTTCCTAGAGGAAACCCTAGGCTCAAATCCCTCAAGTGAATGAGGGGGAAATGAAGAATGGCTTGGTAGACTTGTAGATCAGGACCTTCTCCTTTAGATATCTGAGTATGAGCTTGATTGGTTGGTGGAGTAGGGAGATCTAGGAGCTTGAAGCTTTGATTTTATGGAGGAGAGAGAGTGTGAAGCTTAGACCGGCTAGACTTTGGTGGAGGGGTATTTATACCCCCTCCCGAAAAGTGGCCGTTGAAGGGTAAATTCCCTTCCCCATGAGCCCGGCCTTGGGCCCGGCCAGGCCGGTCTGGAATCCTTTAGAGGCCGGCTAGGAGCAGAGTGGCCCGCCTTGCGTTGTCGAAGGAGGCCGACAGGGTGCCCGAGGCAGTCGGCCTTGAGCCTGGCCTAGGCCGGCTTGTCGTGGAAGCAGGAGGCCGGCAGGGGACCCGAGGGGGCCGGCCTTGGGCCCGGCCTTGCCAGCTTCCGAGGCCGGCTGGACAGAGCATACAAATATGTATCTTTTTAGCACACCTCTTTCTCCTTTTTGGTGTGAAGCATATTTATATGAAAACGTTTCAAACCTGCAACACTTAGCACCATATTAAAAATATCACCAGTGTTGTTATCTAACACACAAAACATAGAGGGATAAATAAATGTTCATTCAGAGAGAGAGAGAGAGAGGAATATCATTTACACTAGCACTCATATCACATAAACCCAAGGTTTTGGTTCCCGAAAAAAATCCCGAGGGGCCTTAGGATTTCCGGTTACCGCGGTAACAAAGAAATCCCGGATGGTTATCCAAAAAATTTAAAAAACAAGTTTTGAATTTAAATTTTCTCACAAAAGGTTACTTAGGTATTGAACTGGCCAATTGAACACAATCTCGATTGTAGCGTAGCGGTATTCCTTTTGTTCGGTTGTGTATCCAACTTTTAACTTACTAAGCGGTATGCCTTTTGTTCGGTTGTGTATGCACTTAACATAACAATTGGATGTTAAAAGTGCTTTCTTTAATAGTCCACTTAGTAAGTTGGTTTATGTTAAGCAACCCCGGGTTTCTAGGATCCTAACTTTCCCGATCATGTCTACAAGCTTGAAAACAAGCCCCACGTGCGTGGTATGTGCACCTTCGAGAGTTTCTAGTAGATTGTGGATTTCAAGTTGGGTTAATCGACTCCACTCTTTTTACCAAGAAGGTTGACGGGAACTTATTCATTTGCCAAATCTATGTGGATGACATCAGTTTTGGGTCTACTAATAATGCTTTCAATGATGAGTTTGCCAAGCTTATGACTGGCAAGTTTGAGATGTCTATAATAGGGGAGTTGGAGTACTTTCTCGGGTTTGAAGTGAAGCAATTGTTGGGTTACGGTGCAGAAAACAAAACAAAAAATCCTAACAACGATACCCAAAAAAGCCAAGATCTAATACTATGCAGATAAAAGTAACGGAGGGAATTGATATACATACCCTTGTAGACCGAAAGTGGGGATTACGCTCCCGTACAAGCATTGTTGAGGAAGACGACGTAGCTGACCTCAAGGTCTCAAAGATCCAGGCACGGCGATGACGACCTTGGCGTGACGACGAAGCTTCTGGTGCCACGAGGGCAGCACCCCTGAGGGATTGCACACATACGGTGTAGGCGACGTCCCTCCGGGCTCCAGTCCAGCGAAGCAGCGGAAGAAGAATAGCCCGAACCGAAGTACCAGCAACACAATGGTGTGCGTATGGTGGAGATACCTCTAACTCTCGCACGGCTCCATTTGCGGAACCACGAAAGCGATGAGAGAGAAAAAGAGAGAATTGGTGTGTTCCAAAAGCCATGGGGGCCACCCCTATATAAAGGAGGAGGGAGGCAACCAACCTTGGTGGCTTGGCGGTGTGGGACTATTCCCACACCAGCCGCACCACCAAGGGGTGCGCCGGCCTAGGCACCACCAAGGGGTGCGGCTCCCCCAAAGGGGGGAATTCCCGCCTATGGGCCTTTGACCTCCGGTCAAGGCCCATTTAAGGTGGGCTGCCATTTAAATACATATTATCTAATTTATTCGACCTCCGAAACATCTTTCGTTGCCCTCCGAACTCCATCGGATATGTCCCGGAACACTTCCGGTTCTCTTCTCTATTTTCCCTAAGCATCGTCTACCCTTAAGTGTGACACCCTACGGTTCGGAATCACTCCAGACATGATCGAGACATCTCTCCGATCTATGACCAACAGCGGGATCTGGAAACCCATGATGGCCCCTGTGCAATCCACGACTTAATTCGCTTGAACCTTGACATACACATCCTATTCCCTTTGCACCTCGATACTGTGTTTTTCTGAGACATGATGATCGGTATCCCAATACCTTAGTTCTATCTCATTACTGACAAACACATGTTATCTCGTTCACATGATCACACATCCCGTGATGTAGTCACGCGTTTGAAACTTTGATGTGATCTCACCGAGTGGGCCCTAACTAGTATCTCTCCGACCTTCAGATTCACAAATCCCGCTCTTGATCCATACGCCTCAACCTATTCCTTCGCATACCTGATGTGCGACACCTTTATTGCCACCCTATTTTAGATGTGACGTTTGATGCAATCAAGGGCAGCCTCTAGAGATAGTGATTAAATATTATCTCATGGTCTAAGGATTAGGTTACTATGTTTCTAACTATCATGATGCTGAACATCGATCACGTCATAATACTTATGTTGGGTATGTCCATCACATCATTCACCTAATGATATGACTCCATTGTCAATTGACAGAAATTTCACATGACCAGGAAACCTCGATCATCCATTGACCAATGGACTAGCTAAATAGAGGCTACTAGGAACCTGGTTGTTTACATACCACAGGTGTATTAATGTTTCCGATTAATATAGTTATAGCATGGTATAAAACTAATTAGGAAAATATATGAGATACGATAATAATACATTTATTATTTGCCTCTATGGCATATCTCCTTCAATCTCCCACTTGCACTAGAGCTCAAATAATCTAGTTTGCATTTTTGATCTAACACCACTAGCCTCCTGGTGCTTCGACTATGCATTGCTCGTGGAAGAAGAATTTAGTCAACATATCTGTCACATTGAGATTTGTATGTTCTTTGCAAAACTTTTATGTCACCTTGTTTGACATCATCCCGTATCCTATGATGACAGTGAAATATATGTTTGGAGATGGAGTGAGCCTCGAATATTCACGTAGCATGGGCCTTTAAAAGTTCAAGAGATCTATTAAGGGAAGCCATGCATGCTTGGAAAAACCTGCTCCATCCAACCACACTTATCGCTTCCGAAGTAGCCATATACTCCTATACCTATGCAGATTATGCGATAGTACATTCATATGCAGTTTCGCTATCCAACCGTGTCTTACTTCTAACACCAGACTTATCCTGTAAGAGATTTCTAGTCATTTAGGTCAGAGTCATAACTTGCATCATCGCAACCTTTTACGGCAAGTTGTCTTATTACTCTTACTCAGACTAGAAAATATATCCTCAGTTCCCTCTAGACACTAACGGATATACTTAATGTTTGTTCATTGATCCACTCAGGGATCACTCTAGAACCCGTTCTTCAACCAAGAACTTGGGTCACACCAAGTCGAGCTTTCAGTATGATAGAATCTATGACTAAGGCATAGAGGATGTCAGACATCCTTTTCTTTCATTAGCTATCGTTGAAAAGCCGAGATAAAATAAATATTTTACCTTGTCATACAAGCAAGCAACTCTTCCTATGCTTGTTCTATTCTGAAACACTTCAGAATCTTAATCTAGGAAAATATCCCGACTTAATGTTATTAAGCCCCACTTGATCCATACATTATAGATCATATGCCTAATACTCTTAACTTCATTCATAAAAAAATTAATCATTTAAATAATCAATTATACTTTATTAGAGGATCCGCATCATTCTCAACATGTCATTACATATAAAAGTATGAATGATGCCTAGCTCCCACTCAAATGCGCCTTCCGCATATAAGACCAAGGATTTTTTTTAGCTCCCACTCAAATATGCCATTCACATATAAGATCAAGAAAAGCTACTTAGCTCCCACTCACTTCTTTGTAAATGCAAGTTTCTTCAACTATTTTGGACAACTCCAAAAATCCTTTGATCACATTATCAAATTAAAGATTCCAGCTCCGATATGCTTGCTTCAGCCCATGAATGGACAGCTGAAGTTTGCATATATTTCTAGCATCATTAGGATCAACAAAACCTGCTTGTTGTACCAATTACAACTCTTCCTTAATGTTGCCATTAGGGAACACGGTTTCTTTATCCATCTATCAATTTCTCAATTGAAAATAATTGCTAAAACAATCCTAAACAGACTTAGGCTTCGACACTTGAGACAGAATCTCATTGTGGTCAACTTTTGAATCTGTCAAAACTGTTTTGCGACAAATCGACCCTTATCAGCGTCTATTTTTCTCATAAAATTCCATTTTCTCTTAACGGCCTGAAGGGCATCAAGAAGATCTACCTAAGTCATTACTTGGCAATCGTACATGGATTTTATCTCGGATCATATATGGCTCATTGCCATTTCTCGGACTTAGGTTCACCATCACTTCTTCGTAGTTCGTAGGTTTGTCATGTTCCATTAACATGATGTTCATAACAAGATTGTCGTACCACACAGTGCAGAACACATTCTCGTACGCCTACGGTCTTAGTATGAGCTCAGAGCATCATGTTCATTATCATCAGCTTCCTTCCAGTTGTAGAGGACGGTACTGGAACAGTTTCCGTTGTGCCACTCGATGTCTGGAAAGGAAGTGCACTAACTCCGTCTTGCTCTACTTTCTTTCCCACTTATACCATTGGCAAGAAACTATTTCTCGCTTGAGGCATATTCCGGCAACAGATTGCCTTTGTCGTGAGACATGTACCCAACTAATTCTATAGGTACACTACAAAGATTTATCCGTTTTAGGTTCGAACACTTCGAAACGCCAAATGACAATCCAGGCTAAAAGTCGTACCATAACTCACATAGTATTGCCTCCACGGATTTAGATGGTTTCCATATTATCTAAAGTGAATGTTTTGTTTCTACCATATGACTCCAATGATTACAATAATTTGATAAGAGATTTTGCTGACCACACACTATCCAATAGAGTGTGATTACGACGTCCTAACACACCATAACATTGTTGGGTTATGGTGCAAAAAACAATTTTTTTCCTAACAACGATACCCGAAAAAGCCAAGATCTAATACTATGCAGATATAAAGTAACGGAGGGAATCAATATACATATCCTTGTAGACCGAAAGCGAGGATTACGCTCCGCACAAGCATTGTTGAGGAAGACGACGTAGCCAACCTCATGGTCACGAATATCCCAGCACGGCGATGACGACCTTGGCATGACGACAAAGCTTCTGGTGCCACAAGGGCAGCACCTCTGAGGGATTTCACACATACGGTGTAGGCGACGTCCCTCCGGGCTCTAGTCCAGCGAAGCAGCGGAAGAAGAATAGCTCGGACCGAAGTACCAGCAGCACGACGGTGTGCGTATGGTGGAGATACCTCTAACTCTCGCACGGTTCCATTTGCGGAAGCACGAAAGAGATGAGAGAGAAAAAGAGAGAATTGGTGTGTTCCAAAAGCCATGGGGGGGAACCCCTATATAAAGGAGGAGGGAGGCAACCAACCTTGGTGTCTTGGCGGTGTGGGACTGTTCCCACACTAGCCGCACCACCAAGGGGTGCGCCAGCCTAGGTGGGCCCCTTGTGGCCCACCCGGCAGTCCCTCCATGCGGCTCCCCCAAAGGGGGGGATTCTCCCCATGGGCCTTTGACCTCTGGTCAAGGTCCATTTAAGGTCGGCTGCCATTTAAATTCGAATTAAATAAAAATAAAAATATATTTAATCATTAATTACATTAATTAATATTAAATACATATTATCTAATTTATTTGACCTCCGAAACATCTTTAGTTGCCCTCCGAACTCCATCGGATATGTCCCAGAACACTTCCGGTTCTCTTCTCTATTTTCTCTTCGGTGTCAAGACTATTCCTAAGCATCGTCTACCCTTAAGTGTGACATCCTATGGTTCGGGATCACTCCAGACATGATCGAGACATCTCTCCGATCAATGACAAACAGCGGGATCTGGAAACCCATGATGGGCCCTGTGCAATCCACGACTTAATTCGGTTGAACGTTAACATACATATCCTATTCCCTTTGCACCTCAATACTGTGTTTATCCGAGACATGATCATCGGTATCCCGACACCTTAGTTCTATCTCGTTACTGACAAACACATGTTATCTCGTTCACATGATCACACATCCCGTGACCTAGTCACGCGTTTGCAAACTTTGATGTGATCTCACCAAGTGGGCCCTAACTAGTATCTCTTCGACCTTCGGATGCACAAATCCCGCTCTTGATCCATACGCCTCAACCTATTCGTTCGGATACCTGATGTGCGAAACCTTTATTGCCACCCTATTTAAGATGTGACATTTGATGCAGTCAAGGGTAGCCTCCAGAGATAGCGATTAAATATGATCTCACGGTTTAAGGATTAGGTTACTATGTTTCTAACTATCATGACGCTGAACATTAATCACGTCATAATACTTATGTTGGGTATGTCCATCACATCATTCACCTAATGATATGACTCCATTGTCAATTGACACAAATGTCATATGATTAGGAAACCTCGATCATCCATTGACCGATGGACTAGCTAAATAGAGGCTACTAGGGACCTGGTTGTTTACATACCACACGTGTATTAATGTTTCCGCTTAATACAGTTATAGCATGGTATAAAACTAATTATGAACATATATGAGATACGATAATAATACATTTATTATTTGCCTCTAGGGCATATCTCCTTCAGCAATATGGAGAAGGTACTTTAATCCACCAAGCCAAATATACCCAAGACATGCTCAATAGGTTCAAGTCAGGCTGGGCATAAAACCCGATACCCGAAGCCCGAACCCAAAAAACCCGAGACCGAACCCGAAAAACCCGAGTGCAACATCGGGTAGCAGTTTTCAAAACCCGAATTTTATTCTGAAATCTCGGGTTAGAAGTCACGGCACCCGAATTGCCCGAACTACCCGAAATAGAGAAGGCCCAGTAAAAAATCCTTCATTTTGGCAAAGCCCAGCCCAAGTTTCCCACCTAACCTAGTCCCAATCGCATCATCCCATCCCCATCTCGTTCCCTGGCTCCTTTCCCACGATCCCATCCCCATGTCTCTCGCACGCTGCATCCAATGACCCAGTCGCCAGCTTCAATCGAGATCTGCCGCAACCCCATCTGCCTGGTAGTAACCAGAACGGCGAGAAGGATGCTCCCGCCCATGTCGGGTGATGTGTCTCCGCCTCGTAGGCTAGCCCACGACTTCATCTTGCATCCCTGCGTCACGATCTGGCGCCTACGGCCGCATGGTCTGCAGCTCGTCCGGGTGCGGGAAGCCGACGACCAGCCCAGCAAACCTGATGTCGTGCACGACAGGGGCAGAGCACCGCGCCGGCCATCTCCCTCTTATCCTGCTGGCCGCTGCCGGTATTCTATATTCTTCATGCATCGACGTCCTCCGTCTCACCCTGGAAATCTGTTACATATGCTAATTCAGGAAAATCGGGAAAACCCGTACCCGAACCCGAATTGTCGGGTACCCGATTCGTCGGGTTTTGATTTTTTCAGGAGAATTTCGGGTGTCAGATCTGCAAACCCGAATTATAGAAATCTCGAAAAACCCGACCCAAAATTTCGGGTAAACCCGAATGCCCACCCTGAGGTTCAAGATGGCGGATGCCAAACCACTCAAGATGCCCATGTCAACAAGCCTTGACTTGCACACTGTTGGGGGGATCATAACCCGGTAGGCCCATGAAGAAGGAAGCATGACCCGCCAGGCAGGAGGCTGGGCAAGGCCAGCTAACCATCACCATGGGCCGGGTTACACTAACGGGCCGGTGAGTTTGTCGGTAACCCGGCCAGTACAAGGAATGTTTCAGAAGACCCGAAAGCGGCACGTGTCACGAGTCCAAGGCTTGGAGTACACGCAAGACTAAAGGAGATAGAGTAGGACTCCTAGTACGGGTATAACCCGGCTTTACCTTGTACACGACCCGGAGACTCGGCAGCCTTTATAAGCCGGCTACTAGGTCATAGAGAGATAAGCTGAAAGTTAGTCGAGACACCCCTGTAACCTAGACTTATAACTCGGCGATATCAGAGCTCGGGTTATGAAATCTTCAACATCAATACAGGTAAAGCAGGAAGTAGGTCTTTATCTCCTATGGAGAGGCTGAACCTGGGTAAACCCTTTTCCCCCGTGGAGCGTGACAACCTTCCGTACACCAGAGCCGCCGTAGCCCCCAACTCAAGTTACCCCCAGGTAACATCTGCCGTGACAATACCACGACAGTTGGCGCCCACCGTGGGGCAGGAGCCTAAAGGTGTTTACATCACGGGAGAAGCTCTACGCGGCATGCAGAGACTCGCCATCGGTGAGATCCTCATCGACACACAAGGAGAACGCATCGTCGATGATTTCAGGTGGAGCCCGGAGTCGGATCAGATCGAGACCGGCGACGTCATCCCCATTGGCCAGATCAATGTTTTCGTAGGCATGGTGCATGCCTCGAGACCCGACATGGAGGAAAGCGCGTACGAGTGTGTATCAAGAGCAGCTACCATGGTCCAATTAGATGGAGAGGAATCAGTAGGCACGGCAGAGATCGATCTTCCAGTCATCACGTAGGAGGCCCAGACGGAGGAGCCGGCATGGGCGCCGCGTAATGTGATCGATGAGGACGTTGAATCAATCTTGGAACTGTTCGAGGATTGCTATGGATATGGAATAGAGGAAGAGGAGTACAAGTCATCCCGGGGTCTGGTTCGCCGGGTTGGAGTCTACACGGCACCCGCGATGAATCTTGACCCGACATCAATTTCGCGGCTGCGACGGCGACGGCGGAGGCGTTGGCATAGAACCAGCAGAATCAGCAACAACAGCAACAGCTACCGCTGCAGAACCAACTCATGATTTATAACCCGCCGCAGGCCGGGGTTGATGGAGAAAGAGCATCAGTTTTTCGGAGAGCGAAGCCACAACACATCACATGAATCAGTTTGGGTTCTTGTTGAATAGATCAGCCGGAGAAGGGACATCCAATGCGCCACCTCACCCAGCACTTTTTAGTAATAATCTAGTGTTGGATCCTACAGTACTTGAAGCAGTGGTAACCCCGGAAAACGCGGCGTCTCGGGCTAGAGAGCTGGACACCGCACGATGTGCCTTGGAGCAACAGCGGCGGGAGTTTGCAGCAGAGAAGGAGCAGATGATAGCCAGGCAGCTTCAGTTGGATGTGCAGGAAAGCCGTCTTTGTCACAACACGAGCGTCATGGAGAATCGCCAGAACGACGTAACCCGGGTGCAGCAGGGGAGGCATCAGAGCCGGCTTCCACTTCAAGGTGAGACGTTAAATCCGACCGCTTTATTTATCACACCAAACGATCAGCCTATTAGGACTGTATAAGAGGTTCCAGCAGCGAGAGCCGGCACAGGATGTACAGGAGGAGCATTACCCGGTAACGTCGCTGGGTCAGCCATGCCGCCTACCGCAGGAGCCGGAGGCAACACTGGAGCTATGCCACCACCTCCACCCAGATTTCACACGCCGCCGGGTCATTATAACAATCCTACATATAATGTATATGCAGCAACTTTAGCGCTTGATCGCATTCCATTGGGAGATTCACCAAGAGAAGTTGAGACCCGGTGGGCCATTGACATGTTGGGTACAGCTGTGGTCCAGCAAGTAAATTATCCAGATAACAGGAGTGGTTTACATGGGACACCATACAACAGCCGTTCGAGGAGCCGGCAGGGAGAGAGACCGAGGCAGCACGAGACCAGTTCTGCAAGACGGAGGGCTGAGCAGGCAAACCAGCAGCCACCGCTGTCGGGGGAATGATTAACCCGCGACTTAAGGCTGCGCTATCATTATTGGGCCACGTGAAAGATGGGCCAATCTCGCATCGCGACTCAATAAAGGAAAGTTCCAGAAGGTCGGTGCAAACTTGCCTTGGAAGACAAGAAAGACAATCAGGCTTCGTGTAGAACTCTTGTAACCTGACGAGCCTCTGTGTATATAAAGAGGACTCGCAGGACTTAGAGGGGAAGCTATCAAGCCCAAAACCCTAGTTCATACGGCGAGTACCAGATCGGATCGCCTCCATTGTAACACCTCGATTATCATATCAATACCAATCTAGGGTAGGCAGGAAGTAGGTCTTTTACCTCACATTGAGGGGGCCGAACCTGGGTAAATCTGTGTTGATCTTTGTTCCTGCGATCCCAAGCTCGGAGATGCTTGACTCGCGTAATCCCACACCTACGAAGTCATCTATGACACCTGACGTGACAAACCCACGACAGTTGGCGCCCACCGTGGGGCCTGCGGTCAAGAGCGTCACGTTCCGCGCAGGATCCATGAAGGGAGCTGAAGATCTTGTTGTTGGCCGTATCATCACGGTCAATGGCACACCCCTCATCGACGATTCAAGCTGGGGGCCGGAAGCAGATTACTTGGAGACCGGCCACGTCATCCCGTTTGGATCCATCAACGTCTTCGTGGCTTCATCGGTGGCAGGTCCTTAGATCGGTCCAAGAAGGCGATTCAGTAGAAGAAGTCGCCGATGATGGGGAAGAATCCGTCGAAAGCATGGACTCGCAAGAGTTTGGGTCCATTATACCTGCCTTTGAAGAAAGTTGCTGGGGTTACCCACCAGAAATCGCATTATCACCAGATCGAGAGACGGCGCAAGTCGCGGTTTACACGACCGGAGGAGCAGGCGCATCAGGAACTGCTGGAGAAACCGAGGCATCGGCACCCCCAAGCAACCCACTTCTTGTCCCCGTGTCAGCCACGAACGCCGCCCTCCGTGCAACAGAAATTGAGGCCGCCAGGGCCGAGCTCCTGTATGAGGTTCGAAGGATGGAAGAAGAGCGCCGCAGGCTCGATCAGATAAACCAAGGAATCCAACAGGAGCGGCAGAGAGTAGCCGCGCTGGCTGCGACTCAACGACAGGTTGACCCGCAAACACAACTGCGCGCGACTCAACCAACAGTGGAAATCCCGCTCACTCCAGCCGCGGGAACGGGAATCCAGACGACTGCGGAAGGAAGGGTACCAACAAATCAAGAGACCCAGCAACAACCAAGGAGGTTTCACACCCCGCAGGGCCATTACCAGAACCCTGTCGATAATATGTATGCTGCGGCTAATATCTTGACTCAGATGGTACCAACAGGCGATGACCCGGTCAATGCTGAGGCGCGGCGCGCGATTCAGATGCTAAGTACGGCAGTCCTGCAACAAGCCAATAGGGCGGAAGCCGAAGCACAGCTGCCCCTCGTACCAGCCAATCACAGGATTGCAGCAGAAAGAAGCGTCCAAAGCAGGCCACCAGAGAACGTATCAGGAGTCGCACAGAGGCAGCAGGAGCAAGTCGCAGAAGCGCAGGCGAATATGCCAGTGGTGCAAACGCGGCCCGCAGATAACCCCGCGGCGCGCCCACAGCCCTGTCCTCGCGACTCAAGGGACCGGGTGTTTCACTGAAAGGATCAGATCGGAACCTTTTCCTGAAGATTTCAAAGGGCCACGCAAGGTGGCAAACTACAACGCCAGCATGGATCCAACCACCTGGCTGAACAATTACGAGATGGGGATGAGCATTTTGAACGCCTCAGAGGAAATATGTGCAAGGTACCTCAACATGATGCTAGAAGGTGCAGCGCACATATGGCTGCAAAATTTGCCTCCCAACTCTATAAATACTTGGGAGGAACTGAAGGATGCCTTCGTTAAGAACTTCCAAGGAACTTGCAAACGACTCTGCAATATAGAAGATCTAGAGCGTTGTGTCCAGAAGGAAGGCGAGTCAAGTCGCCATTGGATGAAAAGGGTGGCAGAAATAATACACTCCTCAGATAATATACCACCAAGCTCAGCCGTCCTGGTAATGGAGAAAAACTGCAAGTTTGAGCCGCTGATTCATAAGCTGGGTCGCATGAAGGATAAAGTCAAGAGCCTCAGCGAGGTGATGGCTGCGGCTAACAAATATGCCGGCTCAGATAAAACCAGAGACGCGTCAGACGGAGAAGAAGAGGAGGTTGCTGCCAAAGGAAAGAAAAACTCCAACAAGCCCCAGCAGCAGCAAACAAGCCACAACAACGCGAATCAAAACAAACGCAAAAACGAAGATGGTCACTCAGGGCTCGTCGCCAATACGCGTGGAGGATTCAGAGGCCAGCGTGGAAGGGGTCGAGGATACGGCTCCCGTCCAATCAATATGCAAGAAGTTTTTAACCGGCCATGCGACCTTCATGCGACAGGTGATGGACGGCCAGCGGATCATACCAAGGCACAATGCCACTATTACAAGAAGTGGAAAGAAGAGAGCCAACACAACGGGGGGAATTCCATGAAGGAAACCCTAGTGCGGCTCATAACACAAATATTGGGCACACGGCGCGAGTAACCCCAGGCAAACAGGGCAGTATCACACAATAGTTATCGATACCTCCAAAAGGGAAGAGAAATTGAGCCGCAGAAGTCAGCAGGTGAACGCCGTGATACCAGCAACACCCAATTGGTTAAGGTGGTCAGAATACGCAGTAACCTGGAGTCGCGACGATCACCCGCCCAAGTACGGGAACCTGGCAAGTTGGCACTGGTTGTGGCACCGTACGTTGCAGGATACAAGCTGACCAAAGTGCTTATGGATGGAGGAAGCAGCATTAATATCTTGTACTACGATACGTTCCAGCGTCTAGGACTCAAGGATTCCAGCCTGCAGCCCACGTCAACAGTATTTCACGGCATTGTCCCAGGAAGGTCCGCACGGCCAGCGGGGAAAATAACCCTAGGGGTAACTTTTGGGACAGAAGAGAACTTTAGAAGCGAATTCCTATGCTTCGAAGTGGTAAAATTCCAAAGCCCATATCACGCCTTGTTTGGAAGAACGGCCTTTGCTAAGTTTATGGCCAGGCCATGCTACGTGTACCTACAGTTGAAGATACCAGGACCAAAAGGGGTCATCACAGTGTACGGAGATAGAGAAAAAGCGATAGAATGTGAAAAGGGAGATGCGGCCTTCGCAGAATCCGCCTGTGCCGCGGAAGAGCTAAAAGGTTATAAGTCGCAGGTGGACCCAAACGACATGAGTGTAGTTACCACGCCATCTGCCGAGCCACCAATGAAATTCAAAGCGGCCCAGGACACTAAGCAGATAAATCTTGTTCCTGGCGACTCATCCAAGCAAACCAGCATTGGAGCACACATGGAAGAAGACAGGAGAAGGCCCTCGTCGCTTTTCTCCAGGAAAATAAGGACATCTTCGCATGGAAGCCGTCAGATATGCCAGGGGTACCAAGAGAATTAGCAGAACATAGCCTCAAAGTGAACCCTGCGGCTAAACCAGTGAAGCAGCCACTACGGCGTTTCCACGATGATAGGAGAAAGGCAATAGGAGAGGAAATAGCTCGCTTGCTGGCTGCAGGATTCATCACGGAGGTATACCATCCGGAATGGGTGGCAAACCCAGTATTGGTTATGAAAAAGAACGGTACGTGGCGAATGTGCGTTGATTACACCAGTCTTAACAAAGCTTGTCCAAAGGATCCATTTGCTTTGCCGCGAATCGACCAAGTGATTGATTCAACTGCTGGGTGCGAGCTGTTATGCTTTTTGGACGCCTATTCAGGCTACCATCAAATCAAGATGAAGAGGGAGGACCAAGAAAAGACGTCCTTCATCACACCCTTTGGAGCTTTTTGTTATGTCAGCATGCCCTTTGGGTTGAAGAACGCAGGTGCGACTTACCAAAGATGCATTCAGAATTGTCTACATGAGCAAATAGGTCGCAACGTTCACGCCTACGTGGATGATATTGTGGTTAAGTCGCAAGTTAGCCAGGATCTTATTAGTGATCTGGCAGAGACATTCACAAATCTCAGAAAATACAACATGAAGCTCAACCCCACAAAGTGCGTCTTCGGAGTACCAGCAGGAAAGCTATTAGGATTCATAGTATCAGAAAGAGGCATTGAGGCCAACCCTGATAAGATAAAGGCAGTGATGGATCTCCAAAAACCAGAAAAGATAAAAGATGTGCAGCGACTTACCGGATGCGTAGCAGCTTTGAGTCGCTTTATATCAAGATTGGGAGAGAAAGCACTACCTTTGTACAGACTGTTGAAAAAATCAGACACCTTCGTTTGGGACGCAGAGGCCGACGAAGCTCTGACAGCCTTGAAAATCAATTGACAAATGCTCCAGTTCTGGCGGCTCCAAAGGATAAAGAGCCCATGCTACTATACATAGCGGCAAATTCCCGTGCTGTGAGCGCTGTCATGGTTGTGGAGAGACAAGAACCGGAAAGGAATACCCTGTCCAGAGACCAGTATATTACGTGAGCGAAGTCCTCACAGCTTCCAAACAGCGTTACCCACAGTGGCAGAAGTTGGTGTTTGGAGTGTTCATGGCGAGTCGCAAGCTGAAGCACTACTTCCAAGAACATCCAATAACTGTGGTTAGTTCAGCACCGTTGGCAGATATCATCCGTAATCGAGAAGCTACTGGAAGAGTCGCTAAGTGGGCGATCGAGTTGGGACCACATCACATCAGCTACGAGCCGCGCACATCAATTAAGTCGCAAGCCCTTGCAGATTTTATTAACGATTGGACAGAAATCCAAGTCGCTCCTAGCATGGCAGAAACCAAATACTGGACCATGCATTTTGATGGGTCAAGACAGTTGCAAGGCTCGGGGGCTGGAGTTGTTCTAACATCTCCCAAGGGAGACAAGCTGCGGTATGTGCTACAGATACACTTCAACTGCACAAATAACGTGGCGGAGTACGAGGCACTGCTTCATGGTCTACGTATAGCAAAGGAGATGAACATCAGTCGCATACGCTGTTTTGGCGATTCAGACTTGGTGGCACAGCAGGTCTCTGGAACGTGGGACAGCAAGGATGCGAACATGGCTGCATATAGAAGAGAGGTGGACAGAATTGCTGGACATTTCACTGGATACCAAGTTGAACATATTGATCGGAGACAAAACGAAGCTGCAGATGCCCTGTCTCGGCTTGGATCCAACAGACAGTCAGTCCCACCCAATGTTTTCCTGGATGAACTGCACAATCCATCAGTCAAACCTCCAGCAGAGATTGACATTGCAGAGCCAGAGGATGATTCAACTTTAGTCGCAGCCCTGCATGAACAGCCAGGATGGACAGAGCCATACATGGCATATTTAAGTCGCGGAGTGCTGCCAGACGATGAGATTGAGGCGCGCAAAATCATACGACGATCAAAGGCCTATACAATCATCAACAACGAATTATACAAGCGCAGCGTGTCAGGAGCATTCCAAAGATGTGTCTCACCAGAAGAGGGACGAAAAATCTTGCACGAAATTCATTCAGGCGATTGTGGCCATCATGCTTCGTCAAGATCTTTGGTGGCAAAGGCGTTCCGACATGGATTCTTCTGGTTAACAGCATTAGCAGATGCAGAGCAAATTGTCAGAGTGTGCGACGGATGTCAAAGATACGCTAGGCAAGATCATATGCCAGCTCAAGCACTTCGCACAATACCCATCACATGGCCTTTTGCCGTATGGGGTTTTGACATGGTAGGGCCCTTCAGACGGTCTTCAAACGGAAAAACTCACCTCCTGGTCATGGTGGACAAATTCACAAAGTGGATAGAAGCAGAACCTGTGGGAGATTGCGAGGCTGAAACAGCAGTCAAGTTCTTGAAGAAGGTCATATTCCGCTTCGGGTACCCCCATAGTATCATTACAGACAATGGGAGCAACACCTCTGAAGGGGCTACACAGATATTTTGCGCAGACAATGGGATAAGATTGGACCTCACGTCAGTAGCACACCCGCAGAGCAATGGACAAGCTGAGCGAGCTAACCAGGAAATTCTCCATGGAATTAAGCCGCGCCTTATTGAAAAGGTCGAAGCATCTCCAGGATGTTGGGTGGAAGAATTGCCAGCAGTACTGTGGAGCTTAAGAACAACCCCTAACAGATCCACAGGATTTACACCATATTTCATGGTCTATGGAGCAGAAGCAGTCATGCCCAGCGACATCATACATGATTCACCAAGAGTTGCGGCTTACATCGAGACAGATAATGAGATAGCTCGGCAAGACTCGGTGGACACATTAGAAGAGGTTAGAGACTTGGCAGCATCAAGGTCAGCGGTATATCAACAAGACTTGCGACGCTATCATGCCAGACGCATCAAAACCCGCACCTTTCAAGAAGGCGACCTAGTACTGCGACTTAAACAAGATCACAAGGGAATGCATAAGCTGTCCTCTCCATGGGAAGGACCCTACATCATCAGCAAGAAGCTAAACAATGGGTCGTACTATCTGCTGGATGTAAGGGAAGAAAGCAGCGAACGCCATGATTTCGAGGATCGTCTCGAGGCACCTCGCCCTTGGAACGTCGCACACCTGCGACCGTACTATACATAAGAAAAGGCTAATCAGAGCCAAGCATCATCCTTTCCAGCTTTATAGCTGAGTATCATCACAGCCACTCAGGGCTAGAACTTCAACTTTGGTCGCCACCTAGGCGCGACCTATGCAACATCTGATCGCCACCCAGGCGCGATCGACCCTTGTATCAGAAACCGGCTGCCACCTAGGCGCGGCCGTAAACTTTGTATCATCTCTGGTCGCCACCTAGGCGCGACCGACCCCATGTATCACCATGGATCGCCACCTACGCGCGATCCAACCCTATGTATAACACTCGGTTGCCACCAAGGCGCGACCTTATGTGTCATCATAATCAAAGCTTATCATAGCTTAGCCTATCATGGCAATATCATTATGTTTCTTGGGGTCTTTGTTACCCTGAAACAGCCAATTTATTGGCAATTATCAAATTTACCTTAAGTTGGATTGCTACTCGCATTATGTGGCCAAAGTACTGGGGTGTGGCGTCAATCGAGCTTGATTGCCTATCATGGCCGCTCTCGACCCTGAACACACATGTTCCTAGGAAATACTGAGTCGCGCGAGTGCCCACTTAAGGATTCAGATGGCCTAACTAGAGGTCGATGTACTGCTTATAGTACGGCAACACCAATTACAATTACTTGTATCTTAACAATTGTTTTATTCATGATATCAAGTTACAGGTGATGACCTTCAGAATTCTCTGAGAAGAATTGAGATGACACGTTACATCCTCTCAATCCTTGGGGGCTACATCATATTATCATCAAAAATTTGAAGATGGATCGTCATCAAGTTCTGAAGCTATCAGGCTACTCTAACAAAGAAGCTCACGAAGTCAGATGATCTTCCAGGTGCGAGTCAAGGCCAATCCTGCACAATTATAAGTCGCGAAATAAGGAAAAGCGCGGCCTAAACATTCAAGATCAAGAAATACTATGAAGTTCAGGCCACGCTTGGGGGCTAATGTCGGGGGAATGATTAACCCGCGACTTAAGGCTGCGCTATCATTATTGGGCCACGTGAAAGATGGGCCAATCTCGCATCGCGACTCATAAAGGAAAGTTCCAGAAGGTCGGTGCAAACTTGCCTTGGAAGACAAGAAAGATAATCAGGCTTCGTGTAGAACTCTTGTAACCTGACGAGCCTCTGTGTATATAAAGAGGACTCGCAGGACTTAGACAGGGGAGCTATCAAGCCCAAAACCCTAGCTCATACGGCGAGTACCAGATCGGATCGCCTCCATTGTAACACCTCGATTATCATATCAATACCAATCTAGGGTAGGCAGGAAGTAGGTCTTTTACCTCACATTGAGGGGGCCGAACCTGGGTAAATCTGTGTTGATCTTTGTTCCTGTGATCCCAAGCTGGAGATGCTTGACTCGCGTAATCCCACACCTACGAAGTCATCTATGACACCTGACGTGACAAACCCACGACAACCGCCGCCACCGTCCAGACAGGCCGCTCCCGCCGCCTCAGCTGCGCAAGCCATTGTTGATAGTTCGAGAGCGAGACGTGCAGCAAATTCTGCAGCACGTGCCAGAGGAGCCGGCGCGGCGCATGCGGCCGCAGCAGCAGTAAGTTCACCAGCACCATTGGAAAGGCCGTGTCAGACGGCTTCTACAATAGTCTTGGCCGGCCCAAAGTGTTTTTAAATCACATTAGAGCAGAACCTTACCCGGAAAAGTTTAAAGAGCCAAGCGAAATTTCAAATTATGATGCCAGCATGGAACCAGAAGCTTGGTTGAGCAGTTATGAGATGGCGATGTGTATTCGCAATGCCTCAGAAAATATTCAGGCCAAATTCATGTATCTTATGATGACAGATGGAGCGGCAAAGTTATGGTTCAATACTTTACCGGAAAAGTCTATCAATTCTGGAGTGAGTCGAAGGCGGCTTTCATCCAAAAAATTCAAGGAACATGCAAGCGACTTTACACTCTCGAGGATCTGGATCGATGCATTCAAAAGAAGGGCGAGTCCGCTCGTAAGTGGTGAGCCGGGTCACGGAGATCCTCCACTCATCCACATATATCAACCCCAGAAGTGAGCTGCAATCTATGGAGAAACTTGAAGATATGATCCTTTGGTGCAGAAATTGGGCCGCATGAAGAATAGCGGCTGGGTCTCAGAAATTACCATGGGGGAAATAATGGAGGCATGCAACAAGCACGCCTCTACAGATAAAACCAGAGATGATGAGGAAGATAAGGGGAAAGGCCCCATGAACAATACAGGAAAGAACAACAATGGTGGTGGACAGAACAACAACAACAATGGCAATCAGCACAAGTGATCGTATGGTGAAGGTAACTCGGATTTGTTGGCCAATACCAATGTCGGGTTCCAGAGGCCAAGGGAGATGATGATTATCAAGGCAACAATGGAAATTACAATGGTAACAATAATTATCGAGGCCCGCCACGTCCTACTAATCTTGTTGAAGCTTTCAGGATGCCCTGCCCATGTCATAGCAAGATGGGTAGGCCCGCCAATTGTCGGGGGAATACTTTCTGGATTAACCCGTAGCCCAATGCGACTTACTTTACTCGCACGGACAAAGACCCACTTGCGAGCCCGGTATTGAACCGCCATAAGGAGAAAGATCTAGAAGACATATCCCGGAGGACGTAAAGACCAAGTAGTCTCCGAGTAGGCCTCTGTGGACATATTCCTTATGGGGAAGTTTCCTTTGTAACCTGGCGAGCCTCTGTGTATATAAAGAGGACTCGCAGGACTTAGACGGGTCAAGCTATCAAGCCCTAAACCCTAGCTCATACGGCGAGTACCAGATCGGATCGCCTCCATTGTAACACCTGATTATCATATCAATACCAATCTAGGTAGGCAGGAAGTAGGTCTTTTACCTCACATTGAGGGGGCCGAACCTGGGTAAATCTGTGTTGATCTTTGTTCCTGCGATCCCAAGCTCGGAGATGCTTGACTCGCGTAATCCCACACCTACGAAGTCATCTATGACACCTGACGTGACAAACCCACGACAGTTGGCGCCCACCGTGGGGCCTGCGGTCAAAGCGTCACGTTCCGCGCAGGATCGAAATCAGGCTTCAAGGACATCGCCATCGGCCAAGTTGAAGACATCAATGGGTCCCCTTCATCGACGACTCAGAGTGGGGACCCGAGGCAGATCGCATCGAGTTTGGATACATTGTTCCCATCGGATCAGTAAAAGTTTTCGTCGGATCCGTCAGTCGCAGATCTATAGATGCGACTCAAGGAAGCGAGTCGGTGGAGGAACTGCGGCCGGTCAGGGTCCGCGTGTTGGAGGAGCTACAACAAGCTACAGCAAGACTACCCATCCCCGTCCCGTCAAGACCTGTTTGGGGATCTCTACCAAATCAGGAAGGAGACCTCAAGATTGAAGAATTGAAGCTATCAGGACGGAACTCTGTGAAGAGGCACAAAGACTCGCGGCTGAGCGCAAAAACTCCAAGAAGAAGGTCGACGACTCCGTCGCTGGCAGCCAAAGCACCAGGCGGTCCGAACCAAGCGACATCTGAGCGCAAGAAACTCCAAGAAGAAGATGGCGACTCCGTCGTTGGCAGCAAAAGCATCAGATCAAGATGGACAGAGGAGAGATGAAATCACAGTTCCACGGTGACCCAGAGAGCAACGTATGCCGCGATAGGAATATTGTCAAGATAGCACCGGTTGGAGACACACGAGCTGATAAGGAAGCTCGCCATGCGATCGACCTACTGCAAACCGCTGCCTTACAACAAGCAAATATGTATGGAGTCACGCCCAATGAGCCGCAAAACGAGGTATCATGGGGAGGAGAAAAGTGCAGCGTCGAAGAAGTGGTCAACCAGCTAGCAGGTTTGCAGGTATCATTGGAAAAAGAAAAGAAGATAGAAGGCGAGTCACGGACGTCCGAGCGACTCAGCCATCCCAGATTGAAACTGATTCAGATGAAGATTCAGCGCCAGTAAACTCCTATTCATTATTGAAAGGACCAGCATGTTTTGGAGAGGAAATACGGCTCACTCGTTTCCCCCCGAACTTCGGCGAGTCGCAGCGAGTCACCACCTATCGCAGTGACCAAGACCCTGCCTTATGGATAGAAGATTACGAGGCAAGCATGACAGGGACTGATGTAACTCAGGAAATGCGCGCGAAATATTTCCACTTGGCAATACAGGGAGAAGCCAGGGATTGGCTGTTAAGGCTGCCATCAAAATCAATAAGCACATGGGAAGACTTGAAGGACAAGTTCATCAACAGATTCCAAACAGAAGACATGAAAAACCTTAGACAATGCATTCAAAAAGAGGACGAATCAAGCGGTGACTGGATCAAGAGAATCGCGGAGATCCTTGGCTCCGCCAAAACTTAACAGTACAAGCTGCAATACAAGCTATGAGGAAGAACTGTAGATTTGAGCCGCTGGTGCACAAATTAAGTCGCGCTGAGCACAAGATTGATAGTTTCGACCAGCTTTTGGCAACAGCTGACAAGTACGCAAAGACAGATAAGGGGACAGGCGGCTTATCACAGAACCCAACAGGGAAATTACAAGTCCGCAAACTGAACATCGCGCACACCAGATGAAGGAGCAAGGGAGTGATAAGGCCTTACTCCCTAATAACTGCAAGGGGATCTTCGACGTGCCTTGCGACTTACATCGCAGGAGAGATGGCAGGCCAGCGTCACACAAAGGCGCAATGTCATTATTACCGGAGGTGGAAAGAAGGCGACACGCCAGACGGCTCGCAGCGGATCAATGCAGCACAAGAATAAATCTAGCTCTCATCAAGGGCCTGACGTTTTACCTAGAAGAAACATAGGACAGTTTCATACAGTGGAAGTACAAAAACGGATGGAAGCCGGAAGAGCGGTCAGATTTCAACGCCAGAAAGGTATCCGCTGGACAGAGCAATCGGTTATTTGGAGTCGCGGCGATCACCCCCCAGAAGTAAGAGATCCAGGACAGCCAGCTCTTGTGGTCACGCCTGAAGTCGCGGGATACAAGTTAAGTAAGGTCCTAATGGACGGAGGAGGAAGAGTGAACATCCTATATCAAGACACGCTCCGAAGAATGAATATACCCGAGACGAGGCTGCGACCATCCAGGAAAGAAATTCAAGGCATAATCCCAGGAGCTGTTACGCGACCAATCGGAAAGATAACACTTGAAGTTAGCTTTGGAACAGAGCGGAACTTCCGCACAGAGCTCCTAGACTTTGAGGTTGTAGCAGTCAAAAGCTCATATCATGCGATCTTTGGAAGAGAAGCCTATGTCAAATTTACCGCCGCCCCTGCTACGTCTACCTACAGTTAAAGATACCAGGACCAAACGGTGTTATTACAATATATGGAGACAGGCAGAGAGCGTTAGAATGCGAGAACGCAGGCTCAGTACTCGCAGAAGAAGCTTGCATCGCCAACTCCTCACACGGATATCAGTCGCAGATCGGTAATCGCAGCTCAAAGCGAGTCGCGTTGGAGGTACCGCGGAAGCGGCCAACAGGATGCAGCCACCGGATGGTAAATACCCACCGAGAAGTCGTCAGCAAGATAATGCCCCAGAGGTCGCTTTGATACAAAAAGAAGACAAGAATGGCGCATGTGCATAGACCCAGCCTCGATCAACAACCCCAGCCAAAGAGGCTCAGTTATCGTGAGTCCTTACAAAGCAAACTCAACTCGACATAAGTCGCAGCTCAGTGCGGCTAATCGCCTAACAAACTTGCTCTCTGCTTCAACATGAGACATACATCGGAGCTATCATGCTCGACCCGAGTCGCTTTTAGCGACTCAAAATTGAACCAATCAGGTGTTCAACCCACTCCGTTAGGAGTATTAATTCGCAACTAAGTGCGATGAGTATCAAGTATGCATGGCCTGCGGGGAATAGAAAACCCGCATTAAAGGGCCTGCATCATCCTGTAACACCCTGTAAAACATCGAGTGATTATGAAATAAAGCCGGCACCCTTGACATTCAAGGGTTGTCGTTTCGCCTCAACTATCATTGAGTCGCTGAGTCTTTTGAATTTCATATATCACTGACCCTTGAGGGCTCCTTACGAGCATCGCGAGTACCAATCGCACCTCAAATTTTGCCAAACTAGTGGCAATCCTTAAGCTAGAAGCGTCTTGCATTATGCGGCCAAAGTACTGGGGTGTGGCGTCAATCGAGCTTGATTGCCTATCATGGCCGCTCTCGACCCTGAACACACATGTTCCTAGGAAATACTGAGCCGCGCGAGCGTCTACTTAATGGAATTATCATGAAAAGAACCTGCTTATAGGTCACCAAAATACTGTTTATAATACATGAATGTCTTACAGACTAACGGGCATGTCCCACATTATTTATTTTTCTTCTTCCGAGCTACAGGAGTGGGAATTGGCGCGGCTTGTCTCGCGTTGCAGTCGCAGGTGCCCTAATAATCAGGGCGCCGCCAGACGAGGCAGAAGGGCCACCAGATACTGTTGCTGGAGTAGCAGCCCGAGATGACTCAGCTCCTGTGGACTTTTCCTTTGGCACCTTGCTCCCATCAAGATTGAATTTATCGAGATAAGTGCCCAAGTCTAAGTTATCAACAAATTTTGTGGCATATCCCGCATCCCTTTCCAGATATCGAAGTACTCGCTTATTGGCAGTTCAGTATCATCCGCGCTCATCGCCAGGCCGTGGCGAGCAACCTTGCCAACATCTATCTCTGGATAATATGCTCGAGCAATGTCAAGACATGCGCGGCTCCGGCGCGAGCAGAGGATCGTTTCCAATCAGAGACGTAATGCGGAGCCTTGAGCAGTTTATTTATCCAATACTCGCAAGATGTTGGGCCATCAGTCGCAGGAGAGATTACCGTCATAACTTCCTTGGTAACCTTTAAGAAGCGCTGGCTGAAGTCAGACAGATATACCAGTTGATCCTTCAAGTTGGAGCGGGACACTGGGGCCTCAGGCCCTATGTCAAGAAAGAAAAGGCAAGAAACAAGTCAGAGACACGTTGGTTACCCAAAATATATGTGATTAAAGGAATAAAAGACGAACCAGCAAGCTGCAGGATGGCTGATTTGACCATGGAGCCAAAACCCTCAAAGGCTTTGAACAGCGAGTTATATTTTTCATCTCGCGCGGCGAGTTCCTTTGCGTGGTCTCCCTTCAGACGATCAATCAATTCAGATTTAAGAGTCAGCCCTTCTCGCAAAGATCTAATGACTTCGTCTTTCTCCATGAGTCGCTGCTGCATATCGGCTTCAAGTTCTTTAAATTGCTCTTCACAGGAGTCGAGTTGACCTTTGAGAGATTTTATTTCCTGATCTTGGTCCCTAATGACCTCATTATGCTGCTCCAGGGAGACTGCATCATTCAGGATGATCTATGGAAATGCCTTTACCCTTTATTGAGCCAGAAGCATCAAGCAAGGACAGTTCAAGCTGAAAATAAACAGAGCAAAATGCATGGGTAAACTATCCAGGAACTTGGGGGCTCGAGATTTGGAGCCAGGAAAAGAATCAACACCCCGTGCGATGACACAAGGTTTTGATCCTTGGGGGCTACGGTATATGTACCTGGCGACTTGAAGAAAATTGCTCAACTAGGCCGCGCAGCAGAGCAGCATGCTTATCTCCAGCAGCAATTATGGCATCCGCAATTGACTTGGAACTATTTCCTGGAGCTGGAATTCTATCTTCAGTGGATACCCTACCAACAGCAGGAGTCGGATGGAGCTGCGACTGGGTGGCAGGAGCCGCATCAGCAATACCTTCCTCCAGGGAGGGCCTTGGATGAGTCGCACCATTACTGTTTCCCACGTTTTCATCAGCAGCATCATCCTCGCTCATAGCTGGCTGAGAAGAAGTGGGATGAGAATTAGACTTGGTATCCTCTTCAGGCATGGCCCTGCAAAACATTGATGGGTTAATAAGCTGACCTAGCAGAGCCGCAACATTGAAAAGAAGGCGAACCATACCCAGAGGCGACACGGATACTCTTCATCAGGCAACCAGAGGAAGGAGAAGATAAACCTTGCAAATCTGAACCTACAGAGTATGAAAAGAAGTGGTGATCAGCAATTCCTTGCCAAAATACGCAAGCACAAAAGGAAAAGGAGAGAGTCGCAAACAATTACCCGAGCTTATTGAGAAGCAGTCCTTTGCAACAGCCTCGGAAGAAAGCAGCCTTGTTGGGATCAGCAAGTTTTAAAGATTTGGCAGTTCTTGTTTCTACCAGTAGCGCCAAGGCTTTGCGGCGTTTCTCAGGCTGCGCGGGTCTTCTGAGCTCTTGCATAAAATACGCTTCGAGGACCTGCGAGGCACCTCAGGAAGTTCCAAGAAAGGTGTATTTGGAGTCGAGGACAGAAGAGCGTCGGCCATTTGTTGCTCCTCTTCAGAAGCACTACCCTCGCTCGGAGACAATATCGTGCATAACTGTATCTTCGCCAAAGGCTGCGGCTTGCTTTGACGACTCAGCCGCGGTTTTTGGTTCAAGTCGCGTCCTCTGAGGGAAGAACCCAGAAATAGGGATCGATCTGAAAAGGAGCTCAGGTCAGAAATAATTAATTTTGGAGAAGGAATTTTCGAGGAAACAGGTGACAAGTAAACATTACCACAAAAGGCTTGTGCTCAGCCCAGAAGGGAGCAAGCCCGACGTTATCATACGAGTCGATATCCTCGTCCGTCACTCGGCGAATGAAATTTATCCATTCCCCTTTGTCCCAATCTTCAGGGCAAGTACGGTCGACGTCGTTTGCATGACAAGTGAAATCCACCATAAGTCGCGAGCGGCGACTCACAGGCTGAATTCGCCACTTAGTCCAGCAAGATATGAGATCTAATCCAGTGAGACCATGGAGTGTCAGCGCCCTCACCTTGTCTAGAAGGGATTCGATAAAGGGCAACGAAGAAGGATCAGACTTAGAAGACAAAGCATCGGTAGCCTCGAAGGGAAGAGGAGACCAAAGAGGAAGAGGAATTTCACCCTCAGGAGAAGTGTTTTTACAATAGAAGAATGTCCTTTGCCAATCCTTGATTTTCTTGGCAAGGGTTAGTTTTGGGAAAATACTACCCCTACGGCGTTGGAAGGAAATGGCGCCGCATTGGAGAAAAGGACCATCTGTGGTTTCCCTTTGACTATTGCAATTGAAAAGAGCAAGCCAGAAATCTATTGAAGGCGGGATACCCAGATAATCTTCGCAGAGGACGTGGAAGTTGCTCACTTGCAACATCGAATTAGGGCCAATATCATGGAAGCGGAGACCCAACCGCTGCATCAAGGAGCGGAAGAAGAGAGAGCCCGGGGGCTTGAACCCACGCTCAACATGCTCCGCAAATATCACTACTTCTCCTGGTTGAGGTTGGGAATTACCTCCTCACCAGCCGCCCGCCATTCGCATTGATCTTTTGGCGGAAGAAGGCCCCGTGCAGATAGGGATTCCAGGAAATCTTCGTTGACCCACGAGCCTTCCCAGTTGCACTTGCGGCGAGACATTTTCTCAGATTGATGGAGATCTCCACCGAAGATTGTGAGTACGAGAAGCGAGATTGGAGGTGGCGGAAAGGAGCAGCGGATGCGTAATGCAGGACTTGATGCAGAACGCTGGGAAAAACGATGAGCCAAGATAAATAGCCCAGACGCGGAAGACGTTTAGATCTGAAAATCAACCGTCAAGGCAGTTAAGTCGCGTTCTTGAGTCGCCAAGAAGAGTTATAAGCCGCAGACTGGAAATATGAAAATTGGAGTTCAGCTGGGATAATTCACTTGCGCGGCTCAGGGGTTTGTTAAGACAAAAAAGCCTTCACTCGAAACCCAAGCTAAACTTGGGGGCTAATGTCGGGGGAATACTTTCTGGATTAACCCACAGCCCAATGCGACTTACTTTACTCGCACGGACAAAGGCCCACTTGCGAGCCCGGTATTGAACCGCCATAAGGAGAAAGATCTAGAAGACATATCCCGGAGGACGTGAAGACCAAGTAGTCTCCGAGTAGGCCTCTGTGGACATATTCCTTATGGGGAAGTTTCCTTTGTAACCTGGCGAGCCTCTGTGTATATAAAGAGGACTCGCAGGACTTAGACGTGTCAAGCTATCAAGCCCTAAACCCTAGCTCATACGGCGAGTACCAGATCGGATCGCCTCCATTGTAACACCTTGATTATCATATCAATACCAATCTAGGGTAGGCATGAAGTAGGTCTTTTACCTCACATTGAGGGGGCCGAACCTGGGTAAATCTGTGTTGATCTTTGTTCCTATGATCCCAAGCTCGGAGATGCTTGACTCGCGTAATCCCACACCTACGAAGTCATCTATGACACCTGACGTGACAAACCCATGACACCAATCACTCCTTGGAGCAGTGTGTAGATTTGCAGAGGTGGAAAAACGAGGAAATTCAGAAAGCGTTGCACGGCGGCGGCTGTGGAGGAGGACCCAGCCAGGGTGGTAACCCGGCAAACAGGCCACCTCCACTCGGAAACGCAAGACCCGACAACGGTGCAGAAAATCAGAATAGAGAGGATCAAGGCGGTTTCCAGCAAAATCCGAAGCAACTTGGCCAGTACCACGTCCATACTACCAATGCATCAAGGAGGGAGAGGAAGTTAGTCAAGCGCTCTGTAAACGCAGTATCAGCAGCAGTCCCAAGGTATTTGAAGTGGTCAGAATATCCTGTCACGTGGAGCAGATCGGATCACCCACCTCTTGTTGAAAATCCGGGTCTCCTCGCCTTGACGGTAGCACCACAGGTGGGAGGCTTTGTGTTACACAAGGTGCTCATGGATGGCGGAAGCAGTATCAACATTCTGTACTACGAAACTTTTCTGCGTATGGGTCTCAGAGATTCACAGTTGCAGCCTACCAACACTATCTTTCATGGTATAGTCTCGGGAAAATCAGCAAAACCGGAAGGAAAAATTACACTTGAGGTCACTTTTGGCGAGTCCAAGGACAACTATCGTTCCGAGATGATTTCGTTTGAGGTGGTGAAGTTACAAAGTCCATATCATGCATTGTTTGGCAGACCCGCCTTTGCTAGGTTCATGGCTAGGCCGTGTTATGTGTATCTACAGCTAAAAATACCGGGTCCCAAGGGAATCATTACTGTTCATGGAAGTCGGAAGATGGCAGCAGAATGTGATGATGGAGATGTCGCCTTAGCTGAGCAGGCCTGTGCAGAGGAGGAACTCAAGTTTTACAAATCTAGGGTAGACCCGAAAGATCATACGGTGTTGAAGAGACCAACCACTGAAGAGAAAACAAAGTTTAAGTCGGCCCAGGACACAAAGATGGTTGAGTTTACACCCGTGATTCTTCCAAGCAGTTCGCCATAGGGGCTAACTTGTCTGATAAATAGGAAAGCGCGCTCATCGAGTTCATCCATGAGAATAGGGACGTCTTTGCATGGACACCTAGTGACATGCCTGGAGTACCTACTGAACTCGCTGAGCATAACTTACATGTTGATCCCAAAGCCAAACCCGTCAAGCAAGGCTTACGCGGATTGAATGAGGAAAGGAGAAAGATTGTTGGTGAAGAGTTAGCCCGGCTTTTGGCTGCCGACTTTATCACATAAATTTACCACCCAAAGTGGCTGGCTAACTCCGTGTTAGTCAAGAAAAAGAATGGAGAGTGGCGTATGTGCATAGATTATACGAGTCTTAACAAGGTGTGTCCTAAGGATCCGTTTGCTTTACCGCGTATTGACCAGATTATCGATGCCGTTTCTGGCAGCGAGCTCTTGTGTTTTCTTGATGCATATTCAGGGTACCATCAGATCAAGCTCAAAGAGGAGGATTGGGAAAAAACAGCATTTATAACCCCTTTGGAGCCTATTGTTACAAAACTATGACTTTTGGATTGAAGAATGCTGGAGCAACTTATCAGAGATGTGTCCAGAATTGCTTCCATGATCCGATTTGGCACAATGTCCATCCTTATGTTGATGATGTTGTTATCAAGTCTGAGAAAGCCGGGTCACTCATTGATGACCTAAAGGAAACTTTTGCCAATTTGCGGAGGTATGATATGAAACTTAACCTGACCAAGTGTGTGTTCGGGGTTCTAGCCGGAAAGCTCCTTGGTTTCATTGTATCTGAGCATGGAATTGAGGCAAACCCGAAGAAAATCAGTGCCATACACAGGTTGAAGAAGCCAGAAGAGTTGAAAGATGTCCAGAAAATCACGGGTTGCATTGCAGTCCTGAGCCGGTTTATTGCGAGGTTAGGAGAGAGAGCCATACCATTGTACCGGCTCTTGAAAACAACAGATCACTTCATGTGGGATAAGGAAGCGGATGATGCGTTTGAACTTTTAAAGAAGACGCTCATAGAGGCGCCAGTTTTGGCGGCTCCCACGCCAAAGGAACCCATGTTGTTATATGTTGCGGCCGGGCCACGGGCTGTCAGTGCCGTGGTCGTGGTAGAATGAAAAGAAGAAGGAAAGGAGTACCCGGTTCAACGGCCGGTTTACTATGTCAGTGAGATTCTAACCGAGTCAAAGCAACGATATCCACATTGGTAGAAGCTAGTTTTTGGAGTTTTCATGGCAAGCCGGAAGTTGAAGCATTATTTTCAGGAACACCCAATCACAGTGGTGAGTTCAGTTCCGCTGGCAGAAATTATCAGGAATACAAAAGCCACTGGGCGCATCGCCAAGTGGGCAATTGAGATGGGCCGTATCACATTGATTATGCACCCCGCAATGCTATCAAGTCACAAGCCCTTGCAGATTTTCTTAACGATTGGACAGAGAGTAACGCGCCTCCTGCTACCCCAAGCACCAAATCTTGGGTTATGCACTTTGACGGGTCTAAGCAGCTTGAGGGCTCAGGAGCCGGCGTTGTCCTCACCTCACCCAAAGGTGACAAGCTGAGTTATGTTTTACAAATTCACTTCGATTGCTCCAACAATGTGGCTGAGTACGAAGCCCTGTTACATGGTTTGCGTATTGCAAAGGAGATGAACATCAAACACATTTTATGCTTGGGAGACTCGGATCTTGTCTCACAGCAGGTATCAGGAACATGGGATAGGAAAGATGCCAATATGGCGGCTTACAGGAGAGAGGTGGACAAAGTAGCCGAGTTCTTCTCTGGCTATCAGGTGGATCACATTGACCGCAGGAAGAACGAAGCTGCAGATGCTCTGTCAAGACTCGGCTCTCGCCGAGAGCCGGTTCCACCTAACATTGTCTTAGCTGAGTTGTGGAGTCCATCAGTCAAGATACCCACGGAGGAAGAAATTGCTTATCCAGGCCCGGATTCAGAGTAGTTGGTAGCCGCCTTACATGCAATCCCAGAGTGGACAGAGCCATATCTGGCATATCTTTTGCATGGAGAGTTGTCGAGTCAGGAAATCATAGCCCGGGAAATTGTGCGCCGGGCCAATGCATACGTGGTCATAGAAGGCGAGTTATTCAAGCGAAGTACCTCAGGCGTATTTCAACGATGTGTTTCACCAGAGGAAGGCCGGAAAATTTTGAGAGAGATACATGAGGGAGACTGTGGACATCACACTTCAACCCAGTCTTTGGTGGCAAAAGCTTTCATACACGGATTTTTCTGGCTCACTGAATTGGCAGATGCAGAACATATGGTGAAGCGATGCGATGGATGTCAGAGATATGCCAGGCAAGCACATGTGCCGGCTCAGGAGTTGAGAACCATACCTTTGACATGGCCTTTTGCAGTTTGGGGTCTTGATATGGTGGGACCCTTCCAGATGTCTCCTTGCAAGAAAACCCACCTCCTAGTTGCTATTGACAAATTTACCAGGTGGGTTGAGGTTATGCCAGTCACAAATTGCGAGGCAGCTACAACAATGATATTTTTGAAGAGAATCATATATCGCTTCGGCTCTCCACACAGTATAATCACAGACAATGGGACCAACATGTCACTGGGAGAGGTAGCAAAATTTTGTGGTAACAATGGCATCCGACTTGATGTTGCTTCAGTGGCTCATCCTCAGGCCAATGGGCAAGTTGAGCGTGCAAATCAGGAGTTACTCAAAGGATTGAAGCCGCGACACCAGGTCCCGTGCAAGAGAGCCGCCGAAGCATGGGTGGAGGAGCTACCCTCTGTAGTTTGGGGCATCTACACGACACCAAATAGATCAACAAACCTCACTCCTTTCTTCATGGTTTATGGCGCAGAGGCGGTATTGCCCAGTGACATTATTCATGACTCGCCTCGTGTGGCGGCTTACGTTGAGGCAGAAAACGAGCTAACCCGGCAAGATTCATTGGATGCGCTAGAAGAGGTCAGGGAGCAAGCCCTGGAAAGATCAGCAATCTATCAGCAAGACTTGCGCCGTTATCACAGCCGCCGGGTCAGGACTCGCTCTTTCCAAGAAGGTGACTTAGTTTTACGCCTGGTTCAATCACATGCTGGGATGCACAAATTATCACCTCCATGGGAAGGCCCTTTCATTGTGAGCCAGAATCTGCACAACGGGTCATATTATTTGGTGGATGCAAGAGAACATAGTGAAGTATCTAACAATACAGATCATACCACCAAAGCATTGGAGGAGCGACAGTGGCCATGGAATATTGCCCAGCTTCACCCTTACTACACTTAGTATCAGACTCAGTTTATCAGATGTAAAACACGATGTAAACAGGCAGCAGGTTTCAGAGGCGCTCTTTTCCTTACCAGTGTACCTACGGGGACTGGAAGGTTTTTAATGAGGCGGCTTGCGGACCTAAAGTATGAATAAAGTGATGCTTGGTAGAAAAATTTCATTGTCTCTTTTCAGCTTTTACTTTACATTTTTTATTCTGCTTAGTTATAATTTTTGTTATATTTCTAACCCGGTCCCTCCAATTAGGAGACTCACTGAGGTTCTTGAAAAGATCAAGTATCTATTTCAGGTCTTGGGGGCTGATCGCTTGAATAGCGCAGTTACAGACTCAAGACCCGGCAAATAAGCCGCTTTGGTCATGAGGGCTGATTACTTGTGAAAAAGTACAGCTGCAATCTCATGACCCGGCCAATTCTATGAGCCATTATATTTTCTTCGTTGTCTAACTTAAGCTTGATGTGAATCGCAATTATATGGCCTGATTGCGTGCCTGTAAATTCAATCAGTCATGAGGCCCATTGTGACTTGACTGACCCTGTTTTTCATAGAGATGTCGCAACAGTGATAATCCATGCGGAAGCCGGCTTACAGTTTATAGAAACCAAAAGGGTCATCAAAACCACAAACTTTGCAGAACAAGCGAAAGCTAAAGTTGATTACATATCAAGCATAGTTTCAAAGTGCACAGGCGCACTATCAAAATATGAGGCTCAAAGTGTTAAGTTATTACAAACCCGCCCAATGAGACATTGTTTTTTGCAGAGAGAAAAGCATCTGCAGAGATAAGTTAAGCCCCTGTTTCAGGAGCTGGGTTTTCTGTTCCAGCGGCGGTGGAGTCCTTTGCGGCAGCATCCGGGTCATTTCCTGAGGTGGGAGCCGGGTTCTCTTCCGTCGCCTCGGCCGCAGTGATTTGGGTCTTGGGGGGCTTTAGTTGCAGGATTTGCCTTAGTCTTCCAAGTCACAGACACAAGGGACTCGAAGAGTTCCGGGTCTTCTTCTTCAATGTTGGCACGAGCCGGAGGAACGATACTGGGAGTTGATGAGCTTGGGGCAGTAGATTGCTGCGCTTGCGCGTTCCTGTAGCTTTGGAGCAGATCCACGCGGGGCGGCTCATCCTCAGCAATTTCTTGGCCATCTTTGTCGTACGCGTTCTGAAAGGCAGAAAGTTTCAAGGAACTGGCAATCTTGGAGGTAGCATATCGGGTTTGCTTCACAACCCGTGCATATGACTTCTTGTCAAACAAGCTACCATCAGTGTTGAATTGAGGAAAACCCTTGATAAGTGGAACCGGGTCAAAGCTTGGATGGTACGCTTTTGCGAGCGCAAGTCCTCGCATAACACCAGTTCTATAGGCAGATCTTTTCTGTTGTTCTAGCCAGCCAGGTGTGGTGGATAGATGGCCAATGACCTCATGGATAGTACTTGGCGGATTTTCCCAGCCCCGGGTCGCCTTGATAATCTCACAACTTTCAAAGTACAGTTGGCGTATGTGCAAGTATAGCTCTTTCAGCTTGGTTGCGGTGGTTTTGGGCACGTGCGCATCATGCTTACCTGTTACAAGGTGTGTGGTTAGAATTGCAAATTCAGGGTTGTAGAAGAGTCGGGTTAAAAAGATGCATCGTATAATGGATTTACCAATCAAGGCAGCAAGAGTTTGGGTGATCATTTTCTTCAGGCCAGTTAACTCGGCCTCAGTAGTTTCAATGCTGGCCTTCAAGTCAGAGTTCTCTTCGGATAGATCATGTATGGTTTTCTCAAGCTGTTCCAGTTCAGCCTCTGCTGCCATCTGGCCTTCTTGCTCCGTTTTCAACATTCCCTTGAGTCGGGAAATTTCTCTACCGGCTTTGGCGGCATATTCCTGGGGCAAAAATATTGCAAAGTTATGAGTTTAAAGGATATCACCCCAAGTTGCTGCGGAAAGGTAACCTGGAACTTGGGGGCTGCAGAGCAGAGTTTAGTTGCAATTGGAGTAGTGAAGTTATATATCATGGAGTCCCAGGTGGCTGCAGGCAGTTAACCCGGCACTTGGGGGCTACTACATTTGAAGTTTTTTTAAGTAATGTACACAGCTAAGGAAAGGAGGACATGATTTTTAGTCCCGAGTTGTTGTGGACAGTTAACCCGGCACTTGGGGGCTACAGTATTCAAATTTTAGAATATCTTTTAAAGGAACAAGATTCAAAAGTTAACATGATAGGTATGGTTTTAGTTCCCGGTTGCTGCGAGCAGCTAACCCGGTACTTGGGGGCTACAGGTCAAAAGTTTTATATGTTTAGCACCAAGTTCATTAGCAAGTTATAAACTTAGCGCTTGGGGGCTACAAAGTATGAGGATAAATAGGTAAAAGGTATAGATAACTCGAGCAATTACCTCGTGGCGCTTCTGCATCATGGTCACCAGATTGCCCTCAAAGTTCTCGTGTTGAGCAAGCCGGGTAACGTATTCGTCGCGCAGGTCCAGCATAGACATGGATTTCAAAGCCGGTACTTCCGAGTAAGGAACTGGGTCTTTGCCGCGCATAGATGGAGTTGGCTTAGTTTCTGGGGCTGTCACCTTGGCCAGTACATCTGGGATGTCTTTAACTGGAACGTGGCGAGTTCCCGTAATTTCCACCTCATCTTCTTTTGTAGCGGATCCTTGTCTGGGTGATTGTTCTGGTTGGGCGGGTTCTGGTTGGGCAGGAGGAGAGCGTGCTAGAGAGGCAATGGGCTTTGGGATCTTTTTCGGCTCATCCATCAAAGTTGGCTCGTTGACGTGTGCCTCCGTTTGAGAAGGCGCCGTAATGGCAGCTGGTGGAGATGCTTGAGGAGACAAGTCCGGGTCATCATCCAGCATAGTTGTGGTGCTGCAAAGAAAAGGATATGTGTTAGCATCAATCATATGCAAAGAAGTAATCAAATAGCACAAAGGTAATACAAAAGAGAAATCAATTTACCCGGTGTTAATTTGGAAGTCAACCGGCGTGATCACGCTATCTGAAGAAGAAACTGACAAAGACTGGGACTTAGCGACCCAGGTTGTGTTAGCTAAAGGAAAATAAGCAGTGGGTGTCTTTGGAAAACCCGTCTTTCGGGGCATGGCAGTATTGGGAATACCTGTGAGAAGTGAATCTGTGTTGGAGGTTTGGCAGGTCCTAGGTTTCTTCGGAGCGTTTTGTTCTTTCTCCTGCACGGGTTCTTTCAGATAAGAAGAGTATTTGGGGTCACTTATAAAGCGAGAATATGGCACCTTTGCTACGGTGGCACGAGTTCTCTTTCTGGGAGCAGGAGGATCGATGTCGGAAGTACAGGGCTGAGAAGTTTGAGCGACCGGGTTATCTTGTGGTTCTGGATTAGAAACGTCCGGGTTAGACAGTTGAGGCTGTTCTACAGATGTGTCATTGTTGACAAGATTGAGGAAAAGTTGGCCGATGGAATCAAGCTCACCTTCATCAGAATCAGATCCGGCCTCCTCGTCATCTCCTTCTTTCTCTTCAGCTTCCTCACCATCGGGAGTAGGAGGTGGAGTCTCAATTTTCCACCAGTCACTATCAGCCTGGAAAAGAAAGAAACCCGGATTATGAAATAAGAAGTATAAGTGCAGAAGCAAATTCATAAGTACTTGAAAGAGATAGTAAAAAGACGGGTTACCTCAGGAGTCGGGTTTGCAATGCAAAAGGCTCGGAGACCATCTTCCTCGATCTCAGCTTTGGTTTCCCCAAGCTGGGTCTTGATGGCTTTGATTAGTGATTTCTTGGGGAATTCCGCAACATAGTATCAGAGGGAATCAGTAAGTTTGCCAGTATATTTGCAGAAAAGATTGTCTCGGACACTTAGGGGCTGAATCCTCTAGCCCATCCAAGTTTTGATAAGATCTGTGCCCTTTAATCTGTGAGCCACGAGCGCGTTGATCTTGTGAAGTAGGGAATGCAACTTAACCCGGTCTTCATCGGAAGCATAGGAGTTCTGGTTATCATTTAGAGCCAGCTGCTCTACAGAGTAACCCGGCAAGCAAGGCCCCTTGGCGGGTGAGGTATCCTTACAGTAGAAGAAAGTTTTTTGTCAGTCCTTACTATGGCTAAGGAGTTTCATGCTCGGCATGGGGCTGTTTTGGCGGCGTTGAATAGAAACGCCACCGCATTGCAACAACGGGCCATCAGTGTGCTCACGTTGGGGTTTGCAGTAGAAAAGCTCGAGGAACAGATTAAAGTCAGGAAGGATTTGCAAGTATGATTCACAGAGGACAGTATAGTTGCTCATGTTGAGAATGGAGTTGGGGCCTATATCTTGGGGCCTAAGGCCGTAGTATTTAAGTACGTTTCGGAAGAAAAGAGAACCCGGGGCGAAAACCCCGGGTTATGTGTTCGGTGAAAACTATCACCTCATCTTTCTCGGGCTGAGGACGGATCTCCTCGGATGCACCGCGCCAGTGGATCACATTTTGTAGGGGGAGAACTTGAGCCGCCACCAGTTCTTGAAGTTTTAAATCCGTGGCCTTGGATCTGCCACAGTTTGCTTTAATGGACGAGGATGGCCGTGGCTTCTTCCCCGCCGCCATCTCCTTTCTTCTTGCCCCCCATTTATGGAGCAACTTTTGGAGCCATGGAGATCTAAAGCAAATAGATGCAAAACAAGAGAGGATTGAGGAAAAGAAGATGCAAATTCATGGCGGAGCACAAATGCGTATTGATTTAAGCTAAGAAGGGCAACGACCGTACCTGGGACGCCAGATCTGGAGCGGTGTGGTGGTGCGGCCTGTGAGCTCCCAGATCTAGGGTTTCGAGAGCGGCACAAGGTTGAAGATGAAGTGGATGGGGATGGGGAAAATGAACTCATTCACCGCGATGCGGTATTTATAGCCAGGGTAAAAAACCCTAGGGGTAACATAGTAAAGATTATTTGGATAAGGATATTTGACCAGCAGTCAACGACAAAGAGATGAGATAAAAAGAATATTCCCAATCAAGGGATGAACTCGAGGTTGATTAGGGTTTTTGTTGAGTATTGAAGCCACAAGTGTGACCCGGGAAATGATGGTCGGGTTACAAAAAGAATGGCAAGAGACACTTGAATGAAACAAAGCAAGTTTTATCTAAGCCTTAACCTTTCTTTGAGTAATTCATATTTTCAGGAGGCTAACCCGGACAGCGAGGACAGCGGCTCACTCCGAGAGGTGAAATTTACATCCAGATGAGGAGCACGCAGACCTGGCGTCCGAGTTATCCTGGGGGGCTACTGTTGGGGGATCATAACCCGGTAGGCCCATGAAGAAGGAAGCATGACCCGCCAGGCAGGAGGCTGGGCGAGGCCAGCTAACCATCACCATGGGCCGGGTTACACTAACAGGCCGGTAAGTTTGTCGGTAACCCGACCAGTACAAGGAAAGTTCCAGAAGACCCGGAAGCGGCACGCGTTGATGGCGTGTTAACGGTAGAGTGTTTTATTACTTCCCAGCAACATCACCAGAAGATCTGCTTGTTGACCGTGACAACACACGTTCGTTGGGAGACCCCAAGAGGAAGGTATGATGTAGTGCAGCAGCAGTTTTACCTTGAAATATGACCAAGGTTTATCGAACCAGGAGGACACGAAGGTTCTTCAGAAGGTTGTCAGCGGCGCAACTGACGTGGAACCTGCACACAACACAAGCAAACTACTTTGCCCCAATGAAACAGAGAGGTTGTCAATCTCTCCGGCTTGCTGAAAACAAAGGATTAAACGTATTGTGTGGAAAACAATAATGAGTGCAGAAAGTAACAGAGAACAAATGATTGCAGTTGGTGGTTTTATCAGTATGAGAAAATGGACCGGGCTCCACTGTTCACTAGTGGTGTCTCTCCGTAAAAGATAACTAACATGTTGGGTAAACAAATTATAGCTGGGCAATTGACAAATAATGAGCGCATGACAATGCAATTTATGACAAGACGATTATTATGAGATTTAATTGGGCATTACAACAAAGTACATAGACTTGCTATCCAACGCATCTATGCCTAAATAATCCACCTTCCGGTTAGCATCCGCACCCCTTCCGGTATTGAGTTGCAAACAACAGATTATTGCATGAAGTAAAGTGTGTAATGTAAACAATGCAAATGACACGTAGACAATGCATCATTGTTTTATCCCTAGTGGCAACAGCACATCCACAACCTTAGTCGTTTCTGTCATCTCGAGCCCAGATTACTGGAGGCATGAACCCACTATCTAGCATAAATACTCCCTCTTGGAGTTACAAGCATCTACTTGGCCAAATCATCTACTAGCAACGGAGAGCATGCAAGATCATAAACAACATAAATAGATAGGTTGATAAACAACTTGCTCATAGTATCAATATTCATCGAATCCCAGCAAACACAACATGTAGCATTACAATAAGATGATCTTAATCATGTTAGGCAGCTCACAAGATCTAAACATGGAGGTACAAGGTAGAGAGACAACCATCTAGCTACTGCTATGGACCCGTAGTCTAAGGATGAACTACTCACGCATCACTCCGGAGGCAGGCATGGCGGTGTAGATGCCTCCGGTGAGGATCTCCCCTCCGGTAGGGTGCCGGGAAGAGCTGCAGAACCCTCCCGATCTAGGGTTGATGACGGTGGCGGCGAAGGAACTTTTCGTGGAATATGATCGGTGTTTTTAGGCACTACAAGAAATATGCTATCCTATGACCCTCAATATTGGTCACTGAATGGTCATATATTTTAATTTGTGACCTTTTTGTGACCAAAAACATTTGGTCAGGTTATGAGCGTCACTAACGAGCCAATGTGACCTTTTTTGTGGATTGGTCATAGACCTATATGACCAAAAGAAAAGGTCACATATTTTATGACCAATTTTTTGGTCACTGGCAATCTGGCCACGCCACATCAAATCCAACGTGGCTAAGCTGACGTGGCAAATTTGTGACCAAATGAAATGGTCGTAGACCAAAATTAGCCCGGTCCAGTTCGGTTATTTACATGGCCAAGCCCAACAAAATGAGGACTTTTAGTTTTTTTTAGTCAATTCTGATCGGCTACATGGGCCAAAGCCCAACATTTCAGGCTTTTTATTTCTGGGCCACAGCCTTTACACTATTGATTTTCATTTTAGTTATTATATTTTTAAAGGTGGTCCCACTAGACAGATGGGCACCACTAGTCACGTTGGCCCCACTCGTCAGTCTCATCTCATTTTGGCATTTTAGTCAGATTGACCACACTAGTCAAATCGGTCCCACAAGTCAGAAAGTCAAATTTTGGCAGATTATTTCACAAGTGGGTCCCACTGAGGGTTTCCATTTAACAACTTCTCAAATCACATACAAAATACACATTTCAAACAGAACAGAGATAAATTCGTCCAAATAACACTAAATTGGTCTATTACAATCTGTTGCAACCAAGATATATCTACTATTACAATACACATAACTAGCTACTCTTTGCTTTGTCAGGCTTCTTCAAATTTCTTCAGACTGGAGGTCCTGTAAAATTGAGGCACAAATGTTTATTTGGTTGGTGACATGAAAATGCTGCAACAAACAGATAGAAGCATTATAAGCACAAATACAGCAACCATTTTAATTCAAGTATAAGATCTGCTAGCAGAGCATGAAAAAGAAATCAGCACATGATAGGAATGTTGACAACATCTCAGTGACTTTAATCAGGAATAATGGATATTCACTTGAAGGATAATACAAGAATAAGAGAAACTATCACAGTACATAAATGTTATCACGGAATTATATAGCTAACTCAATGACAGATTGCAATGTTTTACTCAATGTATGAAACTCAAAGAACTTCTGGTAAGTAGCTATGCATGTTAGGTTGCTAGCAAGGTTATGTTGTCTATCACACGCTCATACAGGGTTATCTTCTCACATTACATGGCTAAACAGAAGTACAAATATTAGGTTCATGGGTGTTTGAGGGAATGACTAACCACCACAACGAGACAGATTGATTGATAACACCAACGCTTCATGGTCTTCCTCTTCCAACTTTCAAAAAACAAATCACCTAACATTGAAAGGATCACATCTCAGAAGCATATAGAACATCAAACTAAGAAATGAATGGCATGCAATATGAAATCATGATAGCACTAGTATATTCTAACTTATAGTTTGCTTATAAGAGCACATATGGCGTGATGCTTATGTGCGCCAAGATTCGTAAGGACATATTGCACACTATGCACTCATTTGACACTTGCAACAACTTCAATGTAAACCAACAGTTAAATCTAAGATGTGAAGATGAAATCTAACTCATGACAATAGCAAGAGTGCTCCCAGCACAACATCGCAAGTCTGCATTTCTAACCTCTACTTACAACATTTAATGCTGGCAAGAACATCACATAGTGATTGAACGGCATGGAATCAGAAAATATGCAACCACGGAATTTCCCATGAACTGCTTTCACAAAAATAACAACTACGACATAACAGAAATGACCTTGCCGAATCCATTCGCTTACTGCCGAAGAGGAGATCACATCCTCAACAACACTAACGTGCACCTGCATCAACCAGAAGCACTAAACTGAGATTGCATCAATGAAACTGGAATTGGCAATCGATTGGTCAAGCGAAAGTCGCTCGAACATGCACACAAACAAAGACAACAACAACAAAAATTAATAGCGATTTTGCAAAAGCTTAGTGGATCTGAAGTTGCACACTCTATTACAAGCATGAATGAAGCATATCAGCAGGAATGCTTACATAATACATTGGTGATTTAAAGTAGCTAGCGACAGCCTATATTGCAACATCTCAGTCAGTGAAAAGTAAAGACAGTCTCAACATTGGATATGGTTGCTGTCTATTGAAACCACATCCAAATTACCAATAAAACATAATATTAGAACAAAGCAAGGCCTTGATGGGTAACTGACAATAGATTGGAACTAGTTACATTGGCAAACACCAGGATAAACAGTGCCACACTAAACTACAGTACCTAGCAATTATATTATATGCAACTCTGTGTTTGCTCTACCCAGGAACCAGATAGTAAAAGAAATCAGAATTGAAAACTATAACAAGCGCAAGTACAAGCAACTCCATGCCACCAAGAGCAGGAATACAACATTTAGCTCACTTTTTATGTCAAGCATGGAAATAATACACATTTGCGTACAAGGAATAATGTTCAATCAGTACTACCTATTATACTACCAGTTGTATGAATGAATTAAATAGTCACTAGCTGTTCATCTTGACAACTACTGTATAGGTCTAATTTTGATGTGAATCAAAAAGAGCTTGTGAGAACAAGGAACATGCCATTTATCTAATCATTACATTCTTACATGTTAAGTGGCCACCACTCCAATCATAATGGTACCATGGCATAGAAAAAAAAAGTGACCTCACTGCTAAAAATTAAACTGATGCTGTTCTACTACACCATTAAAGCTCATGGCCGGGATCAACAATAGTAATAACAATAGGTACAATGGTACAGCAGCAAGCAAACAGTGGAATAATCTCACCACATCGCCTAAAGAAACATACGATCCTACTGCCAATCCTATCCATTCAACTGACAGCATCCAATACTAGTAGCTATCTAAAGGAGGGAGAGAAGGGAATCGATAGTAGTACCAATTAACGATGGCATCGACGATTATCCGGATGGGGTTGGGGTCGGTGAGCAGGGATCCGCCTCCCGTCAGTTCCATCCACGTTCCGGTGAGGCTCCACCCACACGTCCAGAGTGCCTACACAGAGAGAGAGAGAGAGAGAGAGAGAGAGAGAGAGAGAGAGATTGAGAAACCTTAAAGTTTCGCATCTAGGGGTGCCTGCAGAGAGAGAGAGAGAGAGAGAGATCCGTCTTCCTCCGGAGCAGCGAGCCGGCGACAACGAGACCAGATCGGGCAGCCCGAGAACTGGTCCACCGGCGCCAAGGCTGTTCATCTGGGTCACGAGCCCGACGACGTCGGACCCATGACGACCACGTGCTAGTTCGGACGCCGCACCGGAGAGCGGCCACTGCCTGGACCGCGTCGCGCGCACGGCTCCGACACGGCATGAATCGATGGGAGGCGGCGTCTGCGGCGGACCTTGTGGAGAAGGGCGAGTGGGGCGATGGGGGCGGTGCGGATCTGGCGGCTAGGGTTCGGGAGGACAGGGGAGGAGGATCGAGTCGGGTGGGGATGATTATATATGGTAATCTCAAATAATTACGAAATTACCCCTGGTTGGGTTCTGCGTGCTCGAGTTTCTCCTGGTATTCCAGTCATTTCACTTCCAAAAATGGTGGGCGGGAGATTTGCCGCTCGGTGCGAAACTTTTGGGTTCGAGAGGAAAATTTGTTGTGGGAGGTAAATTTCGGCTATCTTTTTTAGGGTTTTGCACTAGAGGAATTTTTTGTTATTACTATTGCTGCAAAATAACCAAATATTTATTGCAAAATTGGACCACGCCAATTTTCAAAAATATTAGACCACATTTTATGTACAAATAACCAAATGGTTGTGCGTAAAATGTTTCCATCCACCTCTCGGCAAAAAGACAAAGTTCTATCGATTCAGTTGGAAGCGGGTCAAATTTGAACTACACGTGCCTCGAAACTTGCTCATGATTTTTATAAAAAAATATTATTGGGTACACAAGTACCTATTTCATCAGAGATATAACAATAGTCTCGCAAGATTCAACCCTTAGCTACGAATGGTCATGTCTGCCGTTTTGACCGTATTTTGAAACAGGCATAAAGAATTCAAAGAAATTCAAAAAAATGGAAAACCTTCTCATTGAGTCATTACATGTGACCTAGTTACCAGAAAAAAATATAAACTTCGAATACGACAATTATCTTGAAAAAGTGTTCACAGAAATGAGCATTCATCTATGAAGATTTATGGCTTTCAGGGCAAATGACGAATGTTATGGCCACATTCATTGCATAGTTTCTTCAAATGACCTCATATTGCGCACAAACGTGCATCTTGAAACCACGAACAATGTTGTCGAAGAAAGTTTTTATTTCCCTTGCATAAAAATAATTGTTTTCATTTTCGGAGTGCCAAAAATGAGTTTTTTTGTGAAGCACATGCCAAAAATAAGTTGCAAAATGTGAGAAATATATTTTTTAAAACTATTATAACACATTTATGTACAAATAATCAAATTCCTCCCTCTAAGAAGCTTTCCATACACCTCTTTTGAAAAAGACAAAATTCTGCCGATTCAGCTGAAAGCGGGTCAAATTTGAACTACAGGTGCCTCGTAGTTTTCTCGTGAATTTTCACAAAAATTAGTTTTAGATACAAAACTAGCTATTTCATCAGAGATACACCAAGAGTTTGGCAAGGTTGAACCCCTAGCTACGAACGGTCATGTCCGCCATTTTGACCGTATTTTGAAACAGGCATACAGAATTCAAAAAACTTCAAAAAAAATGGAAAACCTTCTCATTGGGTCATTACATGTGACCTAGTTACCAGAAAAAATATAAATTTGGAATACGACAATTATCTTGAAAAAAGTGTTCATAGAAATGAGCTATCATGGACGAAGATTCATGACTTTCACGGCAAATGACGAATGTTATGTCCACATTCATTGCATAGTTTCTTCAAATGACCTCATATTGCGCACAAACGTGCATCTTGAAACCACGAACAATGTTGCCGAAGAAAGTTTTTATTTCCCTTGCATAAAAATAATTGTTTTCATTTTCGGAGTGCCAAAAATGAGTTTTTTTGTGAAGCACATGCCAAAAATAAGTTGCAAATGTGAGAAATATATTTTTTAAACTATTATACCACATTTTATGTACAAATAATCAAATTCCTCCCTCTAAGAAGCTTTCCATACACCTCTTTTGAAAAATACAAAATTCTGCCGATTCAGCTGAAAGCGGGTCAAATTTGAACTACAGGTGCCTCGTAGTTTTCTCGTGAATTTTCACAAAAATTAGTTTTAGATACAAAACTAGCTATTTCATCAGAGATACACCAAGAGTTTGGCAAGGTTCAACCCCTAGCTACGAACGGTCATGTCTGCTGTTTTGACCGTATTTTGAAACAGGCATAAAGAATTCAAAAAATTCAAAAAAAATGGAAAACCTTCTCATTGAGTCATTACATGTGACCTAGTTACCAAAAAAAATATAAACTTGGAATACGCTAATTATCTTGAAAAAGTGTTCACAGAAATGAGCTATCATGAACGAAGATTCAAGGCTTTCAGGGCAAATGACCAATGTTATGGCCACATTCATTGCATAGTTTCTTCAAATGACCTCATATTGCGCACAAACGTGCATCTTGAAACCACGAACAATGTTGTCGAAGAAAGTTTTTATTTCCCTTGCATAAAAATAATTCTTTTCATTTTCGGAGTGCCAAAAATGAGTTTTTTTGTGAAGCACATGCCAAAAATAAGTTGCAAAATGTGAGAAATATATTTTTTAAAACTATTATACCACATTTATGTACAAATAATCAAATTCCTCCCTCTAAGAAGCTTTCCATACACCTCTTTTGAAAAAGACAAAATTCGGCCGAATCAGCTGAAAGCGGGTCAAATTTGAACTACAAGTGCCTCATAGTTTTCTCGTGAATTTTCACAAAAATTAGTTTTAGATACAAAACTAGCTATTTCATCAGAGATACACCAAGAGTTTGGCAAGGTTCAACCCCTAGCTACGAACGGTCATGTCCGCCGTTTTGACCGTATTTTGAAACAGGCATAAAGAATTCAAAAAATTCAAAAAAAATGGAAAACCTTCTCATTGAGTCATTACATGTGACCTAGTTACCAGAAAAAAATATAAACTTGGAATACGACAATTATCTTGAAAAAGTGTTCACAGAAATGAGCATTTATCTATGAAGATTTATGGCTTTCAGGGCAAATGACGAATGTTATGGCCACATTCATTGCATAGTTTCTTCAAATGACCTCATATTGCGCACAAACGTGCATCTTGAAACCACGAACAATGTTGTCGAAGAAAGTTTTTATTTCCCTTGCATAAAAATAATTCTTTTCATTTTCGGAGTGCCAAAAATGAGTTTTTTTGTGAAGCACATGCCAAAAATAAGTTGCAAAATGTGAGAAATATATTTTTTTAAACTATTATACCACATTTTATGTACAAATAATCAAATTCCTCCCTCTAAGAAGCTTTCCATACACCTCTTTTGAAAAAGACAAAATTCGGCCGAATCAGCTGAAAGCGGGTCAAATTTGAACTACAGGTGCCTCGTAGTTTTCTCGTGAATTTTCACAAAAATTAGTTTTAGATACAAAACTAGCTATTTCATCAGAGATACACCAAGAGTTTGGCAAGGTTCAACCCCTAGCTACGAACGGTCATGTCCGCCATTTCAGCCGTATTTTGAATTTAGAAGAATAATCTCAAATTTTCATTTCAAATTCCATAGAACCCTATATAAAAAATAGATTAGCTTAGGGGTATTTTTATTTTATTTTGACTAAAAACCAGTCCCTAATAGTATATAATGATAGAGGAGATCTTTACAAAAATTTCAAAATTTATTCAAAAGTTCAAATTCAAAAGTTATTAAAGAAAAGAAAAAATAAGAAAAAAAAAACGGCTGAGCCAAGCCGACCTAGCCCAGCCCAACAGTGCAGGCGAACAATTGAATGGGTTATTCAAAAGTTATTCAAAAGTTTTTATTTTTTCTTGCACAAACAAATTCGTCATACAAAGTTTTTATTTTTGAAAAATCCATATTTGGGTACACAAGTACCTATTTCATCATAGATACATCAAAAGTTTTGCAAGATTCTAGACCTAGCTACGAACGGTCATGTCCACCGTTTTGACCGTATTTTGAAATCAGCATACAAAGTTTAAAAAATATCAAAAAACTGGAAAACCTTCGCGTTGTGTCATTATATGTGATATACTTAACGTTAAAAATAATTAACTTGGAATAATGGAAATATATTGAAAAATGTTCTCAGAAATGTATTGAATTTAAAAGAATAATCCAAAACAAATCTTCAAAACCCTATGTAAAACAATATATAAGGTTAGTGGTATTTTGTTATTTTATTTTGACTAAAAACATTGCCTAATAGTCTATATTTACAGATTACATCTTTACAACAAAATTCAAATTTTATTTGATTGAAATTGGAGTTCAAAATCAAAAGTAATATACGAAAACAGAAAAGAATAAAAAAAAGAACCAGCCGAGCCGGCCCATTAACTTGCCGAGCCAGCCCAGGCCTGTTTCCGCCGAGCCAGCCCAGGCCTGTTTCCTTATGCTGAGACGGAATAATACAAAAGGCCTATCTTTGCCATACAGACAACAACTCCAGCATAGCCCAGCGGTAGCGATCGCTTCTTTGGAGACCACGGTCCTGGGATCGAGTCCCAACTCCTGCAAGGTTTTTGCCGAATATTAGTATATTACACGGTGAGACTTCAAAAAAAAGAGAGTATATTACACGGTTGTGGGTCCCACACATCAGTCTTGGTGGTGGCGGCCCCATATGTCAGGGCCTGATTGGGCGGGTCCCACTTGTCAGTGGCTTGGGGCGGGACCCACATGTCAGGTATGGTGATATTACACGGTGAGACTTCAAAAAAAAAAGAGTATATTACACGGTTGTGGGTCCCACACATCAGTCTTGATGGTGGCGGCCCCACATGTCAGGGCCTGATTGGGCGGGTCCCACTTGTCAGTGGCTTGGGGCGGGACCCACATGTCAGGTATGGTGGGACCACGTGTCGGACACACATGTCAGTGGCGGGTGGGACCCACGTGTAAGGCAGGGTGGTGTGGGACCCACGTGTCAGGTAGGGCGGGTGGGACCCACGTGTCAGGTAAGGTGGGACCCACATGTCAGGTAGGGTGGGTGCGGGACCCACATGTCAGTGGCGGGTGGTACCCGCGTGTCAGGTAGGGTGGGTCCACATGTCACAGCGACACATAAGCGAATATGTCACTGACACGTAGACGAGATTGGTGAGTTGGCTGTCCAGTCAGAGTGACACGTAAGCGAAAATGACACCTAAACACTGACACGTAGGCAACACTGCTGAGTTGGCTATTAACAAATGTGAATGACCATTGAAATTGGTCGTAGCCGTCCAGAAAATAAGGTCATGAGCTAATGCTTGATGGATTATGACCAATTTATGTAAGGAGGTCATGACCTTTCTGAGATAATTGGTCATAATTTTGTGGGGTTTACACCCTCAATAACAGCATATGACCAACTGGTTCAAAATGGTCATAGATCTATGACCAATATATTGGGCGTCACAATAAAAGGTCATAGGATAGCATATTTCTTGTAGTGAGGGTTTTCGGGACATCGAGAATATATAGGCGAAAGGGCGGCGTCGGAGGGCACCCGAGGTGGCGACGCTAGGGCTGGGCGTGGTCCCACCCCCTGCCGCGCCCTAGGGTGGCGTGGCTGCCTCGTGACCCCACTCCGTCTCCCCTTCTGGCTTCTGGAGTCTTCCGATGAGATATTTGCACACGTTGATTTTCGTCCAATTCCGAGAATATTTTGCGACTAGTTTTCTGAAAGAGAAAAATAGCAGAAAATAGGAACTGGCACTTCGGATCTTGTTAATAGGTTAGTCCCAGAAAATGCATAAAAATGCTATGAAGTGTAAATAAAACATGTAGCAATTGGTATAATAACAGCATGGAACATCAAAAATTATAGATACGTAAATTATAGATACGTTTGAGACGTATCAAGCATCCCCAAGCTTAGTTCCTGCTCGTCCTCGAGTAGGTAAACGATAAAAACAACATAATTTTTGAAGTGACATGCTACCAACATAATCTTGATCAAATAGTAATGCAAAGCACATGAACTGAATGAAGTGATCCAAGTCAATGGTCTATAGTTTGCTAACAAGTAAACAAGGAGTAAACAAAATGAATCATACAAGTGCAAACTTTCATGAATAATACTTTGGAGACAATGGAGCTATAAGAGTTTGCATAAAAGTTAGCTCACAAAGCAATAGATTCTAAATGAAAGTGTTTGACTAACACAAAGGAAGATTTAGTTTCAGCACTGGCTTCAACTTTAACATATTTATCTCATGGATATTGTCAAGGCAAAGTAATGCAATAAGTCAAACATATCATTATATAACAACTGTTGTACCAAAGTTGACACTAGTGTTTGCTTGTGGAGATAGAAAGAAGTAGGAAAACTGACTCAACAATAAAGTAAAAGAAAGGCCCTTCGCAGAGGGAAGCAGGGATTAAATCATGTGCTAGAGCTTTTTAAGTTTTTGAAAGCATATAGAGAGTATAAAAATATATTTTGAGAGGTGTGTGTTAGTGGTCAACGAATCAGTAAATAGACAATACTTTAAGTCACAAGTTAACCAGACCTTACAAGAGCGGCTCCCATGAAGGACGTTATTTCTACCAGCGGGTAGATCATCCCTCGTTCTCTTTTGTTTACACACTTATGAACATTGCTTGACTGATTTCTCAGGGGCAAAAAGATGTGAAGAGAATTAATGGTTAAAGTTGTAATTAATTGGGACTGGGCACCCCGTTGCCAGCTCTTTTTGCAAAATTATTGGATAAGCGGATGTATATGCCACTAGTCCAGGTGTAAAGTCTGATCAACAAGTGAAATAAAGACCATCTACCACATCCTCATGAGCTTGTAAACAGTGACACAAAAAGGAGTTGTAACAGTTTTGAATATTTTAAAGGTAGCACATGAAAATTTACTTGGAATGGCAGGAAAATACCACATAATAGGTAGTTATGGTGGACACAGATGGCATGGATTTTGGCTCAAGGGTTTTGGATGCACAAGCAGCATTCCCGCTTAGTACAGAGTTTAGCTAGCAAGGTTATTTAAGCAAACACAGACTGTCAACCGGTACAGCAAGAACTCATATAAAAAACATGCTTGAAAAATTACAAGACTCCACATTGTCTTCCTTGTTAACCAAAACCTTTCACTAGAAAATATCTAGACTTTGGAACTACCAATGATACAAATCAAATATCAACAAGCTTTACAGTAGTTCTTCACTAATAGCCTTTACTTACATGATGCACAAGTCTAAACATTACTTACTTGGTAACTCAAAACAATTGACAAGTATCAAATTACTCAAGACAGTGATCTACAAGACTTATGTAAGCATTTTATACCACTACCACATGCATAGCATTTTCTGTTCCAACCAAACACCAATCAACTTATTTGAACAACTCTCCAAACAAATATAAGTGAAGCAAGAGAGTACTTTCTTCAAAAGAAACTAATAGCTCTGACAAGAGATATATGAAAACAGAGAGCTAGAAGCTTTAGCAGTAGCTAGACAAGAATACTCAACAAATATAAGTGAAGAACAAGAGTATTCCAATGAAAAAGCGGAGCGTGTCTCTCTCCCAAACAAGAGTGCTAGGATCCAACAAGTATAGAGCAGCAAAAAACAAAAAAAACTGAAAACAAAAGCACACTGACGCTCCAAGAAAAGTACATATAATGTGAAAAATAAAAATATAGTCTCACTAGAGATGACCTGATAGTTTGTTGATGAAGAAGGGGATGCCTTGGGCATCCCCAAGCTTAGACGCTTGAGTCTTCTTGAATATATTGGGAGATCCATGGGAGCTTCCCCAAGCTTAAGCTTTTCACTCTTCTTGATCTTATAATATCATCCTCCTCTTTAACACTTGAAAACTTCTTCACACAAAACTCAACATTTTTCTCATTAGCGGGTTAGTGCATCAAAACAAATAATCTCACTTGTTCTGTAAGGACACAAATTCATAAGCAATCATTTTCAAACATTAGCTACTGTTACTAGGCTTAAGTGATGCTCTTTCACCTTAAAAGAAACCACTCAACACTTGTAAAAGAGAGAATGCAAAACAAAGACAGAATCTGTCAAAACCAGAACAGTCCGTAAAGATGATTTTTTTCGGGACACTTACGTCGCTCAAATCGAAAAACTTTAGTCGTACGAAAGTTGCGTACATATCTCAGGAACACGCACAAAAATTGGCAGATTTTTCAAATTTTCTGATTTTCTACGGCGAGAAACGGTGACGTTCCAGAAATCTGTTCCTGTGCAGTAATCCAAATATAGGTACCATCTTGTCATAAGAGACTTTTCTTGGCACAACAAAACAGCAAATAAAAGATACAAAGGAGTTTTTACAGAAGTAAACATGCTCCTTGACTCAATAAAAAAAATAACAGAAAGTAAAAACAATGGGTTGCCTCCCATAAGCGCTTCTCTTTAATGCCTTTTAGCTAGGCATGAAACATGAATCAAGTATTGTCAAGACTAGAAACATCAACATCATCAAAAGCTTCATCAAAAACACAGCTTGTATTTTTAAGTTTAGGGGATTCTTGAGAAGAAAATTTAAACAAACCATTGCATGATTCATTAACTAATCCACGAAATTCTTTCTCAGTTTCAAACAAATCAACAAATGTTGGTTTCGGTTTAGGCACTTTGGGCACATATATGAATTTCTTCCCCTTGTCTAATAGATGCTCTTGCTTTTTAGTTTTAAGTGAGGAAAAAGTAGAACTCAAAGTATCAATAACCTCCTCTAATTCTCCAATCCTAGAATTTTGATTATCATGGATAGCACTAGTTTCTAAAACAGTAACCCTTCTGTTAATTTTTCCAAAAGATTCACCAAGTTTACTAGTACTATCATGGAGCTTTTCTATCTCATTGATCTTATCAATACTTGGAAGGCTTTTCTCTATAGATTCTAGTTTTTTCATGACATCCTCAAGAGAAATTTCAATTTTAAATTCATTAACAGGTGGTATCCCAACTAGACTTTCAATGATGTAACTAGCTTCTAAAGCAGGGGTACCTAGGAAGTTCCCTCCTGTTAAAGTGTCCAAAACATACCTATACCAATTGGTGATGCCAACATAAAAATTCCTAAGAAGGATTGTAGTGAATGTTTCTTAGCACACCTATGATGAGCATTACTAATTCTATACCAAGCATCTTTCAAACTTTCTCCCCCTTGTTGCTTAAAAGTACGAACCTTGATTGCGTGGATCACACGTTCGTTGGGAGACCCCAAGAGGAAGGTATGAAGCAGTGTAGCAGCAGTTTCCCTCAGTATGAAACCAAGGTTTAATCGACCAGTAGGAGCAAGAAATCACTTCTGAAGGTTGTTGGTGGCGGAATATGGCACGGCGCAATACCAGGGAATCCGGCGCCGACGTGGAATCTGCACACAACACAATCAAACTACTTTGCCCCAACGAAACAGTGAGGTTGTCAATCTCACCGGCTTGCTGAAAACAAAGGATTAAACGTATAGTGTGGAAACAGTAGTAAATTGCAGAGAATGAAAAGGAACAGTGTTTGTAGTTGGTTGTATTATCAGTGTAAAAGAATGGACCGGGGTCCACAGTTCACTAGTGGTGTCTCTCCATAAAAGATAACTAACATGCTGGGTGAACAAATTATAGCTGGGCAATTGATAAATATTGAGCGCATGACAATGCATATATATGACATGATGATTACTATGATATTCATGTGGGCATTACGACAAAATACATAGACCGTTATCCAACAGCGTCTATGACTAATAATCCACCGCCAGGTTGTCATACCGAGTTCCTCGTTGGTATTAAGTTGCAAGCAACGGATAATCGCATTAAGTAATGTGCGTAATGTAAACAAATGCATTAGACCTAACGACGCACCCTTAAGCTAAGCATCGGTTATTTTATCCCTAGTGGCAACAACACATCCACAATCTTAGAAGTTGCTATCACTCTCCCAGATTACCGGAGGCATGAACCTACTATCTAGCATAAATACTCACTCTTGGAGTTACAAGCATCTACGTGGCCAAAACATCTACTAGTAACGGAAAGCATGCAAGATCATAAATAACATATAAGATAGATTGATAATCAACTTGACATAGTATTCAATATTCATCGGATCCCAGCAAACACAACATGTAGCATTACAATAAGATGATCTTGATCATGATAGGCAGCTCATAAGATCTAAACATGATAGCATAAAGTGGAGAGACAACCATCTAGCTACTGCCATGGACCCGTAGTCCAAGGATGAACTACTCACGCATCACTCCGGAGGCAGGCATGGTGATGTAGAGCCCTCCGGTGATGATTCCCCTCTCCGGTAGGGTGCCGGGAAGAGCTTCTGAACCCTCCTGAGCTAGGGTTGACGACGGCGGTGTCTCTGGAACTTTTCGTGGATAATGGCTCGGGTATTTAGGGTTTTCGCGTCGGGAGGAATAAATAGGCGAAAGGGCGGCGGCTGCAGAGGCTCGTGGGCCCCACACCACCCCATGGCTCGGTAGGGGGGGCCCGCGTGGCCCCATGGTGTGTGTGCCACGTGGCTCTCCTCCGTCTCTCCTTTGGACTCCGTGTTCGTGTTGGAAAAATAGGAGGTTCTGTCCAAGTTTCGTCCAATTCCGAGAATATTTCCAGACTAGCTTTTCTGGAATACAAAAACAACAGAAAACAGGAACTGGCACTGTGGCATCTTGTTAATAGGTTAGTCCCAGAAAATACATAAAAATGCTATAAAGTGTATATAAAACATGTAACAATTGGTATAATATCAACATGGAACATCAGAAATTATAGATACGTATCAAACCTCAACCTCAGGAGATGAAGCATAATACGCAGAACAGACATGATGACTAAACAAAAAGATAACAACTCAAAATTAACTAAGTGCAGGATTATTTTTTTGTGTTTTTGGGTTTTAACAGCAAACAAGATAAAATAAAATAAACTAAGCAAGACAAAAACAAAGTAATGAGATTGGAAGTGTGAGACTCCCCTATCTGAAAATTCCAGTATCCCCGGCAACGGCGCCAGAAAAATGTCTTGATGGCGTGTTAATGGTAGAGTGTTTTATTACTTCCCAGCAACAACACCCGAAGATCTGCTTGTTGACCATGACAACACACGTTCGTTGGGAGACCCCAAGAGGAAGGTATGATGTAGTGCAGCAACAATTTTCCCTTGAAATATGACCAAGGTTTATCGAACCAGGAGGATACAGAGGTTCTTCAGAAGGTTATCAGCGGCGCAACTGACGTGGAACCTGCACACAACACAAGCAAACTACTTTGCCCCAACGAAACAGAGAGGTTGTCAATCTCTCCGGCTTGCTGAAAACAAAGGATTGAACGTATTGTGTGGAAAACAGTAATGAGTGCAGAAAGTAACAGAGAACAAATGATTGCAGTTGGTGGTTTTATCAGTATGAGGAAATGGACCGGGTTCCACAGTTCACTAGTGGTGTCTCTCCATAAAAGATAACTAACATGTTGGGTAAACAAATTACAGCTGGGCAATTGACAAATAATGAGCGCATGACAATGCAATATATGACAAGATGATTATTATGAGATTTAATTGGGCATTGCAACAAAGTACATAGACTTGCTATCCAACGCATCTATGCCTAAATAATCCACCTTCCGGTTAGCATCCGCACCCCTTCCGGTATTGAGTTGCAAACAACAGATTATTGCATGAAGTAAAGTGTGTAATGTAAACAATGCAAATGACACGTAGACAATGCATCATTGTTTTATCCCTAGTGGCAACAGCACATCCATAACCTTAGTCATTTCTGTCATCTCGAGCCCAGATTACTGGAGGCATGAACCCACTATCTAGCATAAATAATCTCTCTTGGAGTTACAAGCATCTGCTTGGCCAAAGCATCTACTAGCAACTAAGAGCATGCAAGATCATAAACAACATAAATAGATAGATTGATAAACAACTTGCTCATAGTATCAATATTCATCGGATCCCAGCAAACACAACATGTAGCATTATAATAAGATGATCTTGATCATGTTAGGCATCTCACAAGATCTAAACATGGAGGTACAAGGTGGAGAGACAACCATCTAGCTACTACTATGGACCCGTAGTCTAAGGTGGCTTTACCTTGTACGTGACCCGGAGACTCGGCAGCCTTTATAAGCCGGCTCCTAGGTCATAGAGAGATAAGCTGAAAGTTAGTCGAGACAACCCTGTAACCTAGACTTGTAACTCGGCGATATCAGAGCTCGGGTTATGAAATCTTCAACATCAATACAGATAAAGCAGGAAGTAGGTCTTTATCTCCTATGGAGAGGCTGAACCTGGGTAAACCCTTTTTCCCCGTGGAGCGTGATAATCTTCCGTACACCAGAGCCGCCGTAACCCCTAACTCAAGTTACCCCTAGGTAACATCTGCCGTGACAATACCAAAACACACACCGACCAAGAGGGTAACGATGTTGATCAAAAGCTTTATCATTGTATGATGGGTTCTTTTATCTATCTTTATGCATCTAAACCGGATATTATGTTTAGTTTTGCTAAGTGTACAAGGTATCAATCATCTCCAAAGGAGAGCCATTTGACGACGGTAAAGCACGTCTTTAGATATTTACTTCATACCCTAAACTTCTGTATTTGGTACCCCAAGGGTTCAAACTTTCATCTCATAGGGTACTCAGTTGCGGACTATGTGGGAGAGAAGAAGGATAGAAAGTCCACTTCTGGGGGTTGCCAATTTCTTGTTCGGTCCTTGGCATGTTGGTCTTCCAAGAAGGAAAATTGTTTTGCTCTCTCCACCATCAAAGCCAAGTACATCTCCGCCGCGAGTAGTTGTGCTCAAGTTTTTGGATAAGGCAAACGATGAAGGATTGATTATTGGCTCAACTTTGACAAGGTGCCTCTTGTTTGTGACAATGAGAGTGCAGTCAAGATCACCCAAAACCCCGTGCAACATGCCAAGATGAAGCACATCGAGATTCATCATCACTTCATTAGAGAGCATGTGGAGAAGGGTGACATAGATGTTGCATATGCCCGGACCAAGGATCAACTCGCCGACATCTTCACCAAGGCCCTTGATGAACCAAAAATTTGAGAGTTGAGGAATGAATAAAATGTCATAGATGCGAGTAACTTTGCTTGACTGCCTTGCGCAGCTACCCATAATAGACTAGTAACTAGTTTGGATGTTGCAAGTAAGGCCTTTTCTAGTTAAGTGGTCGACCCGTTAGAAAAAGGTGGGCCAAGCTGCTTGGGTTAGGCGGGACAGCCCATTTAGCTTAGATGGTGTGGCCTGTTTAATTTAATGGGCTGACCCATTTAATCTAGATGGCCCTATCAATCTACTTTAGGTGGGCCAGCCCAATTAACCTAGGTGGACCGATCCATCTATTTTAGATGCGCCAACCGTTATAAGATTGGTGGGCTGGCCCAGTTAAAGTAAAAAAATGGGTTGGCCATAATCACTAGGGTGACAAGGGAAACAGTAGAACGTGAAGATCAACCCATAATCATGAAGACAAACAAAATATGCGACTGACTGAGGCTAGAAGATGGAATGAAGTCTACTCCTACCAAAGACATACAAATTCCAACTCCGAAACGAAGACTAAAGAAATAACTACCTAGTTTATATAGGAGATAGATTCAGATTCAAACGTTGTAAACACGTAGGTTTTGTAATCCTTTGTTGCATAGAAAATTTAGTCGACTCATAAATATGTGAGAGGTGATGACCGATTGATCGAACAAACCCAACACATGATTGAACCTTTCGGAACAATCTACTTTTATCCTCGCAAATCCAAGTGTTGCTTCTATTCTTCAATGATTTGCATACATTTATATCCATGTATGAAATTCTTGTTAGATTAGAGCGAATCAATATAGTTCTGGCCATAGCCAACGTAAGTTGGCGAGTCCCTCCCCCTCTCGGACAAGCGGGTTTCGGTATCAAAAGTGCCGACTCAATTATTTTCCGTATCACATTCTTAATGTCACATCCCAAATCTTGGAACTAAGAAAAACTTAGTTTTACAAGACCCAAAATTCAGAACCAACAAAAACTTTTTGAAATGCTTCGCTAATGATTGTGCTTTCCTTTCTATTGCTCTGGTTGACCTTGTGTGACTTGTTGTTTAAGTTGTTTGACTAGTAATTATTAACCTAAGAACCTAACCTAAGTAAAAATATATTAAACTTTGGTGATCATGTCATGACAAGAAAATAATCCATATACCTTCTCCAATCTTATTTTGGCCAAATTCCTTTTCAATGATGCTATGTTTTTAGCAACCACCCAAAGGCCTATGATTTGAGAAAGTAAAAGTATTTCCAAAATTTACTTCTTTATAAATTAAGGAGAACTATACCTATTTTCAACCTTGATGTTTTTGCAAGAATTTGCAACTCTTATTTCAAACTCATATTTTCACTCTTTTTGGAAATAACAAAAGTGGGAAATATACTACCCCATATACTTTCTCTTTAGCAAACCTTTTGAAAAACTATCAAGTTATGAGTTGAGATAGTTTTAAACATCATCTTGTCATGAGTAAGTGTGATCAGTCTACCACATATTTAGATTGAAGGTTTTGAAAATTGATGTTTACATTTTGTTTGTGGTTTTGACGTGTGTGGTTGCTCCTTTTTGTGTATGTGACTTGCTTGTATTGAATTCCTGAGAATGCTTGTGCGTGGTGGTGTTCCCTAGTCATTAGAACCTTGACCTACCCTATATAGAATTCTTTAACTCCAAAACTGTCAAATAAAACCTATCTTCACTCATATTAACCGATAGCCTTTCCAGGCCTTTCCCATTTGATTAAATCTTGGGATTTTTGGAAATACATCTTTGTATATCTCATCTACTCCATCTCATCTTCCATATCAAATCAAGAATGGAAGGATGTGAAATTGTTCGCTTGACTACCCATGATGGTTTTGTGAGCTAATCCAACATGTGACCATTAGGCCCAATATTGAAAACCCTATCTTTCTCTTGCACCAAAAATCCAGGATAAATCCACAAACCCTCTTACTCTATTCTAAAAACACTCACATACTCAATTCACCAAAAATAAAATAAAAATCCTAGCCAGGCATTCTGTCGAACACCTGGCGGGCAGAAACCCTAATTGACTAAAAACCAACTAAAAATTTGTGGTAACTTAGTAAAAACTTGGCCACTCTCTCTCCATCACACCCCTGCACTGCAGCCACACGAGAGCCAGCGTCTTAGATGCTTCCTGTTGGAGTTTGGCGCCATCCCTCTCATTACTCTCTAGCCTCTCTCCCGTACGCATATGGGCAAGGAGAAGGAGGCCGTGCAGCAGCCCATGAGCACGCCACTGTGCTCCTCTGTTTCCCCTCTGCCGACTGAGCACGGCCACGCTCGCGTGATGCATCCCCTCTGTCATATTTCTACCCCGTCCAACCCCAACTCGTCATGTCCATCGACGCCGACGGCGTTCTTCGCCACCTCTGCACCCCAGCACGCACCATTCGACCTAGCCACTCCCCAGCCAACACGTGATGCCTCAGACACACCACCGTCACTCACCCTGGCCCACGACGACGTCAGCCGCCATCGAACACCTGCAGAACACGCCGAGGTCACCTCTCGGCCACGAGCCTTCTCGCCCATGCCTCGCTCCCTTTCCTCGCCCTAGTGGACGCCCTGCCCCTCTGTGACCCCCACGACACTGCCCGGCGCAGCCAATCACGTTCCCGTGCTCCACAAGCCCATGCCCGTGCACCCAGAGCACCGTGGACCGGCACCAGCAAGGATAAGAAGCCACAACCCCTCTCTCGTCCTCCCTCCTTATCCATTCCACTCCCTTATCACCTCTCTTGCACCCCGTGCAAGAACTCGAGCCCTTTCACCCTCTGCCGGCGAGGGACGCGAGATTTCATCTCGGATTGCTGCCGCCTTGTCGAGAAGCTTGCGGGTGACACAGACCTTCGTTCTCCGCCATTTTTGTGTCCCTGTGCTCCCCACATTGAGACCTTCCTCACCCACCCCTTCTTCTGGTCCCAGGTTCACCGGAGCCGCCGCCGCCATGGTCGACCCGTGGAAGCTCCCCTCGGCGCCGCCGTCGACCTGGAGCGCTCCGGCAAGAGCTGCTACTGCCCCTGCCGTCCCCGAGTCCTCCACCCCTCGCTGTCGACTATCACGCGCCCTAGGTGAGCCCTCCGTCCTCGCCCTGCTCCCTGCGCGCCTCGCTCATCCATGCATGTAGAGAGGAGGACGACGTCCTCGTACCTATTCGCCTCGCACGAGATGGTGGGCCAGCCCATTGCCGTGCAGCCCAGCTCGCGGCAGATCCGGCCCACTGACTTTTTTAAGTTGTTTTTATTCTTTTCTCACAGATCTGTTTCTGACACTTTGGTTTAAATCCATTTAAATTAGTTCCAGTTTGAATCTGGCCAAACCAAAAATCACAGAGGTATCTAGACACGTTTCCAACCACCCAGTGAAGAAAAACAACAAAAAGGTGTTTAGGATTATTTCCTAGAAATGTTCTTGCAAGACTGCTCAAATTCAATCAAAATTTGTTTGATTGAGTTTTAAGCTTCAGAAAATTGCAAACCAAAATTTCTTGGATAGCCTGAAGTGATACCTTTCCAGATCTGTTGGCCTTGCATGCAATGAAGCCTAAAACAAAAGTTCTATCCATTCTTGTAAACACACCAGTGAGCTCTTTAGTGAATTTTGTGAATTTTTGTGTGTGGATTTTTGGAGCAAATCCAATTTTCCTAGTTTCATATAGTTGTACTGTCTCATGCCCTAGCTTGTTTTATTTTTATAAATTACAGAGAGTGAGTGGTCATTTATTGTGTGCTTGTGACATATTTTGACATTATAAAAAGGATTATTAATTGTCTTTAATTTAACAAACTTGTGTGACATATTTTGATAGCATGCTTCTGATGGTTAGGTTTATCTAGTAGAATGTATAGCTGCTTATGTTATATTGTTTGCTAGAATTAGTTAATTGATTTCTTGTAGCATTTTTGACTTTAGAAGAATGATTATTAAAATTGGCTTTAGTTAAAATATCTTTTGTGCTCAATTATGTTAGATATGTTTGTGTGTTAAGCATGTGTTGTTTGTTAGTGGTAAGCAGTATTAAAACTTGGCTTATGCATGTTTTGTGTTGTTACTTTTATTATGAGTTTGATAGTGTTCTCCTGACTTTTTAGTTACTGGTTGTTTAAGTTCGTTAGTGGTGCTTAGCCTTGCAAGTTGATAGTGATCCCTAAAAGGTTGCCTAATTATTACCTTAACCTTATTCATAAACAAATAATTAAATAGTGGTGTGGTTGCCAAACATGTTTGCGTAATTAATATGCTTGCCTTGCTTTTAAGTTCAGTACTAGCTTGAGTATCTTGTTAATGTCTCTACCTTAGCTTGGTAAAATATTTTGAATTACAGAGAATAATTGGTGGCTTAACTTTTGTCTGAAGTATTTCCTGTTTAAATAAAGATGCTTGTTGTTCATCTTTGCCTAAGATAGTTTTGTGATCTATGTTCCTAGCATGGGTATAGTGTTAGACTACTGATTAGCATAATGCCCTGGTAAGTGTAGATCTTAGTTTGTTGCTCGAATGATTAGTTTGATGCTTGTGGTCTGTTACTGGTTTGTGTATCACTTGTGGTTTTGTTTGGTGTATTGAGTGTTGTTTATTTTCCTGTTTGCGACGCTAGATATTGACGCTATCGGAGTGGCCTCTGGAGAGAATTTATTGAAGAAGGATGAGAATTTATTATATTGATCAATGAGGAGAAGTACAGGAACATTATGCTGAAACCAGGCAAGCTACTTCTCTGAGCTTGCATCTACATACATCTATTTTGGTTCACATATTTACCTATAAAGAGCATAAGTGATTTATGTGGTGTTTGCCACTAAAGGTATGATTTTGAAAACCCTTTTTCCAAAATACAAGTATATTATTTTGACACCCTATATGGAGGAATTAGATGGAAATTCTTTTTCAAACTATAGGATGGGAAAAAATATTGTTTACTCAAAACTCCTTTGAAAATAGTTGTATGGATATGGTATGCCGAGATGTCGGTGTTGAAGTGGAGAAATGGAGAATGGTGATGTTTGTAAAAAAATGCACATTGTGTCCTAGTACTATGGCGACCAACCATACCCTGTGCGACCACATTTACCCACATATGGGAACGGGGGTAGTCATATAATTTGCTCATATTAGTCTGGGATACCTCAACAACGGAGATGACTCCGTTCCATGAGGGGATGGTTCGGTGACCTACCCCCTGACCCGGGTCCTCGCACATTGGTGGAGGATAGATGGCCGTCCCCTATACACCGCCGGGCAGAACTATGAGTCCTCACACTTAGGTTCCGAAGGGCTGGACTGAGTGTCGATGGAAAGTGTCATACGGGCATGGTCCTATACTAGCATGAGCAAATGACAGGCTATGGTCGGTGACTCAACTTCGCATACACTTTGTATGGCGGGACGTGGCTGACACGATGAGTTGCCGGATGGATGTGGGAAAAGCGTGCTACCTCTGCAGAGTGTAAAACTATTCGAATAGCCGAGTCCTCGGTAATGGACAGTTGGAAGGTTGTCCTAAGGCCATGTGCAAAGTTTTGAGATTCGAAAAGAAAATGGAGATGTTTTATATATGCAAATATGCCGAAGGGTCGGCATGAGGTTGCTGGAAAAGAGGAAGACCATGAAGGGCTATGGTCGCGAAGGCAGAGTTTTGTGTTTTAAAAATGGAGTGGAAAATGTTTTATGCAACTATACCGAAGAGCTGGTATGAGGTTGTTGGAAAATGTTTTATGCAACTATACCGAAGGGCTGGTATGAGGTTGTTGGAAAATGATTGACCATGAAGGGCTATGGTCGAAAAAGGAGAAGTTTTGGAGAAATAAACATGAGGGTAATTTTTTTTGGGAAAAAGTTCTAAAATTCATCTTTTCTTTTTCAACAAAGTTATATTTTCGGGAAAAGTTTTAGAAGTGACTTTTTACCTTTTTCAACAAAGATATAGAGATTTCAAAACAAAGTTTTATTAAACAAAAGTCTACCCTTTTCTTTTTCAACAAAGATATAGAGATGTTTTTTATCTTTTTCTAAAAATAAAAGTCTTATTAAACTAGTGCATGCTCATGCTGGGGTAGTTTGCGAGTACAATCAAATGTACTCATATTGGTTTCGTCCCTGACTATTATCTTAGCCAGATTTTGAAGAGGAGCAGTTCGAAGGAGAAGTTTTCACTGACGTCGATGCGAACTAGGGCGCTTCCCAGTCAGCTGCCTGTACGGTTATGGCAAATGACTTGGGCTCCACGTTGTTTGATGATTCCGCTGCAAGTTCCTGTTGAAGCTTATGACTTCAATCAAGTAAGTATATTCATTTGGTATTTTATGGATGTCTTTTGATGTCAGTTTGATTGTGCTCAGCGACACACTGATCATGGGATCGCTGATGTTATAGGCACAAGGGAATTTCGGACAGCTAGTCCGGGGTCCCCACACTTAAGCCGTCTCCCACCGGGGCCTTTCTCACATCGCGAGGTTTTGTAATCCTTTCCTGCATAGAAAATCTAGTCGACTCATAAATATGTGAGAGGTGATGACCAATTGATCGAACAAACCCAACACATGATTGAACCTTTCGGAACAATCTACTTTTATCCTCGCAAATCCATGCGTTGCTTCTATTCTTCAACGATTTGCATACATTTATATCCATGTACAAAATTCTTGTTAGATTAGAGCGAATCAATATAGTTCTGGCCATAGCCAACGTAAGTTGGCGAGTCCCTCCCCCTCTCGGACAAGCGGGTTTCGGTATCAAAAGTGCCGACTGAATTATTTTGCGTATCACATTCTTAATCCGTCTCCCACCGGGGCCTTTCTCACATCGCGAGGTTTTGTAATCCTTTCTTGCATAGAAAATCTAGTCGACTCATAAATATGTGAGAGGTGATGACCGATTGATCGAACAAACCCAACACATGATTGAACCTTTCGGAACAATCTACTTTTATCCTCGCAAATCCATGCGTTGCTTCTATTCTTCAACGATTTGCATACATTTATATCCATGTACGAAATTCTTGTTAGATTAGAGCGAATCAATATAGTTCTGGCCATAGCCAACGTAAGTTGGCGAGTCCCTCCCCCTCTCGGACAAGCGGGTTTCGGTATCAAAAGTGCCGACTGAATTATTTTGCGTATCACATTCTTAATCCGTCTCCCACCGGGGCCTTTCTCACATCGCGAAGTTTTGTAATCCTTTCTTGCATAGAAAATCTAGTCGACTCATAAATATGTGAGAGGTGATGACCGATTGATCGAACAAACCCAACACATGATTGAACCTTTCGGAACAATCTACTTTTATCCTCGCAAATCCATGCGTTGCTTCTATTCTTCAACGATTTGCATACATTTATATCCATGTACGAAATTCTTGTTAGATTATAGCGAATCAATATAGTTCTGGCCATAGCCAACGTAAGTTGGCGAGTCCCTCCGCCTCTCGGACAAGCGGGTTTCGGTATCAAAAGTGCCAACTGAATTATTTTGCGTATCACATTCTTAATCCGTCTCCCACCGGGGCCTTTCTCACATCGCGAGGTTTTGTAATCCTTTCTTGCATAGAAAATCTAGTCGACTCATAAATATGTGAGAGGTGATGACCGATTGATCCAACAAACCCAACACATGATTGAACCTTTCGGAACAATCTACTTTTATCCTCGCAAATCCATGCATTGCTTCTATTCTTCAACGATTTGCATACATTTATATCCATGTACGAAATTCTTGTTAGATTAGAGCGAATCAATATAGTTCTAGCCATAGCCAACGTAAGTTGGCGGGTCCCTTCCCCTCTTGGACAAGAGGTACCAAAAGTGCCGACTAAATTATCCTGCGTATCACATTCTTAATCCGTCTCCCATCGGGGCGTTGTCTCACATCCCATCCCCCTCTCGGACAAGAGGACCCAAAAGTGCCGAGTGAATTTCTCTGCGTATCACTTTCTTAATCCGTCTCCCACGTCGCGATTGTCTTGGAAAATACACGGTGATGTTTTCGTGATTGTTCAGAGACTTGGTGCTTAAAATTGCTTGGGTCAAGTATGAATTTTCATTGCTATTAAGAAACAGTGTGAGGCTACGATTTGGAAAGTCGTCCCGGCCGGTGAGATTTAGCGGGCTGCAGCATGAAGGCCGACACGGCGAGGGGGCGCGCAGCTTTGCGAACCGTGCCGGTCAGATTCGAGTTTATACCAGCTCATCGCGGTAAGCAAACCATGTGGATCGACAACATTATTTCACCGATACCCATGTAATTAAATCCCTAAAACAGCCTCGTTCGTCGGGGCGGAGCGCGGTAAATATCCTGTGTCTGTCTGCTCTCATCATCCTGCCCCACACGTCAGCCGCACAGACACACACCACTGGTTCAGTCAAGCCATACGGATGCAGCGTAGCCGGGCATGGTTAAGAAAAGAAAAAAAAACACTTGCTGCAGGGTAACTGTAAAATACTCCTGGGCAAGTGCTGCACCCATGCATCATCACATCGTCTCTTTTTCTTGCTCCACAGGCCACAGCTGTAGGCAGATGATAGCCAAGGCACGTGAGTGGGTGGTTATTTTTTCTTCACCGGCTACCCCATGTTACCCTGCCTGCTGTAACACTGCAGGCTACCATCGTACGGCAGCGGCTATGAAAATGCATTTTCTCACCTCGGTGGGGTAAATTCCACCTTCCCATCCCATCTGCCTTCTCACTCGTGAATCGTCCCATCTCGTGATGCTGACGTGTACGAAACACCCGTATCTCAAGCTTCCTGCTCTCGTTAAGGTTTTCCTTCTCCCAAGCAGCGTTTTCCTCAAATAACGAGCGAGCAGTTCTCGTGCTCCTCTGTGTTTGCATTGCTGCTACAGTACAGTCTTTTTTGTCCCGTACTGTCATAGAATGTGAAAATATATCTGAGAAAATTTATTTCAAAAATTGACATTTCAAAACATAATATTTAAATACCCGGATACATATGCATCCGGTGTCAAAGTGGATTTCACAAAGGTAAAGGTGAGTTATCACGCATGGTGATAGGCGAAAATGGTTGGAAGGGATAATACCCTAATTTTTAGCAGAAACCGGTGAAAACCACGAAAAGAAACATGTTTAGAAGTTTTAAAAGATTCTCAACAAAAATGCATTACGTCAGGAAGCTAGAATTTTGTAGACATGCAGATTTACAAATTGAAACAAAAAAAGTTTAGAAGTTTAGGAAATGACAAATTCAACAATGAATATTAACGTTGCTATTATTCATTGCCTGAATTTGCTATTTTCATCGCGCCCAGAAAATTTTGTATTTCAACTAGCAAATTTCCATGTCTATAGAATTCTACTTTCGCAACGTAATGCATTTTTTGTTAAGAATTGTTTAGAACTTTCAAATATGGTATTTTCGTGGTTTTTACCGGTTTTCACTTAAAACTGATCATTTTCACCGAATAAAAGATATTTTATTGGTTGGGAATTACTACTAGCCTGTAGAACCCTTAGCAACACGTAGCCGGAACGTAGATGTCGTATTCCGGCCGTCAAAACAATTACTACTCGTTTCGCTTCTCGGCTTTACGTGGACGACAGGGACGATCTCCATCCAGTGGGACAGGTAGCATAGGACCAAAATCCAGAAATTAGGCTTGACACGCGCTCAGGCCACTGGAGCTGTTCGCTCAAGCGACGACAACATGCACGACATGGATCGTGGCCGTCGAAACCAAATCGGATAGCTGAGCATCAGCAGTTCGTACTCCTACAGTTGGCGCCCTTTTTTTTATCATCACTCGAATAGCTAGCTTAGGCCCGTCAAGTGTTTGGTCTCACTTGCGGTCAGTCAATGGCAAGAGCAATAAACTAAGTACTGTAGACGATAATCTGTGACCAGTGGCGATCGACACCGTATATATACGGACAGATCTAGTGAGCGAGTAGAAGCGAACAAACGGAACGGCCATGCATGGCAGCTCGATCATCGCCGTCAGGGAGCATTGGGTTCATCGCGCGGCCGGGAAGAAGACCCGTCCGCGTCAGTGGAAAGAGTCGGATTAGCTCGGAGCAGCGTTAGTACAACGCTACATACAGGTCGGGTCGGCACAAGGTACAAAGTACATATATATCACTCACTGAGTTTCGAATATGATGTATTTAAACTACTACGACGGCAGCCAGCATAGCGGTCGCTCCACGCTGGCCCGGATCCGTCCAAGGATAACGATACGGCAGCGGCCGCAAGTGGACGCCCGCATAGATACATACTCCCTCCGTCCATATTAGATGACTTTCATTTGTACAAAAGTGGATGTATCTAGACTTGTAACATGTCTAAATACATCAACTTTTATACAAATTGAAGTCATCTAATTTGGAACGGAGGGAGTACATGCTACCGGTATCAACAAATACCATTGAATTCGAGTACTAGTAGAAGTTGCTCTATCTATTTATTTATACGTTTGCCTGCCCGTGTGAGGAGAGGGGGGGTCCGGGGTTGCGGTTCGCGCGCGCGGGAACGAGGTCGGGGGTAGCCACTGGGCAGCTCGACAAAACCGAACAGGAGCCCGTAGAACACGGCGCTCGCTCGCACGTCCCGTCCCTGCCCTGCCGTTGCTCCATTTTCTATTTCGCGCCAACGCCTCCTCCACACATGAAACTAATATTGCAAGTTGCCCACTCCACACACGTCGCCTCCGTCTAGCTACTCTATATACTCCAAGTAGTGATAGTGTCACTGTAGTTGTAAGTATACTACTCCAGGTAGCAAGCGTGAGTTTGTATTGGCCTCTCGAGTCTCGGCACCCGTGCGCTTGCTCGATTAAGTTAAGCTGATCACTCGGTGGAGCGCGGGAATAGGCAGCCAACTAAGTTAAGCCGCGGCATTAACGACAGGGTCAATGGATCACCGGCCCCTAGATGTTCCTGCGCTTCGTGTTTAGCCGCTTCCGCCTTGTTCCCTTCCCTTTGTTTAATTCCAGTGCCACCCCGCCTAGCTCGGTAGCCAGTCGGTTTGCTAGTAGGATCTTTTCAGGTTCCACACCCTGCATGGCACTCATAATGCATTGGATCCCAGCCCGTACATGTATCTTGTCTATACCATGGAAAAAAATATATGTCCTTATAACATATCGGTAGAGTTCACGCTAAATTTTAATAATTTTGTTCGTTATGGTGCTATTCACGAGATAGCACGTTATATTGCGTCATATCGTTAGCACGCCATTTTCTTTTTTTCAGCATATCGATTCAAAGGGCCGAATTTTTCACCTTAAGAAGAAGAAGTTGCTTCCTGCAAAACAGGAAAAACTTAAAAACCACAACATTACTGGGAAAATAGTGTAATAATGTAGTCTATATAGAAAAACGATTAAATAGTCTATTAAAATGGTGAAAAGTCACTGTCTTTACATTTTCCGGCCGGCTTAGGCTTGATATTTTCTTCATGGCCTGAAACTCAGCCTGATCTAGTCATCACTAAAAGAAAAGCTAAACTTTGTAAATTTTGACCAGATTTAGTCAAAGTTAAAATTTGTAAATAACTAAATATTGACCAAATATATAAAAAACAATATCAACACATACACTGTAAATTCAATATTATTAGAATCTTCAAATATATTTTCATATTATGTGCATTTGATATTATATTTGTTGATATTTTTCCGTATATACTTGATCAAACTTTTAAGATTTTAACTTAAAAAAAAAACCAAAATGAGAAGTACATAAAAATAGAGGGAGTAAAAGTAAACAAAACATGAAATTATCCATTAATACTTTACCGCAACTCACCAAACGCTATAGATAGCAACAAGACACACTCAAGTTTTCAACAATAATCTAGATATATTTGTGAGTATAATCATAGAAACCACACATGCATGTTTTACAATCTCAATAAACGTTCTCTTCGTTTTGCGAGGCCTCTTTAACGTTAGTCATTTGGATCAATGTCAGTGCCTCCTAGAGCCTTGCACAGTCTGAATGTCTGATTTTGTGGTAGCGAGCAAGCAGATGCGAGTGGCCATTAGCTTTACTACAAGCTTCTTGGGATGTACTACTACCACATTTTTATTACGCATGGGAATGCACAATCCAATTACGGCGCACATGAAGGAGAGTGGTTAGGTTGAATTTGCCTTCCATGAGTTCCAAGACTTGATTCGGATTAAAAGAACCATGCATGATCATAAGAATGAAACACTATTTGACTCGGTTCGGCGCGACACGATCTTCTAAGTAAACAATCCATATATGTATATGTGATTATTCTCTTGGATCCAATGTCAAGATGGAAAAAAAGGGAAAGCTCAATGAAATCATATACTCCTTCATGTTTTGAGTGAATCCAACACTTTACCTTCATTTTATTCTTTATTTATTTATTTATTTTTGTAACAATGTTTACCATATATTATTTTTTCTGTCACATTTACCTAAACTTGTGACAAGGTGTCGAGTTTAACCATTTGCCTCGGTCGAATTGGTTTAAATACGTGAGAAGAAAACATCTAGATTGGACTGCCTTCAACCTAGCTTTGACTCATATAATCCACGTTAGTCTGACTGGTCAAGCGATGCTGTCATCAACTCATCATAGGTGGAGCTATGTACTCCCTCCATTTCTGAATATAAGGTGTATAGTTTTCCTACACAAATATTAAGACGTGAGAATTTTTCATACGGTGGACTCATTTCCCCCGTGAAGAATCGTGAGAGAGGTTCCTAATAGTTACAAATTAAAAATAATCCTTTAAACCCCTCCTTTATAGATTGGAACTCATTTTTGGATGAGTAAAATTGTCCATGAATTGCAATACACCATATATTTTGGATTTTTTTTTCCAAAAAGCTATACACCTTATACATTAAGATAAATTAAGGAACATAGGGAGTAAATGTTTGGAGATTTTGTTTTACAAGTATAGAATATCCGGTAAAACATAACACACCATCATAGCTTTGGGATGAAATGTGGCAAAAAATAAAATAAAATAGGGTAACACCGCTACAAATTTACAAACACGGGTAACAACTGGAACTGACTCTCATTATTTTAGAACTGTTATATTTTGGAGACGATACCATCTCTAGTATAGATACATCTTTGATACACTTTCCATTAATGTGATACTATTACTAGCACAATTTACTATATAACATAATGGCTTTTTTATCACAAATCTAGCACTTGCACATAACTTACTAGATGGAAAACAATTGGTTTTCGCCCGGTTTTCATACGATTTGTACTAGTAACGTTGATTTCTCATGACAATTTTAACGGATCGGATGGAGTACAAATTTCGGATGAGTAGTTTTTATGGCTTAATTAGCAAATCTCTTGGTGCAAGGTGCTATTTGATTGGAGATAAAATCTTACATTCATTGGTGTTAGAGACAACTAGCCATTAATTGAGAGGCAATTAATTTAATTGTGTCTAAAAGGTGGGGAATTTTTTGGAACGTTTTTTATATTATGCCCTAGAAACTCGAACGGAGAGAGTAGCAATATAATGAGTTCCGGTACAAAGTTTGCACGGCGATATGATGAGCCAAGTCCCATGCTAGCTTTCCATGTACGTAATGCAGGGTTTTGTAGAGTAAACGGCGAGTTAGAACCACCACAAGCTAGGTAGCTAGCTACAGGGAAGCCCTAGCTAGATCAAGGCGCTGCAAGAGATAGAACACAGCTTGCCCGCTGCCCCCATACTGAACCAGTTTTGAGAATCATATGAATTCAAGTTCGAACTCACCGTGACCAGTTTAGCTAATTTAAATCTTGTAAAAATAGAGCATAGTACTGTACTCCCATGTATCTCAGATGATCAGTTAATTCGCTTGTGTCAAGAGTTCTGAGTACTCGAATTGTTCGACCGCCGACGTAGCAATCCATGCATATATGCGTACACGGTGCAGTGCTCTCCGCCCTCTCGCTTGCTCCGAGTATATATATTTTTGGTCACCTTATAATAGTTGCCTCGGGATTTCTAGCTTACCTCCCCACCCCACGTTCGGATAGTTTACTTATGACATGTCAGGGTTGCAAAACTTGACCGCATTCATGACCGCGATATGCGCACGGCCGTGCATCCGTGTATCCCGAAGAAAATTGTAGGAAAAACGGCGATGACGAGAGGAGAGGGGTACTAAGAGCATTTCCACCCGCATCCTCGGAATTGTTCGGCGCCTCCAAATTGTGTCTTATTTGGGCCCATTTTTGATCAACTATGCAAATTATTCGATATCAACACCAATTCCGGCTACCATAATAAATCAAGTCCGACCAACAAAGACTCGACTAATAGCAAGTACGACCACGAAAGTCTCAGCCAACATCAAGGCTGACCACCAAAATCTCGGCCAACAGCTGGGCTGGCCACCAAAATGGAACCAAAATTGGTCAAGTCAAAAGTATGGAAATCGTTCTTAGGTCTCGGCATCCATACCATTTCCCTCCTCTCCTTTTCATGATGCGCGCGACCTCCTCGGTAAAGAAAGTTTGTTGATCCGAACTCATGTTTGTGGGATCGGAGGAGAGGATCTTGATCTCTCTATCAAGTTGTGTCTCCTTGAGCTTGGGTTTTGGTCGTCGAAGTAGGAGCCCCACCTTTATTTGTTCTCTTCGTACATGTCCGCCTTGAGAATCTTGAACGAGGCGACCTCCTTCGTATACGAGTCAATTGTCTCTTGAGAGGTGGTAGTACATGATGTCGTCGTCATCTTGGACGTCTTTGCTTTCTTGTTGCTAATTGGTCGTTCGAATAGGCCGGCCCCCGACAACGGCGATTCATCTAGATAGCCACCCTTGTCTCTCTTTAGGTTCATACGGATTCGAGTGATGTCTACTTTGGACAATTTTGAAACCGGCTCCAACAACCATCAAAAGAAAGGGCTTCTTATACATCTCTCGATGCATCAATAGAGAATCCTTCAACTAGAGAAAAGGGTGCATGTCAAATAAATAGGAAACTGAGACTAGATAAAAGGGACGTTGCCGAGCGCATGATCTTCTCCGTCAGATATCCCTCCGGTATCTCCACTGGCTCCGGATTTATCGCCTTCGTCTGCATCCTTGGTGCTCTCTTCTTTTTGTTCAGTGGCGGCGCGAGTCCCGACACCATTCGAGGCGGTGAGGAATGGGATTCGTGGTGGCTGCGACGAGAAAGGAGAACTTGAGAGATTTGTGGAAAACGGGAAACAATTTTGAGAGTTTTGGCGCCCAACGCGACAATATAGTGGGTGGGTGGAGGGAGGAGGGGGAGGAATTGACGCCCGACTGGTGTCTATAACATTCGGACCCCGCCTGTCGGAGGCGCTATCTATAACATTTGGGCTCTGCCCTCAAGTTTGGAGGCCCGCTCGGGTTACTGAAGAAAAAACGAGTCGTGCCGGACTATTGTGGTGCATGTGTGGCCGTTTTCCTGTCCAGCACAACAATAGGTCTTTGGGTGCTTTGGGGCGCCGGTGGATAAGGATGTAAGTGGCAGCGGCATCCGCTGGGCCCGTATAAGCCGCCCACGAAAATCAGCCTAAACGACGTATGTGGCTTACCAGCTAATTAAGTGGCGTATGTGGCAAATCCACGAAAGTCCACTAGCGCCAGCGGCCGACCGTAAAGGCTTCGTCTTCCCCTTCTTAGAAATTGGAAAATCTCGACAGCAGCACTGCCGGCGTCTTGGGGCGCCGCAACTATGCCGGGGACTTGAGCCGCCGAGCGCTGCCGGTATCCGCCTCCCTGCCCGCATGTCGCCGGCCAACCAGCCACTCTCGCTGACTCCTCCACGCCCGACCACTCGCTGTAAAACTGCATCTCTACTCGTCCGCGTCTCAAGATCCGCGTATCCCCAACTTCCCGCCGCCAGCCACCGCGTGCAGGTCCACGCAACACCTGACCTCCACCCGCTCCATCTCTTCCCCCACCGGCGGCCGCGCCGGCCCCTCTCCTCCCCCACAGGCGGCCGCGCCGGCACCTCTCCTCCCCCACCGGTTGCCGCGTCGGCCGCTCTCCTCCACCACCGGCGACCGCGCCGGCCCCTCTCCTCCCCTACCGGAGGCCGCGACGCCCACACACGCGTCCTGTCGAGGACGCCGCCCCTCGCGCCTCCCCGGCGAGGACGCCGTCCCGCGCGTCTCCCCGGCGAGAATCCTCCCACGCGCGCCTCCCGTTCGAGGGCATCCCCGACAAGGACGCAGCGCCGGCGGGTCACCCAGACCTTCTGCCCCCGACCTCAAGCGTCTCCGGCAGGCCATCGCTGACCTCCTGGGTCGCCGGCGGTGAGCGCGGGCAAGGCGAGCCAGAAGAGCAGTAGGGTGAGCGGGTGGGCCGCCGCGCGGAACCGCTTCTTGTGCGCCACCAGCGCGGCGGCGGCGAGGTGCGCCCCGAGCTGCAGCGCCAGGAACGCCGCCTCCTCCAGGACCACGCCAGCGCCAGGACGAAGCTCGCGCCGACTCGCATGACGGCCCGGGGATGCTCCCTGTCGAGCAGCGGCTGTCGGCGCCGTCGCCGTTGGCCGAGGAAGAGGAAGGCAGACCAGTCTAGGGAGGCGGGCACAGAGGGGAGGTCGCATGTCCTCGTAGTGAGCCACCACGGGGGCGTCGAGGCGAGCTCCATTGGTGGACTATGGGTCAGCTGCGACGGCGCATTCAGAGCCGAAGCAGGCTTGAGCAACCGAGGAGGGAGCGGCCCTTGCGACGCCGCTAAGCCACATAACGCCGCAATAAATAATTAGCGGCTTCCACAAAAAATCATAAACTCGCTTGCGGCCGAAGCGGCAGCACCGTTTTGTCCAGTGGACGAGCCACTTACACCCTTACCGGTGGAGATAGTCTAAGCAATTTAAAACTGAACGAGAATCCAAAACAGTTCAAGATTTAAGCAGCGGTGGTACGTTGCTCATTGAAGCTCCGTCGATCGATCTCAGACTAGCTCACAGACATAGTTACATTCAACGAGCGTATCCGAGGGGCAGGATCGTGAGCAGATCGAACAAACCGGTACAATTAACGCAGCCATAAACCGTGAAATGCGGGCGCTGTCCGAGGACCACAGGGCATCACCCGGTTGACTACCCTGAGGTCGGCCGCGGGGCCCACGTGTGTGCCCGACACACACCCTCTGCTCCACTACCACTACACTACGTACTACGGAGTGAGTACTACTTGAAAAACAACTATCGTTAAACCTCAAAAAAAAAAAAAAAAAAAAACTATCGTCCGCGTCACCGAATGCATCTACGAAACAGAATCAGACGATACTACTAGTATCAAGTTTGAAACTAAAGCATCGACAAAATAATCTGGAAAAAAAAAATACTCCGTAGATAGTGCATTGTACTGGTCGCATGTGGGATATATACACGGCACGAATCGTGTCGTCGAGCCCTTCCTCCAGGCGTCCGGCCGGCGACGCACGTAGGCTGGCTGCCCGGGCACATGTTGCTCCACCCGAAAAGCTCGCCGGCGGCGCCACGCGCGTGGACGTGGCGCCCCGTTGTGTTCCCGGCGAACCTAGGCGGTTAGTCGCAAAGCGCACGCCGGTGCATGATCGATCGATCGACTCGCCACGGCGGACTGTAGTTTAGTCTAGTGTAGTGAAGTGGAAGCTGTTCCATGTACACGTCGTACGACGTGTCTCTCGGCTTACGTATTGGACCGAGCCGCGCCACATTGTCCTTGCACATGGATGTTAATTTGCTCGTCGATCCGATAACTGATCGATCGATTACCAGGAGAAACTAGTTAAATTTAGTGCGGCGACACGCCGCACCCTTGCAGAAAATATTTTGTGTTTTTTTATTGCGTTATATATATATTGTAAAGAAAGGTGGTAGTTCTAAATCGCATAATGTGTTTAGCTATAATTCAATTTGAAAGCAATCCAAAATTAGAGTAAATGAGTTTGCATTTTGTCGAAAATATTCATCGAATCAAGTTTTTTTTGAAATGCAACTACATAATTACAGAGATTTAAGCTACATTTCTTGAAAATATGGTAGGGAAAATTAAATGATCAAATATTCGTGTGGTGGAACGGAAATCTGAAAATGTCCATGTTTTGAAGATATTTGGATTTTAAAATCGGTGAAACTAAAGGAAAGTTCGCGTTTAAAATTTTGTTTGGGTTTCAAAAATCTGTCAATTTTGGAATTTGTTCAGTTTTGATTTGTCAATCACGCTTGCAAATTGGTCAGATTCGGAAGCTATTTAAGTTTTTGGAATGTTTGAATTTGAAATTTTTAGCTTATGACAGAAATAGCTAGCATTTTTTGTGTGTGTGGCTATTTTGATATATATTTTGGACATATTCATAAACTGTTTGGTTTTCAAAATTATTGAAATTCGAAAATAGGACATGTTTTAAAAAGTTGTTCACATTTTAAAAGTAGTTCTAACTGGTAACTTATTCAGATTATATTTGGTCGGATGGGTATTTTTGAATAAAATATTCAAATTTGGAAGTGGCCACATTAAAAAATTGTTCGGATTTCAGCACTGTTTGTTAGCGGGAACACGCCCTTAACGTGAATTTATGTTGTATCGTCTGAATGACGAAAACATTGGAGAACATGTTTCAGCTAATAAAATTTATATTTTGCTGTACGAAGTTTATTTATTTATTTTGGTTGCGTAATATATTTTGTGAATAGGAAGGGTGGCATTGTTTGTATAATGTGTTTATCTTTGCAGGCATTGTGGCTGATAGCTGAAAAGGAAAAATATTAATAATACCGTTAGCTAAATTGTGGGTTGCTCACATAATTGTTTTGTAAACTAAAATGTCTTGCATATATTTTTCTTCTTTTTGATCATTATTATTCTAGTGTTGTTTTAGTGCAAAGCAAAAGAAAAGCAAAAAACAAAACAAAGCAAATAAAAAAGATCTAATTTAAATGTTTTGGTAATGGAATTCAGAAAAGGGAAATTACAGTTGTTATGTAAGTTAAAATGTCTTGCAATTTTTTTTATGGTGGTCATTATGGCAATATTGTTTTATTGCAAAGCAGAAGAAAAGAAAAAAAACCAGAATAAAACAAATACAAAGATGGGGCTAAATGGAGGTGAGATGTCATTTCCACAAATTTTATATTTCATATTATAGTTCTTTTAATTAAACATGAATTATAGTTGTTTGATGACGCATGGAAATGTGTTAGATGTAAAGGTTTTGTTTTTCTGGAATTTTTGGTATGTAAGTTTTTTTTTGTATTATGGCCTAAAAGATATGAATTTTCCAGTTTTTCAGTATTTCCTGTAATTGTTTAGAGGCTGACAGAGGGTCCCACACACCAGGGCCGGGCTGACGTCATTTTGTGGCGTCAGCCGGCGGCGGGGACACGGCGGAGCTGTCGAGCTCGCGCTCGCGCGGCGGCGAACGCGCGGAAGGCCGAGACTGCGCGGATCTGCGAGAGGTGGCGGAGGCGAGCTGGATGGGTGGCGAGGCGTGCCATATGGACGCCGGAGTCGCCGGCGGCGAGAGATTCCGCGGCCGCGGTCATGGAGCGCGGCCGCGGCGATTCCGGGCGTTCCGCGACGCGTTGTTCGGCGAGGACGGAGTGGGCGCGGCGGCGGAGTTCCGGGCATGCTCGGATTCGGGCGGGGAGGCGTGGAGCGGCCTCACGGCGCGTCGGCGGCCGCGCCGAGTTCGCCGCCGCGCGGAAGGGAGGAAGGAGAATGGGGGCTCTGCTGGTGATTTTGCAGGAAAGTCCTAGGGATTTCCACTACTTGCAAATTGGTCCTTTGCGGGCGTTTTTCGGTAAAAATGTTAGGTCTGCTGTGTAATTGTTGGACTTCCTTGTCGTTTTTTGGAAAATACCCACGCGGTGTGCGGCTGACAGGTGGGGCCCACCGCAGCACTGTTGAACACTGCAGCTACTGTAGCTAGCTACAGTGCATGGGGGCTGAGAGGGCGAGAAATCGACCATCTTTCATATAGGTAGTAATAGGATTCAGAGTTCTCCGTTTACATTTTAAAATGCTTGGCTGATAGGAGACGGTTTGCAGAGATTGGTGTTGTGGCTCTTGAGCTCACCTGCTACCGTTCGAATAAAAAATAGTAAAACATTTCAAAAAATTCTGAAAAAAATACAAATATATAAAAGTGTTTTACATACGTGTCAAGATTCGTGATGAAAAGACATATGGGCAGCGCTGTGCGGAGAAACAAAATCAGTGCTACAAAAAGGTATTTTTAATCCCATTTTGGCCGCTAAATTTTTTCACAGAGCAACATAAATGTTATTTCACCACGAAACTTGGCAAATATGTCCGATATTTGTATATGTTATACACCAACTTTTTCTTATTTTTCTATTGTTATATTATTTTTCGATTTTTATTCAGGCAGGACCATATGTGCTCGGGAGCCATTGTGAATTGACGTTGTAGTTAAAAGCTGGCTTGATCCCGTTTACGTCAAATCTAGCTAAATTAAGCTAAAAATATCAAGGAAAAGCTAAAAGGATGGAGGAAGAAAGAAGTTATTGATCTAATGGGTGAATCACATGGCTTAACTACTTTCTACATGAGGACAATAATACTCTGAACGATCAACCCGTGAAGATGCTTAGAGCATCTCTAACAGATAGAAACACACCGGCCCTTATAATTCCATCCGATATACAGTTGTGCGCCATTTTGGTGGCCCGTACGCATATCACACCAGTCCGGCAAATGTTTTCAGGTACCCTAAATCGGCCCCCGATCGCACTATATTAAGGGGATGCAGCCTGGATGTACGCACATACTAGACATGTATATTTACTTGTCTATTTCTTTCTATATTTTGTATGGGTAAGAAAAAAGGTTTTCAATTTGTTATTTTAAAACGATCTTCATGTAGCTCAAAATCTAAAGGGACTTCTCGATTGCATTGCATCTTTGCATGTACTGCATTGCATATTTGTACTATACTTCATCGCATCTTTGTTCTGAATAGCATCTTTATACTACATTAGATCTTTTTGTATTGCACTGTATTCTAACTAGTGAGTTTATACAGGTTAAGAAAGAGGTAAACGGTTAACTCTAAGACACGCCCTAGAATACTACATTTTTTCTTGCGAAACTGATGCACAACCGGAAATGCAAGACAATTAAATTCAGAACAGAAGAATATAGAGAGCAGACGAATTGAGCTTGGGCTCTGAAATTTCAAAAAACAAAAAAGTTTAGAAAACCCAAAAAAAAATCCTAAATGTAGACAATGTTGTATTCTACCTATGTGTAATAAAATCTCTTCTGAGATCATTTTGTATATTTTGGTGCACAAAAATTAAAAAATCTTACATTTGAGGTAGTGATCGGTGCAGAATTTTAAAGCTCCAAAATATGTCAGATTTTGCCAGTCTTGTGTAGTTTAGAATATGGCTTATTGTAAGTTGAGATTTTATACATTGGTAGAATGCATCATTGTCTATATGTAGGAACCGGTCCATTTTTAGAAACTTGGAAATATTTTCATGGAGCGCTCGGACTCCAGTTGCACTTTACGTACAAAATATTACTACATTTACATTATGTAGTCAGTTGCTTTACATAAATCCGTTATGGCTCACGAGCACTAGTGAGCTCGTTTTTTGTAAATTTTGAAATCATACTTTTTTGATTCAAACGAATCCGATTTTTTTTACACAAATACATATACACATTACTTACGTACGTCAGAAGTTTCATAAAAAAGTCATTATATTTTGGACTAGGCAAAAAAGAGAAATTTCTGATAGACTGAACACGCTATGTTTCTGTTTTTATGCCCAGTTTTTTGTTATTTTTATATAGCTCGGAATACGACTTTTTTGCACCGAAAATTGGCACATACGTAGGAAACATGCATATGTATCATAGGAACAAATTTTAAATTTTTAAAAAATAATCTTATAGGGTTCACTGGTGATCGGGTGCCACAAATCTACATCCCCTTGCTTTAGCAAGATGCTCGACAAAACACGTCCTTCCAAGAGCGAAGATTGGGAGAAGGCTGTAATGCATCCCACATGCAAAAACAACCAATCAAACCTTTGACAATTACGAAAAAATGCGTCATAATCTCATAAGAACTGATTGCCTCTAAATCATGTGCAAAAGGCTCTAGTCAGCTTAATTCACATCCACTATCTTGCAACATTGTTAGCTTTATTTCGGCTGCTGTCCGTACCAGGCAGTACGCGGAAAATAGTGCAAAAACGAGACAAGTACAGCTACCACATGCTTGGGACAATGCCCAGTGGGATCCTCGGTGGGGCAATGCGGCTCTTTTGGGTCCTATCCTTGTCCTCATGAAAATCCAAAACCATGTAACAAAGTGATCTTTCTGGGGTTTCTTTACACTGAGAGAGCTGTTCTATATTACTTGTTTCTCAACAAAAAATAGACTCTAAGCATCTATCAGAAATTTCGCAAGACTGGTCGGAGGCTTGGCAGATGGAACATGTGATAAATTCAAAGCATGGCCTAGTGGTGGGGAGGGGCTGATGCCTTCCCACCCACCCGAGTTCAAGTCCTCATGTTTGCAATTTCGGTGATGTTGCACCTTCCTCTATCAAAAATCACGTGGTTCTCCCACGTTGAAATCAATCATAAATTCAAAGCATTTCCTTTCAAAAAAAATCCCCAAGAACATTGAACCTTCCGATTCAATCATGTACTCAAGGGGTAATTTGCCACCCTGGGTAGACTGTCGTATATAGGCGAACCCGAACAGCTTTTGAATTTAGTAATGGGCCAGGGGGCACCTGGTTTCCCGGGTCGGGCCGGTTGCGCACTCGTGTGCACGAACTCCTCATCCGACGACACCACAGCCTTTTCCCCTCACCTAAAACCCTTTTCAATTCTGCTCGCAAGAAGAATCCTGGACGTCTTGCCAAAATCCAATCAAAGCCACTGCTCGTGTATGCATATGGGCAGCTCGAGCTCGTAACCATTTCTTTAGTCCAAGGGACTGAACTGTCCTCGTCACCATGTCAAACTGGTTTTTTTATTTAATTTTCTACGTCCACTTTGTGCTTTTTAAGTAGGGAGCTTGTAGTATATTAATTAGGACTTGCCGGATCTTTAATTTTTCCTCTGTTTCTTTATACTGGTTTAACCCTCTTCTGCAGATTCTTGATCAGCCTTTGGAGATTTTCTGATCGCAATTCGAAGTGTTCTTCAGCAAGGCGGCAGAATTTTGCTTGGATTTGGAGACATTGCAAATAATGGACTAATTAACATTCTCTAGGCTGCACTTCTTTTAGCTCTTACCAATGATTTGGAGTATTAAGCCTGACACAGTGCATAGAGATTACTCCCCGCATATTCAGGTACTAGCCAACTCCTGTCTGATCTCGTTGAATGCTTTGCGGCGCTAGGCCATTAAACGCCCGACTCACGTTCCCATGCAAGTTGAAGGCGGCCGCATTTTTTACCCTCGAATTCTAAACTCGAAAGGCAGAGTGAAATTGACCTCTAATTTAGCCCGGTGTTCAACTGAATGTTAGAGACACTACACTAGTGTTATATATGTAACCCGGCTAAGGATAGACTGGTTACACCTATCACAGTAGCCGTAGCAGCGGCGAGCTACTCCCGTCCCACTACTATCCTCATCAACACACACGAACGCAACTGTCAAACTCACACCGCTCCACGCTAGCTAGTTGCTACAGTCACTGAGTGCACTGTACGTACTGGTAGTAGTATATCATACTAGTAGCATCTTCAGATTACAGTGTTCAACTCAACAATTGCCAATTTCAGTCAACAATAACGGCATACTTGGAACGCTAAAAATTCAAGGAAAATGGTAAACTTCTCGTGGGTTTTGGGGAAATTTGCATGTTCCAAACAGAACCTATGTAACAAGGATACACTAATCTCTCTGGAAATTCAGAGAAATCTTTTTTTGTCACTTATGTGACTTGTGGTAGCATGCACTCGCATCGTTTTCCCTCGCCTTGAAAATGTTCATGGTACACGGAATTAGTTGTCACCCTGGTTGATCAGCTCCATACCACGATGTAGGCCACGACTCGGCCTCAACCTAACTTCTTAATACCAGTCACTCGTTTTCAATTCTCTTCAACAGTAGTCACCGGCAATATATGGCTGAACATGGTATGGTACAGTTTACTACTCGCATTTCCAGATAAGCTACCAACTTAAGTATACTTCTATAGAAGAGAGACTGGTTTTGGTTACTGCTATTGAGATGGATCCAAGACCAAAACTGTCGTGAATACTGAATATGCATGTATACAGTGGGCCATCAGCCACTAAGATACTCCCATGTTTGAAAGAAGTGGTGCGTTTGTGCTGCACAAAATACCTGAAAATGGAGTATTGTACTTGCAACGATCATTTAGGTCGAACTCTAGATCAGCTTGCCTCTAAGGACAGTCTTAGAGCCAAGATTCTGCGTAATTATACTAGAGCATCAGACACGAGGAAGCACTCGTGGCAACCGAAGTAATGTCTAGCGCAATAATGACTGAAGAATACGGCTCAGTTTTCCAAGAGCACGAACATGTAAGCATGCACCGGGGTCAACCAATTGACCCGAATTACCAATAGGCAGCTCCTGCATCACTTGTAGGCTTGGAGCTGAATAGTATCTACTTAAGAAGAGAGTATCTGGCTGTTGAATTTTGCATAGCGTCACTTTGAAACACTTGTGCAGTTTGTTAAGGAATCTCCATGCATGGCGATATTTTCCTTTTTTCGGGGGAATCTCCATGGTGATCTCCATAATATTGCTACTCAGATAGATAATTTCAGGTATCAGTTCAAGTGGACAGTGCTCTGAATACTATGCGCGCGAGTATAACGAATTGCGTGGCCAGTCTCGGCTGGAGATACGAAGCAAAGTTTTCCTCGTGTCAACGGTTGTGTTACAGAGAACTACACCAGCACAAAACAAAAGTAGAGAAGCGTTTACTTCAAATCTTTTGGTAGAAGCGTAGAAGACAAAAACGCTTTCTGCCAAGACAAAATATATACGCAGAAGGCAGAACTTGCTTGCCTTTACAGTACACAACCTGCAAGCATAGCAGCTTGAATGAGCTGAAAACTAGCCTAGTCAGTCAGCCGGGCACAATTATGCAGCCGGTAAGGAAGGAGAACAAATAATCCAACATGGTCACAACGCGGCAAACGGTCCGAGCCAAGAAAACATCGCGAACAGGCAAGCGGCCAATGCAGTGCATGCGCTCTGAGGGCGTCGTCGTCTCATGATGAGCCACGCCAGGGCGCAGCAACCATATATGCAGCATACCGATACAGGTACACGGGCTGGCAGGTATGCCGCTCTGCTGCAAGATAGAGCGCGGCGCGCGCATCTCCATGAACTCCGGGCGGGCAGCCGCCCTGCTCGCCACTGGTTTTAGGCAGTGGCGGACGCAGGAAAAAAATAGAGGGTGGGATAGGAAATTATCAAAGGGTGCCACCGGCGATTTTTTTACAACATATGTAATCCATAATTGCACTGAAAGGACTATATAAATAAGTTGAAGTCTCACAATATTATAGCTCATCAAATAATTCAAACACATAAATAAAGTCTGACATGATAAAATATAGCATAAATAGAAAATTACATCACTATGACTTCTTTTTAACTCTACGTTCTCTCATTGCCATGAAAGCTTCCACTATCACATCTTCACTTACTTTCTTAGCTTCATGTTTCTTAAAAAGAGATGCAATCTGGCTATTTCTCTTCATAATGAATTCTACAATTAGAATAAAAATTGTCAATTGGTTGCTAGTTCGAGACAAGATAATGGAAATTTACACAATGCATAGCAAATTGGGGCTTAATCTTATTTGGTTGGGGCAAATGAAAATTCATTAGTAAAATGATAAACCTAGCAAAATGGGGAGGAAGGATTGTGTTATACCTTGGGGCTTGGCCGCTTGGGCACTGCTTGGGCGACGGGCGTCGGACGGGCGAGTGGGCGACGGCGGCGCGGCCGGCGGCCGGGCAGGGGCTGAGGCTGAGGGGCGGGCGACGGCGGACGTCTGTGAGTCGGCCGGCGACGGAGACGGGGCGTGGCGGCGGCGGCCGGGGGCGGGGGCGGGGCAGGGCCGCAGGGAGGTCGTCGGCGCCATGGCAGATCGATTCGTGTCTCCCTCTCGTCCAGACAGTTTGCGTCCAGGTACAGAGAAGAGAGAGTAGAGGCTAACGCTGATAAAAAGTAAAAAACGATGGGCCAAATTGGGCCTAATGTGCTTCATATTTGGGGGGGGGGGGGTCCGTTTTTTCCCCAAAATTCTGGGTGGGCGCTGCCCACCCTGCCCACCCGTTGCATCCGCCACTGTTTAGGAAACACTGGCTTGCCTGTGCCGTCGATCCGCCGGAAAATGCCGCCGTCCATCTGCTTGCATTCGAGCAATGGAAACGCAGAGCCAAATGACTGCACCGGACTGAGAAATGCAGCAACGGTAGTATCAGGATTGCAGTCGGAACTTGCCACTGTAAAAAAAAAAATATCTCGTTCGACTTTTAGCCGTTCGTTCGGACGTGTTGCTGGTCCAGCTCCAGCAGCGCCGGCCGGCCGGCGCATGCAGCAGTGCAGTGGCCGTCCCCGGCTCGCATGTTTCGCTTGGCACTGTGCCGTGCACCAGTACACGTGAACGATCCGTCGCTAGTGTCAGTGGACCAACCGGATCTTGCCATCTTTGGTCAGGCAGACGGGAAGGAAGAACTTGACCACGGCGACAGCCTCGGAGAACGAGGCTTCTTGTACTTACGCTCCTTTGCTGTGTGAGTATGTGTGTTAAACTTGACATTTCTAGGAAACATGGTCCTTTGCCCAAAGCGGCCATCTTTGCAGGGTCACCAGCGAGCGATCATCCCTCTCGATACAGGAAAAGAAGAGGGTTTCTGCAATGAAAAGAAGCACGGTAACCACAGGCCATAATAAGCTCACGGATTCGTGCAATGGGTATCTCTCGACTCTCGGTTCTAGGTTTCGGAACGACCGGCTCGGCGAATCGTGAGAGCCGGATCCGTTCGTCTGTCTGCGTTTCGCGCGCATGCCTGGGAGACGGCGAGAAAGCAACGGGGCCCTGCATGGCTGACAGGCTCATCCATGCAGCCGGAGCATGCTCGCCACAGCCTCCCATGCTCCCCTGTTTTAACTTACTACAAAAAACACCACCGACGATTATTACAGTGAAAATACCATATGCATGTACTAGTGTACTACACAGTAACTACCATGCTCATCAATGGATCATGGCAAATGCTAACTTGGCCGCCGAGCTCGAACAGTGGTAAGGACGGTCGAACACTACACACCAAGTTATACAGCCGATCTTCATTTATAATTTTAGTCATCAGGATTCTCACGAACAAGTACTATTTGCTGATGAGGAATGGAATGGGTGCGCTGAACTGATGGCCTTGGAAATTGTGGTGCTGGGCTCCATGGCTCCTTTAGGATACAACGATCATACCAAGTCCTCCACTTCCACTCCGCCGCTACAGCTTATCTTGAGATGAAAACGTATAGCTTTGTCTTCAAAGCAACCTGCAAGTCCACTCCACAGCTGCATTGCTCAGGATCAGTCAGACATGTTTCACTTGAACATTACAGTGCCCACGCCAATCGCATCACTGAGTACTCGTCATTCTAAATGTTATCTATGCGCAGTGCATGGAGGATGGAGCTCAGCCCAGCCCATGAAGAACTGGCCATGATTACTGAGGGCCGTCCAGGGCCTTAGTAAAAAACAATGACGCCCCTGGCCCTTAGTCAAAAACATGGGAGATGGAAGTGGGGAACAGCAGGGAATGGCGCAAAGCTAGCACAATCTGTTAGCAAGCTGGGCCAGGGAAAGCACTGTGGAGCGCAGATGCATGGAGAACATCAAATCGACCTGAAGGAGTCATGGAGAACATCAAATCAACCTGAATGAATATGGCCACATTCAGGTTGACCACTTGTCTTTACGCCTCCCTTTAAAGCGGCAGCTGCAGAATCACCGACAAGAAATGCCAACTGAAATATCGAAAAATAATGGACATAAAAATTGGAGCAGACAATATCACAATAGTCATATTGAGCTCGCTAAAAAGGATTATCCGATATGGAGGAAAAGGGCAGGGTTTTTTTTTTGAGAATTCAGTAGAGAACGGCTGGACCTGGAAACTTGCTGCCTTAGCGAGGCCTGTTCGGAGACCCATAAATTCATAATAGGAAAAGGTATACTTTTCACTCTCAAATCTCACGTTTTGGATACGTTTCACCCTGAACTCTAAAACCGGGTAATTTGTACCCTGAAATAGTACAAACCGGACAAATCACACCCTGATGGTGGTTTTGCTCAATTTGAAGCGGTTTTGAGTCAATTTTGACTTTTTCTTGGAATGACGTGGAGCTGACGTGGCGGAAAAAAATCCCAAAGAATCAGCAGCCGCCGGCCCGCTCGGAGGCCTCGCCGGAGCTCGCCGGAGACGCCGTCGCAGCCGCCTCTCTCCCACCTCCCTTCTGCCCCCGCGTCGCGAGCTTGCCGCCGATGGAGACGGCGCGGGCGCCCGCCTCGTCCAGGCCGCGCACCGTGGAGGCCATCTTCCGGGACCTCGAGTACCTCCGGAATCTCGAGCATCTCCGTCCATCTTCCGGGACCTCGAGCACCTCCGGTCAGGCCGCGCACCGTGGAGGCCATCTCGCCGGAGCCAGGCCTCGCCGGAGCGCTGACGGACGGGCCACCCGCGCGCGCGCTCAGATCGAAAACCGCGCTCCCCCGCGCTTCGAGGCGGGCCGCGGCGACGGGCTCTTCTCGCAGCTCGGCAGCGGCACCGGCCAGGCATGGTTTGCGTACACCGTCGCTGGTGCTGCCGAGAGGGCCGAAAAGAGGGCCGGGGCCGTCATGAATGCCAACGCCGAGCTCTGGAACGGCCGCTTCGCCATGCTCAGACTTGTCGCGCTCGCAGCAACCGAGATCATCACGGGAGCGCCATTCATTAACATCTGATTATGACTAGCGCAATGATCTGGACTCATTGTCGTGCGTGCACATACAGCATCGTGAATCTTTCTGTAGTAGATACTGTAATAGGAGAAATGTTTAGGCCCTAACCAGTTATGTTTGCAAATATATCAAAATTACATACTCTTTCAGAAATTCCGCTGCCGTTGCGCCGAACGCATGTGCCTTTTTCTTTTCTACGCTATTTGTTTCAGAGATACCAAGTACAGTTTAGACGCACACACGAACACACACCATCACCACATGCACAGCTTGCACACACAATGCTTATCAAAGACCAAGCAGACTAACGTCGTATCGTCGATGATCTTGGATGAATTTCACATGCATCTTGTCCTCTAAACACATTCTGACTTCTACTTCCTCCGTTCCAAATTAGATGACTTCCATTTTTCCACATGCGGATGTATCTAGACATGTTACAAGTATAGATACACCCGCATGTGGATAAATGGAAGTCATCTAATTTGGAACGGAGGGAGTATAACATTATGGTAGGCGTTCGCGTACTCTCGGATATTTATTTATTTTTTAGAAAATTGCTGCAAGTGCTTCGTTATTGACAGAAACATTGGATCCCACTAAAAAATATTTCTATCGGCTGATTCCTTCCACACTCTTCACTGCATCGGCTGATTCCTTCCACACTCAATGATCTCCAGTAGTGTAGTCTTCGTTTCCTGGGCTGGCAGCACCTCTGACTCCGGCATCAAAGGTCTCCCCAAGCAAGCTTGGCAGAAGGGTGTCATCGAAGAGGAGAGGGAGCTAGGCTTCGCACGCAGCTTGGCGGTGTTGCAGGTGCAGGCGTGAGCAGCTTGGACGCCGAGAAAACTTGGACCCCTTGAGGCTGAGCAAGCAGAGCGTGTCGAGCCTGGCGAGCGGCCGAAGCGCGTCGGCCCCGGACAGGCCGAGCCCCTCGAGCACCAGCCGCGTCACGCGCCCGCCGGCGCACGTTCGTGACCCCGCGCCACGCCAGAGTGCCGCACGGGGACGGGCTGGCGGAGGCGTTCCAGCTCGCCAGCGCGCCGGATCGGTCCGCGGCGACACGGAATTCGGTTAGCGCCGCGGTGTCGGAGTCCAGGGAGCAGGCATTGGCGTAGCAGAGGAAGGCGGAGAGCAGCAGCGCAGTGCTGCTGCTGATGGCCTGCGCCGCCCCTGGCCGTGCATCGCGTCGTGGTCGTGGCCGAGCTCGCCGGCGCCATGGCCCGTGGCCAAGCTCTCCGTCGCCGCGCCTGTTGCCGTTGCCATGCCGCCGAGGCCCTTCTGGCCGTACGTGCGCGCGCCGTCTCCTCGCCGTGCTCCCCGCGCCCGCTGCACGTCGGAACGCTCGCGACGGACGAGCCGCGCGCCCTCGCACCACGGTGGGCCGGTGGCCACCATCCCGGAGCACCTCAAGCTCGCGCCCCGAGGGCGGAGCTGCCCGACGCCCGAACTGCCCGCGCCGCCTGCTACGGGCGAGAACTCGCCGTTTTCCCACGCCGCCGCCTGCCCGCACTCGCACCAGAAGATGGCCGGCCGCCGCGATCTGAGCTCCTTCGCGGTCAACGCGTGCTGACAGGTGGGGTCCACGAGAAAAATAATGTGCCACGTCACCCGCCACGTCAACGAGCAAAACCGCCCAGATCAACTCAAAACCGCCCAAAATCAAGCAAAACCACTACCAGGTGTAATTTGTCCGGTTTGTCATATTTCAGGGTTTGATTTATCTAGTTTTGAAGCTCAGGGTGAAATCTATCCAAATCATGAGATTTGAGGGTGAAATCTATACTTTTTTCCTTCATAATATAGAGTGGTCATTGCATTGGGAGAAAATGACGGCCCATATATTGATGGGCCCTTTTAACTCAAATGTTTTTTTAGTACCATTAGGAAAAGGTTATCCTTCAGAAGGGAGTGCAGGAAGAACGAGCACAGCCTCTAGCGGAAGGGACATGCAGCTGGTTCTACTATTTTTGTCCCTTTCCAGTTTGTATCGTGTTCTTTGTTCGATTAATATCTTTATTCTTTTTCTATGTTTTCAGATGTGCACACAACAATTCGCAGACGTATCTTTACCTAATAATAAAAGCGCTAAGTCTTTCGCGGTTTGGTGTGTCGTTAGATTAGAATTGCCCATAAAATTATGAATAATTACCCACCATACCATCCATAAGTCACGTATCGCTTCGTTTCTTTTTTCATGATAAAAAAAATCGTAAAGCAACATCGAGTTGGTTATGAACTCTTCTCCCAAATTGATTTCTATTCCCGCAGAGATCGCTCTTTTTAATTACTTGCCTCCTCACCCACGAAAATCCACCCATATATAGCCCTCCTCTTTCTCACGTGAATCTCACCAAATTATTGCACGAACTCGCCGAAATTCGCTCGCCATAAAAGCTGGAGTCGCCGCTAGCCTCGCCGAAGTCACGGTCACGCACGGCGCAATTCGGCGCCTCGGCGCCGCTTGCGGTTTACCCGTGCGTGCTGCACGCTTTTAATTTGGTTGTCTCTCTCCTTCATCTAGCTGACAGGGATGGTCGTGGCCGTCGTCGGAGGCCATCCAGGTCAGTCTTAGATCGACGACTGCTGCTCCAGATGTTGCCGGCCGGCCGAAACCCCGAACTCCCGAAGGAACGACGCGCGCGGCCACTGAGGATCTGCCATGTCCACTTAGCGCGCTACAGAAGTTCTGCAGGTCGTAGCACCAAAACCCTCGTAAGCACCTAGCGTCTGGAGGTATGCTGATAACATGGCGGTTGCTTGCTTGCCTGCTTGGGACTCCTATTGGGAGGAGACTGACGCTGTCCGAGAGCTCTCCCGGCGCTGCCGGCCGCGGCGAGGCCAGCGAAGAGCAAGTACTTGCATGAGCCGGTGCGGGAGTCCAAGTATAATATACGTATTTGTATGTGAAACGTCATCATGACATCAGCATGATATATGAGGAGACGCGAAGACCCGCACAGCCTACAGCTGTGTCACATCGGCAACTCGGCGGCGCAGTACTCTGCGCGTGTCCGTTCAACCAGGACGAGCTGCCCATGGTGTCGCACACCGACGATCTGAACACGGACTCCACTACTAAACAGCGAACATGATCTCGACGACGATGGTGACCTCTCACAGCCACAGGTAGACTAGGATGAGGTCCCCGACAATGCGCTGGTTCGCGACCTCTCCTGACTGTGCGAACCAGCACGCTCCCATCGTGAATCTCATTGACAACAAAACAGGCAACCGCTACAACGTGGACAGACTCGGGATCTTCTTTGACCACCTGGTGACCAGCGTGCTCATATTCCTATGCAAGTACAGTACATAACAAGTTAACAACACCGATCCAGAACCCCATTTCTACCTCAGCTCAGTAGGGGTCATTTCTTTCTATTGCAAATGAAAGAATGCCTACCTTCTTTTTTGATAACCATGACGCAGCAAAAAGATTGGAAGTTAAGTGCTAATTTTTATTTTCCGATATAAATGGTTTATGCTGGAACAAAGGAAACATAGTTCAAATGATTTGAGATAAAAAACACGTGTGGTTATTTTTTTGGGTTGTCAACATGTTTTTATTTATTTCTTTCAAAACCGTTGCAACGCACGGGCATTTTACTAGTACACAACCTATGGAAGCACACACTACCATGAACCAACTCATTTGGAAATTTTGAGCTCACCAAAGTGCAAGATCTTCGTGTGGTTGGTTATGCAAAATATGATTTGGATCTCGGATCGCCTCCAACGCCGCCGATGGCAAAATTGTGGAAATTGCCCCCTATGTTCTCAAACCCAAGAATCGACGGCTCACCTCCTTTTCAAGTGTTGCTTCTCTACTAATATTTGGACAACTATCCTCTCTTGGATGGCCTACAACGACACCACTACCGTGCCTTGGGCTAATGAGGCAAACATTAAAGATTGGCGGACCAAGCTTGTCATCCCGCACAAAAAGGCTAGGAAAGCGATGGCGTCAATGGTCATGCTTGTCTCTTGGCGTCAATGATCATCCCGCATGGAAGATCAAAAAGGAGGCCAAATAGTGGGCTTTGGCTGGCAAATCGCATTTGGGCCTTGTAATTCTGGGAGATTAATCCCTTTATGTACTAAAAGTCCAAGGCTTTGTCCTAGGCATGAACCTCTAAACTCCTCTTCTCTATTAATGAAAAAGGCAAACCTTTTGGCTTAGTTAAAAAAAAAAGATCTCGCTCTAAAGGATTCATGTGAAATGCAGGGAAAAGAGTAGATTTTTTGTCGTGAAAATTCAGTAGAGAAGGGGTGAATCCTATATATTGGTCATTAGCGGCGCAGATGCCTCGCGCCGCCTGAAGGAGCCACCTAATGGGCCGGCCCATTCCGGTATTTTTTTCTCTTTTCTTCTTTGTTTTCTTTTCTGTTTCTTTTTATTTATTTTCTATTCTGAAAAAGTTTTTAGATTTGAAAAAATGTTCAGGTTCAAAATTTTGTTTAGATTTAAAAAATGTTCAGATTTAAAAAATATTCTGAATATAAATTTTTTGTAGATTAAAAAATGTTTCATATTTTGAAAATTTGTTCAAATTCATAAAATTGTTCAATTTGGAAATTAGAAAAGTTCTAATTTTGACAATTGTTCAGATTTAAATTTTGTTCAGATTTTGAAAAAATATTCAGATGAAAAAAAGCAGAAAGAAGTATTTTTCGGTTGGACCGCTTCAAAAAGAAGGCCATGAAGGCACTGTTCCGCTAATGGGCGCTATATAGGAGGTTCTAGAGAAGGCTAAAGCTGGACACACGGAGTCTAAGCAATAGCCCTTTTGGAGGCCCATAAGTCAATTATATAGTGGTCATTACGTTTGGGAGCAAAACAAAATAGCCCATAAATTCATGGGCCATTTTAACTCATAAAATCTTGTACTCCTCAGAGCTTCTGTTTGCGGCCTGTTGCAACTTGCAACTAGCGACAAATAGAGGTAGTTCCGCCTGAGTCACCCCGCAGGTGGGCCAGGACACGATTAGGACACGATTTCTTTTCTTTTCTTTTCTTTGAAACACTTTCTTCTTTTCCATTTTATTTTAGTATATTTCCATTATTTTGTCTTAAATTTATGTTATTATCCTTTTTGTTTCTAATACACATTTAAAACCACACGTAAAAGTTAATCTGCACATGTATTAGTATTTCTTATAGCACATGCGCATTTTTTGTACCATGAACATTTTCTTTCCAAAAAACAAAGATCTAAAATCTTTTTATCATATATGAACACATATTTGATGACGCCCAGAACATTTATTTGTAAGTATACAAATATTATTTAGAAATCGGTATTTATGTATAACATATTTGGATCTATGTGAACATTTGTTTCCATCCATACAATTGTCCTTTTATTAAATTATGAAAATAAATATTAAATCTACATTTTACATAAAACAAAATTTATAATAACTTTGCAATAAATTTTCATGCATGTAGCATATTAAACCATCATGTATTCAATAAATAGGTACAAATAAACAATAATACCTAAATAAAATCACAAACAAGTGTCCATGTACAATTAAATAAGTGCTCAAATACCATAAAATTGATATTCTTGTATATTAAAAATAAAAATAATTCAATGTCTATGTATTTCACTAATATTCATGTATATTTTAAAACAAATATAGAAATAAAATAAAATGAAAATTACATTAATGTATTATTCCAAAAGAGCATAAATAACGCAAAAAGGAAAAAATGTAAAAATAATACACACGTATTTGGAAAAGAAGAAAGAGGATAAAAGCAAATGAAAAATAAAATAAACATATAGCGCAGGCACCCAACTGCATCTGTGCTTGTTTGACTATCAAAGCGATTTTGACCTCCTTGCATCTGTGGCCCCGTAGAACCTGACTGAGATAATAAGTGCTATAAGCCATGTTCTGCACCATATTAGATTGGATGCATCTATTCTAACTAGGCCAGGAGAAACACAAACACCGACGTTTCATCACAACCGTGAGATGTGTACACTGACGCTTACTCTTACCTCTAATTTGCATGGTAAACTTATCTCACAGGGCCACACCACTGACACTGGTAGCGATAAGAGCGCCATTGCGGCAGCATAGATTCTAAACTAGATTTTTATGCTGTGTTAGAAACCGGTAGGGATAAATTTTCCTCACTCTTGTTAAAGAGTTTGTCTGGTGGGCTCGAGTATGTGTGGTAGTGCTTACACCTCAAGGGAGATCGGGAGGCATTCTGATGGATTTCAAATCACATACGCTTCATGTTAAAGTCTAGTTATGGGAGAAAGGTGTGTTAAGTTTCACCTCGCTTCCAAAAATAACAACTTCGAGTGCTCACTGGTCGCTGTTTATGGCGCGATCCAAGATGCCTAGAGTTCTGGGCCGAGCTAGTTCTATTTGTGAGGATGAAACTTTGCCTTGTTAGTAGGCGGTGATTTTAATATTATCTGTCGGCAGAGATTAAAAACTAATGATAATTTCAATGCAAGTTGGCCCTTTATTTTCAATGCCATAATTGAAAGTCTGCACCTTAGAGAAATAGATCTCTCTACATGGGCAATTCGCAAATCTAACCCTGCGTATGAAAAATTGGATAGGATTCTTGCAAGTGTGTCTTGAGAACAAAAATTTCCGATGGTCCGTGTTAGAGCAATTACTAGAGCTGGCTTTGATCATACACCGCTTGCTTATTGACTCGTGGGAAAAAATCTCACCTGGACAATAAAGCACACTTTTCTTTCGAGTTATCTTGGTTTCGCCAAGAAGGCTTCTCCCAGATGGTTGCTAAAGAGTGGGCATAAATCTCTCATGGCACAACCCCATGGAGTTTTGACAGGATAAGATCCGTCACCACCATACGTTTCTGAGGGGCTGGGAAAAAAAATCTTAGTAGTGTGTATAAAAAGGAGAAGGCTCGTCTCCTTAGTCTTATCAATATGTCAGATCTAAAATCTGAAACTACATCTCTTAACACTTGCGAGAGGGAAGCTATGAGAGATGCCAATGATAAAGGCGCTAATTTAAGAAGAGATGAGGAGTCCAAATGGAACCATAGGGCAAAAGTTAAGCATATTCAAGAGGGTGGTAACAATACTAAGCATTTTCATTTGATTGCAAATGGGAAGCATAGAAGTAAAAAAATTCAACTCGAGCAAGACGAAGGAACGATAATAGGACAATAAAATTTTAAGAGTTATGTAACGAATTTCTACAAGTGCTTATTTGTAATATCAGACCAAAATCACTTCGCGTTAGTATAATTTAAAATGGAGGATATTCCTCAGATATTTGTGGAAGAAAATAATACTCTTACAGCCGACTTCACACAGAAGAAGCTGTATGAGGCAATAATGCAAATGGAAAAGAACAATGCACCAGGACCAGATGGTTCCCAGCGGAGTTCTATCAGTTGTTTTTGGAATATCATTAAAATTTACATGATGAATATGTTTGAAAAATTCAAAAAAGAGGAGTGGCCTTTGTTTCATTTGAACTATGGTAATTATTTTGTTGCCAAAGAAAGAAAATGGTGTTCAGATTCAGCAATACTGGACTATTTGTCTGCTTAATGTCAGCTTCAAATTTTTACCAAAGTTAGAACAAATCGGGTAACCGAAGTGGCACACAAGGACACAAGGTGATCCTCCAACCCAAAAAGCCTTTATTCCAGGAAGATACATCCTTGAGGGGGTGCTGATCCTTCACGAGGCAATTATGAACTTCAAAGGAAGAAAATGGAAGGGTATAGGAACTTTTTTTGATGTGAATCTGGATCTTATCCTTTTAGATATTTGGGTATCCCAATTCACTTTCGGAAGTTGAATAATGGGGAGTGGAAACTGGTTGAAGATCGGTTTGAGAAGAAGCTAGCTTGTTGGGCAGGCAAGCTTTTATCTTATGGAGACTGTCTAATCTTAATTAATTCGGTTTTAAAGTTTTAACTACTTTGTCCATGTTTATATTATCATTCTTTGAGGTTCCCATAGGGGTACTAAGATTGTTTTTCGATCAAGATTTTTCTGGCAGAGCGACGGCCATAAGAGAAAGTATAGCCTTACTAAATGGAATATCATCTGTATGCCAAAAGATCAAGGGGGATTGCGATAGAGGTTTTGAGAAACTAAAATAAATGTTTATAAACAAGTATATTTTCAAACTTTTATCTGAGGATGGACTGTGGCATGAGTTGATTCATAAGAAAATACTTGCACTCTAAGTCATTATCCCAAGTAAAGGCTAGACCATCCAATTCGCCCTTTTGGAAGGGTCTTATGAAAAATAAAGATGAATTTTTGGTCGAGGCTCTTTCACCCTTGGAAACGGAGAGCGCATCCATTTTGGGGATACGTGGCTTGGGCACCAGTCCCAATCCAGCCCATATCCATGACTGTACAACTTTGCATTGCCAACAAAAAGATGTTTCTGTGGGTACAATCTTGTCTCAAGCGCCTCCACCAAATATAGGTTTCAGGAGAGCTTTGGCTGGAAACAAATAGACAAGATGGCTCCATTTTGTCAACTGTTTAATGGATGTTCAAATTACATATCAGCCTGATGTTTTTTCTTGGAAGTTAATTATGTCAAGAACTTTTATGGTCAAATCTTTGTACATACAAGATTTCTCCACAAATACATTTGGAAAATGAAAGTACCACTAAAGTTTAAGATTTTTATGTGGTTCTTATTTTCCAAGGTGATTCTTACTAAAGATAATTTGGCTAAACGTAATTGAAATGGGTGTAAAAAATGTTGTTTTTGCAATCAAGACGAAACAATTCAACATTTTTTTATATCTTGGCCTTTGGCGAAAGTGGTCTAGCGTATTGTTTGCATGGACTTCAATATTCATCCCCTGAATAGTATACATTTTTGTTTGGGAATTGGTTAAGGGGAATTCATAATAAATATAAAGTACAAATCCTAGTTAGAGTTTGCTCTTTCCTTTGGGCCATTGGGAACATACGCAATTAGGCAAAGACATATTCTTTAATGCAGGTGATACTGCTGGCTACCCATTGGATCTGTATGTGGTCCTACCTACAAACAATGGAGAAGAGCGAGGCTATGGATACTAGGTGCAACCGCCTCGAGTCGATTGTGCGGGATTGATACAAGCAGCGCAGCTAGCGTTTTGACCTCAGGATAACATGTTTATGCAATGTCACCTCATGTTGCCTCTATTTTTCAGATGATTGATTCATGTATCTATTGGGTTGCGTGCACGGAAATTTAAAATTTTCATCCAACATACCGCGCAACGCTCCACGATCTACTATGAAGATACATGCGAATACGATGATCCAAAGATCTAGATAAAACACGTTACCAACACCGAAGTTGCGGAAGAAGTGTTGATGACGTAGTTGATGTAGCATGTCGCTGTCTCCCTCAACCAAGCCTTGTAGAGAGATTCCGACGCCTCCTTCTCCTCGCCTTGTCACCTTGATCCAGCAGAGTGAGGGTCAACCGTCGGGATCGACAGATCACCCCTCCGAGAGCTTGCACGCGTACGCTGGGAAAGGTTCAGCAGGGCTTCGTCGTCCAAGCTTGAAGCACTACTGGTGTATATGAAGGTGGAGATCTCAACACATGAGAATGAGAGAGATTAGATCTAGTCTAATCGGATAGGTTGCCTCTAATTAGAGGTTCCTCTAATCCAACTAGAAGAGATCTAGACTTGAGAGAACTTGCCTCAACTTGTGTGTCTCCAAATAGGAGGGGGTGGGGGTTTATATAGGAGGCCCAAGGGGTGGAGGGACTTGGGGAAGGGGAAAGTTTTCTCCTAGTCCAAGTCAACTTGGGGAAGGGGAAAGCCCAATTCGGTTTGGGAGGAGGAGTTGGAGTGGGACTCCAACTCCCCTCCACCGCCGCCATCGCCCGGGTGGGGCCCGCCCTAGGACTCACCGACCTAGGGGGTGGGGCCCACCTAGGCCACCCGCCCTTGGCCATCGCCGTCGCTGCCTCCCCCCATGGGCCGCAAGGCCCATTAGGGTTTCGGCTAGGGGGAGCCTCCCCCATGGCGCCTTGGCCCACCACCACCACATGGTGGTGCGGCTACCTTGGTGGGCCCATAGGGCCCATCTTGGTAGCCCCCATGGTGGGCTCCAATTTTATTTATATTTTCTAATTATTAATTAATTAATTAATCAATTAATTCTTTTGTCTAATTAATTCCAAATAAATATTTTCCCTTTTACAGAAAATTCCCAGAATTAATTACTTATCATATAAAACACTTTTATATGATCCGGGACACCTAGTGTCCGTAAACAAAATTCTCTGGATAAATATTTCCATCCTTTATAAACCCTCGGAATAAATCCGACCGTGATAGCAACTTCTATCACAATGGTATCTCTCTGATATAACCATATCCATCACGCAGATACTATTCCGGTGATACTCTCTCCATGTTCTAGACCAACCAATATACACAACTAACCAATCCTAATTTAAGCGTGTCCACCCTACAGGTTCGATAACATGTAGCTATAATTAGATGTGCGCATCTAATCACCGGCCAGGGTCAGATCCGAGGACGACCTGAATAACTGCTACCGTTATGCGAAGACACTCTGTTGAACCTGATGGCTATTTAATATATCTTTCTCATTACTCACGATACCAAAACTTCGCCTGGGATATAGATCTGTGGATGATACCATGAATCACTCATTTGATTCATTACATCTTTGTCTATCTCGTTAACCGGCAAGTTCCCTTTACTATTTTCCGTATTATGATATCCCACACATTGTAACTTCACCATGCATTGTCTGCAGAACATATTGGATATCTTTTAATACCGAGTGGGCCCAGGGCGTATCTCTCTAATCACCGAGGAGTAATTTCCCATCTCAGAACATTAAGATTTATGCACACCTTGGTAATCACCCAGAGAATGCCGTTTTGCCACCCAGTTACAGCCATGGCGTTGACAGTACCAAAGTAATTATTCCAGTATGAATAACCCTAATAACCTCATAGTTGCAGGACATGTTATATAATAACCTTACTGTGACAAAGCTAAGGACAAAAAGATAATTTAACGGAATCTCTTAGCATACCAAAACTTGGGTCTACCCAGCCATATTATTATCCAATAATATGCCACTCATTGATGCTGACATAAACAATGTCCATGACTAGGAAAGCAGTGTCATCTAACAATTAACAAATTAGTCCGTAAAAGAACTAGGGTGTATTTTACGTGTTCATATTCCCTACACGTGCGAGTGAGCTTTTCTCTGAATCACATATTCAGAAACCACTGCAGTTATAGCATAGAGAATACAAATCATAATTATTGAATCAGATGTATAAATATATTGCCTTTTGGGCGTACATCCAACAATATTGACATTTGTGTGACTCATGATGTAATCTTTTGTATGCTTCACTGAACCTTAATAAAGTAATAAAGGCTGCATGCATCAATCAATGTAGACGTGGAGCTTCCCCATTTCGAAAAACAAGGTTTATTTTAAATTTATTTTAAATAATTTAATAACCATTGTTCATATATTTATAGAAATGTGTGGACCGCCCACGTTGTCTCAACATGTCGCGGTATTAATATGCATGTTAATTAGTATTGTTGTTCATCATTCGCATCGCCTGTGGTAAGACCTTTCGCGGTGTACCTTGTTCTATGTTGTGATACAAATTAGGATCATAATATAAAACAGATAAATAATAATATAAACTCATAATACATAGACGACTTCATGCGAAACAAATTGGATGTTAGCATATAATGTTATCATAGAAACACACATAGTTTCAGTTACTTCATCCCAAACTTAAGTGGACAATACATTTCCGACCAATGTACACCTCAAAAGGCTCAAACTGACTTAGATGTTATACACTGTCATGACCAAATAACCCTTCTTGACTTCAAACTTGAAGGTGCACCACCTTCTTATTGCAAGTTGTCCTCGACGACGTACACTACAGGAATACAGGACTATGCCGACGGCTAACCACTATGCCGACGGCTTTTTGTCGGGGCCGTCGGCATAGGGGTCGAGTTGGGCTTCACAGCAAATTAGCCGTCGGCATACAGGGGCTGTGCCGACGGCTTTTGCCGTCGGCATAGGTATGTTTTTTTTTTCTGTTTTTCATTTAGTATGAAATAATTCATATATTTAAATCGGTTAATCGAAATTTAACAAATAAAATGTCTAAATCGATTAAAAAATGAGATGAATCCAAATATGACATCCATATCATCTTTATCATCATGTATATGACTTTTTGCAACATATTTTTGGTACTTGTTTAATAAAAGAATCATTTTTGGCCTAGATATGATCATTCCCGTGGCATAATTTGTAATAATGTGCCCATATTTGACACATAGGTGTGTCTTGTAATGACAAACAATGTTGCAGAACTGAGTTTTTTAAATTATGTTTATAAATATCATTTTTTAATTGTCAAAAATGATATTATTTGTGAAGCAAGTACAACAAATATGTTGCAAAATAGCACGCATCCAACTTTCACACAAAGTAGGCCATATTTTATCGATAATCCAGCAATATTAGGACGTTTCTCGGTTTTTACCTAATTTTGCCTATTTAAATGACTTTATGCCTATTTTTCGAAAGTAATTTAAATTTGAACTACAAGTGTGTGATAGTTTGCTCTAAATTTTTTACAAAAATCATTTTAAGATACACTAGTAGTGGTTATATCACAAAACAATCGATAGTTTTGAAAAATGCTACACCTTTGGATGAATAGGCACCGCGGCCATTTTGACCATTTTTTCAACAAAATAAAATAAAGTGAAAAAATATTAAAAAAAATGAAATCCTTTGGCATGGACTCCTTTTACGTGTACTAGTTGTTAGAAAAATGATAAACCTGAGTTTTGATAAAATTTACAAAAAACTTCTTCACAAAAAGGTCAATCATCTATATGACCTAGATATGATCATCCCCGTGCCATAGTTTATGATAATGTGCCCATATTTGACACATAAATGTGTCTTGGTATGACAAACAATGTTGCAGAACTGAGTTTTTCCAAATTATGTTTATAAATATCATTTTTCATTTTTTAATTGTCAAAAATGACATTATTTGTGAAGCAAGTACAACAAATATGTTGCAAAATGGCACGCATCCAACTTTCACACAAAGTAGGCCATAATTTATCGATAATCTAGCAATATTAGGACTTTTCTCGGTTTCTACCTAATTTCGCCTATTTAAATGACTTTATGCCTATTTTCCGAAAGTAATTCAAATTTGAATTACAAGTGCGTGATAGTTTGCTCTAATTTTTTTACAAAAATCATTTTAAGATACATCAGTAGTGGTTATATCACAAAATTATCGATAGTTTTGAAAAATGCTACACCTTTGGATGAATAGGCATGGCGGCCATTTTGACCGTTTTTCAACAAAATAAAAGAAAGTGAAAAAATACTAAAAAAAAGAAATCATTTGGCATGGACTCCTTTTACGTGTACTAGTTGTTCGAAAAAAAGATAAATCTGAGTTTTGACAAAATTTACAAAAAAAACTTCTTCATAAAAAGGTCAATCATCTATAAACATGTATAAGTTTCGATTCAAATGACCTACATATGATCATTCCGGGCCATAGTTTGTGATAATGTGCCCATATTTGACACATAGATGTGTCTTGGTATGACAAACAATGTTGCAGAACTGAGTTTTTTCAAATTATGTTTAAATATCATTTTTTTCATTTTTAATTGTCAAAAATGATATTATTTGTGAGGCAAGTACAACAAATCTGTTGCAAAATGGCACGCATCCAACTTTCACACAAAGTAGGTCATAATTTACCGATAATCCAACAATATTAGGATTTTTCTCGGTTTCTACCTAATTTCGCTTATTTAAATGACTTTATGCCTATTTTACAAAAGTAATTCAAATTTGAACTACAAGTGTGTGATAGTTTGCTCTAATTTTTTACAAAAATCATTTTAAGATACACCAGTAGTGGTTATATCACAAAACAATCGATAGTTTTGAAAAATGCTACACCTTTGGATGAATAGGCACGGCGGCCATTTTGACCTTTTTTCAACAAAATAAAAGAAAGCGAAAAAATATTTAAAAAAAGAAATCCTTTGCCATGGACTCCTTTTACGTGTACTAGTTGCTAGGAAAATAATAAACCTGAGTTTTGACAAAATTTTCAAAAAACTTCTTCACAAAAAGCTCAATCATCTATAAATATAAACATGTACAAGTTTCGATTCAAATGACCTAGATATGATCATTCCCGTGCCATAGCTTGTGATAATGTGTCCATATTTGACACATAGATGTGTCTTGGTATGACAAACAATGTTGCAGAACTGAGTTTTTTTCAAATTATGTTTATAAATATCATTTTCATTTTTTAATTGTCAAAAATGACTTTTTTTGTGAAACAAGTACAACAAATATGGTGCAAAATGGCACGCATCCAACTTTCACACAAAGTAGGCCATAATTTATCGATAATCCAGCAATATTAGGACTTTTCTCGGTTTCTACCTAATTTCGCCTATTTAAATGACTTTATGCCTATTTTCCGAAAGTAATTCAAATTTGAACTACAAGTGTGTGATAGTTTGCTCTAATTTTTTTACAAAAAATCATTTTAGGATACACCAGTAGTGGTTATATCACAAAACTATCGATAGTTTTGAAAAATGCTACACCTTTGGATGAATAGGCAAGGCGGCAATTTTGACCTTTTTTCAACAAAATAAAAGAAAGTGAAAAAATACTAAAAAAAGAAATCTTTTGTTATGGACTCCTTTTACGTGTACTAGTTGCTAGGAAAAATGATAAACATATAACCGAGTCTACATAAACATCTACCTTACAAAATCAATATCAATGTATTTTTCATTAAATATATACTCGTAATATATTTCTTATTAGTAAATTAATGTGTATATTTTTAAAAACTTGGTTAAATGTTCGCCATAGTTGGCAAAGTTAAGTAAATCTGATTAGCACAAACTTAGATCATCTATTTTGTGGGAATGAGGGAGTACAATTTTGCTTGAGAGCGCGAGAGCGGACAATTGGCGGCGCTCGTCAAAATCTGAAATTTTTACATTTTGATGCAAGGGCAGGGATTTAACCTCCTTGTAAAAAAATTCAGATTGTTTCTTTTGTTTACAGTAAAATAGGGAACAGTACTATATCGCCCGCCCGATGCTAGTACCAAAAGAGTTCACCGAAGTTGGTGTTGAATATGTGTACCTCCAGTGAGAAACTAGAATACAAACAGCAGATATAATTTAAGAACAAATAACGCATTTTTGTTGGAATTTCAATTTTTCCAGGAGTTAACGTACGTAGTAGTACCTGTTTTTGTTGGATCTCTCGCTGCTCACAAACTGTTTCCGCCGCACGACGTAGAAAACGCAGATCGGGCCCGACACGTACTCATATATGGGCCTCTAGGGTTAAGGGTACGTACTAACTACTCCTAATTAAGTCGATATAAAAGTATTCGTGCATATATATAGCTCCTTGTTATTCGTCCTCGATCTGTATTCGGTTCGTGATCATCCGTACCATAGCGCTAGATCGATCATCCATAGGCCATGGGCAACCGACAATCCATCAATCCTACTGTGAGGCAGATCGTACATGACGCCACGAACTCTCCTATCAACGTATTATGCGAAGCCCTATTCGAAGGATGCATGGACAATTTAGAGGACGCGTTACGTGCGTACGGCGATGGCACGGCGGCGGAGCTGGAGAAGCAGGAGGCGTGCTACAAGGCGAGCGTCTTTAGATTGGCGTGGAGGCGATCCGTGCACGACCCACCCTCACCTGACCCACGCGTCATGTTCATTCCTCTCGCTCGTTTCACTGCGACTCATTCCTCCCCTGACCCCCGCGCACTCATCCTCGATCGGCAGCGTGAGTACCGTCCGTTGGAGATCCGACAGCTGCCATCATCCCAAAACAAGCACACGATCCGTGGGAGTTACGTTGATTGGTTGAGACAAAAAGAGCAAAGCACACGCAGCCACCCGTCCCTTCCTTCCTTATCCCCTTCCTTATCCCTTCCCGCAGCCACCCGTCGCTCGCTTTGTCCTGCTCAAGGCCAAGGCGCCACCGCCTCTGCCTTCCGCCGCTTGCGCGCCTACACACCACCTCCACGCGCGTAGTTCGCCGTGCTCCAGGCCGAGGCCGCCACCGCCTCCTCCATGCTCGCCTCCGGCCTCGACCGGAGCGCCGCCAAGGCCTCCCGCTCCCATGGCGACCTCACCGTTCCACACGACGGGACCAAGGCGGCTCGGCCAGCTTGCTCGCCGGCGCCGGCGTGCATCGGTAAAACGATGCGCGCGGCTCTATCGAGCATCGCGGGACCGCGTCGCGCGCATGCCCGAGCCAGTTGGGTGCGGTGTTGCCCGCCGGCAGCGACGTGAGCCTAGTCTCAAGCCGGTGCTAGAGATGGCTGCCCTCCTACACACGGCTTCCTCGACGACGACGATGTCCCAGTTCACCCCGGAAGAGAAGGAGCGGATGCGCGACTTCGCCGAGAGGCAGGGCTGGCGCATCAACCGCGACGACCACAGCGCCCTCGACCGCCTCCAGCCACTGCTCCGTCCACGCTGCAGGGCTTCGTGCCGCCGCGGCCGCCCCACCCCTCGACGGCGCCCTCGCATTCCCCGTCCTCGTCGCGCCGGCAACCGCGAGCCAGGAGCAGCGCCGCCATCCTCCCCGCGTCGGACACCGGGGCGAGCCACGAGCACGCCGCCGTCCTTGTCGCGCCGGCCCAGCCCGCCCCCAGCCCGTTCCCAGCTCCTCCCCACCGAGGCACGGCCGGCCGGGATTTTTTTTTTTTGCCGTCGGCATAGGTGCTACCAGTGCGGTCGGCCGCCATGGGCCCCACCTTCCCTAAGCCGACGACCTGTATGCCGGCGGTCCCTTTTTGGCCGTCGCTCCAGCCTCGGCATAGGTGTGTGCCGACGGCGTTTGGGCCTGTGCCGACGGCAAGCAGCCGTCGGCATAGCCCCTGGTTCCTGTAGTGTAGTATGCCCAATTTAATGTCAAAATGACAGAACCATCATTTCCATGCTTAGCACGAAGATCTCTGATGGTCTCGTCGCAACAAATACATGTTACGTGGATGGTCATTCTGTCTTTAGATATGTAAGGCACCAGAAACTTTCTAGCGGAAATCCGTGAAAAATACTACTAGAAAAAATTAATGGTTATGATAAGTAAGCGTAGTAATAATTAATGACCAGAGTTCAAATAGAAATACCATTTGCAACTTGTTACGGTGCATCCGTAGTAAGCTATCTATGAGTGGAGATTTTTGGTTCCCGGGTACCAGTGGTCCTGCCATTAAAAAAATCAAAAATCATATTTACGAGTTTCAAAAAAAATCTGATTTTTCGTAATGTAGCCGACGGTGTAGCCCAAACATTAACGTGCAATAAATAAATTTGAAATACTTTGTATTCTATGCTACACAAAAATGACAAAACTGTAGATCTGAGTATGCATAGTTTTAAATCTCTAAATTTTGTAAGATTTTTTCATTTTTATGTAACTCATAATATAAAGTATTTGAAATTGATACACGTTTGTGGTATACACCATCACCTACATCCAGATTTTTGTGAAACTCGAAATACGATTTTCGAATTGTTTTAAATGGAAGGAGCACTGGTTCCAGGAGCAAAAGACATTTTCCAGCTATCTTCATCTTATATCTTATATCTTCAATATCATTGTCAAACCTACCGCGACGGGCGTACTTGTCCATAGATCGGACAAATGGACCTGAAACGAATTGCATGTTTTGCGTGAAAACATATATGTATATGTTATTAAAACACTAAATTAACACTAGTTTACCTCACATGGTAGAGGGCATAGGCGGACGAGACTTGGGGACCCTTTTGCGGCTGTTATTCGCAGGCTAGCTAATACGGGAGTCATGAAATTTTTGAGAAACAGAAGATGACATTGCCTGTGTCATACAGACTACCTAGATAATGAAATAACAGATTAAACATAATACGGGATAGGGTGTGAGTGCTGCGTTTATATTCATGTGAAAACTTGTAAATGTTTGTCAAACAATTCTGAATTGTAGATAAATACAAATGTGATCTATGTGTCTATAAAGTTTGGTTAAATAACACGTTACACTTTGGGCTACACGAAAAAGATAAAATTGTAGCTCCACAAAAAATCTTGATTTTGCCTTTTGACTTTGTCTTTTTTTCCCGTGTGTAGGTCGTACTGAAAGAGCTATTTTACGGTGCATCCTACTACACATTTTGGTGTGTAGTATATTTTTAATCAAACGGTTTACATTGATTGGGCTAGCTTTGGGCTTCATAGATTTGGCCCGTGATTCAGGGGTAGAAGTGTCCATATGCCAATCCAATCGCCGGTCTCCATGACCATGTGTCCATGTCTGAGAAGAGGCGGATCAAAGTACTGTTGGCGGTGCATTTGATTGGGCTCATGATCCTAGCTTGATTATATTTCTATATGCGTGAATGCGTCTAGTGATTCAGTTTGGGTCATTGAGAAGAATCGTCGTTTGGAGAAGAACTCGGGTTGGAGATCCGTGATAGACGGAATTTTCTTAGCAAGCTCCCTCGTTGATCCGGCGAGCACCGACGGCCATGGCGTTGTGGTCGACTACACCAAGAGCGACACCTGGAACCTCCCAGTTGCGCACCTGGCGGCGGCGGCGAGGGCAGGATAGGACATAACGCCATAATCTGTACTGAATTGGGAGTTATGTACGTGAACTGGAGGAGGACTCCGCTGCTGTTCATGGCATGTTTGATTTATGTGTTCTCCTCCGCCAGCGCCCTGGCTCACGCGAGATGAGAAGATCGGAAATTGCTGGAACGAGGAAGGGCGCTGACCGCGATGGACATAACTGCACTTCCAAAAATACCCCTAACACCGAAATATACTACCACTGTGTTTGGATGTAGAAAAGTTTGCTGGGAATTGAATTGGGATAGCAATTCCATTTCCCAAATGGAAAGGAAATGGACTCCAATTTCAATTCCGCTGTTTGGTTGTGAATAGAATTTATGGCTGGAATTGGTCGTGAATAGAATATTGATATATTATTTTGCACATATAATAATATTAAAAATTCAAAATCAAATCACAAACAATAACACAAGTAGAAATTAAATAGTTTTGAAGTACCAACAACAAATGGATAATAATTTTGTCTCTAAAAATAGCACAAGTGGGTAGTTCATGTCTCTCCATTTGTGAGTTGTCCATCTCTGAATTGTTCATCTATACAAGCAAAATTCTGCAGCAAATTAGGCACAAAAAATTCTTGAATTAGGCACAAATTCAGTACAATGATCGGAACAAAAATTCTTCAATTAACAACACGCATGCACGCAGCTATTCAGCAAAATTCAGCAGCAGCAGCTATTCAGTACAGCACAAAGCAGCACAAGCAGGTTTTCAGTAAACAAGCACACACGCAGTACATCACTAAACAACAGTACAACACAAGCACGCACGAAGCTTTCTCCCCCAGGTCGGCCGAGCTCTCTCGCCGGCGACCACGACCCCGCTCTCTCCTCTGCCTCTCCCCTTCCCCAGCACCATCCCGACCTCCCTCGCCGGCGCCGCCCTCTCCTCTGCCCTCCCCTTCCCCAAGACCACCCCGAGGTCCCTCGCCGCCCACCACATGCCCCGCTGGCCCACCCTATCCTCTGCCCCTCGCCTTCCACAGAAGTTCATCCTGCCGCCGTTCCTCCCGCCGTCGTTCCCCGGTCGATCTAGGGTTCCGGCGGCGCGAGGGACCACGGGGGAGACGGGCGGGGCTCGCAACGGCCAGGGAGGGAGAGAGAGGAGGGATGGGAAGGAGAGAGAGAGAGGGAGAAGGCAGGAGAATACCTGGAACGCTGGCGCCGCCGTGTGCTGGGCGAGCTCCGGGTCGAGCTCGCCCGCACCGAGCTCTCTGTTCGCGAGCGAGAGGAGAGGGCCGAGGAGCGAACAGGTACGCGGGGAGAGGGCCGAGTGAGTTTCCGTGCGTTTCCGAGGGTGGAGGCTGCTTTCATTATCTGTTGTGGCTGTGGTTAATTATGTTAACTGCTGATATTTGCTTTTGTAAAGGTTAGAAGTTTGTATGTCTGCGTGCTTGTCTGCATAATGAATAATCCAGTTATTCTAGCTGCTTCCTGCTTGCAGGATTTCGGTTGTGACGTGAAGCATGGTTGTTTCCATGTCAATTACAGTAGCATGTCTGAGATCAGCCAGTAACAAGATCCTCTTATTCCCTACTTTACTCTCTGATTTTCTTGCTTGAGAACTCTGTTTTTGCTAGCTTTACTGTAGTTTACAGTTGGCTGATTTAGTTGAACCTGTGCCCTTCTGGTAGTTAACAGCAAAACACTTACACCGGATCGGTAGCCCCGTCTCGTACCTGTTGTAAAACTGCGCAGCAAAAGTAGATCAAACAAAGAACAAGAACACAGATTTTTACGTGGAAAACCCTTACGGGAAAAAACCACGGAACGCACGAAGGCGTATCACTATAATCGGGAGGAGTATTACAATGCACGAGAGGACAAACCCTTCTCGTGCTATGGATCTGGTGGATCTCTCTTAATCTCACGATCTATTCTATGACTACCTCTAGCTATATATGGGGGACAAACAACTCTCTGTCTTGGCGGACACGAAACGGAGTTATAGACATGCCTTATTCCGGTAGGACTCCGTATATGGTAAAACGGGATTAGGATTCGGAGCACAAGAAAAATAACACTCCACCTTGAGACGAATCCTCTATAACAGTCATAGATAGTATCAACTCCTCAATTAAAGTCAGCACAAGTAAACCTTGTGTCTTCAAACGTCCATATGACGAATAAACTTCTCTCGAAATCATATTGAGCAAATCAACGGTAGGTCGTACGGAAAACAACACAGCTGTCAACAAAGCAGACGAACGAAACTTGGGTCTCCCATAAAACCCAATAAAAATCTGAGTCTGTGCCACTGACCTCCAAAACTGAAAAAATTGTCCAATCATCAAATGACATAAGTCATCATATCTCCTGTGGTGCCTGAACGAGCGCATAGCTCATAGTGCAACATCATGGTGCACATAACAATGTGAAGAACTCATCTCATGGAATATGAACGTGTCACAAAGCACAAACCTCGGCAAACAATACTCATGCAAGAGCATATGGTACGTATGGCATCTCGTACACCAAAACTGTCGACGGTAATGAAAATTCATGACATGGTCAAAATCTGTCCTCATAGAACAACGATCGGATGAAAAACCTCCTCAACATGCAATGGAACATCAACTCTGCAATAGACCCCTCATAAAAGAGCAAAGACAACTAAATAATGTCGTAGTCTCTAGCAGAAAACAAATCTCCTTGCACCATAACTGATCCTCATCACGAACTGAATAAAACCTTCACATGCATAACAGCAAAACTCTGGAGAGAAAAAGTATATGCTGGCTACCAACAGGATTAAATAATCACCTCCTCTGTAATATTTTTCTTCTAATAACTGAATTGTGTTCTTTGTAAAATTGCAGCAATATAATATCCTGAATTTGCATCCATAAAATCTCCCGTGTAAATTCCATTGAATACGAACAATTATTAAAACTTACTTGAATTTCCAGCCTTCAAATATGACAACCCAATAAACGAACTTGTCGTCGTAGAACGCCGCAAATAAAACCGCCTTAACGTTGAGCCTAAACTGCAGACAACTCAACAAACTCCACCTTGAACAAAACGATGATCATCGGCAAATCATCGAACATAGGTGGTGCGGATAGAACCGGTATTGGGACCGGGATAAAGCGTGGGTCAACGCTCGGGCTGGAAAAACAAATTGTTCAATTTTATCCATCTGTGCTAAAATAATCCTCATAATCGGCTGGCGACAACAACGCTCACATCTTGACTTGCCATAAGATAAACCTTGTGTCACGGCCCAACAACAGAAGATCTTACTTCATAACATAAGCAGCTAAATCCGTGCACAAGTTGTACAAGCCAAGCAACAGAAATTTTTTCCAAAGAAATTATTTAAACTGAGCAAAGAATTGGATTAAATAGCACCTGGTAGTTGAACTGGGTGGATGCAACAATTGGATGTTTAAAAAAAATTGATTTCCTTCACGTCATTGCCTTCACGTGAGTAGATCAGCAGCAAAGCAACACTTGGACCTCTTTGAACTTGGACCGATCTGGTATAGCACCGCACGCCACGACGGTACTGCATCATCTTGATGGATCTACTGATTTTTTTTTAGAACATCCACGTATATTCAACAAGATACCATGTACACAGTACAGAAATAAAATACAGCACAACATATGTAGAGGCTACAGAACCAGAGCAAACCACAGCAGCTCTACCGGCGTCGACGACGAAGGCCACCGTCCTCCAGCACACCTCAGCCCGAGAGCACCTTAGGTTTTGAACGCCACTAGAGCCGTCCGCCGCACAACGGCAGAACTGATGTCGATGAACGAGCCAGGCAAGAGCCCTCCCGCTCCAGCTTCTCCGCCTTGCCGCAGCCACCTTCGACGCCGATGCAGACAGGGGCCACCGAGCTTGCTCCGCCCTGAAGTCCAGCCACCAGATCCGCCACAGATCTGACCGGACACCGGAGATCTCGAGCACCATGCCGGGCCTCGAGCCTCCGCAAGTCGGGGACGACGACGACGAACTCCGAGGAGCACCACCGCCAGAGAAGGCCGCCCCGACACCAAACCACCCGCCGCCAGCTCCACCTCCTCCGAGAAGCCGCCGGCGAGATCCCCACCCTACCCTACCAAATGTACAGGCCGGAGACGGGGATCCCCCACCCTCCCGCTGCCGAAGCAGCCGGCGGAGGAGAGGAATCCCACGCCTCGACGGCGCGGACGCGGTGGATCGACGGGGTTCGTCCAAAAATCGCCTTCCGCCTCTCTTCAACAGTGACGGGAGAGGAGAAGATAGTTACTGTCCCTGCTATCGATCTGGTCTGCTGACTGCATGCGACCGGTACTGCTCCCTCGTGGACTCCCGCGAGCAGCCCATCTGGCCTGGCTTGCACACACGCGCGTCGCCGAGTGACACGAACACGCGCTGCACGCCGAGGCTTCTTCCATCACGATCTGGTCTGCCGCGGCAACTGCCGCCGCCTTGAACAATCCTTGATCCTGAAGCTGCATGATGCCGCGACCTACGGCTGTTGATCCATGAATCTGAAGCTGCGCCATGCTGCCCTGGGAGCGCAGCGGAAAGTCTCCTGGAGCAGCGGATCGCCGAATCCTTCGGCTCTGATACCACTTGTTGTAAAACTGCGCAGCAAAAGTAGATCAAACAAAAAATAAGAACACAGATTTTTACGTGGAAAATCCTTACGGGAAAAAACCACGGAACGCACGAAGTCGCATCACTATAATCGGGAGGAGTATTACAATGCACGAGAGGACAAACCCTTCTCGTGCTATGGATCTGGTGGATCTCTCTCAATCTCACGATCTATTCTATGACTACCTCCAGCTATATATGGGGGGGCAAACAACTCTCTGTCTTGGCGGACACGAAACGGAGTTGTAGACATGACTTATTCCGGTAGGACTCCATATATGATAAAACGGGATTAGGATTCGGAGCACAAGAAAAATAACAGTACCCCACGTGTCCCTTAGTGTGGGTCGCCTCCAATCTTATCTTTTCACCGAAAAACCACATCCACTTGTCTTTGTTCCTCCTTGTCCGTCTCCTCGTCTCCCTTTTCTCCTTTTTCTCCACAAGCATGGCGGTAAAACTACCTTTTGGGAAAACCCGCCCAAAGCTCCCTCACTCTACTCTAGCATCAGAAGACAAGGAACTTTGAACAAAGAATACAAGGGCTCGTCTTATCTATATTTGGTTCGAGAGCTCGTGCTACCGTCCTAGCACACACCGCGCCCCAGATCACTGTTCCTCCCTCACTGCTGCCGTCTAGGTGCTCCCTCCATCCCTCCCCGTACTGGTTGCTGCAACGCGAGGGAGATGGTGCTGCAAGCTGGCTACCTTGTGTCGCCATTTGCTAGGAGTACGGGGTGGCGAGCCTGCTGCAAGCTGGGAAATTTTCATCAAAATTTTGGTCGAATGTCACGAAATAAGCGAGGGCGAGAAAATATAATTTCAGACATTTTTTTGTCAAATTTGAATAAATCCGTGACCTTGCAATATACAAAGAAATAAATCATCTATCTTGCTTGATTGTGGCTGTAGTATAGTAGTGAAATTGTTGGGTCACGCGCCGTGTGCAACAGTTGCACACAAAAACATTTTTCACTAGCGTGACCAAGGATCCAACTCCGGGGAGAAGCCATGGATGGTTACCACTCGACGCGCACTTGCAGAACTCGATAGAGCACATCGGGCAGCATAGTCCTTGTTCTCTCGTCTTGGATAGCTCCGCCGCTCATTGTCGTCGCGACATCGCCTTGCCGCCTCAGCCCCGCCGCCTTAGTACCGTATCGCCGGTGCCTCTGCCGGAGAACACACGTACAAGGTGGAGCTTCGGGTGGCAAGCTCCTAGGCTTGGCCACCACAAAAGTTGGGACGATGGCGAGATGTGACTTGGAGCAATGTGGATTGCTTCCACTCAATAGGTTGTCCATCCTGCCACCCCTATCTCTACTTATATAGGCGAGTAGATGGGCTAGCTCCCAGCCCTTCTCGTCCCCAACACTTGTGGCCTAGCTAGTAACCATCTCCTGCCAACTGTCTCACATCTATGTCCCATGCCGACTCGAGTCTCAGTCGGTCGGACTGCTCTTAGTTAGAACTCTTTCTGGCCGGCTCGATCCTCTTTGTGTGTGTGACCCTATAGGTTTACACTACAGGAATGGCCACCTGTGCCGACGGCCGCAGCCCGTCGGCAAAGGAACCAATGCCGTCGGCACACACCTATGCCGACGGCCACCGTCGGCACAGGGTGGTCGGCATAGGCCCCGTAGGCACAGGCCACCTGGCCGTCGGCACAGAAGAAAACCGTCGGCACAGCTTTTCCCGACGGCCAGAGACGCACCGTCGGCACCTAGTTTGTCGGCACAGCGGGGTGGGGCCCACATTGGCCGGGCGAGGTGGAGGGGTCTGTGCCGACGGCCGCCGTCGGCACAGCGTCGCCACGTGGAGGCAGCTGGGCGCTCCAGGGAGGGCCTGTGCCGACGGCAGTGCCGTCGGCAAAGGTACGACCATTTGGTCACATCAGGATTGCCCAGAATTTTTTTCCAGCGGCTCGTTTTTTGCAGCAAAAATAGCAGAAAAAATAATCAAAAATCACGACAAATTCACAACAAACAAGATCACACAATGGCTCCATATATCATCAAGTAGATACACACATAGGACCATCATCAAGTAGATACATACATAGCTAGATGTCTAGACGTCCAAAGCCCTACATCTATTGCGCCGACGGCGACGGGGTGAACCCCATATCTCCCCGGCTGATAATAGGTGAGCGTCGGATCGGCGCAGCAGAAGCACCGGAAGAAGGCGAAGCACCAGGAGAAGCTGAAGAACCGGGAGAAGGACCACCAGAAGCGCTTTCCTTGCCCTGGCTCATATTGTTCAATCAACTGCATTGAGAAAGAGAAAACAAGTAAGCATCAAGACATAATAAAATGTAGACACTAAGCATAAAGACATATGCAATGAAGAAGCATGTCGAAAAATAAATACTAAAGAATAAAAGACATAATAACATGTAGATACCAAGCATAAAGACGTAATGCAATTAAGAAGCATGTTGGAAAATAATTACTAAAGCATAAAGACATTATAGACCGTCACCTATCGTCATCACTCTCCTCATCAGGGTGTTGGTTCTCATTCTCACTATCACTATCACTATCACGTGAGTAGTAGGGCGGAAGCTCATCGCCAGGCTCGTCATCGTCGTCATTTTCCGCATGAAACTTCGAGAGCACATCTATGTCCTTCAGATCCACCACTGACTCACCACGAGTGTGTGCATTGTTCTCGAGGTCCTCGAGACCACCTATTTGTAAGTCAAAGTGCCCGAAGTCCTCTTGCTCTTGATAGAAAATTCCCTCGTATGTTTTAGGGTCAATGTTGTTGTAATCGTCGTCGGAGGGCCTGGGTAGCTTACCATGTGGGGATACCCGGAACACGACTTCCCAGCCCTTGAGGTTCTCTTTCTGGCATGGGTAGGGCAAATAATAAACTTGCTTGGCTTGGTGAGCCACAATATAGACATCGGCTCCGGTATAGGTGGTTGAAGGCTTAACTTCAACTAACCCAATGGAAGGCTCACTTCTCTGTCCACCATGTGGTCCAGTGCATGGGTCGAACCAGTGGCACTTGAACACAACGAGCTTGAGTTCTATGTTCGTACGATTGAACGTCAGCTCGTATACGTTTTGTAACCTTCCGTAGTAATCTACGTAATTGGCTCCATCGGCTCCTCTGGATCCTTTGGTGAAGACCCCAGTATTTACAGTTTTTGCTCCAGGACGATTATTCTGGTGATACTCTGTATGGAAGCGGAACCCATTCACATCATACTTCTCATACTTAATGACGGTACGGTTAAATCCTTGGGAAACACATCTCAGCTCATTTGTCATCTCAACGTTGGGATCAGCTCCCTACAAGTACGGTTCAAATTGTTTTGTGCATTAGTTACGTGTAATAAGAGGGACAAGTCACATATTGCAAGGTAAGAGGGACACGTTAGAAATTACTTTTCCCATGAACCAAGACACAAATTTTTTTCCTCCGTGAGCACCCTCTTTCAGAAGAGTGTCCAGCTCCGCGGGATCGGGATCCACCGTTCCCAACCAGTATTCATCTTGGAATTGTCTAAAAGGAGAAAATACGTATTAGACCGAAACTGAGTTACTAGTTGCAAAGTAATTTGTTCACCATTTACCTCATGAAATCGAGTACTTCCGTCATGTTTATAAGCACATAGAGCATTATGCAATCCTTCTCTTCCTTGGTCAATTTACATTTTTCACCGGCACCGGCCTTGCCACCGGGACATTGGAAGAGGAGGAGCTTGGGGTCATTCTTGGGCTCGTCGACATTGTACCGAGTGACCGGGTTATGCATAGTGGCAACTTCATCGGGAAAGTACGTTGTCACGGCGTCTGCCATCTCCTCGAGTATTGTTGCCTCAGCTATGCATGCTTCAATCCTAGCTTTGTTTCCAGTTATGTTTCGAATGTACTTAAACTCTCTCTCAATACAAAACTGCCAACGAAACTGCACCGGTCCACCCAAGAGTGCCTCGTTCGCGAGATGCACAACGAGATGTGCCATCGGAACAAAGAAGCCTGGCGGAAAGATCATCTCTAACTTGCATAGCAACTCCGGCACAAGATCACGCAGCTTCGCAATAATCAGGGGACATATCTGTTTCGCACAGAGCGTGCGGAAGAAATGGCTCAACTCCGCAAGCACTCGCCAGATACTATCGGGGAGATACCCTCGAAGCATCACCGGCATCAACCGCTCAATCCATATGTGATAGTCGTGACTCTTGAGCCCAGTGACTTTTCCTGTAAGAAGATTGACTCCATTACTTATATTGGAACAGTAACCATCAGGGAACATCACGGCGATGTTTTTGAGCCACTTGAATGCCTCCTTCTTTTGGATATTATCAAGGCAGTAGTCGGCATTTGGCTTAAACCAATTTTTTTGACGAGGGTTAGGAGGCTTCATGTGTAATCTCTCCCTATCACAGAGCTTCTGAACATCAACTCTAGCCTTCACATTGTCCTTTGTCTTCTTAGGAATGTTCAGGACTGTGTGAAAGATCATCTCTCCAACATTCTTTTCGGTGTGCATCACATCGATGTTATGGGGAAGTTCGAGGTCCTTGTAATACTCTAGCTGCGTTAAGCCTGCCACATGAGTCCAGTTGTGCGTTACACCATACCCTCAAATCGTGGGCCAGGTCCCACAGCAGGCACGAGAGCACTTAGCTCGGCATCAACTTTTGCACCATCGAACTTCGGTATCGCTTTTTCTTCACGCACAACTACGCCCTTCGTGAAGTTTTTTTGGTCTTCTCGATAAGGATGCCTTCCTTCGAGGAACTGTCGATGCTTGTCAAACGCGACATACTTGCGACCTGACTTTAGCCAAAGGAACTCAAGTTGGTTCCTGCACACTGGGCATGGCCATTTACCAGCTGTACACCATCCGCAGAATAGGGCATACCCGGGTAGGTCGTGCATGGAATAGTGGAACCAAATTTTCATCAGAAGTTTTTCTTTGATGCTCGGTCGTATGTCCACGTCCCATTGTGCCATGAGTGGTGCAAATCATCCACAAGCGGTTGCATGTAGACACTCAAATTCTTCCCCGGGTATTCGGGCCCTGGAATGATCAGCGACAGAAACATGTGCTTCCTTTGCATTAGTACCCCAGGAGGGAGATTGAGCGGAATAACAAACACGGGCCAGCAGCTGTACGACGCAGTCGACATCCCAAATGGATTGAACCCATCTGTTGCTATTGCAATTCTGACATTCCGAGCATCTGCTGAATTAAGGGGGTGTTTCAAGTCGAAGTTCTTCCATGCCTCACCATCAGATGGATGTCCCATCTTTTCCCGTCCTAACTCGTCGACGTATCTCTTCCCTTTCCTGTGCCAAGTCATTTGTTTGGCAGACTCCTCGGACATGAAAAGCCGCTGCATTCTTTTTATGAATGAGAGGTACCGAAGAACCTTCACAGGGATTTTTCCCTGCGTCTTCCGACCATCAGGCAGCGTTTTCTCCTCATACCTAGAGGCCCCACAAAGGCTACAGTACTTGTCATTCGCATATTGTTTCCGGAACAACAGGCATCCTTTTGGACAACAATGAATCTTTTCATAATCCATGCTGAGCGATCCCAATAGTTTCTTCGTCTCGTGCATGGATTTTGGCAGACAATGCCCTTTGGGCAACATGTTACCAGATGTTGTCAGATTAGCTTCAAAGCCTGCACGGGTGGTGGAGAACTGACACTTGTCACTTAGTAGTTGAGCTACGGCATCGAGCTGAGAAACGTTTGCACCCTCGTATAGAGGCTTCGTAGCCGAGGCCATCGTCTCATAGAAAGCCTTCGCGGTTGGCTCTGGTTCCTCCGGTTCATCCGGTGCCTCCGGTTCACCCGGTTCCTCCTGTTCCTCCTGTGGAGGTGGCGAATCCGGCATGTAAGCAGCATGGTGATCATCTAGCATGTTTCTCAACCCATCGTACTCATTGCCATCGATCCGCTGCCGCATCACCCCAACTCTGAGACGTTCGTACTGATCAAATTTGACATGCGTGACGTAGTTAGGCGTATACCCATACAACCAAAGATGTTTAGTCATATCTTCCTTTCCTTGACGGTCACGATTCTTGCAATGAGTGCAAGGGCACCTTCCACGAACTCCTTTTGCCTTTGAACCACGCCCTAACTCCTTCACTAATATATTGGTCTTCATCTCCCACTCCTCTGTTCTTTTAATCTTATCGACACGGCCACTGTACATCCACCCATTATCAGCCATCCTCTGCTTTATTGGGAGCGAAACAAGCACGCAGTCTTTTAATATGCACCAAGTAATAATAAAATGATTTAGTGTCACCAGATTAATTACGGTCAAATTTTAATCTTTACATCATGCAAGGGTTCACCTACACTTCTAATAGGAGGGCCTATCCCGCCCGAGTACGTGTAGATCGAGCCGTGTTCCATGTTCTACCCCGACCCGAGACGGAATTTCGGCAGCACCTCCCCGCTGTTCTTCAGAATACACGTCTCGAGCTTGTCAAGCCGAGAGGGTGTGCATCCGAAGAACAACAGGGAGGTGCTGCCGAAATTACGTCTCAGGAAGGGGTAGAACATGGAACACGACCCGATCTACACGTACTCGGACTGTCCAACAGGACAACCCGGAAGTGTTACGGTTATAAATATGCAAAGATGGACAATCCTGCATATTTATAAATTTGTAACCCTTCCGGATGGGATCTGACTCGGGTTACGCGACTGACTTGGTGATCTAGACCAAAATAAACCTATGCAGCAAGAGAGGCGAAAGATTTATACCCTCGAAGCGTGATCGGTGGCCGGAGAAGGTCGAGGACGTGCTCCGGAAGAGGGCGACAAAACAAAGGGCACCGAGGCGGCCCCTCCTCAGCTGGAGAAGCCGCGACGACGCGCGGGACCGACGGTGCTGGCTGGCGGGAAGCTACGTCATCTAAAAAGTACAAACAATCGAAATATATAAGCAAATATCCCTCCATTTTACCTAATAATTAAACATAAAACAGAATAAACCACAGAACGATGTAACCATATTAGCTAAACATAACACATATAGACAAGTAGCACAATAATACATAGGTAGCATGTATGATAAGTCTAGCAGTACAACAGGTAGCAAGATAAGTCTAGTAGTACGACAGGTAGGATGATAGACATCCTAAACTCGACTCGCGCCGGTGTCAGTGGCGTCGTCCAAGCGGTCCCAACAAGAGGACAGGCTGCTGCTAGAGTCCTCGCCCTGCTGCTGCGTGCCGGAGGGGCCGGCCTCGCCCTGCCCGCGCTGCTGCCGGCTCTCGCTGAAAACCTGGTACTGGACCGCCATCACCTGGGGATCAAGGAGGAGATCCTTGACCAAGGGGTCATCCTCCTCGCGCTGGTGGCGCGCCCTGAGCAGCCTCTCTGCCTGCCGGTGCTCCCTCTCCTCGGCCTTCGTCGCGATCCTCATGCCATCTGGCGCTAACATATGCGCCACGCTCCGCTCATCCTCAAAGTTGAGGATCGCTCTCGCCCCAAAGTGCTGGACCGCCGCGCAGTCGTAGGCGCGGGCCGCCTGCCACGGGCACCTGAAAGTACCAAGCTGGATCTTCCTGTGATCCACTGTGATCTGAGCTGCCCAAGTCGGGATCTTCGTGGGTCTCCGATGAACACCACGAAACTTTCGCTCCGGCTCCGACATGATACTTAGTTAAGTAAAAGCATTTGATACACGGGTTAGTCATATATGAAATGAATATATAAACACTAACACCTATTTTCCTTCTATATTGTCAACAACATTTTATTTGCTACATCTATCCCTAAATCATTTTGTTATTTTCTATTTTCTACCACTAAATTTCCATCTATAATTTCTATTGTGCTATTTTCTAATTTCTACCACTAATTTTCCATCTATTTTCCTCTTTTCTACCACTAATTTTCCTAAAATCCTACTCCTAAAATCACTAAATCTAAAATACACAGAAAATAGGGGAGGGCGGGAGCACCTGGCGGCGCGGAGGGTACCTGCGGCGAGGAGGGTAGCACGTCGAGGGGAGCGGCGAGGTTGCGGGGCCGGTGCGGCCAGAGGGAGCACGGCGGAGGCGGGGCGAGTGGCGGCGGGGGTCGGGTAGGGGCTGGCGGCGGGGGTGGGTAGGGGCTGGCGGGTGGAGGGGGCGGGGATGCCGGCTGGCGGGTGAGGGGGCGGGGTTGGCGGCGGGGGTGGGTAAGGGCTGGCGGCGGGGCTGGGTAGGGCGGGTGGCGGCTGGCGGGTGTAGGGGCGGGGTTGCCGGTGGCGGCGGGCTGGGTAGGGGCGGGTGGCGCGGGGTCGTGGCTGGCCGGAGCAGGGCGGCGAGGGAGCAGGGCAGCCGCGGAGCGGGTCGGCCGAAGAAATGCGGATGGGTGGTCGAGGAGCTGTGGCGGGATAAGGATAAAGCGTAGGACCTATGCCGACTGCCGTCGGCATAGGGTTTTCCTTTTTTTTTTTTTTTTTCACTTACATCATCTTTTTTAATGTATTTATTTATTACTCTAAATTAATTTTAATAAGTTTAATATATTTTGATTCATTTTTACTTTAATATGTTCCGACGTTCGGGGCCCCGCTACGTACCCCCTTGACCGAAGCCGAGAGGGGGTAGGCCGGTGATGCCGGTGATGCCGATCACACAGCGGAGTGGGATTTTTCATATCTCAAACACCCAACACACTTGTATACATATGGTATGGCAACACCTAGGTTTGGGTGGGATTCCGACGCTCCGGGGCCCCGCTTCGGCGAAACCCTAGACCCGCTGGAAATAAGTCAAAGTTCCCGTCTACCTCCTTGACCGGAGCCGAGAGGGGGTAGGCCAGTGGAATTTTTTTCTTGGTTGTGTTAGGTTAGGCCATAGGAACATGGGAAACCAACTTTTGTCACAAGTTGTCACAAGGTTGCCCCCGTTCGTCCGAAACGGGAGTTTTCACCTACAAGTGTAGAAACTTACTAGAGAGAAAGTGATGCCGGTGAAGCCGATCACACCCCGGAGTAGGATATTGGAAATTTACAACACACAACACACTTGTATACATATGGTATGGCACAACCTTGGTTTTGGTGGAGTTCCGACGCTCCGGGGCCCCGCTTCGGCGAAACCCTGAATCCGCTGGAAAAACCCTAATGTTTTCGTCTACCCCCATAGACGTGCATCGAAAGGGGTAGGCCAGTGGACTTTTTTGCCTGGTTGTGTTAGGTTAGGCCATAGGCACATGGAAACCAACTTTTATCACAAATCAACACAAGATTCCACCCGGTTCGTCCGAAACGGGATTTTTCACCTACAAGTGTAGAAACTTACTAGAGAGAAAGTGATGCCGGTGAAGCCGATCACACCCCGGAGTAGGATATTGGAAATTTACAACACACAACACACTTGTATACATATGGTATGGCACAACCTTGGTTTTGGTGGGGTTCCGACGCTTCGGGGCCCCGCTTCGGCGAAACCCTGAATCCGCTGGAAAAACCCTAACGTTTTCGTCTACCCGTATAGACGTGCGTCGAAAGGGGGTAGGCTAGTGGACTTTTTTGCCTGGTTGTGTTAGGTTAGGCCATAGGCACATGGGAAACCAACTTTTATCACAAATCAACACAAGATTCCACCCGGTTCATCCGAAACGGGAGTTTTCACCTACAAGTGTAGAAACTTACTAGAGAGAAAGTGATGCCGGTGAAGCCGATCACACCTCGGAGTAGGATATTGGAAATTTACAACACACAACACACTTGTATACATATGGTATGGCACAACCTTGGTTTTGGTGGGGTTCCGACGCTCCGGGGCCCCGCTTCGGCGAAATCCTGAATCCGCTGGAAAAACCCTAACGATTTCGTCTACCCCCATAGACGTGCGTCGAAAGGGGGTAGGCCAGTGGACTTTTTTGCCTGGTTGTGTTTGGTTGGGACATAGGCACATGGGAAACCAACTTTTATCACAAGTTTTTACAAGATTGCCCCCGTTTCGTCCGAAGTGGGAGTTTTCATCTCTAAGTCCACACACTTGGTAGAGAGAAAGTGATGCCGGTGAAGCCGGTCACACCCCGGAGTAGGATATTGGAAATTTACAACACACAACACACTTGTATACATATGGTATGGCACAACCTTGGTTTTGGTGGGGTTCCGACGCTCCGGGGCCCCGCTTCGGCGAAACCCTGAATCCGCTGGAAAAACCCTAACGTTTTTGTCTACCCCCATAGACGTGCGTCGAAAGGGGGTAGGCCAGTGGACTTTTTTGCCTGGTTGTGTTAGGTTAGGCCATAGGCACATGGGAAACCAACTTTTATCACAAATCAACACAAGATTCCACCCGGTTCGTCCGAAACGGGAGTTTTCACCTACAAGTGCAGAAACTTACTAGAGAGAAAGTGATGCCGGTGAAGCCGATCACACCCCGGAGTAGGATATTGGAAATTTACAACACACAACACACTTGTATACATATGGTATGGCACAACCTTGGTTTTGGTGGGGTTCCGACGCTCCGGGGCCCCGCTTCGGCGAAACCCTGAATCCGCTGGAAAAACCCTAACGTTTTCGTCTACCCCCATAGAAGTGCGTCGAAAGGGGGTAGGCCAGTGGACTTTTTTGCCTGGTTGTGTTTGGTTGGGACATAGGCACATGGGGAACCAACTTTTATCACAAGTTTTTACAAGATTGCCCCCGTTTCGTCCGAAGTGGGAGTTTTCACCTCTAAGTCCAAACACTTGGTAGAGAGAAAGTGATGTCGGTGAAGCCGGTCACACCCCGGAGTAGGATATTGGAAATTTACCACACACAACACACTTGTATACATATGGTATGGCATAACCTAGATCTTGGTGGGGTTCCGACGCTCCAGGGCCCCGCTTTGGCGAAACCCTGAATCCGCCTGAAAAACCCTAACGTTTTCGTCTACCCCCATAGACGTGCGTCGAAAGGGGGTAGGCCAGTGGACTTTTTTGCCTGGTTGTGTTAGGTTAGGCCATAGGCACATGGGAAACCAACTTTTATCACAAATCAACACAAGATTCCACCCGGTTCGTCCGAAACGGGATTTTTCACCTACAAGTGTAGAAACTTACTAGAGAGAAAGTGATGCCGGTGAAGCCGATCACACCCCGGAGTAGGATATTGGAAATTTACAACACACAACACACTTGTATACATATGGTATGGCACAACCTTGGTTTTGGTGGGGTTCCGACGCTTCGGGGCCCCGCTTCGGCGAAACCCTGAATCCGCTGGAAAAACCCTAACGTTTTCGTCTACCCGTATAGACGTGCGTCGAAAGGGGGTAGGCTAGTGGACTTTTTTGCCTGGTTGTGTTAGGTTAGGCCATAGGCACATGGGAAACCAACTTTTATCACAAATCAACACAAGATTCCACCCGGTTCATCCGAAACGGGAGTTTTCACCTACAAGTGTAGAAACTTACTAGAGAGAAAGTGATGCCGGTGAAGCCGATCACACCTCGGAGTAGGATATTGGAAATTTACAACACACAACACACTTGTATACATATGGTATGGCACAACCTTGGTTTTGGTGGGGTTCCGACGCTCCGGGGCCCCGCTTCGGCGAAATCCTGAATCCGCTGGAAAAACCCTAACGATTTCGTCTACCCCCATAGACGTGCGTCGAAAGGGGGTAGGCCAGTGGACTTTTTTGCCTGGTTGTGTTTGGTTGGGACATAGGCACATGGGAAACCAACTTTTATCACAAGTTTTTACAAGATTGCCCCCGTTTCGTCCGAAGTGGGAGTTTTCATCTCTAAGTCCACACACTTGGTAGAGAGAAAGTGATGCCGGTGAAGCCGGTCACACCCCGGAGTAGGATATTGGAAATTTACAACACACAACACACTTGTATACATATGGTATGGCACAACCTTGGTTTTGGTGGGGTTCCGACGCTCCGGGGCCCCGCTTCGGCGAAACCCTGAATCCGCTGGAAAAACCCTAACGTTTTCGTCTACCCCCATAGACGTGCGTCGAAAGGGGGTAGGCCAGTGGACTTTTTTGCCTGGTTGTGTTAGGTTAGGCCATAGGCACATGGGAAACCAACTTTTATCACAAATCAACACAAGATTCCACCCGGTTCGTCCGAAACGGGAGTTTTCACCTACAAGTGCAGAAACTTACTAGAGAGAAAGTGATGCCGGTGAAGCCGATCACACCCCGGAGTAGGATATTGGAAATTTACAACACACAACACACTTGTATACATATGGTATGGCACAACCTTGGTTTTGGTGGGGTTCCGACGCTCCGGGGCCCCGCTTCGGCGAAACCCTGAATCCGCTGGAAAAACCCTAACGTTTTCGTCTACCCCCATAGAAGTGCGTCGAAAGGGGGGTAGGCCAGTGGACTTTTTTGCCTGGTTGTGTTTGGTTGGGACATAGGCACATGGGAAACCAACTTTTATCACAAGTTTTTACAAGATTGCCCCCGTTTCGTCCGAAGTGGGAGTTTTCACCTCTAAGTCCAAACACTTGGTAGAGAGAAAGTGATGTCGGTGAAGCCGGTCACACCCCGGAGTAGGATATTGGAAATTTACCACACACAACACACTTGTATACATATGGTATGGCATAACCTAGATCTTGGTGGGGTTCCGACGCTCCAGGGCCCCGCTTCGGCGAAACCCTGAATCCGCCTGAAAAACCCTAACGTTTTCGTCTACCCCCATAGACGTGCGTCGAAAGGGGGTAGGCCAGTGGACTTTTTTGCCTGGTTGTGTTAGGTTAGGCCATAGGCACATGGGAAACCAACTTTTATCACAAATCAACACAAGATTCCACCCGGTTCGCCCGAAAAGGGAGTTTTCACCTCTAAGTGCAGAAACTCACTAGAGAGAAAGTGAAGTCGGTGAAGCCGGTCACACCCCGGAGTAGGATATTGCACATTTACAACACATAACACACTTGTTTACATATGGTATGGCACAACCTAGGTTTTGGTGGGGTTCCGACGCTTCGGGCCCCGCTTCGGCGAAACCTTAATCCGCTGGAAAAACCGTAACGTTTTCGTCTACCCCCATAGACGTGCGTCGAAAGGGGGTAGGCCAGTGGACTTTTTGCCTGGTTGTGTTTGGTTGGGACATAGGCACATGGGAAACCAACTTTTATCACAAGTTTTTACAAGATTGCCCCCGTTTCGTCCGAAGTGGGAGTTTTCACCTCTAAGTCCACACACTTGGTAGAGAGAAACTGAAGTCGGTTAAGCCAGTCATACCCCGGAGTAGGATATTGGAAATTTACAACACACAACACACTTGCATACATGTGGTATGGCATAACCTAGGTTTTGGTGGGGTTCCGACGCTCCGGGGCCCCGCTTCGGCGAAACCCTGAATCCGCTGGAAAAACCCTAACGTTTTCGTCTACCCCCATAGATGTGCGTCGAAAGGGAGTTTTCACCTCTAAGTCCACACACTTGGTAGAGAGAAACTGAAGCCGGTCACACACCGGGGTAGATTATTGGACATTTGAATCACCCAAAACACTTGTACACATATGGTATGCATCAACCTAGGTTTTGGTGGGGTTCCGATGCTCCGGTATAGACAATTATTCGCGACGTTATTTTATGTGGGTGGAAACCGCTATTCGGCGAAGCTATGTACATAGAATACGAATAAAACATATTAAACTTAATTGAGAGTAATAAATAGATACATAAAAAGAAGATTAGGGTAAAAATGTAAAAAAATGGTAGAGACCTGTGCCGACGGCTTTGCCGTCGGCACAGATTGCCGTCGACGTCACCTTAACCTCTGTGCCGACGACTTCCTGTGTCCCGACGGGTGCCGTCGGGATAGAACATCTGTGCCGACGGCCGTTTCTTTGCCGACGGCCTTGTGGACGGCTGATCCTCATATTCCCCTGTGCCGACGGCCCTGATAAATAGCCGTCGGCACAGGTTCTGGCCGTCGGCACAGTTCGCCATTCCTGTAGTGTTACTTTCAGTCGTACACAACGATAGGTACTCCTACGACTCCCGTCCATGGCTCTGAGTCGCGAAACTCGTTTGGCCGACTCGCTCTCATGTACAGCCGGTTTCAAGCAGATAGTCACTAGCGGTTTCTAGCAAAACATGTCGACTCCCGATTAAAGTAAAGTAACCAATGACTTTCATATCCAATGTCCATACGGCCATTCCCTTTGCCTCACATTGTACCTTGTAACTTGTAAGAGCTATATGTGAGAGCCTGTCATTATTTCATAGCTTGACTCTCTACTCAACTTGTGTCCTCGATTCACCTTCTCGACTAATTCCTTCGTCGAGTCACATGGCCATACTTTTTGAATCGAGTCGCCCGAGTAGGTCCGGAGAACATCTCTCCGAGTGGGAGGAGCAAATCCCATCTTGGTCGACTACGTCACGTAGTTTGCTTCTCGAGTCGACCCGGACTCTTCATGTATGACAATCCTGTTACATATAACGTTTAACAAAGTTTAAGTCGGACGATCCACAACTCGGATCGTACGAAGACCTTAGATCATAGAAATTTTTCATATAGATTGATGAGTTATGCAAATGACTACTTGCTCGTCGCTACTCATTGTGGGACAGTCCGACTTGCCAAATTCCTTTGTTCGAATCCGCGTGGCGACTTAAATATCACCATGCTTATGACCAGTGGAACCGAGTTATCAGCCAACTTAACAAACTAGTCAAAGTTAAGTCTCCCACACAACTCTATTTACTAGTGACATTAAGAACACATATCTTACTATATATGATTCCTTAACTGAATCACACATTTAGAGGAATAACATAGATACATAGTTCATGGACCTTACATAATATTATAGATACAAATATCGAGTTGGCCTGCCAAGTCCAACTCTAGGACACTAACTCCCATAGTCTCCCACTTTACTACAGTTTGGAGTTGGCATCACATGACTAGGCATCTCGTATCCAATGCTCTTATGTGCGCCTCCTGTTTGGTTTTGGAAGAGGTTTCCTCAACGAATTTGCAACATTTTCATTCGTGTGTATCTTGCATAGCTTGATGTCTCCCTCATCAATGAAACGTCGAATGAGCTGAAACTATCTCTTGACATGCTTGGTCTTTTCGTCACGAGGGGTTGGTTGACGATGCGAATTGGACGGCGGACGTTGGCTGCATCGGAGGCCGTGCCAGGAGGAGGATCGGTCCGGAGGACGCTCATCGATGGCCCTACAATCGGCAATGCAACATGGACATAACATGCAAACACGGTTCTACTACAAAATTTCGAGCCGTGGAGTTATTTCCATATTGTGAAGCATAACATACACACCATGTTATTATGTTATGTATATAACACCCAAAAGTTTATATATTCATATCATATACGAGTTTGTTACTATTCAAACCATGATCTATCTTTTATTTGCATAATGATTCCTCCTAAATGTGAGTCGATTTCCAGTTGTAGGTGGGGTTGGAACTGATATTTTTTCACTTACAAGTGGGCTGCAACCGAGTTTTTCTTAATTGCAACTCGGTTGCATCTGACTTTTTTCTAGTTGCAAGTAGGTTGCAACTGACATTTTCCGTTTGCAATTGTGGTTACAACTGAGATTTTTTCAATTACAATTGGGGTTGCAACTGAGTTTATTTCGGTTGCTTGAAACTTTGATTTTCCAGTTATAAGTTTGTTGGGATTGGGTTTTTCTAATTGTAAGAGAATTGCAACCGAGAAATGTTCTCGACTGTTTGATTTGTGGCATGTTATTCGTTTTAGATGAGAGTGGCAGGCGGGTTGTAACTGAAATTTCTTCAGAAATGCAGTGAGGTTACAACTAAGATTTTTCCAGACTTGCAAATATGGTTGTAACTGAGTTTTTTTACGGTTACAAGTGGGGTTGTACCTTTGACTTTTCCATTTTTAAGTGAGTTGCGACAATTTTTTTCTACTTGTAAGTGAACTGCAACTGAGAAAAATGTTCTTAGCTATTAGATTTGCATCGTGATTCGTTATAGATGAGAGTTCCAAATGAATTGCAACTAAAAGTTTGTGACATCCTATGGCCGAGAATTAATTCTAGGCTAGTTCAAAAGTAGTCGCACCTAAATTGTGTTTAGAGGGTACATTTGTTTCTTAGTTAGTCAGGCACCGTGTAACCAAGTCTAGCTCAATTATGCATCTTGTACAGTTGTATTATGAGAAGAAGGAAAATTAACCGTTTGTCTCACCCTCCCTTGTGTCCTTCCGTTTGGCATGTTAAGCAAGAGAGTGGATGAAAAATATGGTCCATCCACAGCTGCACCCTATAGGCTACATCAGTACTACTCCGTTAATTATATCTTTTAGAAAAAACAGTATATATGGAAAATAGAGCCCCAAACTCATAGGCATGGTGGTATTCACTTGGAAAAGAAGTAACACAAGTACAACCTGATCAACCAATCGATCAGGGAGTAACCAAAATCGTTCAAAATCAACTCGGCGATGGCGACTGAGAATTCCTCGGACGATTGAGCACTAGTCACACCCATAATGCAACTGTATTTTGGCGCTCTTTCTCATATATAGTTGCTGTGAAGTAGACGTCGAACGAAATTGATCTGTATTTTTCCCCATTAAACACTAGACAATGCAATATGCTTTAATTTGATGATTTCCATAATGGACAATTAAACTTGGCCAGATTAAATTATGGAATCATTACTCTAGTTTCAAAATGCAAAGTTGCGAAGCAAATCCAAAACGTTCGCCTGATCTGTTTGCTTAATGTTAGCTTCAACATCTTTACTAAAGTGCTAATGAATAGATTTGAAAAAACAGTAGTAAAAGTGATATCTCCTATTCATATCGCATTTATAAAAGGCAGATTTATCACGGAAGGGGTTGTAATTTTTTATGAAGCCCTTCATTGTATTTATACAAAAAACAAGATGCAGTGCTTTTCAAAGTTGATTTTGAAAAGGCATATGACAAGATCAAGTGGCCTTTGTTTGTAAAATGCTAAAACTAAAAGGTTTCCCTGATGTGTGGATTAACTGGATCATGAGCATAATGAGAGGAGGCCATGTTGCTATTAAAATAAATGGCCTCAATGGAAAATATTTTATTACTCATAAAGGGCTTAGACAAGTGGTTCCCAGTCTCCCCCTGCTGTTTGATACAGCAGCCGATGCCCTGGCTATTGTGATGGAGAATGCCAGAAATAATGATTTGATTACAGACATTCTTTCTGAGGAAATCGAGGGAGGCCTAAATATGACGATGATACTATTTTTTATTGCCGGGTAATATAAAAAGTGCAAAAAGATTAAAATTTATCTTGTGTGCTTTGAGCAGATGTTCTGCTTGAAGATAAATTTCCATAAAAGTGAACTATTTCTTTTTGGAAAATTCGCTGATAAAAATGAACAATAAAAAAAATTACTTGCCAATTTGGAGTTTTACCGATGAATACTTGCGCTTTCCGTGGAATAAAAATAGAACCAGGATCAAAGAGTGGGGGTCGATCTTGGATAAGGTGGCCAAGAAATGTGCTGGATGGCCGGGGAGATTGTTAAACATGGCTGGAAGAACCAACTTGGTTCAAACCTATCTAACCAGCATGCCCACATTTATGCTATCCTTTTATAAACTCCCAGTTGGGGTCCGAAAAAGATTTGATTTCTACTGATCCAAAATGGTGTGGCAAGAAGATAGGGATAAAAAAGAATACCATCTTGTCAAATGGTCTGTGGTTTGTCGACCTAAGGAGCAAGGCGGCCTTGGTATCATAAATATTGACGTTATGAACCAGGCTTTGTTAGCAAAATGGTGGTGGAAACTTGAAAATGGTTTATGGCAAGAAATCATCAAAAAGAAATATATCCGTAATAAATGTATTTCAACAGCTAAACACAGACCTGGGGATTCCCAGTTTTGGTCGGGTATTTTGGAGGTCAAAGAAACATTTTGTGCTTATTGCAAGAAGAAAGTGGGGAACGGGAAAAACATTAGATTCTGGAAAGACTGGTGGGTTGGTGATAAACCGTTACAGTTGAGTTGTCCCCGGTTATATGGGATTTGTAGAAAGAGGAACTTTACTGTGGCTGAGGTTCTTAGGAACGAATGGGATTGGATTAAATTTTGAAGAACCTTGGGGGAGAAACGTTAAAACTTTGGAATTGTATCAAAAATAATTGTGATGGGATCACCTTGATACAAGGTGAAGACCAAACGATTTGGACTTTAACTGATAATGGATTTTTTTTTATTAAGTCGTTGTACAGAAAACTGATACTAAATGATATTGATTATCCACAAAAATTTCTGTGGAAATCAAAAGTCCCTCAAAAAATTAAGATTTTTTATGGCTTACGCTGAGAAATAACATACTAACCAAAAATAACTTGGCCAGGAGAGGGTGGCAGGGTCCTACTTCGTGTCACTTTTGTGGTGGTGAAGAATCAGTGGAACATTTGTTCATGTCTTGTTCCATGGCTAGACTAATATGGAGTATACTTTACTTTAAAAAGAAACCTGTGTATGTTCATGATTTGTTTGGAGCTTGGCTGCGGAGTTTTGGGGTTGAAAAGAGGAATATGGTCATAGTTGGTATTGCTGCTATTTTCTGGACCATATGGAATGCAAGAAACAAGCTATGTTTTGAAAAGAAAAAACATCAGGATACTTTTGTTCTCATACATAGGGTTAACCATTGGATTAATTCTTGGGAAATTCTATAGAAAAAACCGGAAAGCAAAGAGGAACTGAGATGGGGGCAAAGCTACTCGAGCGAGTGAGAAATGAAGAATAACGCATCAAAAGGATGGAGCCCTGGAGCTCTCAGGATTGCTCAGTGACAGAAGATGAAAACACAAAACAGTGGAGGAGGAAACAAAAAGATGTTTTGGAAAAAGACCGATGCTGGACGTTGCATATAGGTAGATCTGCATTCGCTTTGTTCTGCGCAATCTGGATGCAAAAACATATACATCATACCTCGCACGTGAGATGTTGTGTGAAGAGATATTGCTTTACTTTTCTGTTATTGACTTTTACTATACTGTAGCTTAAAGTACGTGTTTTGTCAGCACATGAGATTGAACTAAAAGTCAATCGAATGAGCAGGTGGCACGTATGTTGCGGGAAGAGTAGCTTAGATAGTACCAGAGATCTAAGGCTCAATTTTATCCTTGAAGGAGATTCGAATACGAGATACTTCCATAATGTTGCCAATGGCAGACATAGGAAGAACCGTATTCATATTCATTCTCTTAATCAGGATGAGGGCCTGATCGAAGGATAGGAGCAGCTCAAATATTATATAACAAGCTACTATAAAGGTTTGTTCGGGACTCTGGAGGAAGGAAACTTTTCTCTTGACGAGTCACGCACAGATGATATACCCCAAGTGTCCACCGAGGAAAACAACTTTCTTAGTGCTCCCTTCTCTGAAGACGAGATAAGTAAGGCGGTTTTCCAAATGAAGCACAATAAGGCACCGGGACCAGATGGTTTTCCTGCTGAGTTTTACCAACATTTCTGAGAAGCCATCAAGTCTGATCTGCTTGAGTTATTCGGTTGCTTGCATGCCGGACAACTGGAGTTGTTTCACCTTAACTTTGGGGAAATCTTCTTGTTGCTTAAAATTCAGGAGGCCAAAAGGATACAACAGTACCGGCCTATATGTCTCTTGAATGTTATATTCAAAATATTTACGAAGGTGGCAATCATTAGGTTAAATTATGTGGCTGATTATGTGGTTAAATCTACCCAAACTGCATTTATGCAAGGTAGGAATATGCTGGACGGGGTCGTGATCCTGCACGAAACCGTACATGAGATGCATACAAAGAAACTTAATGGAGTAATATTCAAAATCGACTATGAAAAAACCTATGATAAGGTTAAGTGGTCGTTCCTCCAACAGACTCTGAGAATGAAAGGTTTTTCGGACGAGTGGTGTGCTTTGATCCACAATTTTGTTTCTGGGGGTAGTGTGGCTGTTAAAGTTAATGTTGACGTCGGCCGCTACTTCCAAACAAAAAAAGGATTAAGGCAAGGTGATCCCTTATCGCCTATACTATTTAATATAGTGGCTGATATGTTGGCGATTATGATTGAATGGGCTAAGGAAGATGGCCAAATTGAAGGGTAGTCCCACATCTTGTCGATGGGGGATTATCTATTCTTCAATACGCGGACGATACGATTCTCTTTATGAAACATGACCTCGATAAGGCAGCGAATCTAAAATTAATATTATCAGTATTTGAGCAGTTATCAGGTTGAAGATAAATTTCCACAAAAGTGAATTATTTTGCTTCGGCGAAGCCCGGGACGCATCTGCTCAGTATGCTAAAAAATTTGGCTGTGAGCAAGGTCAATTTCCTACAAGGTATTTGGGTATACCAATACATTACAGGAAACTGACTAATGCGGAATGGAAACACGTCGAGGAACGTCTTCAAGCGAGGTTATCTTCCTGGAAAGGAAAGTTACTATCTCTTGGCGAGAGGTTGGTACTCATTAATTCACTACTAACAAATATGGTACTCTATATGATATCCTTCTTCCAGCTGCCCAAAGGGATCTTGCAAAAATTGGATTACTTCCGATCGAGATTCTTCTGGCAAGGAGATAGTGAGAAAAAGAAATATCGACTTGCTAAATGGAATTTTGTTTGTCGACCTAAAGATCAGGGAGGACTGGGTATTCATGACCTCCAGGTCAAGAATTCAGCTCTCCTCGATAAGTGGTTGTTTAAACTACTTACTGAAGATGGGTCTGGCAAACACTCCTTAAACGTAAATACATCGGCTCGAAAGCGTTATCACAAGTATATTGGAAATCTGGTGATTCTCACTTTTGGGCTGGCCTAATGGCGGCAAAGATTTTTTTTTCCGCTTTGAAGTATTTAAAATTGAGGACGGATCGGAGATAAGATTCTGGGAGGACAAATGGTTAGGTAATACCACTCTCCGAGAGCAGTATCTGGCTCTATACAATATTGTTCATCATAAAGGGGATACCATAGCCACAGTTATGCAGTCTTCACCACCCAATGTGACATTCAGGCGAGACTTAATTGGGCCCAGACTCACGTCTTGGAATGCCTTGCTGACAAGGTTGACTTCGGTTCAGCTGTCACAAGGGCCTGATGAATTTCACAGGAGTTTATGTGAGAATGAAAAATTCTCGGTAGATTCTATGTTTAGACTGTTAGTCCATTCCAATGTACCAGTCGATAATAATAATAAAATATGGCAAATGAAGATTCCGCTAAAACTTAAAGTTTTTACATGGTATCTTCATAAGGGTGTCATTTTAACAAAGGATAACCTTGTCAAGCGAAACTGGCACGACGGAGTGCGTTTTTTGTCCACAACAGGAGACAATAAAGCACTTATTCTTCGAGTGTAGTTTTGCACGTTCTATTTGGTCAGCTATCCAGATGGCGTCTAACTTGTATCAACCCAAGACTGTTGCTAATATATTTGGCAATTGGTTACATGAGATAGATAATAAATATAGCACTGTTATTAGGGTGGGAGCGATAGCGGTTATATGGTCGCTTTGGCTGTGTAGAAATGACAAAGTTTTTAATGATAAAAAATTCTCTCGCTTGCAGGTACTCTATCGGTGCACAGGTATTTTACGATCGTGGTCCACGTTACAATGGCCGGAGTTTCGAGGCCTCTTTATGGAGGCGTGTGCACGACTGGAAGAAGTGGCGACGGATATTTTTATCCAACATGGATGGTCGCTTGATCATCGGATTGGTCCTCCATAGGCTTTGACGTTTTACTTTTCTATGATTGTAATTCGTTGAGTGCTACTTTTTAGTTCTTTTTTGGTACTTTCGGATTGCGGCTGCGTGCATACCTGTTATGCAGAGGCCGGGTTTAATGCTTAAACCCTTTAAGTAATAAAGCTTTTTATAAAAAAAAACTATACTGTAGCTTGAACATGGTTTCTGTTAATAGAAATCGGAGACGAGACTCTATTTTTTCAAAAAAAAAGTGCAGTATACTTTAACCAAAGAAAGTGAGATATAAGGTTTGGTCAAAAGGATGAGGAAAGTGATTTGACATGACTATGTAAAGGTGAAGATAAGTCTTTCCGAGGAGACGCGAAGTCATGGACGTTAAAGCATATCCACCGGCACCCTCCAAACGACCTCCCAAAGGCCCATTGGGGTTCGGACGCCAAAAACCGTCACCAGCGTCACACCCCCCCCCCCCAAAGGGTCGCCCCGAGCAATTTCGTGTCCGGCACCCCCGAGAGGGCCTCCAAACTTGGAGGCTCTATCGGGGTGCCGAACACTGCCCAGACATGGCCTCCGACAGGGGTGGCCCACCCATCATACACACAACGCCGGCCTGGCCATGGGTTTAAGGCGATGTGTAGGAGGTCGTTCCGCCCACGTTAATGGCGACGCGTTTCCGCAGGCGACGAAGGGACTGGACGGCGATGCGTCTCCCGCACGCCTCGCATTTACGACGGCGCCTGCTGAGCGCCCTGCCTTTCCCGACTTCCCACGTGACACAGTGGCGGAGACGTGTCGCCGCCATTAACTCCGACGCGACGTGTGCTCACCCACCCGGCGCTTCCCGCCCAGCGCCACCGCTTCCCGCCTCAGTTTCCTGCCTCGACCTTGGCCGGCAATAAAGAGGCCCCCGCCGTGCAGCCATTTCACCACAATAGCACCGACGCTCGCCGTAGCCACTTGACCACAGCACCAGCCGTAGCCCAGAGCACCATGCCTCGCCGCCTCGTCACCCTCACCCAGGCAGCACGCCGTGCTCACGGCACGGCGCAGGAGGGTGCCACTGACGAACATCCGTTCAACTTGGCGGATGTGGACGACGTCGACGTGGACGAGCAGGAGGAGCAGGAGCCGGTGCAGGACCCGTACCCCGGCCAGGAGCCGCCGCCGGAGCTCGATGAGGTGCCGCCGCGACAGCAGGAGCCGGGGCAGGTGATGCTGCCGCCGCCGGTGTGGCCAAACCAGGTGGTTGCCGCCAACTCGTTCGAGAGCTGGCGCAACGAGCAGGCAAGCGGCCAGGTCAGGCACGACTACGAGGCGGCTGGGGACGCCGAGGAGGCCGCCATCATCCAGGCCTCCATCGCGAGCGCGGAGCGCGACGAGCGTTGCCGCGCCTTCATGGCCGCCGAGCGAGCGGCCTACGAGCAACTCAACGCCCAGGCGGAGGAGCCCAGGCAGCAGCAGCTCATCGCCAGGCGAAGGAGCTAGCGCATGTGGCATCCCAGCTGCGCGCAGAGCGAGAGGCCCACGAGGAGCTGAACCAGCTGCGGCTAGCGAGGCAGGCGCATGCGAGGGCAGCGGCGGCGGCGGCGGTAGACAGGGATGCCATGCGACGGGCGGCGAGCGCGCTCCAACAGGAGAGGCGTGTGCGCTCGCGCTTAGCCCAGAGCCAGAAGGCCGCGCACGACGACGAGGCTAGCCTGGGCGGCGACGTTTAGATTAGGATTTAGATCTCGTTTTAGTTTAAATTTCTATCGTTTTAGCTTAAGTTTGTAACGTCTTAGTTTAAGTTTTGTAACTTGCATCGTTTTAGTTTAATTTGTATCATTTTTAATTAGTTCAAATGCCGCGGCCGAGACAAGTTGCCGCCCGCAAGGTGTTCGATCTGTTGCTCGATGTTGGGGGGCGGGCCTTTGGGGGCGCCGCTGTGGGCGGGCTCCAAATGTTGGGCGGACATGTGTCCGGCACCCTCAATTGGGCCTCAATTGGGGGTGTCGGACACCGATTTGGAGGGTGCCGGTGGAGATGCTCTTAGGTAGAAGCGCTGGGGCAAATTCGATCAGATTTGTAGTGTACTAGAAGGAAAAGACGCGCGTTGCCGCGTCTGTCCTAATACGAACAATGATAGATGAACAAAAAGAAAATTAGCGAGACATAAATAAAAGTTAGTATCAATGATAATGAAATAGTATCACTGGTTCACTATTTTACAACACGATTACTCAGACATCCTCACATAAACATAGAGGAGTAGAGAAGGGACACAATTATTTACTTGTACTAAGGTTAGGAGTACACCACTCAACAAAAAGCATGAACCCCCCTCCCCCCCTCTAAAAAAAATTTACACTCAGTTAGACAATTAGTATACAACGACAATTATGAAATGTCATGAAAGTTAAATTGTGTACATGGTTCTATAATGATTCGAACAAAAAAAATTGATCAAAATTCCAACAATATGTAGACACTGTACAATATGATGAAAATTGCAAACTCAGAGAGACAAATTTGCCAAGATTTGATTAGCCATCGATGTCCTACAATGAAGGTCATCGATTTAATATAATGAAATCAAGTAAACTTTTCTGACATAAATTATCCCAAAATCAATAATAATAGTTGATGTAATTATTTTACATAGTTAAATAAATTGCACCAAATATGATCGATACTATGTAAAAACATAAAAACATTCCACCAATAAATACTAAATAATTCACCAAAATATACAGCCAACTGAGATCTTAAACCGTTTACATGCCATATTAATCTGTGCATTGGATCTAGATTGCATAAAATAAAATATAAACAAAAATAAAATGGCATGAATACCACCAAAATTATATATCTAATTGCAGGAATACCCTTCTATTAACACATAATTTGTCATGTTCGCCACACGGTTCAACACCACATGCTATTTTATTATTGTATCCTCGTGGTCATGACTTTTCTACACTCTAATGATTGCAACTGAGGCTAGGCATACATATGTCATTTTTAGTGTATGCATTCAACCATCTACAAAATACGCACATGTATTTTCTTACATAATCTGGCTCGTTCTCGGAATACAAGTGAGATATAAGTAAATATACCGTAAAAAAAAGTTCACGGATAAATACCCACATCATCTTTCATCAGTAATAGGTGGCATCCGACAAAGAGGCGTATAACTCATCCTTCCACCCTCATTCACCATCGATTTGCCGCTCATGGTTTCAACCGCAGCTGCCACCACCACCGAGTCGAGCACTACTAACAACAACAGTGACAACGACGGCCGATGCGAGAGGCGACATGGGTGTTCACGTGCAACTACTGCGAGGGTTGTAGGAAGTCTTTCAGCTCACTGGTGTTGGGTGGTCACCAGAGGGGAGCGCACTTTGCGTGCAAGTTAACAATGGACTTGAGTCGCGACATCAGGGTTGGAGGTGCCCTGTAGTCCCAGGTGTTTGACGGAGCCAGAGATGCGTGCGGAGAGACGGGCAAATTTTGCGTAGGGACGGCTGTTTTCGATAGAGGACGGCTCGAGGGAGGCAGAGGGAGAGAAATGGTGTTGTGTGGCACAGGCTGCGTGACGTATGGTGGACGCTGGCGGCAGAGATAAGAGAGAGAGTTGTCGGGTAGCGTCAGTAGCTCTGGACTCACCGCATCTCCTTGTAAAAAAATCGAAACGACATGTTTAGGTTTACTTGTACGTATTGTATGGACTCTAGAAGATTTTTTTGCATTTTGGTCTACCCAAAAAGAGTAATTTTGAGAGAAAATGGAGCTATTTTTTTTATAGCCACAATTTTGTTTTTTATAGATGAGAATCCTTTTTATTTCACCAAAAATTTAGCAGATAAGTATAAACATATGTATATATCCAATAGAATTTTTCAAACTGAATTTAAAACTATGAACTATAAATAAACAATGTGAGCTAAGTGGAGTCTACCATGATATTGACATGTGGAAGAAGGAGAGGCTCCAATTTTAGGGAGCTTAGTATTTAGAAAGATTATATCTATCCATCGATACGTTGTGGCAGTATAAGAACACGATTGATTTGTCAACATACTATAGCAAGGTGGTCATGCATAATAACTGCTCTGATTGCGAAAGGATTAGTGTTCGGTTGTAGAATTGAGTGGAATGGAATGGTTGCAGTCCATTCCATTCCACAAAAATAGAACCAGTCCATTCTTCTGTTCGGTTGGAGAAATTGAGATGGAATGGAATGGTTAGATAAATTTAATTAAATTAGCACAAAATTTAGATTAGCAATTAAATTAGCACTAATTTAGCATTAGACAACTCAATTAGGATTGAACAACAACTCCAATCGCGAGGCTCCTCCGGCGACCTTGCTCCTTCGGCGCCCTTGCTCCTCCGGTCAAGACGGCGGCGGCCTGGGGCCTCATCCACGGCGGCGGCGCAGCAGGCCCTCATCCACCGGAGGGACGGGCGGCGTGGCTTGGAGGTGGAGGGCCATGCCCAACTCGCCGGCGGGAGGTGGTTTGCCGCCCTCGGCCTCCCAGGGGCATCGACTGTGAGGGGATTTTGGCCACCGGAGCAAGGTCGCCTCGGGCTGGCTAGCCGCGCCGTGCCTCGGCGAGCAGGGAGGACGGCCGCGCCTCGGCAAGCAGGGAGGAGGGCGGCGCCGGCGGCGAGCAGGGAGGAGGGCGGGATGGCGGCGAGTTGGAGGACGACAGCGCCACGGGAGAGAGAGGGATTAGCCGTGGGGAGGAAGGGATTAGGGGTGACAGCCACCCGTTCTACTCGGTCCGGCCGAATTGGCCGGACGGATGGGTTCCAAATATTGGGCGAATATTCCATCCCGAGGAATCAACTCGTTCCATCCTTTTGTCCAACCAAACACAGGAACGGGCTCTAAGTACGGAACAGTTCCATTCCGTTCCGCCCAATCCCAAAACCGAACGCATAAACCGACGGCGCAAACCAAACAGCCCCGACCTCAAGTGCAAACAGTCTGAACTCTATAGCTTTGCCCACCAATGATTTTGCTGAACTGTGAACCCTTGCTAAACTTGGGAGCAAGACGAGCCGGCGGCGCTTCAATGGCGGCGGTGAGTTGCGTTCGCCACCACCACCGGTCGAGCAGGAGGATTGGGGTAAGTTGAGCGGCCGCCCCGATCTGTTTTCACATGCCCTGTTCGTTCCTCTGAAAGTTATGCACACCAATGGCGGCGACGCACCGCGTCCGCTTGACCTCGGCCTCTCCCCGCCCAAATTGGCGGCTCTGGCCTTCCTCTTCTTCCTCCTGCTCTGTGGGAGCACCTTCTTGGCCGCGGCCGCCTCCACTGACACTATCCTCCCCGGCGAGAGCATCCCCGGGAACCAGACCCTCGTCTCCAAGAGCGGCGCGTTCGAGCTGGGCTTCTTCTCCCCGGGCCCGGGCATCCACTACTACCTGGGCGTCCGCCTGCTGAACATGGTCGGCAACAGCCCCACCTTCTGGCTCGGGGACAGGGTCGTCGTCACCGACCTGCCGACCGCGTCGCTGGAGATGTTCGGCGGCAGCCTGTACATCAAGCAGAGCGGGGCCAGCCTCTGGTGGTCGCCGGCCGGCAATGGGTCTTCCGCCGCCGTCGCGGTCCTCCTCGACAACGGCAACCTGGTGGTCAGGGACCAGGGGAATTCCTCCCTGGTGCTGTGGCAGAGCTTCGACTACCCCGGCGACGCGCTGCTCCCCGGGGCGAGGCTCGGACTCGACAGTGACACCGGGAAGAACGTCTCGTTGACATTCAAGGGTTTCTCACACAACGGCAGCCTCACCGTCGACGCGAGCCGGAGGAACGGGTTCGTGCTCACCACCGACGGGCACGACAATCGCGGCACCTTCCCGGACTGGATGTTGTCCTCTAAGGACAATGGCAGCTCGCTGCTGCTGAACCACCCGGAGAACTCGAACCGCCCCGAATTCTTGCAGTTCCATTTGGGGCAAGTCAGCCTGATGCGGTGGTCTGAATCGGGTCCCGCCGCAAACAGCAGCACTACCGCCGGCTGGGTCGCTCGCTGGACCTTCCCCTCCGATTGCAAATCTAGCGGGTTCTTCTGTGGCGATTTCGGCGCCTGCTCCAGCGCCGGGAAGTGCAACTGCGTCGACGGATTCGAGCCGTCGTACCCGATCGAGTGGGGACTTGGGTACTTCGTCACTGGCTGCTCCAGGTCTCTCCCGCTGAGCTGCGAGGCCGACGGCCAGACGGAGCACGACGACTCTTTTGCCCCGTTGGACAAGCTGCAAGGGCTTCCTTACAATGCCCAGGACGAGGTGGCTGGAAACGACGAAGAATGCAGAGCGGCTTGCCGTAGCAAATGCTACTGCGTTGCCTACACCTACAGCCATGGGTGCAAGCTCTGGTACTACAACCTGTACAATCTTAGCCTGGCTGCTAGGCCTCCATACAGCAAGCTGTACATCCGTTTGGGCTCCAAGCTCAGGAAAAAAGGCTTACAAACAACAGGGATCGCGTTATTGGTCACTGGGTCCATAGCCATTGCTTCTTTGGTACTGGTATTGGTGCTTCTATGGAGATTCCGGAGGAATTCGTTTGCCTCGAGGAAGTTTGAGGCAGAAGGCCCTCTTGTGGTCTATTCTTATCCTCAGCTCAAGAAAGCCACAGGCAATTTCTCCGATAAAATCGGCGAGGGAGGATTCGGAAGTGTTTTCAGGGGAACAATGCCAAGATCAGCCGTCATCGCTGTGAAGAATCTCAAAGTCCTTGGGCAAGCAGAGAAGCAATTCAGAACAGAAGTGCAGACACTTGGAGTGATCCAACACAGTAATCTTGTCCGTCTCTTGGGGTTTTGCGTCAAAGCAAACAAAAGGCTGCTGGTTTATGAGTACATGCCAAATGGCTCTTTGGAAGCTCATCTGTTTAAAGAGAAGTCTAGCCTGTTGAGTTGGAATGTTCGGTACCAAATTGCTATAGGCATTGCCAAGGGTCTCGCCTATCTACACGAAGAATGCGAGGACTGCATCATACACTGCGACATCAAACCTGAAAACATACTGCTCGATGCGGAACTCTGCCCCAAGATTGCTGATTTCGGCATGGCCAAGCTCCTTGGACGAGAATTCAACTCGGCGCTGACCACTGTCCGAGGAACCATGGGCTATCTAGCACCGGAGTGGATATCCGGGCTGCCGATCACTAAGAAGGCGGACGTGTACAGCTTTGGCATTGTGCTCTTCGAGATAATCTCTGGGAGAAGGAGCACTAAGATGATGAAATTTGGGAGCCATCGGTATTTTCCGCTATACGCGGCTGCTCAGGTGAATGAAGGGGAGGTTATGTGCTTGCTAGATGGTAAGCTAGAAGGAGATGCTAATGTGAAGGAGCTGGATGTCACCTGTAGGGTTGCCTGCTGGTGCATCCAGGATCAGGAGAACGACAGACCGTCAATGGGGCAAGTTGTTCGCATGTTGGAAGGTGTCATCGGCACTGAGATGCCTCCTATTCCAGCTTCATTTCAGAACCTTATGGAGGGTGATGACAGTACTATATATTCCGATTTCTGAAGGAGGTTGCTAGGGGTACTCCACTTAATGCTGAGTTGTGATCTGAATCTGTGTTCAGATTTGTTTGCTATTCCAAACTACAAGCTCTCTCCCTACAGACTCTAGTAGGCATTCAGCGAAGTTGAAAAAAGAAGAAACTGTTTTGCTGCAGATTCGTCGATGCATTCCTCTCCTATCGACTGACGAAGATGTCAAACAGTTACGCCTTTCAGCAGGTGGTGAATCTCTACAATGGCGTTGTGCTTAAGAAGTTGGTAGACGAATGCAAGCGGATCAACAAGGGTACCCACGCCGACATCATCTGTGTTCACATCACGCGTCTTTTCAATACTTTGAAGTCTGGGTATGGTTATTATGAACGGAAGGTACTCACCTAGTACCACCAACTATTGTTTTTTAAGCCGGAACAATCAACTTTGCTGGAATGATTAATGCCATACTTAGTTCATCCGATGCTCGGTGGATTTTACACATGTATCTGGAACAATCCTGGAATGATTAATGCCATACTTAGTTCATCTGATGGCTGAGGCAACAAATGGTGAACACCATTGCTGACCCATGCTGAGCTGAGTAGCTAACTGTAATCAATTCTCCCGTGGGATTCAGTATTGCCTGATTCTCCGTTCCTGTTCTTTGAAATTCTTGAGCGGGACAAGAATCATTCAAGTCTCTGTGGGGCTGCGTTCATCGTTCTCCAGGTCACTAGGTCAGCCGATAGATTCAGCTTCATCATCTTTCTGTTCAGTTCAGTTTTTTCTATGATTTTTCACCCTTTAAATAAATGAGATTGCTGTTGTTAGAAAAGGAAGTAAAACCAGCTGCCCAAATGCCATAATGCACAAAATAGAAGTACTAACTCTATGCTGGCGGATCCCCTTAATTGTTAGTGAAGCAGACTTTTGCCATGTGTGGTGTATCTTTTTTACGAAATTGTAACTGTAGTCTGATGTGAAGAGTAGTATAACTCCATATGGTGCCGCTTAGCGAGTCCTTCATACCTACACACAAGGGTGAGAAATTGTTCTACATACTCATTCACCGTGTCAGTCTGCTGCAGGTTCTTGGTTATGCCGAGCTGGGTGTTCCGAATTTTGGGTCTAAATTAGTGGCTGATGTGTTGAGCGAACATCTGCCATAGGGTCGGTACAACAACGGGCGCAACCAGCCAGGTGAAAGGACGCACGCACAAAAGACTGCCTCCTCGGCTCGCCACCAGCGATCGACGGAGCCTGATGCTGTAGTGCATCATTGTCCCATGTTCCTCTTCCATCCGTTTGGTCTTCCATGTTGTCTTGTCTGGTGCATTGGTGTAACTAGGATAACCTTGAGAGTTGATTTAGAGATCGATTACGGACTAAGCAAACACAAAAGCTTCCAATTGCCACAATGTAATAGGCTTTTGTTACCAGCCATATGAAGTTGGTTGTCTGATCTTGCTCAACTTTTATTCCAGATTTTAAATATTTTTTTATTACTTAAAACAGTTGTACTGCATACAGCTAGATCTAGATGCTCAACTTGCCTGGTATCCTTCAAAAATGCATCGCATCTTTAAATTCTTAAGCAAATATTTGTGATGGTATGAGGTCTCAGTTCAACTAACAAGGCTAATGAGCAATATGCACTATTACCAAGCATCAGTGTAAAATTTATGGGATATTAATGATAGTATACTACAGACTTCCAAAGCTCTATGTTCATTTATGTAATTCTGGTGTTTTAATCTTGCCTTGAACAATCTTAAGCCTATGTTTATATGCACTCATAGGAGATCTGATTGTATAATGAAGTTTAGGTGCTTTCTGGGAGAACAGATTGTACAAAATGATCTGCCTCGCAACATCATTTTCTCACGAACCAAGTTCAGTGCATTGAAGTCTTCAACTTTTTACTAAGTGATTATTCAGAGCAGAAAGCTGCATGTATGCCAAGCAAGTTGGGATATGCATTGCTAGCTGTCTTGATGTCAATGCATTTTTTCTATCAGAACTGAAACTCAGGTCGCTCCTGGGTGTGACGCCAAGGAACTCCACCATCGACAAGAGCTCAATTCGCCTCCAGCCTCCCGTCCAGCGCTAGATCTGGCACTCCACCCATTTGATCGGAAAGATCACAGCGTGGTTGGCGGGTGGGATTGAGAGCACGGGCGCTTCTTAGTAGCTAATATCTCAGGTTTACAATTACAGGAGTGCATGATTTTCACTTTGTGTTAGAGCATGCGTAAGCCAATGGCCAGACAATATTGTTGTAATGTCAGACAATGAAGAGAACATTGCCATAATTTATGTAGATTGGATAGTCCTTGAAATCATAATTTCAATTTCCATTCCCAACCAGACAATTTGACTATATGTTTCTCTAAAGAAAATTTGGATATATCTCGTGTGAATTGAGTTGTTGCTTGTGTATTTGTGTTTCGAGGGTTTAATGTTTTCAAAGAAGTCATGCATAATTAATTCATATTCCATAGGTGACCGTTCATCCATGGAGATCTAAATGCTTTTCTGGAGGAAATACAACCAGTTCATCTTGTAGTTAGTACTTTATATATTTCAGTTGGCTACTGGCGGCAAGAATTGTGTGTCCTTAAAATTGTAGTGGTAAGAATGATCAAGAACATGACTTGTAGTTTGAGTAACACAAACTAAATGTTCATTAAAAGTATGTTTAATATTTATGTCCACTATGTTTACATGTACTGAGGATAAGAAACTTAGGCCGTGGCAACGCACGGGCATTCAACTAGTAACAATAGTAGTGGAGTTGATTGCAGTTGCTTCATTTGATCAGAGCCTGCAATGCAAAAATCAAGGACAATGGTGTATTTTTTTTCCTTGAGGTTCTCTGTGTAAAATGTACCACCAACTATAATGAATGCAACATCTAGGGGATCTATCCTGGTTTAAAAAGTGCTTAATTTGCTCTTAATTACCGTTACAGTTCTCTTAATTAATCCGACTATTAACCTCTCTTGCTTGCTGAATTTGCTCTGGAAGAAGAAACAGTACCAGCACCAAAACCATACCGAGTTTTCTGTCATCAAAACGTCATATGTCGGCAACATGCAGTTCCTTTGTTACTCTACAGTTCTCTTAATTAATACCTGAACGCTCAATCAAAAATATACTGCTGGTACAACATCGGCTAGCCAGACATGCACTGACTGAACCACATCCATACAAGTTCAGAGGTGCACAACACACATAGCAGACATAAACCCAAACTGTTCTTACAAGCGCAACCGGGACGTTCCAGCCATGAACAACATCAACAACCAGTGGTAGCAGCTTGGCGCCTGATAGCAAATTTGTCTGGCGTCTCCATCTCCTGTAGCCCAGCAAACAGTAATAAAAAAGAAAACAAGCTAATCATTAGGATCACTATTCGCTGGATAGGGTCTTTACTCTGAAAACAAGCCAAATTTCTCGTTTTTCAAATGGTCCAACTACAAACTTGCTGCATTGTGGTATTAAAAACCAAATTTCGTATTGCTGATATTAAAAGCGAAGCTTACCACACTCCACTCTTCAGGACCGTCACATTCCCATGCAATCGTCATATATGTATGCTACCCCTGTTTTTTTTTTTTTTTACATGTACCCCTGGTTGTTATCTTGCCCTCACTAGGCTTTCTCAGAATATGACAGAAGACAAGTACTTGTATCATTTATCAGAATTTTTTTTTAACTAAGGTTTTATTGCTCGCCCGGCCTCACAAAGACATACCACACTAGGAGTAGTCATATAACACAAGGTCAAAAAGTACTAGTTTGTTACAGAATATATATCAGAGACAGGGTAGTTGGTAGGTATGAAATACGTATAATTGTATAATTATCATGGAGCAAGCTAGCATCTAGGTGCTGAGTTTTGACAAGCTTGAGTGGTTGGAACAAGACGCCTCATAAAAGTATAAGGTGCAAATCTAAATGCAAAAAATATGCGCATTAGACCAGTAGTAATGTGGTACTGTTTGATAAAAAGAAAGCTTACTATACACTATGATCGATATTGGTCAAGAGTCAATAAAATGCATCCATTAACATGAGCTCGCTCATTCACATATTGTAACTAGTAGTGATACTTGATAGACAACGATAGACAGCTGAGAAGCAATCTTCTCATGCATACTTATGCTCTGAACCATATTCAAATGTCATACATGAACACTCGTGTTACAAAACATAATCTTATCAGTTATTTGCGATAGAAGAAAGATAAAACATTAGACCAGTAGTAATGTGGTACTGTTTGATAAAAAGAAAGCTTACTATACACTATGATCGATATTGGTCAAGAGTCAATAAAATGCCTCCATTAACATGAGCTCGCTCATTCACATATTGTAACTAGTAGTGATACTTGATAGACAACGATAGACAGCTGAGAAGCAATCTTCTCATGCATACTTATGCTCTGAACCATATTCAAATGTCATACATGAACACTCGTGTTACAAAACATAATCTTATCAGTTATTTGCAATAGAAGAAAGATAAAAATCTCTCCAAATAGGATTGGATTAGTTAGTTCTGAGAAGCAATCTTCTCATGCATACATATGCTCTGAAGTCTGAGCCATTTTCAAATGTCATACATGAATGCCTAAGTACTAGTATTAACTATATTCTAGGTATAAATCATGATATAACAACATAACTTTGTTCATACCTTGATTGGTGTAAACCTGAGGAGGCTTCGTTTCTACTAGCCATAGACCCATAGTATCTTGAGGAAATGGTATGTGTTATACGGAAATTGTACCGCTGCATTATTAAGTTTTGAAACCAGTTGTCATCAGTAAGTCTAAGATTCTTTCCCACAAAAAGAAAGGTGAAACTCTCATCTCCATGGCTAAAATGAGAAACTTCTTTCACAGAAACTGCAAGGACCTTTTCAGAACACTCCGCTGCTTCCATATCAGTATCCATACAGATACCAAGAGTGCAGACATACTACTACTCACTGATACTTCGATGCATTTGCAGATTGGCCTGATCTCATACTCATTTAGTTCCAATATCTGTGTCCATATAACATGAGGATTAATAAGTTCACAACCATGCCATGCTCTCTTCTCTATAGATAGATGTAATGGAAATACGAGGACTCACGAGTCAAAATACAGCTTTCAGTTAGCAATGGCCAAAACCAGCATGTAACAGACATGCAATAGCACTATAGCAAACAACCAACATCCAGTCACGCAAACAACAGTGAAACATGAATGACCAGCTTATGGCGGAGAGAGAAATTTTTGCTGTGCAGTATGCATTTTCAAAACTCAACACCCTGTTCTTGGTTCAAGAAAATATGAATCTAGCAGGCAGTTCCCCTCCGCAAGCGGAGGCATAGTCTTCAGCAAGGTGCGGTGCAGCTTAATCGTGAGGGATTATGTACTTCTCCATGAATGCCTTATCAGTCACCATGACTGTGGAATAGTAGCTCATGTCACGATCTAGCAATCCATTTTGCTTGAGAAACTTCACAACATAGTACCGGGGCCTGAGCCGGCCTTCCAAGCTATAACAGAGCATTGCTGGGCGATGAGCAATGTAGGCCGATTCCAACCCCACCTCAGAGATCAGGAATTCTGACCTACTCTGCAAAATGTCCTTAGACCTCATCAAAATTGTCGGAAGCTTAGAAACTGCAATGCCCACCTCGGCATCAGACCACCTGAATGTGTTCTTCAAGTGCTCCACTTTGGCGGCGATCTTCTCCTCGCCGAGGAACACAACAGCGTTCAGCGCATGCCTAAACAACACAGTCCCATGGGGCACACCAAGACCTTTGGCACACGCCACCATTGCCTGGATGCGCTCCGGATTGGTGGTGAGCAGCGCATGCTTGAACATTCCAGACCCAGCGGGTACACCAAGAGCTTCGTCACATGCCATTGCCACCGCCGCCTGGACAAGTTCCATGCTGGCGGTGAGCAACCATGGGTAAGAGATGCACAACTCGGTAATTTGGCAAGCACCTAGCCCGCAATCCAGCAGGAACGTGACATTGGGCTTGACAACCTTCTCGAGGCTGCGTTCGAGAAGATGGGAGTTGCGCCTGAGCACCGGGAGGAGGTTCTCATAGGAGCCGAAGAGGGACAAGTAGTATGGTAGGTTGGAGACGACGGATCTGCAACGCAAGCTGCTGGGGTGAGCGAGACGAGGCGCGCGATATCAGTATGTGAGAGGCCGTGGCCGGTGAGCCCCGCGACGTTGGAGGCCAGGGTTTTCCCCACTCTGGCGCAGAGGAACTGCGGGTCCTTGGCGACGACGACAGCGACATCGGCGCTGGAGAGGCCAAGTCCGGCGAGGAAGGCGACGACGGCGTCAGGATTGGTGGGGGATTTGAGGCGGGAGAGCTTACTTGAGGCCTTGAGTGCCTGGGCTCGGGTGAGGCCGCATGTGTCGACGAGGTACTCCTCGACGTCGAAGCTAGGGATTGGGGAAACGGACGGCACGGCGGCAGAGAGGAGGCGGTGGATTGAGGAGACAGGGTACTTGGTGGGATAGGTAGCGGGAGACGAGAGGATATGGGAGAGGACGTAGCTTCAGAGGCGGCGCCGGCGGCGAGGGGATGAGCGGCGCGGCTGTTGGTGAGAGTATGACAAGGAAGGACCCCTTCCTGGATTCGGCCAAGAAAGACGCCGCCCACATCGATACGATGCACACGAGGCTTGCCACGTGCTCCTGACGGTGGAACAAGGAGTCGATTGACAAGTCCACGCGCGCGCGACGGCGGTCGGGGATGGAAAATGGAAGGACTTGTTGTCGTCGCGTCGTATCCCCTCGCTTGCCGCTGGGTCACGCTGAAAGTCACGCCCGACCGTAGCAGAGTTGAAGGCGCACGTGATCGATTCATGGAGCAGACCAGAAAAAGTCTAGCCCGATCGCATCGCGTCGCGTCTGCCAGCCAAGCTGTCCATGCGCGTCAATCGCACAAAGGGGATGAAATTGCGGGACGTTGGCTGATCGATTCTGTTGAGTAACAAAGTGAATGATTGCAACTACTCTTTGTTCCAAGATGAATCGGGGTATTTATACAAGGTAAAGGGACGTGAGTCCGATCGTGGGGACGCGAAGGAATAGACGTGTCGGTTTCAATAGGCAACCGACATAAAGTTTTACAAGGAAGGATTACAACTTAATTACATAAATAATTAAATCCTAACACTCCCCCTAATCCTTGCTTGTCCTTTGCCCCAGTCATCCTTTGGAATCATCTCCTCCTCTAAAAACCCTGTGGAAAAAATAGAGGAAATACACAATATGCCCTGAAAAACTCCTTCTAAAAACCTTGTGGGAAATAAGGAGAAATCGACATATATCGTCCATGCTTGTACTACTATTGCCTCATTAAAAACCTTACATGAGAAACCTTCAGGAAAACTCACAAAGGAAAATAGTGAAATACCGAAAATCTCATGATCTTCAACAAGTTATAAATTAGGAGATTTGTCCCCCTGAATTTTGCAAGTCACGAAGTCTCCTCATACCAATTCCCTTCACATATTTATTGAACACAGAACTTGGTAAGGACTTGGTAAACAAATCAGCGAGGTTATCACATGACTTCGTTTGCAAAATACTTATTTCCCCCTTCTTCTGTAGTTCATGGGGATAAAATAGCTTAGGAGCAATATGCTTTGTAATATTACTCTTAATATAACCTGTCTGCATTTGTACAATACAAGCATCATTATCTTCATAGATAATGGTAGGTGATTCTAGTGAACCAATCCCACTTGAACTCTGGACAAAGTTCATCATCCTTCGAAGCCATACACATTCCCGTGATGCTTCATACAAAGTAATTATCTCAGAATGATTAGTAGACGTGGCCACTAATGTTTGCTTTGTTGACTTCCAAGAGAAGGCCGTGCCTCCATGTAAGAAGACAAAGCCAGTCTGTGATCTGGCATTATGGGGATCTGACATGTATCCAGCATCACAATACCCCACCATGGTTCTCTCTTGATTTTTCTGATAGAACAAACCAAGATCTTTGGTGCCCTGAAGATATCTGAGAATATTTTTCACACCAACCCAATGCCTTTTCGTTGGTGATGCGCTGTACCTAGCTAGTAAATTAACTGCAAATGATATGTCAGGTCTAGTGCAGTTTGCTAGATACATTAGTGCACCAATTGCACTGAGATATGGAAACTCCGGTCCCAATACCTCCTCTTCATCATCCTTTGGCCTAAATGGGCCCTTTTCTCTTTCAAGAGATCTTACAACCATAGGTGTCTTTGGCGGGTATGCTTTATCCATACTGAACTTTTCCAGTATCTTTTCAATATAAGCAGACTGATGAACAAGTATTCCTGAAGAAACATGTTCAAGTTGCAGACCAAGACAAAATTTGGTTTTACCCAAATCTTTCATCTCAAATTCCGTCTTCAAATGATTACTTGCCTCATGTATCTCTTGTGTAGTTCCAATGATATTCAAGTCATCAACATACACAGAAATTATACAAAATCCATTAGTGGACTTCTTGATAAACACACATGGGCAATCATCGTTGTTAGAGTAACCTTTCTGCATAAGGAACTCACTCAGCCGGCAGGGCCGGGCCCACTGTTGTGCTGGATGTGCCGGCCGCACAGGGCCCCAAATTTTGGGGCCCAAGAATAATTTGGGGCCCAAGAATTTTGTATAAGCCTATATAGATACTTGGCCTGACAGCGAAAAATATTTGAAAGCCCGGCTCTGAAACGCTTTGCACCTCCGCTGGGAACCAGGAAATGGGCCGGCTGCCTTACTTGGGCCCAAGCAACGCAGTGATGGTATATAAGCCAGGTGTACAGGGATTGATCGATCTTTTCCAGGATTCAGCGATAGATCTAAAAAACAAACAAAAATATACTGCAACGCGATTAGCGCTAGTAGGCAATTCGCGGATCGCGCGATTCCTGAACCTGTAGTCAAGGCCTTCGCCCGTATTCCTCTTCTCGCCGGCGACGGCGTCGAGTCCTTGCAGGCGGTTGCCGTTCCAGCGAGTCAGCTACTAGAGTTCCTCTACGCCTTCTTGTGCACGCACGACGGCCGATTGGAAAACCGCGAATTGAATCCAGCCAGGTGCGCGCATCGCATCTTATTTTCTCTGCACTAGGTGTGTGCGTCTTCTTTAATAACCTCGACCAATTTTTACAAGGCATTGGTCCTTGCTTCTTCCAAATAATTGAAAAGCATCAATCCTGGTGCCCAAAGCGCAAGAGAAAAGAAAAGAAAAACAGGATATTATTCATTCTGAAAGAATATGGACAGGTCTATTATAATAGTATCACAAGTGTCTTTCAATGATCAATCAGTTGAGGTTGATCCTTCTATTCTTACACTTGAAATTATTTTTTACAATGATTTTAAGGATGGTCAGATAGTGGCAGATTATATTGAGGTAGATGAAGATCATATTGCTGTTAACTTGAATAGTTCACATGTTTCAAATGTTGAAATATTGAAGATTTTGTTTCAAAACTTACTAAAGGAATGATGATGTTCAAATAACCATTATGCAACCGTGAGTTGAATAGGTATGTTTTATTATATAGCCAATTGTTATGCAAGATATTATATATCATATACATTATAGTTGTTGGTTAGTTTTTTTTCTACTTATATAGGGCCCCATTTTAGAGTTTCGTACAGGGCCCCAAATTTCGACGGCCCGGCCCTGTCAGCCGGTTGTACCACATTCTACCCGACTGCTTCAAGCCGTATAACGACTTCTGTAGCTTCACGCAATACATGTTGCGATTAGCCTCAGGATCCGGAATCTTTAGTCCCTCTGGAACTTTCATATAGATATCTGTATCCAGTGACCCATACAAATATGCAGTCACTACATCCATCAATTGGATATACAAATTCATTTGCACTGCCAGCGATATCAAGTATCGGAACGTGATTCCACTCATCACAGGAGAATATGTCTCATCGTAATCGATGTCGGGTTTCTGTGTAAACCCTTGTGCTACCAGCCTCGCCTTATACCTCACCACCTCATTGTTTTCGTTCCTCTTACGAACAAAAACCCATTTCGCCCCCACGGGGGAAACATGCTTAGGAGTAGGTATTACTGCAGTTAATACCCCTCTCTTGGCAAGCGAGCGCAATTCATCCTCTATTGCGACCTTCCAGCTGGACCAGTCTAAGCGTTTCATATACTCTGCCATGGACTTAGGTTCACGGTCCAATGCTAGGTCCTTTGCAATCTTTGAGGAGAAAAATATGTCGACATTAGTAGTCTTTCGGTTGAACGATTCTTCTGTTCCAACATAGTTTGTGGAAATTTCTTCAATACCTTCCGACTCATCGTGATTTCCCACAACAATTTAGTCAAGGTGTTCCGATGTCCCAACACCCTTATCTGTGTGCACATTCGTGTTGGGCTTTGGATGCTAAACATCCTTCAGGTGTCCTTCAACACTAGGTTGAATGTCAACTTGCGGTTGACCTACATTTACTGTTTGAGGGTTCCTCACTCCCCACGGATGCTTCTGAGAAGCCTTGTCCTTTTTGTCCAGTTTTCTCCCCCTCTTGGGCGGTTGAGCGGTCTTTTGAGTTACCTCAACCCTCTCTGAAACATTCATAGCGGGAATATGAGATTTAGTGACACCTTTATAGTCAGTAAATGCATCTGGCAGGTTATTTGCAATATTTTTGCAAATTAATAATCCTTTGAACTTCCAGTTCAGATTCATTCGTACGTGGATCTATGGACTGAATTCCTTCAACATTCCAATCTATTTCCCGACATTCTTTGTGGTTCTTTTCTCCCCCTAATGTCGAAAAATTGTCCCCATCGAAGATACAATCAGCGTACCAGGCTGTAAATAGATCCCCTGTTAAGGGCTCCAGGTACTTTATAATCGACGGAGAATTGTACCCCACATAGATCCCCATTTTTCTATGTGGACCCAACGATGTACGCTGAGGTGGTGATATCGGTACATACACAGCACAACCAAATCTTCGAAGATGGGAAATACTTGGGTGATTTCCATGTACTAACTGCAACGGGGAGGCCGTATGATATGCAGTTGGTCGAATTTGTATCAATTCCGCGGCATGTAACACCGCATGTCCCCAACAAGATGTTGGGAGATTACAATTCTGTAGGAGTGTGACGAGGTTATACTCTGCGGGTACCCCAGTGTAAAGGTACCTGGTGCACGTGATGATCAAAGAAGCCCAAGGATTAATCGAAGCCCACGAAGGAAGGCCCAAGACGAAGAGTGCTTTCCAAGTTAGATCAAGTTATGTCGGTTAAGACTTTCCATACATGTAACCTTGGTCGGTTATGTTTCCCGAGACCCAGCCTCCTATATAAAGGCTGGGAGGGTGATCGATCAGAGCAAGGAATCCATAGCCACCAAAACCTCGACGAGATCAGCAGCTCGTCGAACCCTTGTAACCCTCATATTCATACCATAAACACAGACAAGCAGGAAGTAGGGGTTTTACCTCACTCGAGGGCCCTGAACCTGGGTAAATCCAGCTTGTCAGCCGTCGATTCCACCATACTACGCGTTCTCTACCACACAATCAACCCTAGGTATAGCAACCATGGGAATTGCCGAGGGCACACCTCGACAATTGGCGCCGTCTGTGGGAACAGGTAGTATTGGGCTCACGGTTTCGCCGGTTTCATCATCAAGCGGCCACCCGCCGATCGCATCTGCACAAGGTAACTCGCCTACTACATCATCAAAAAGCAAATCACCGACCACCGTGCAAACGGCAACTCGCCGGCAAGATCTACCAGCATCAATTCAAAAAGCGATCACTCGCCAAAATCTCCAAGGAGGCTCACGCCGCACTCGATGGAAGCTCAACAAGCCTTTGCCGGACTCGAATCAGGTTTGGATATTACAGTTGGAAATTTAACTTCTTTGTCGATAAAGATGGTGTGCAGGACCTGTTAGATCCACTCGACATGGAGACACTCGACACGGAGACAATCGACAACGCTTCGACTGCAACACCATCCATCTTGGCCGACATCGTCACAGATCGTCCCGATCCAATCGCCAAGCGACTCTGCAACATCCATGACTCGCAAGAGTTCCGTGACGAGGTGGCAAAAAGATTTGGAAGAAGCGAGATCGAATCTGCGTACCGCCCAAACAACTCAATCGAGTCACTCGACAACGTCGTCGACTGCAACGACGTCGCGGGGAACAAGGAGAACATAGATGACAACATATACCTCGCCGATCTCAACGGCCCAGAAATCCGTGCCAGCCACGAGATATTCACCTGCGACGCAGATAGCCTGGACAAAGCACTCGAAGATCAACTCGATTGCGGCAGAAACCCCAGCAAGCAAAGCAACTCCAACATGAGCCTGGATGACGACGCCGAATCCATAATGCGCATTAGCAACACATGGGAGAAGATCGGGTGGTACCGTATCAGGTATACACCGCGAGTACAGCAGAAACGTCAGCAGCTGCAACATGCCGTCGACCTACAGAATACCCTTGCACAGTCACCATGCCTGACGGAACAACCACGCTGACCATCACCGCAGAGATGGCGGAAAAAGTGAGCAAAGTAATCGAAAGCTGCACAATGCTACCAGCAAACGCAACTCCGGAAGAGGTATTGACCTTACAATACTTCCAGTGGCAAGAATCGATACGGTTGAAGAACTACCGAGCAGTACTCGAAGAACGCAAAAAGCAAGCCAGCATATCGAGTGCTCGGCGAAGAGCATTGTCTACGAGTTCAACAGGCAGAAACGACCCCGCGAATAGGTCACGATTCATAAACCTCGGAGACGCAGATCGTGCAGCGGTCACTCGAACCTAAACCCAGCCTTTATGGCAGTCGACGCGGAAGGAGTCCCCATACCTACTGAGCCAGCCGGGGCGCTGATGACGCTAGGCACCTATCTCAGAACAATCGAACCTCCTGCAGGAGACCCAAAGAGGGATCAGCACCTCCAACTGTACAAACAACTGGCAATAGCAGCACAAGCCATACAGCATCCACAAGCAACTCCAAGGAGAGATACAGATCGGGACCGTCGCAGTCGAAGTCCTCGGGGAAGGAGCAGTCGAAAAAGCTCACGCCGTCATCGTTCCAGCAGGAGCCACTCGAGGAGGTCATACAGCAACAGCTCAGACTCGGAAGCAGAAATCGGGCCATGTGGAGCGCTATGCTTCACTCGACGGATCCGGGAGGCTCGTATGCCCAAGAAGTTTTCGCTAGCTACCACGCCAAAGTTCAACTGCAAACAAGAGCCATCAGGCTGGCTAGAAGATTACAGGCTGGCAGTCGGATGTCAGCGCGGCACCACAACTACAGCTATGCAGTACATACAACTCATGATGGAAGGAACAGCTCGCGATTGGCTCAAATCGCTACCCGAATCATACTACGATTCGTGGGAGCACTTCAAAGGTGATTTCATCAAATACTTCGAGCCTCTATGTGAGCGCCCCAAAACTTTCGAGGAGCTCCGGACCTGCAAGCAAAAGTCAGATGAATCTCTGAGATCGTACATACGGCGGTGGACCACCATCCGTAACTCAGTAGGCAACGTATCAGAAGATAGGGCAATCGACGCCTTCAAAAACGGACTCTGGAGAGAAGACTTCAAAGAAACACTTGGTCGAGAAGATCCAAAGACAATGGCGGCACTCATGGTACTCGCAACAAAGTGGGCAGATGGAGAAGACTCCGTACGAGGCACTCGACCCGTACCCTCACATGAAAATCACGAGGGTGGCAGTCGAGACCGCAGAGATAGCTACAGAGATGATCGAAGGCGCAAACGCAAGCATCGTTATCACGACGATGACCATCCAAACTTCATCGCAGCAGGCTTTGTCCAGTCAAGGGACAGCCGCGACCAAACTGACAGACGACCCGACGATCATCGTGATAATCGAGATCATCGTACGGACGACCGCCGAGGTAATCGAGACCATCGCACAGACGATCGACGTGACAGTCGAGACCGCCGAGACAACGCGATGACCGCGATAGCTACAGAAGGCCAGAGTGGCGCAGGCGAGCAGACAAAGATCCTGAGCGCTCAATCGAAGAAAGGATGGACGATTATTGCAGATTCCATCTTTACAAGGGGATGATGGTAAGCTTCGCTCTAACCACTCGCTGAGAAATTGCAGGGAATTCGATCAACTCGCGATTGAACATATATACGACTGCAAAAGATGGACGTGCACCTCCTCAACTGTGCACACTCCATCGACTACATCACAAGCACAGCCTGTTCAGGCATATCCAGCACCGCAACAAGTACAACAAGCACAGGTATATTCCATACCACCGCAAACACAGCCTACTCAGGTGTATACTGCACCAACACCAGCGCAACCGACGCCAGTGTACATGGTGCCAGCACAACCCGTTACGGGAACACAAATGGCAGCAGCCGTGCACCAGATGCAGCAAGGAGATGAACAAAAATATCCCGTAACTCGCGGGCAGATGAACATGATCCAGCGAGGACGTCCCTCCAATAGAGAGCAAAAATTACACACTCGACACGTCAATATGGCGGTCATGGCACCCCCAGCTATCACAATTTTTTGAAAGGATCAGAAACTCCGATTGTCTTCAATCGAGAGGACCATCCACCCGCAGTATATCGACCAGGGCATGCAGCCTTGGTACTCGACGCCCAAATCGGAGGCTACGCCATGACCAAGGTCTTCATGGACGGAGGTAGCGGCCTCAACATAATCTTTGCAGATACGCTACGCAGAATGAACAAATCAGTCGAAAATCTGCCAAAGTCCGCAAGTACCTTCCACGGTATCGTCCCAGGCAAAGCAGTGCTCCCAGAAGGCACCATACAACTCGATGTTACGTTTGGAGATCCTACTCACTTCAGAACCGAGTCGATTGAGTTCGAAGTGGTCGATTGGAAGTCACAATACCATGCAATACTTGGGCGCCCCACTTTCGCTCGATTCATGGCCGTCCCACACTACGCCTACCTCAAGCTCAAAATGCCAGGACCAAAAGGAGTCATCACGATCAACGGGAACTTTCAAAGGTCAGATTCATGTGACCGTGACTTCAGCAAAATCTCAGAGATGTATGGGATGGAGCAATCATTCGCCAAACTCGAGGTTTCTAACGACCGCACACTTCTGCCGGAACACAAGAGGTTAGCATCCGACAGACAATTCAATGCAACCAACGACACAAGAAAGCATCAAGTGCACCCAACTGATCCCTCAAAAACGTCAACATATCATCGAGTCTTACCAGCGAACAGGAAAATGCGCTCGTTGAATTTCTCCGTAAAAACTGGGAAATATTCGCATGGTGCCCAGCTGATATGCCAGGTGTCCCCAGAGAGTTCGCCGAGCATTCTCTACAACTCAAGCCAGGGTCTAGACCAGTCAAGCAAACTATGCGCCGTGTTTCCGATCCCAAAAGAGGTGCAATCGAGGCAGAAGTTGATAGGTTACTTGCTGCAAAGTTCATTCGAGAAATCAAAAAGGCAGACTGGGTTGCTAACCCTGTACTGGTCGAAAAGAAGCACTCAGACACCCTGCGATGTGTGTAGATTTTACAGCCCTAAACAAATGCTGTCCAAAAGATCACTTTCCATTACCACGAATCGATCAGATCATCGACTCAACAGCAGGATGCGCTCGGTTATCATTTTTGGATGCATATTCAGGATACCATCAAATTCGGATGAAAGAAGAAGACGAAGACAAAAACATTCATAACCCCACTCGGGGTCTACTGCTACACAACCATGCCTTTCGGGCTCAAAAACGCAGGCGCAACTTACCAGCGCATGATGCAAAACTGTCTACAAGAACAGATAGGCGCAATGTCCAGGTCTACGTCGACGACATCTGTGACACCCCTCCCTGGCACATCTTGCCAGAGAGGCAGTCGTCCCGTGCGCCAGCCCAAGATATCTGGCCGCACGTCACAACAGTGTAACATAATGGAAATCATTACACAATCAGGCACATAAGTGCTACAAAACGTTTACAAGGCCATCAAGGCATGACAAAATATCAAGCCAAGTATGGCATGGTACAGAGATTTAAGTGGCAGCGGAAGACAAATGAGAGGCTACGGCTTGGAGCGGTCCACTCCACAGGTTCTGGCTGGGCTACTGATCCTAGCACGCTCTTGCTCCAAATCTTTGCTAAGGAAGAAGATGAATCCTCGCCAAAAACCTGGCCACAATCACAAGGCCCGTGAGTACATTTGTATGCACTCAGCAAGAATCGCCACTCACTACAAATAATCCAACAATCATGCAACAAGATATACATTGGAAATAAAATCTTACAACATGGCAAGGTGTATACTAGATACATGACATAAAAGTAGCATGACATTGACAACCAAACATGACATAAGCAAACAACAAGAGTATCGCCAGTACAGAGTCCAAGCCAGGTGGAGTTGGATCGTATACCGGCAATTAAACAAAGAGATTACCTGTGACGAGTAGACGAGTGTACCAGTTGGTACCAAATCTTATAATTTCTCATGTCAACACAATCAGGCTTCCAAGCCTCTAGCCAACTCTGGCTATCAATCCAGTCAACTCTGGCTATCTCCCGGGGCATGCACGGTTGATGTTGGCTCTGGCCTAACTATAGGCTTCCAACGCATCACACCGCCATCCCATTCACCTCACAAGTAACATTCCCTGCATCATCTTATTGTTCATTACTGAAATCAGGTTGTTCATCTTTCTTTCAAACAAACCTTAGGTTTAACCTCCTGACACGACAAAGATACACAGTGTGACCGACACTGAACTGTTGTTCCATATCCCAGGAACGGGGCTAGCTTGCTAGGTTGAGTCTCTCGAGAGTTTGCTTTCCCACCTATCAGAATGCACCCTACTCAGCCGACGCTCTAGGTTTCTCACGCCCAAAGCCGTACTAAGTAAAATACACTCACATGACGGTCCACTTGCTAAGACACTCTCCTGCACCACCCTATGCGCGTGGCACAACGGGCAAGTAAGTCCGGCACATCCCTCGGCGCGACCGAGTATGCCTAGCTCCGGACTCCCTATCACAGTCGAACCCGTGCCAGTCGACCTCTCCCCTCGGACAGCACAACCGAACGACTGCGCCCAATGGATGGCACAAAAGCGCCTTCTCGTTCGACAAAAGAAAAGAAACGTCAACCGGAAGACTGTGGCAGCGATTCCGCTGGCAAGCGCCTTCTCGTTTGACAAAAGAAAAAGAAACATCAACCGGATGACTGTGGCAGCGATTCCGCTGGCAAGCGCCTTCTTGTTTGACAAAAGAAAAAGAAATGTCAACCGGATGACTGTGGCAGCGATTCCGCTGGCAAGCGCCTTCTCGTTTGACAAAATAAAAAGAAACGTCAACCGGATGACTGTGGCAGCGATTCCGCTGGCAAGCGCCTTTACAGATCGACTACAAAATATAACACAGTTGGTTTGTGTCGACCGGTGACTACGGCGGCGATCCCGCCGACCAGCGCCATCACAGATCGACGTTAATATTTTAGTGAGACGGCGGCGGTTCCCCCAGTCTATTGTCTCAGGAATGATGTGTGTTTGACAAATATTACAATACATAATATAACTTAAGCAAGTACGATAAGTAAATATGCAACATAATATGCAACATGGCAGGAGCAATATTACAATCTTCATTCTAAACAAGAACAGCAAACAGACATGCATAAATATAACGGTATACAGACGAAGATATAAATACTTGGCATGGCAATAGTAAATAAACAAACAAACACTGCTGGGCTGCTCATAGCAAGTGGTTAGCTTGCTTTCGAAGACGGGGATCCACCGGGTTTGGAAGGTCGGGACGATTCCGCGGCGTAGGGCAGCGATAGCCCCGTTCCACGGACTCCGGAATGCACGTACAAAAGGGCACCCCATAGAACTATTTTGGAACGAGATGAAATCAGTACCGCCGGAAAGAGCTCGTCGAGACGAAGATTTAGAAATTTGAATCACTCCAATCGGAGCTACGGTTTGAAAGTTTTGGACATTTGAAAAAATGGTCCAGCAGAAAAAGAAAAACAGAACCGGAAAAAAAACTGCCAGGCCGCAAATGGGCCACGGCCACGCGCAGAGAGGCCGCTGTGCGCTGCACGCGCGCGTGCCAGCGCCAGCGTGGGGCAGGCCGCTGGTGGGCCGTCTGGGCTGGGCCAAATCTGCTGCTGGACAGCTGCTTCTGCTGGGCTGCACATGGGCTAAAAAACGGTTGGTAACGGGAGGAGAAAACGGAACAGAGCGACGAACAGATCGACACCGTGGTCGTCTTCTTCGTGAAGAAGAGCACGGGCAGCTCGACGCCTCCCTGGCGCGGCGGCCCGGAGAGGCCAGGGTGGCGGGGAATGGCGGCGGTGGGTGGATGCGGTCCACCGCGCCCGGGAGGGAGCTCGGCGGCAGGGGGAGGGCCACCGTGGCGTCTGCGCGAGCTCGGCCGTGGCTCGGCCATGGAGGCCGCACGGGCGGAGCTTGCCGGCGACGCTCCACACCGCCTGGACGCCGGCCGAGGGCGGGGATGGAACCGGGCCGCTATGCCGCGCCTAGGGACGCAGGCTGCGGTCGCCGGGGTCCACGGGAAGGTGGCCGTCCGAGCTCTCCCGAGCTTGGCCATGGCAGCAGCAGTTGGAGGCGATGATGGCGACCACCTTTTCTTCTTGGGTGAGCACCAGGGGTGGAGGAGAGTGAGGTGAGCGAGAGAGAGGAGGCTCGGCTATCCCAAGCAGGCAGCAGGAGGGAGGAGTAGGAGGTGGCCGTGCTGCCATTAAAAGGACCGTGGTCACCGTTGTCTCTAGCTGCAGTGGAGTGGATAGGAGTGAGGAGAGAGTGCAGTGCATCCAGAGGAGGGTTCGGGACTCGTTTTTGGAGCTAGAGGGAGAGGAGGAGCAACGGGAGGAGGGGAGGCACGGGAGGAGCTGCACAAATATCTCCCATGGTCCTGTGCTGTCAGTGGACGTGATAAGGTGAGGAGCTGGACGTACAGGGAGGCACGAGGTGCACTGGAGCAGCGGGTTAGGCACCGACCGCGAGGTTTACACAAATTTGAAAATCTGCTCCGAAGGTGTTCGATGAAATGCCCGAATGAACTTTTCGATTTTAAAATAAATCCAGAAAAATTCCACTGGCCAGGTTTGGATGCTAGGAGTTGGTCCACTGAGTTTGAGCTCAAATGGTTGCCTCCAAACATGGTTTTGAGTAAATGTCCGAGAAGGATCATAAAGAGGGGACCGTCGCCATTAGGGCTTTAACCCGGGGTTTAGCATCTTGTGGTTGGGCTAATGGTCTCATGGAGTGTAGGATGGGAGTGGTGGACGGTGGTTCAAATGATCATGCCAACTTTGTTGTGGGTGGAGACAATGGCATGATGATCATCTCCTATTTTCTTTTGAGTAGTGTAGGAGTGGTGCAAGCTAGGTAAAATAATTCCTTGACCAAGACAAGCACTAAAATATTTATCGAGGGTTTTGGAAATATTGCATTCGGTAACTATGCAATATTTTGTGTGTGGAGGATAATAAATGGATCAGGTGATCTTGAAATATTTGGTGGAGTTTTCCAGGCTGGAATTTATGGTTCAGAAGGTAGATGGATTATTAGGATTTTCAGATCCAAATGTTTAGGCTATGGGGTTTTTAGGAAAAACCCCAGCGGAGGTTTTTGGAGTGGCAAAGAAATCACCGGAGATCCTCTGGAGTTATTTGAGAGAAAAAGAATTCGAGGGCATCATCTAGCACCAGAGAGCAAAATAATTTTGAGATACGAGAGAAAAGTTTTTCGGGTATGAGAAAACACCACTAAATCCGGGATCCAAATTTTGGGGTGTTACAACATCGTCATCCAGACTGAAAAGGAGGACACATTAATCAGTGATCTACAGGAGACATTCAAGAATCTCAATCGATACAACATCAAGCTTAACCCAAAGAAATGCACCTTCGATGTCCCAGCTGGACAACTCTTGGGTTATTTGATATCTGCACGTGGAATCGAAGCAGACCCAGAAAAGATACAAGCTATACTCACAATGAAGAGACCTACCAAACTCCATGAGGTATAGCTGTAGCGTACCTGCACTTAAAATATGGCAAGGTACCTGTGTATAGTGCAAACCCCTGGATCGTTTCATTTGCACACACAGTTTAAGATGTAGTATCACAACAAAGTATCATTATTACATCGAATGATCCAGACTTGGTAAAATATTCATTACAACTTGCATAGCATATAGCTAGCTTGAAAGAGTAAAGCAGAGGAAATAAATCTTCGTGGAGTCCTCATCCTTTGCATGTGCCACAGGCGAAAACATGTTGGTTGCAGACTCGAAATCCTTAACGTAAAACTCACTCGTCAACTGAACAATCTGCAACAAATAAAATTTTGCAACAGAGTGGGTCAGAACCATTAAAAATGGATCTGGCAAGTGACACTATGTGGACACTTAATGGAATAACTCTATAGCCTATATGCATATTGGCTGGTGGAGTTTCAAGGCTGTTTTGCATAAAAGCCAATTTTGCCTAACACTTTGTAAAACACTTTTCTTTTGTCCAAAAAAAGGTATGGCATGAAAACCACCCTCTTGTCTACCTTTATTCAACCTTCAATATTTTAACTTAAGAAATTGGAATGTCGGGAGCCTCCGTTGTCGTCCTTGATCAGCTGCTCAAATTGTCCGTAACCGGGGACACGGCTAAGTACTTAGATTTTTACTCTCGAGAGGTTGTGCGCTTTCACCACGAGACCCAACAAACCCAAACTATCCTCAAGCACTCAATTTGTGCTAAGGAAAAGGAGAGAGTTGAGACGAGACCATTGGGAAACAGTCCCCTGTTCCTCTGGGCAGACCCATACAAACATTCATCCGCTGAGACATGCCGGAATCAGGTTCCTATAACTTAGTCAAGGCAGAGCCATAATACCAAGTAGTTGCACTGGAAGCTTCTTCACTTAGACAAAACATTGGTCCCTTTAATACCCTGGGTGGCAACCACAAGTGACCATCTCCTAGAGGTCACCCCTAAGAGATGACACTCAACCTTTCCATCATCTTTTCATAACCAAGTCCACCCAGGTGGTAAATTAACTTAGTAGAATTAAGCTTTTCAATAAAACACCTTTGCATAGCATCAATATTTCTACTAAGTTATCAATAGGATTCTAGACACAACTAGTAAAAAGGAGATAGTAGTTTTAGCATAGCAATACTATCCTACACATGCATATAAAGAATTACACTAAATAATGCATATAAAAATACTTAGGAAGTTCATGAGGGTGTGCCACTTGCCTTGGCAAACAGAAGTGTAGTAGTAGCAGTTGCAACCACCTTCGTCTCTCTCCGAAATTTCTAACACATCAAACAATACACAATAAATATGCAGCCAAACAACATTTAAGAAAATATGACATGCATGAGATGCAGAATGATTTATGATGTGAAAGACATACAAAACACAATAAGGATAAGACATGAAACAACTTATTCCAAAAAGGCTAAGGCAAGGTAAAGGTTGAGCTAGAAATAACAACTTGAAAAGTTGCAAGGTTAGTTTAAATCTTCATACGTTTGATCTTCAAAACATCTTCAACTCCTTTGTATTATTCAATGGTCTTCAATTAGTACTCTATGAATTTAGTCTTAAACACCAAGGACTTGGTCTATGTCCAAGGTGAGACAAAATAGAAAGAAAGAGAAGATAGAAAGAAAGAAGTAGTTGGTCTTCCAACAATCTTCTCCAGGCTTCCTTGTAGTTTTCTTCTTGGTGTGACTTCATTTAATTATGTAGACTTGATGGTTCTGAAGACTTGATTTTGTTGGCAGCGTCAAGGTTGGTCTTGATTGTAGAATATTCACCAAGAAGTTTAAGAGAAGAAGGAAGAAAGAGAGGAAGGAAAGGAAGACTTGGAAAATGTTGCTGGTTGGTCTTCATGAACTTCCTCTTGATTTCTTCTAAGTCATTTCTTCTTGGAGATGCTTCTGCAGTCTTGTTTTCAAGCTAAGTCCTTCCTTGATTTCTACTAATTTCTAACTTAATGGTTTTTGACTAGGAGAGTCATAATAGCTAACATGTATCCTCAAAATTTCTAAGGAGGAAGTCATGTAAGAAGTACCAAAAATAATACTAAGGACTTAATATGCATGCCATGCTTATGAAAATGCTCTAAGGAAATGCAAGAAATAAAGATGATCCAAAATAACTAAGGACCAAGGGTCAAACAATAAGTCACAAATAAATTCTAAGTAAAAGTTAATCAACATAAGAGAGGCTAAAATTCTCTAAGGAAAAGTGCTGTCAAAACACTTGTCAAAAATTTTCTAAGGAAGAAATAGTTTTATTTTGAGAGAGACAAAATATTTCTAAGTATTTTAAGTGCTAAAGTCTCTAAAATACTACTAAGTTATTTTACAACTCGAAAATAAGAAGAAAATAATTTTTAATACATTTTATTAATTAACATAACACCTAAAAAGCATTTAAACAATATTTACTCAAAAATCTTTGAAAAATTATTTACAAAATTAATAGAGTATTCCTACGACCAATACTTAGGCATACAAAACTATAGAAAAAGAGTTTACTCAAAAATCCCTTTTTAAACTCAAATTATAGTCAAAATACTATTTAAACCATTTTTAAAAATTAACTAATTTAATTTCGACAAGACCTCAAAATAAGTATACCAAAAGTTTCTACAAGTCATAAGCTTTCCAAAAATATATTTTTCATAAGATTTGGATAAACGAGTAAAAATTAATAATGAATCTAATATGCAGGGACCTATTCGTGATACGCAGGGGCTAAACGGTGAAGAAAACTGAAAAAGATCCTCGCGCTGGAGTCCCTGGGCGACGTGTCGTCTTCCGATTGGAGCGGTCTTCTTCGCGGGCAGATGCGGCGCGGGCGCGGACGGACGCGGACGTGGGCTTCGCGGACGGCGACGTGGGGCTCTCTGATTCGTCCATACCGGTTCGGGATGGATTTAATCCTAGGCGTTGATGTTTGATCGGATGGCTCGGATCTAGGGTTTGTACCTTGGCGACGTGGCTGCCGGAAAATGTCGAGGACGGCGGCCGGCGGCTCGGGCGTCGATGGTGACGAGGCTCCGGAGGTGCAGGGGCTCGGGGAATGCCTCAACGGGGCGCGGCGTGAGGCGGGGAACTCGATGGGGACGTCGGCGTGGTCGATCCCGTCCTGAAGCGGCGGCGCGGTGCGGACGGAGTGGTGCGGACGCCGGCGACCTTCGGGTGTGCACGCTCTGGTCGATTCGCTGCGTTAGAAAACGAGGGGAGGGGTTAGAGAGGTGCGCGTGGGCACGACGAGAAGGAGGGAGGGGTTCTCGGTCTGGGGCCGGTGCTTACCACGTCGGGGATGAAGGAAAACCGCGGTGGCGCGGTCGAACTTCGGCGAGGCAGAACGGCAGCCTGGCGGTGAATAAAAATCTAGGGTTTGTGGGGAAAGATGCGGTGGCGGCTGGGGTATAAATAGGGGTGCTCGGGGGCGGATTTCGTGGCCAACACGGCTCAGATTCGAGTCGTGGATGGATCGATCTCCCGGCGCGTATCTCGGACGGAGGTTGAAGATGGTAGGGTGATGTCACGATGACGTCACGATGGGCCCGGCTCGTCAGTGAGAGGAGAGGGACGCGGGTGGGCTTGGGCTGGTGCTGGGCCGTTGCGCGCTGCGGTGTGCGGCAGTTAGCGGCGTCCTATTTTTTTGTTCAAAGAATTTTCTTTTCAAAAAGGAAACTTAAATAACTTTTAAAATAAATGTCCAAATGGACTCAAACCAGTTTCTAAATTATTGTAAAATCAAACTGTTTGTTTGGGAACTTTCAAAACACATTTTCCAGAACATTTAGCAAACTAAATTTTTGAAATGTGTTTAAAAGCATTTTGGACATAATATTGCCATTTTAAAACAAAAGGGGTTTTTTTTATAATTTCTTTTGAATTTATAATTTAAACCAAAGCAAAATATGAATAATATGATTAATATGACTCAATAAAATAATTTTGTATAAAACTCAAATAGTTTAATCAAAATGAATTCAAAACTCATTTTAGAAATGCAAATAACTATTTTGTTTAAGTAAAACTATAAAACTTGAAAATAGAGAATAGTTAAGTAATAGAATAATTGTCAACCATACAAACTATTTTAAACAGAAATCATTTAGATTTCCAAACTAGGTTTTTTTTATAAACCAAATATGACACTTGGTGTCCAATTTAAAATAGGTTTTAAACAAACAAATGTGGTTTAAGTAGATCTTAAATACCACAAGATAAAGCATTTGCAATTACTTATATTACAATAGATTCAAACGATTTCACAAACAATTCTAGCAGAACAACACATTCATAAAAGTCAAAAGAAAACTTGGAGCATTCTTTGCTCTACTAATATATTTTGTTAAATATGTTTTCAGTGGAAATTATTATTCCCACTTTTGAAATATCCAAATGCATACAATGCTATATGATGATGAATGCATGCATGATTTTTCTTTTCAAAGCAAAATACATAATAGTTTTCAAAAGTTTTAAAATTTTCAGATTTTTCAACTTTTGAAAATCTTGGGATGTTACAATAGCAGCTAGCTGGTCGAGTAGCAGCACTCAGTCGATTCATCAGCAAACTAGGCGAAAAAGCACTTCCATTTTACAAATTGATGAAGAAAGCAGACAAGTTCGACTGGACGGATGAAGCGGAAGCAGCTTTCCTCGAACTCAAAATATGCTCACAAGCCCGCCAATCCTCGTAGCACCTAAGGAAAATGAGCCACTCTACCTATACATCTCAGCCACCAATCGAGTGGTCAGCACCGTGCTGGTGGTTGACCGCATGGAAGAAGGACATAGTCAAAGCATACAGAGGCCAGTATATTACGTAAGTGAAGTTCTTTCCCCGTCCAAACAGCGGTACCCGCAATATAAGAAATTGGCGTACGCCGTATTTATGACATCAAGAAAGCTGGCGCACTACTTCACAGAACACCCGATAACGGTGGTCAATAAATCAGCGATTGGAGACGTCCTCACAAACCCCAACGCAACGGGGCGAGTAGCAAAATGGCTCATCGAGCTGGGACCACTAGGAATCAAGTACGAACACCCGAAAGCCATCAAATCACAAGTCCTACCCGATTTTCACACCGAGTGGGTAGAAGCTCAATTGCCAGGGGTACCTGACATATCAAATTCCTGGACCATGTATTTTGATGGGTCCAAAAAGAATGAAGGAGCAGGAGCGGGCGTCATATTCATATCACCAAAAGGTGACAAACTGCGCTATATCTTGCAAATGGGTTTCGAGTTCCCATCAAATAACGAGGCCGAATACGAAGGTCTAATCCATGGCATGCGCATGGCAAAAGCCATGGGATGCACTCGACTAATGATTTATGGCGACTCTAACTTAGTTGTGCAGCAAACAATGAAGGCATGTGATGCAATCGCAGACAACATGATCGCTTATCGGGATTTGTACAACATAATGGAGGGCAGCTTCGATGGCTGAACTACGACACATAGGGAGAGAAAGCAATGAAGAGGCTGACAAATTAGCCAACATTGCTTCCACAAAAGCACCAGTCCCGCCGGGTGTTTTCTTTGAACGAATAGAACGTAGGTCAATCGACACCACGACAGCAGCTACAGACAAGAGCAAAGCGCCAAGCACAGAGGATCCTCCGATTGAGGTACTTCTCATTGAGCCAATATGGACTCAACCTTTTCTCGCATACATACTTCGCAATGAACTACCAGAAGATACAAACGAGGCCAGACGCGTCACTCGACGAGCAAAAGCATACACCATCATAAACGGTGAGTTGTACAAACGCAGCACCTCAGGTATGTTCCAAAGATGCATTGCACTCGAAGATGGCAAGGATCTCCTTCGAGACATTCATGCCGGTACTTGCGGGCACCACGCGGGCAGTCGATCACTCGTAGCCAAAGCCTTCCGAGCAGGGTTTTACTGGCCTACAGCGCTAAGGGACGCAGAGGACATAGTCAAAAGATGTATTGGTTGCCAGAAGTTCGCTTCCAAGCCACATGCACCCGCATCAGCGCTAAAAACCATACCATTAGCATGGCCTTTTGCCCAATGGGGACTTGACATGGTGGGACCACTGAAGAAATCATCAAAAGGAGGTCATACTCACTTACTAGTGGCAGTCGACAAGTTCACCAAATGGATCGAAGCTATCCCCATCACAAGCTCAACAGCTTCTACGGCAGTTCGTTTCATACAATCGATCATGTATCGATTTGGAGTAATGGATAGCATCATAACTGATAATGGTACAAACTTCACGGCGGAAGAGTTCAAATCCTTTTGCAAAGAACAAAACATCAAACTAAACTACGCTTCCGTGGCACATCCACAATCCAATGGGCAGGTCGAAAAGGCCAATGGACTCGTATGCAGTGGCATCAAAAAGAGACTCTTAGTACCACTCAAAAGGGCCGCGGGTGCATGGGTAGATGAACTTCCATCAGTACTATGGAGCTTACGGACCACCCAAATGCCTCCACACAGTATACACCGTTCTTCATGGTCTATGGTGCGGAAGCAGTGTTACCATCCGACGTCAAGTTTAATGCACCACGGGTGGAAGCATATGAAGAAAACGACGCGAACAAGGCACTCGAAGACGCAGCCGATTTGCTGGAAGAAGCACGCAATACGGCTTTGGCACGAACAGTCGTTTATCAACAAGACCTCCGCAACTACCATAGTCGTCGATTACGCACACGGTCCTTCATGGTGGGAGACTTGGTGCTGTGGGAGAAACAGAAGAAAGTCCATAAACTTGCATCACTATGGGAAGGACCTTACATCGTCACAGAAGTCATCGAAGGAGGAGCCTATCGATTGAAGAACGCAAAGACGGGCGAAGTAGCATCAAACCCATGGAACGTGGCGCACCTGCGTTGGTTCTATGCATAGATCTCTTAACCTCATATGTAATAGCGCATAAGGTCAAAGAATCAGCAAGTTTCAGACGCACTCTTTTCCCTTACCAGGGTACTGAGGGGACTGGAAGGTTTTAATGAGGCGGCTTGCTGATCGAACACATATTTCGAATAAAGATACATGTTCCTCCATATTTCTCATATATGCCTTTACCCCACTCAAACACTCGGGGCTCGATCATAAAAACATAAGCATCAAAATTCTAGCTCAAAAATCAGTAAACACAAAGACTTATAGCCCACTCGACATACTCGGGGGCTGGGTCAAACATAAAACCCAAATCCCACTCGACATGCTCGGGGGCTGGGTCAAACAGAAAACCCAAATGCCACTCGACATGCTCGGGGCTGAGTCAAACAGGAAACACAAACCCACTCGATAAACTCGGGACTGGCACAAATCAAAAACACAGATGTGTTACCTGAGGATTGCCCACGATAAGTCGGGTCCAAAATAAAAACGGCGTCTTCTGCGGTCAAAACTCTGAACATTGGGCCCACACAGACACGTCTTGTCAAAGCGGCGAGCGCACGCATAAGACGTCACGAATGACGTCAGGGGCAGATACAGCGTCCACGTTCGAGTGGTGGGTTCGAGACTACAATCGACAAAAGGATTCGACTGGCAAAGGTACTCCCATGGGAGCATATCAAAAATTTCTTGTGATTGATCAAAAAGGAGCAAAATTATTGAGATTATCCTCTACTTCAAACGAAATAAAGCATAATCTCGGGGGCTACTCCAATGGGAGCGCTGACGCGCTCCCATAAATTTCAAAGCAAAATATTTCGATTGACAAAAAGCAGTATAGAAGGATGATTTGAGATTGTCCTCTATTGCAAGACAATAAACCACAATCTCGGGGGCTACTCCCATGGGAGCGTTGTCGCGCTCCCATAGATTCTCAAAAGAAGGTAAGAAACTCACTCGACTACTGACTCGATTAAATGCATTAAGTACTTCACAAATCAAAGAATCAAACTTCATAAATTCCCGGACTATGCCAATCGCAGATGTTTCGGATGCTGCATACGCAAATGCAAAGGTAAGACCCGCCGAGCAATCGAGATGGGCCGAGGGACGCTCCAACAGTGTTTTCCCTTGAAATTTTCCGTGTCAACAGACATGATGAAAATCCTGACGGACGCGTTAGGTATCAAAAGATAAACTGCAGAACGAATCAGTAAGACCTACAACGGCCTGAGTCGAGTCTGTCCAGTATGTTCCAGCTTCGAGTCCGGGGACTCGAACCTGATTGAAGGCTAGTATGGTTTCGCCCAAATGTGCGGTTAACTGAGCTCGATTTTCGAGTGAATCAGGCCTACTATGTCAATATCCCTAGGCAAAGGTTTCAAAATGTTCCAGCTTCGAGTCCGGGGACTCGACCTGATTGAAGGCTAGTATGGTTTCCCCCAAATGTGCGGTTAACTGAGCTCGATATTCGAGTGAATCGGGCTTGCTATGTCAATATCCCTAGGCAAAATCTTTCGATTGCGTTCCAGGCTCGAGTCCAGGGACTCGAGTCTGACTGAAGACTAGTAAGGTTTTTGCTCAAGTAAGCAGTTAACTGAGCTTGATATTCGAGTAAATCAGGCCTATTATGTCAATATCCCTCGATTAGCATACACATACAATTGAAGCAAATTAGAACTTGAAGAACTACATCGGGTCAGAAGAACAAGCTCAGAAGATTATGACGTGCATGATGAAGGGATCACATGCTCGATTCTTCGAGTCAAGCAAGTACTCGGGGGCTAATGACGAGGTTATACTCTGCGGGTACCCCAGTGTAAAGGTACCTGGTACACGTGATGATCAAAGAAGCCTATGGATTAATCGAAGCCCACGAAGGAAGGCCCAAGACGAAGAGTGCTTTCCAAATTAGATCAAGTTATGGTCGGTTAAGACTTTCCATACATGTAACCTTGGTCGGTTATGTTTCCCGAGACCCAGCCTCCTATATAAAGGCGGGGAGGGTGATCGATCCGAGCAAGGAATCCATAGCCACAAAAACCCCGACGAGATCAGCAGCTCGTCGAACCCTTGTAACCCTCATATTCATACCATAAACACAGACAAGCAGGAAGTAGGGGTTTTACCTCACTCGAGGGCCCTGAACCTGGGTAAATCCAGCTTGTCAGCCGTCGATTCCACCAATACTACACGTTCTCTACCACACAATCAACCCTAGGTATAGCAACCATGGGAATTGCCGAGGGCACACCTCGACAGAGTGGTCTTGCTATCAATTTAATCCACTTGATAAGTGATTCCGCAAGACCATTTTGTGTGTGTACATATGGTACAGAATGCTCCACAGTTATGCCCAAAGCTAGGCAGTAATCGTGGAATGCTCATGAACTAAATTCAGCAGCATTATCCATTCTGATTGATTTTATCCTGTGCTCAGGATGATTTGCCCTCAATTTTATGATTTGAGTGGTCAGCTTTGCAAAAGCATGGTTCCTTGTTGATATAAGACACACATTGGACCATCTTGTAGATGCATCAATGAGCACCATAAAGTATCTGAAAGGCCCCGATAACGGTTTAATTGGACCACATATATCTCCTTGAATTCGTTCAAGAAAATTAAGTGGCTCACTCCTGATCTTCGTGTATGAAGGTCTTGTGATCAATTTCCCCGTAGCACATGCCGAGCATACAAAATCCGAAGATTTGGGAAAATTAGCAACCGTTATGTTGTGTCCAGTTGAACCATCAATAATTTTTCTCATCATCCCCACACCAGGATGACCCAGGCGATCATGCCATATCTTGAACTTGTCAAGATTCTGAAAAATTATTTTATACGCCAAATGTGGCTCTGGCTTTATGTATGTGTAATACAATCCAGAAGATAGAGCAGGAAGTTTCTCAAGGATTTCCTTTTTAGACCCCTTTTGCTGACTTATGAGTAGGCTTTCAACCGCATTCTCTTCATGAGTTTCAATGTGGTAGCCATTCATACGGATATCCTTAAAACTCAGCAAGGTACGGGTAGAATCCGGATACAATAATGCCTCCTGGATTTTAAGTTTTGTACCATTTGGGAGTGTAAATGTGGCCTGACCAGAACCAACAATTACCGTGTCACGACCACCAATTGTTATGACAGTCCCTTTACTTTTCTTGAGAGTTTGGAAGTATTTAACTTCCCGTAATATTGTGTTAGTGGAACCACTATCCGCTAAACAAATTTCCTTCTCCATTGGAATGTTCCTTGAAGATTTCTATAGAGTAAAATAATATTATTCATTACATATCTCAACTCATATAGAATTAACACATACATACGTACTACATATGTCTGCTTACATATTATAATACATTATGTTTGCTCACATAATTATTACAATACCATATGTCTCTTGACATAATAATCTTACAACACACAATATATCTAAGGACATTATCACAATACTTATGACATAATCAACTTATTAAAGTTGATCTCCATATATGTCACTCGTCGAAGTGAAATCCACCAACATGTCTTCAACATGGAGTGAAGGTCCTTCCTTCTGCTGAGTCTAATCCTGGTTCTCTGTGTTCTCATGAACGCCTTGGGAACTCTCGATCATTGGACCAGTGAAGTGAGCTTCAAACTGGTTCCCTTGAGCCTTCTTGCCCTTAACTGACTGATGATACAGTGTCACCAAATGCTTAGAAGTTGTACACTTCTTTGCAAGATGAGTAGTACAACCACACCTATAGCAACCTTTAGAGGTGCTACCCTTATCATTTCTCTTGAAATGATTCTTGTTCTTTTGGACTCCATTGCTATCCTGGTTCTCATCACGTCTCCACTTTCCTTTAAACTTCCCATGGTTCTTTTTGAAACCACGAGACTTACGAGTATTCTGAGAATTGAAATGTGCTTCAGGAAGCGGCAGTGTTCCCGTTGGACGGGATAGATTATTCTTATCAAGAATTTCACTCTGATTTTCTGCTTGAAGAAGTGCGTAAATCAACTCAGAATACTTCGTATATTTTTGCTGACGATGTTGTTCAGCAAGTATCCTCATATTAGGATTAAAAATGGAGAGTGTCTTTTCAATGAGATACGCATCCGAAACTGCACTGTTGCAGAATCTCAACTTAGAGTTGATTTGATGCACAGCGGAATTGTATGCCGCAACAGACTTAAAATCCTGAAAACGGATAAGTGTCCATTCTCTTTGCGCTTCAGGCAACATCACCGACCTTTGTTGATCATAGCGCTCCTTTAAGGAGTCCCAAAGATTTTTAGGATTTTACTCCATCATGTACTCTTCTTTCAGAGTAGGGTCAAGGTGGTGTCGAATGAAGTGCAAAGTAGCAAACTTTGCCGCATCTGGTATAGCAGGAGCACCCTGAGTAGGTGTGATTATAGTGCCGATCAGACTTCTGGACGCCAAGTTAATCTTCAAATCCATGGCCCATGTCAGATAGTTTCTGCCATCTATGGCAAGCTCAGCAAATTCTTTCTTGGATATGTCACTCATATCCTGCATGAAGAAAATCATGCCCATTAATTTACTTTATAGTAAATTAATTTGTGTGTGTAACAACATGCTTGAGTCAAATATAAAGGTCTAGGAGAAAGCCTATACGACCCAAAATATGACTTTCCACAAAAAGATATCACCATAACATGGCGTATATCTTCGTTTTGTAGAACACCTCACACATATAGCCATTTTCATGACATAATCCGTGTGCTTTCACTTTTTGTAAACACATGGAGGTAATCACTAGTTGGTAGTGTAGACCTTTCCTCGTGTTACTTTGCACAACCTTGTGTTGATTAAAACACATTCTAGGTAATCACCACATTATGGTATAGACCTTTAGTTGTGAACAAAGTTATGCAAAAATTGAAAGAAGTCATATTTTATTCAAGCATTGTCAACATACAGCAAATTAACATTGCATTCATACAAATGTTGACATAAATTCTCAGACATTACGTAGCCTCATGTTAGAAACAACTAACATGCACATATATGTACAAAAACTGAAAAAGCTGGAAGCTAATCAGCAAAATTATGAAAATTAAATGGCAATAGGCCAAAACCAGGCAGCACACTAGTCCACTACCGTGGTTCACGCCAGCCTTTTTCTTTTCGTTCTTTTTTTTTTCTTGCTCGTACAGAGCATTGACTTCCTCAGATTGGGTAAGGGAAAAGGGACGGTTTCGTTCCCATCGCTTCAGTTCCCCAATCCCCTTTAGCGGTGGTGGACGTTCCGGCAGCGGCGTAGCGCCAGTGCGCCACCACCCTCTGCCGCCGCCGCCGGCAGTTCATCGGCGAGGAACCGAAGGGCCCGGCGTCTCGTCCTCCTCCTCTGAAGAAGATGCGCCGGCAAGTTGCGTCCCGGGCGCGACGCCGTTGGAGTGGCCGTTCGCGAGCCCGAGGCTCGCCGGCCTCCACTCTCCAAATCGGCGGCCGGTAGACGAGGGCAGCCGCAGCCCAAGGCGAGCGCTCGACACGGCAGCCCCGGCCGGCGTTCACATGCGCGGTGCTCGGTTGGGCGACGCTCGGCGAAGCAGTCCGGTGTCCAGCGGTTCGTGCGCCGCCGGCGCGGCGAGCAGCACGAACGGCTCAGGTACGGCCGGCGATCTATTTTGCGAAGCACTAGAAGGGAAATTTCAGAAAACGTGCAGGCATCTTACCGATTCTTGTTTTTCCCTTCTGTTCTTCTAATTTCCGGCGAGTTTGCCGGCGTGTTCCCGGCGACAATCGCGGGCGAGTTGTTCTGCCTATCTGCTCTCTCGGCGTCGCAAAAGTGCTGATAACGTGTTGAGTAACAAAGTGAATGATTGCAACTACTCTTTATTCCAAGATGAATCGGGGTATTTATACAAGGTGAAGGGACGTGAGTCCGATCGTGGGGACGCGAAGGAATAGACGTGTCGGTTCAACCGACATAGAGTTTTACAAGGAAGGATTACAACTTAATTACATAAATAATTAATTAAATCCTAACAGATTCGTTGCTCCTCTCCTTTTTCTCCCCCTCTCCATCCATCACGCGCGCACGGCACCGATCTCTTCCTCCTCTATAAAACGTACGGAGAAGCATATACATGTGCGGGTCTGCTTAATTTTGTGCGGCCACGGAACAATGGATGCGCCGATGACCAAATCCATGACGACGGACGAACACGCTCCTCTCGCCTCCGCGACTTTGCATCAAGCGCACCAAGGATAACGTGGTCGATTCTTTTCTCCATTTCATTTTTCAGCTCACCTAACTATTATTGTTTACAAGAAGGAAATCCAGGAAAACTAAAGACTTCTCATCAACAAAGACACACTACCATTAATAATCAACTAAAGCCTAACTAGCAACACTGTCGAAAAATTCGGCATGACGTTGCCTAATTTTCCAACTACACAGCAAGCCACTTGAAGCACAACTCATGTCACATCACCAAAACATCAAATTCGATCACACCCACAAGTCTAATCTATCTACGGAGAAATGCATGCAGAAACTGTTGCACTATTATTACAGCTTCTGGTTTCGACTACTAGACGAAGGATATCGACTACTCAACTTTACAAAAACAACAACTGATACATAGCGAATGGCAGCACAACAGCAGCTCCCCGGCAACCGGTCCGCGAGGGAGTTCGCCCTCCCCTGCATCAAACCAAGCGGATTACACAAACTTGAAAAGAATCTAGCTAATTCTTTAGTCTTCTTGACCTTCTTCTTTACCTGAAATGCGAAAAACACAAAGACAACACTTTAAGCACACAAGAGCAGCCAACGTTTACAACACTCAGCGGTTCCACAGCACAACACAAGGCACGAAGGCTATGCCCGCAGAACAAAACAGGGGGCGAGATTTGACATGGGATGAACCAAGAAACTCACCTGAAGAGGTTGTAGTCGAGGGAGTCTTACAGCCACCATGGTTGCGGCACAGTGAACTCACCGCCATCGCACGGCGGATCCGCTGGGCTTGCAACCGCTTGTGAGGCGCAGGAGCTTGTGGCCAGCACAGCACCACCACCACCAGAGCCAGAACGGCCGGGTCACGCCTGATCCAGCGACCATGGCTCCTCCTAGCCAGCTCCAGCGCCCCTTCTTCCGTGCTTCCCTGCAAAGGATGAACATAACAATTGATTAATAACAAGCCACCAAAGTCAAAAATGGAAGGGGATAAGCAACAAAATTTGGATGATATAAAAGTTACTTGGAATATATGGAAGGGGACAAAGCATGTTCAACTAGTGGGGTAACTGAATGATAACATCCAAAAATACTCGATCAGAAAAAACAGAAACTGAGAGTGCCTTTCTGTCTTATTTACATCATGTTCAAGTAAAAATGCAGTGAAACAAATGGCAGTGCTAAGCTCTGTCTTGATATATTAACAGAAAACAACTAGAATTTAACCAACACTGATATGGTACACCGAAAAAATCACGCGGCTAGCTCGGACGTACCATGTCCCTGCCACGCTACGGAACCGGTGAGTGGGGTCGGGCTCCTCTCGCATCTCTCCGTCACCGTTGCCAAAACAACGTCCTCAAGCTACTCCTCTTTAGCCATCTTGGTTGATCAGCATGTTAGGCGCCACACGCCTCCTTCCCAGACATCACAACATAGACGGAAGGAAGAAAAAATATAGGCTAACCAAATGGAATATTGTATGCCGTCCAAAGGATCAAGGCGGACTCAGCATAGAGGTGTTAGATATTAAGAACAAATGTCTACTCTGTAAATGGATCTTCAAATTGCTAAATGAACAGGGAGTTTGGCAAGAACTTTTGACTAACAAGTATCTATACGGGAAAACGTGAGCAGATTCCTGTAGGTGTTGGTGGAAATGTCCTGATGCGGGTATACCAGAGGCTAGCTTGTTGTATAATGGATCCAAACTTGGATTTCCTATGTAGATACAGACTAAACTAACCTAGACCAATGAAAAGTTTCATTGGTGGAACCTCGTGCGGAGAAAGCTAGGGGGGTAGACCGTCGGGGCCCACCCTCTCCCTCCTCGAGTAGGATTTCGTTGGAGAACGACCGCCGGAGCCCCGGAATCCAACAAAATCTTGCATGTGGACCTAGGATATGAGTGAAAGTGTGGTGGAAGTCCCAATGATACAAGACATAGATCCCGGGTGTGACCGTCTTCACATTCAGGCGATAACACTTAGAAGATTCATGTTGCTCTATGTGGAAATGTCCCGATGCGGGTATACCGGAGGCTAGTTTGTGGTATAATGGACCCAAACATGGGTTTCCTATGTAGATATAGACTAAACTAAACTAGAATGGACCCAAATATGGGTGATATTTGAGATAAAATATGTGCTGAAAGAAAACGTTGGATAAACAGGGGAAAAAGGAAAAAAGATGGGCTTTGCCGTGTGCTCTAATTTTGGGGTCACGGCAAAGATAGACTGTGCCGTGTACGGCACACGGCAAAGGCGCACTGGCCGTTCGCGCGCACAAACACAAATGAATGGCGGGAAAATTTCGCGCGCAAAAATTATTTGGTTATTCAAATCGTTGCCGTGCTTGACGGTGAGGTGCACGGCAAAGCCCTGCCGTCACCACGGTCCCGTCGACTGCGCGGAAGTGGTGGGCCAGACGTGACGATATGCCGTGCACTTTCTCTGCCGTGCATATTTCCATGTCTTTGCCGTGTCCCCTTTTTTTACCGTGTACTATTTTTGGTCTTTGCCGTGGTTCGTTTCGTGGCCGTGTCGCCTTTGTTGTTTTGCCGTGCACTTCTTCTTTGCCGTGCCCCATTTTTTTTCGTAGCACGGGAAAGATGTCTGTGCCGTGCGAAGGTACACGGCAAAGCCTTGACGCACGGCAGCGACGATTTTTCCTGTAGTGAATTACACACATAAAAAGTGTAGGAGAGGATTTATAAAGATATAAATATAGCTAGCAATATTTGAGCTGACAGATAAGCAATGTTAGAAGAGAGAGGAACCATGTATGCATACGAACCGTTGGGCAGTGAGACTCCAGGGGAAAAGAAAGAGATGCTACCCCTACCACATATGCACAATAATAGAAACATACATAAAAAGTGTAGGAAATGATTCACAGACATAAATATAGCTAGCAATATTTGAGCTGACAAATGAGCAATGTTAGAAGAGATGAACCATGCATGCAGTAGTAGTTAGGTATAGTAGAGGGAAAAAAAGCAAGAGGAAATAAGGTAGCAGCATATGCGTACATCTTGATCGAGTTTTTGAGCCTCCCTTCCACTGCAAGAGAAGAGAAGGTTACGATTGTGATCGACGTCGTCTCGCGCAGCAATCACGCCGTAGACCAACAACGGCCATTGGATGCCACCTTTTATTTCGGCGAGTTTGATGGTGAAGATCTGCAAGGTCCGATGAAAGCCCGCGAGAATACCTAGCCGGCATCCAGGTGTCAAGTGTGTAAAGTGCATGGGACTGACAGCCGCTGCGAGCACCAACCAAAGCGAAGTTCATATATGTACGTTAATTAGGGACAATCTTATACTAACAGGAATAAATGAATAAAATAATAATGCACACATAGACATCATGTTCTAATTGCTACTCACTTATGTCTTCGAAGTATCCGTAGGTCCGTCCCCAGTCAAATTCCCAGTTGCTACGGTACGAAGCAAATTCCTTCTCCTCGCAAGCCATCTCCTCCTCATTTACTATCTGCTCGGCCGATTTGCCCCTGTTGATAATATCCTGCTCATTGTCATCATCGTCGTCGTCGGGAGAGGCGAAGGGCATATCCAGCAAGAAGCCGAGAAGCGGATCCTCGACGGCTGGCCCCGATTTTAATTCAGAGTCTTGGATCCTCGGCTGCTGCTCCCGGGAACTGAATGATTCCCCTTCCATCCTCGCCTGCTCCTCCCAAGTGCTTCTTGTTTTCCCGCAGCAAAGAAGTTTTAGAGGATTCACGATGGCGGCGGTTTCGTTTATCTTATTGCGCCGCCGGGTGCTAGCGATAGCCTAGGGTTTCTAGGAAAGACCAGGTCCGGCCGCTTATATATACTGTTGTCTCACGCTCATCCTTTGCTGAATACAATACGGATGCGGCCGGGGTAGGATATGGAGTGTTCCGTCGTCTGCTGCATTACGTCGTCGCGTTTCGTCCGACTGCCTCCTTTGGCACTGGTTTATTTTCGCTGATTTTTTTAGTCGCTTTAAGGCTCATTTGGTTGCAAGGCTGAAAAAAACCTAGGGGAATTTTTGGTGCTCGCCAGAATCCCTGGGTGAGGCGGGGTCGATCTGCTCCAGCCATTGGTTCGTTTGGCTGCACGGGGGAAGCACGGGGAAAGGAAATACGGGAGCGATGTACACGGGCGCATGATAATCAGCTAATACAATTCGTAACAAAAAAATCTAAAAAAAAGTATTTGTACCAGAATATAGATAAATTATGTAATCAAAACAGAAAATAAAATGCAGAAAATTCGAAATAAGATGTGACTCCACATCAGATCATCGGATCACATATTTAACAAAATAACAACAAATCCCAGATTTAATTCTTGAACAATTTGGCAGCAAATATACCACAGACAATAACATAAAGTAATCAAGAGCATCGGCGGTTTATCCATCGCATATCTTACAAAGCTGACAATTAAGATTCAGTCCAGCACTCCAGCCCATTGTGTTTTCCCACTCCAAATTCCACAAAGCCAGACCGAATTTCCTGCACATTTGAAAGCAAAAAGAAATTAATCAAGGACATGAGAAAATGATGCACACCATGATTAATCAACAACTAGCGGGTGGCCCGCGCATTTGTGCGGCTAGGCATTCTTTAAACGTTTGTCGCCAAAGTTTTAAATGTGGACATAAAATATTTTATAAATATGTATATGCTTGTTTTATGTAACCCGCGTATTTGCATCTTTAGATTTTAGGTTTATTGTCAAGTTCATTTAAAGTTGTGGTTTAAGCATCTTTTCAATATTTATTTATTTTTATTTTTAATTTGACTTGTGTCGAACATACTCTTGTACTTATTCCCTTTTTTTTCTATAATCGTATTTTCTTTGCTTCCCTGTGTCCTTGTCTTTACATTCACAAATTAGAGCTTATTGTTATTTAAGTCACATTTTGACTCTTCGTTTTAGTGATTGTATGTTATTTTCCTCTGGCCTTATTTTTTATTAACCTTTTTTTCTAAATACATATGCGTACCCATTTTTCTTAGCTGTCTATATGGTTAAAGTTTTTCAAGAAAACATTCATATATGTTTTATTGAACAATTTTGTGTCTCACTTTTTTTTTTGCGGGGGCACTTATTTATTCTGTATACATGTGCTTCCCCCCCCCCCCCCCACCCATAAGTACTTCTGTATTTGCATTACGGAGAGTTGACAAAACGCCTCTCGGGCCGCTCCTCTCCCGGGCGGCTCCAGAGGACCACCCTAACCCTAGCCCCCCCTCCCCCCCGATCTCCGGCCCCCGGCCGCCGCTGCCGCCGACGACGGCGGTGGTGGCGGCGCCCATCCCGTCCATGACGGTGGGCAGGAGAGGTGCCCGCGGCGGAGCTTCATGGGAGGCGGTGGGGCGCCGATCGCGGACATAGGGCGGCGTGGCTTTTGGCCAGCGCCTGAGGCACTCCGGCAGGTGGCGACGAGGAGGTGGCGGTGCGCCGCCGGCGCGGCCGTCTCGGCCTGCTGCAGGGCGTCGCCGGGGTCTCTGGATCCGATCTGGGCTGCGGGCCCCGATCTGGGCCTGAGGGCCAGCCAGGGTGTCTGCTGCGTGGGATCCGAGTTTCCACGCCATGGATACGGCAGCTGTGCGCTGGGCTGCCCCTCTTCGTCCGTTCCTGCATGGAGTCGACTAGCGGCGTGGGGGCCTGCAAGTCTTGCGAATAACGGCGGCGGTCCTAGGGTTCTTCTCGCATCAAGGATTCAATCGGCCGGATGACTATCCCCATTGATCTGGCTGGACGGTCGTGTTTCGGAAGGCTCCGCCGGCGAACTCCATTGGGCGACTCATGCCTGGAGATTGCTGGATCGGATGGTATTCGATCGTGCGCACCCGTGTTTTTCTCTGACCGTTTGGTTTCAGAGGGAGCGCTTCGAAGCTCTGCTGGCTGTTAATATCATGGAGCACGCTTTCTCGTTCCATGGTGCTGGCGGAGAATGACATGGAAGGCGAGATCTGAGGACTGACAATGGTGGTTCGAATCTTTCTGGCGATGAGGAATTGGCTTGGTGTTTCATGACTTGGAGCAGCGGCATGTAAGTGGGGGCGACAACATACGTGAAGTCCAAAGTCCTACCTTTCAGGGTGAAAATCCAAGGTCTGGCCTTAATTGGTTGTGCCTGACAGTGCTCTTGCTGAAGACATTGTTTTGAGAGCGAGGATTATCTTCAGGGTGAAAACCCAAGGTCTGGACTTAATTGGTTGTGCCTGGCACGGTTCTTCTTGAAGACGTTGCTTTTGAAGAATTGGACATCAGGTGTTGTCTTGGTGGTGGTTGTGCGGCTGCTGCAAGGACTGTAACTCTGTAGCGGGACTTTTCTTTTTATTTCTTCTTCTTATTGTCTTTTGGCTGTGTGCATCCGTAGTAGTTTTGGTTATTGCGTTGTTGCAGAGGCTGGGTGGATGTTGTATCTTCTCGATATTAATAAACACTCTTTATCTAAAAAAAATGTGCTTTCCCCTTTCTATTCTGTACAACCGAGTCCCAATCCAGTCGGTTTCTCTTCATTCTCCAAAGCTTGGCATTCATTCTCTTGCAGGCGATGCTTGACCAAGTCCTTGATAGCCACCTTAAGCTCGCATATGGGGTTTCCTCCCGCTTGCTCGCAAATGGCCTTGGAATCTGGTCGCCACTGCGTAGGGGCACGGCTGGACCCAGCTCGGACGGCGGCGCCTGTAGATTACGCGCAGCCGGCCGGTCGATCCGTAGGAGAGGCCCTTTCATTTCTGGTCGCCACTGCGTAGGGGCATCAGCTCGTCCGGCGACGTTTGAGCGTACACGCAGCCGGCCGGTCGATTTGTAGAGGGCGTAGCTATTTCAATTCGAGCTCAGTTGATCTAATTTCAGCAGGAATGGTAGCGTGATTCTTCCTCCTCTTTGCTTCAATTTCCTCATTTTTACGATTTACGGTTCTGTATTATTTTTGCCATACAATTAGTTGTATTTTATCCAACCATTATTCTTCTGACTACACATTTGAGGATAAATCACGGTTCTCAATCTATAGGTCTATATGCAATTCATTTACGGATTTACGGTACACTTTAAAAGTCGATAAATAATATGTGGTGCAATCTCCAGGATATATCTTTGAGTGTAGATTTGAGAGAATATATTAAAACATATGTATGTATATTTTTTATGTGGGCTCTGTGCTCTTTAATTTTTTCATAAGTACATTAAAATTTGGAAATATGAACTTTCTCTCGACACATGTATTTGGCTATTGAAAAATATTGTCGTCCATGAAGTGCATGTGAATCTTGTTAAGCAATCTGGAATAGGCTGTGGTGAACTCAAACGTTGTATGTCTCTTTTGTGTCATTCAGGTCTCCACTCCATCAATCATTACATTAAATTCCTTGTATTCCTTTGCAAATTATAAAATCTCCTTGTAAACAATATTCTTTGCCCTATCTTCACTTGGACACTCATTGTCATTGATTAACAGCTTCAGTCCTTCTTTGTTTGTGACCCTTGACAATGCCACATATAATTGCCCATGGCAGAATACTTGCTTATTCAGATATATTCCTACCTTGTTCAAGGACTGACCTTGTCTGTTATTTATGGTCATCGTGAAGCAGACCGATAATGGATATTGCCTATGTTTCACCACGAATGGATATTTTGAGTCGCTGGGTCACATGATGATCCGAGGTATGTATACCTTTTCGCCAACGTGCGTTCCTGTAATTATTTGTGCCTCAAGCCCGCGCAAATGCGCGGCTAGACATTCTACACGCCAAGTTCTTTAATTTGGACAAAAAATATCTTATATTTATATATATCCTTTATATATCATTCACATAATTTTCTTAGCTCACATCATACATATATTTTATTCAATGATTTGCTCTCACTTTTTTATTCAGTATACATGTTCTTGGTCCACCTGGTTAAAATGTAGTAGAATCCCCTTTCTATTATGCACCACTCAGTGTGACTCTCCCCAAAGTCCCAAGTAAAATCCCCTTTCTATTCTGCACCACTGAGTGTGACTCTCCCCAAAGTCCCAATCCATTTGGTTGCCCGTCCATCTTAATAGCTTTCCAGTCCATTCTCTTGCATGCAATTCTTGACGAAGGCGTTTATGGCCACTTTCTGTCGCATGTGTCATCATAGATTATTTGGGATTGTAGGACAGGCCCCTTCAGTTCCGGTCGCCACTGCGTAGCTGAACGCCGGGCTGCAGCTCGCGCATCCGGCTGGTCGATCTGCAGAGGGCGCCGCTATTTCTACCCAGCGGAGCGGATCTAATTTCAGCAGTAATGGTAGTGTCATTCTTCCTTCTCTTTGCTTCAATTTTCTCATTATTACAATTGACATTTCTGGATTATTTTTGCCCTAGAATTAGTTGTCCTCAATCTATACGTCTGTATGCAATCCACTTAACGTACTTTATGCCATGCCATTTTCTTGAAGACAATTTAAAAAGCTAAAAAAAATTAATGCTGCAAGCAATACAAACTGGAATCATTACCTTTATTGTTATATTGATATCTGCTAAACATATTTGCTGATGCAACCTCGCCAACAAAATATGAAGAATTTCATTAAAATCCAGTCTTTCATGTTTAAATGGAGGAGAGACTATATTATCTGCACATGGAACAGAAACTGAATAAATACGTGCTGGCTTCCACAAAAAGTTATGGTGTGAGGAAAACCAAACTTTTGATACGTACAGAGATTTGGTAGCAATTACGATAATGATGAAGTCTTTGGAGCAATTGATCAACCGCTAAATCAAAGGAAGAGGCAGAGATTAAAAAAAGAAGCATACTGCTATCCTTTTCTTTAATGTCCAAATCTCTCGTGACCACTCCACAAATTCCTGCAATAATGATGTAGAGCTTAAACCTCTGCCTCAATATCAATCACAGAGAGGTATATTTTCATCATACTATTCAAATGAAGACAAAATATTTAGCAACTGAACCAAGAACGTGCAAGACAAATATGTACAGCTTTAACGGATCAGCAAAAAAAGAATCCAAACCTGTTTCGGGTCACCACCATCTGTCAATAGAGCCCATGCATGCCTTTGTGATGTGAGTCCCTGGCCATGCAGCTATTCTCTGATGTCTTTCATCGTCTCGTCAAGTACGTCTGACGGAATCCTCTCCGTTGCTCCTTCCATCATCTGGTTGAGTACTCTAGGCCGACGGCCTCCTCTCCAGTGCCTGCCGTGATGTCTTCCATCGTCTGGTCGAGTGCTTCAGGCTGACGGCGTCCTCCACGGTGCCTCCCGCGAGCCGCTCTCCATATCGTGGGCGTGGCTGATACCTTTGGCCGAGCGGGGCAAACTGCACTTGCACGGCTAGATTATTTTCTTCAATATTCACCTGTGTAAAAGAGAACATTTACAAATTTCTATTTCTTTCCCTTTTGAATTCTTGCTAAACATATTTACATTTTAAAGGGACATGCTTCCAAAAACATGGTTAAATGTCATAATGTCTTCTTAGAAATTTGGAATATATTAATTTAACATATATGTAGTTGAAAAGAGCACTTGGCGTGCTTATTTCCGCCGCTATATCTATCATGTAATTCACTCGTGTTCATATATCTTGTATAAAAAAATGACCACTTTAGTTTGCATGTGAGCATGGCAAATGTGTCTTTTTATCTTCTCTATAATGCTTAGTAGAATTTTAAGATTATAGATATTGTTGCATAAGATTTTGTTGCACATAATACTTGCAATTCTTGCCGATAGTAACATTAATTTTATAACACTTAAAAACTGAATGAAAAATAAATTTGCGGTAGTATAAACAGTAGACAAAACTGTTGTCAGATATGCAACGAAAATCCTTAGAGGTTTAACCAATATATTATTCCCATCACTTTCACTTATTAATCTATATGTGTCCTCTCATGTGGTTAGCTCGCTCAACTTCTTGGGCACCATATTATTGTTGCCTTCAAGAGATTTTAACAAATAATTTTTGTAGGATGTATCTCCAAATAGAGATGGAGTGGGAGATCGAGGATATTACCTAGAGTTGATGGTGTTGCTGTTATGCTTCTTTTCATCTGTTCGACATGCTTCATTGTGAGTCTGTATTGACTGCGTTGTTGTCGAGCATCGGTGACTGAGGGTTCAAGCGGCCTGGGCACATACTGTAAGCATCCCTGTTGTGCTGCTTATCCGCCTGGCTTGTCCTTGATGCGGCGCTTTTGTGCTTCCAATTACCTGGGGTTCATGGCTGTAAACCATAATTAAACATTGTGCCACGTTATTTTATAAGAGTCATCATAGCTCATATTACAGGCATATTTTTGTTACTGCAATATCTAGCCTCTACGTGCTTCCATCCAATTCAGATCATGTTGATAATTTCTTTGGTCGTATGTCTTTTATTAGGAAAATTTCAGCATGTTGTACTATATAAGAAATAGATGTCTACTTGATTGCACAACTCATCTATAGGGTTAAGTTAAAGTATACTGAAAAATCTACAGGATTAAAAACATGCATATATATAGGCTAGCAGCTAACATGCGTGTACATGACGTATACCATGCTTTTACTCAAACGTAGGACTTTTAAATCAGACGAACCTGCGGTTGTTGCTGCTTAACGTTGATCTGGCAGTCGGGCGTACGTTTGTTTGGTTTCGAGGTTCCTCGAGCAATGAGCAACCACCACCTTTGCTGCATGCAGTCCCGCGGGCCGACGAACTGATCGTTGTCTCGCAATCGCAACAGCAGGATCTACTGGGGTTGACTCCCCAGGGTGGATCGATTCAGTAGTTCCACAATTCAACGCGCCTACGATTTGGAACAATAGAAGACGTGTGGTTGTGGATCTGGACGGCATAAGGAGCAAGGACAACACGGAGCCATTCAATCGTGAACAGTGGCATCGACTAAATCATGGTGTGTTTAGCAGCTCCAAGCAGGTACGTTTGATTCCAAGCATGTTAATATACATGATAGTACCGCTAGCAGATAGCCTATATGTGTGTTTGTGAGATAAACTCCTATAATCTCTGTAACGTGATTGGTGCTGCTTCAAGAGGAAACCCTTGAGTACATTGAAGCCTGCGCAGGTTGTGCACGATATGATGGAGTAGCACTTAGCATGACTCCAACGGGGCGACCTATCGAGTCCGCGCGCGTCCGTCCCTGTCCGCGGGAGCCAAAAACACGGCCCAACGAGGCGACGCAAACGGACCGCGGTCCGTTTTTTGGTCCGCCGTGACGCATTCCTGGCCCAAATTTGGGCCACCGATGCGTCGGGCCCGGACGCTCGCAGACCGTTCCTGCATCCTCCCGTGTCCGCCCTGGCCCCGCGTGTCATCGTCTACAACGGCCACCTACCCGCAATAACTGTGGGCGGTGGAGCTGTATAAATCGCGCCGGCCGGCCAAACCCTAGGGCACAAACCCTAGCACTCCTCCCCAATCGCGTCGGCTGGCCAAACCCTAGCCACGGCGGCCACCATCTCCAAGCTCAGATCCACGCGCCGGAATGGATCCGCCGCCGCCGCAGCATCTGGTGGACGAGGTCGAGCGAGCGCGTATGAGCGCGCGCGGGCGCTATCGCGACAGCTTCTCGCGCCGGATGGCGACCAGCCCGGCATGGGCCGGCATGATTCCCCAGCCGCCGCGTCCGCGCCAGACGGACGCCCTGAGGAGTGCGGTGGAGGCGGCATTCGCGGACTGCGCCGACAGCGACGAAGAAGAGTACGCGCGGCGGCCGGTGTCGCGGGGGATGGCGCGCCGCCGGAGCCTCCCATTGGCGTGGGCGGCCCTGCTCACATCACCGAGGAGGAGGCGGTGGATGCAGCCCACATGCAGCATGCCCGTTCATGTCCGCCGCGCGCGCCTATGCCGACGCTGCAGTGGAGGAGGAGATGAAGCAAATGCGTCGCGCCGAAGAGTCCAAGAAGCGCGCGGCGAGGCGCAAACGGCACCGGGAGGCCTTGGTGGCGGCCGAGGCCGCGAAAGGAGCAGGCAGCTCCACCTGATGTCATATCCCCGCCGGCGTGGCCGCCTATGTGCGGCTCATTTTCCACTAATACCGGCGCCCGCTACGTGTTTCGTAGCTACAAAATGATCAAAGAAGATTGAGTCAGCCAGCCCTGACTGGCCATGGCCGCGATGAAGGAAGAGCCAGCAAGTCCGTTGCAGAACGGGCATGCTGCGTGACGTTCCTCAAGGCCGCAGCCCCTCTTTGATCTTCCCCCTTGCCGGCCGGTGGTCGGTTATTAATTTTCTTCAAGTTTAGGTTTAGGTTTTAGGGTTTAATGTTAGGAGGAAGTCCTAAATTTACTATGTAATTTTAGTTTTAAAAATGTAATCCTAGTATTAACAAAAAGTTTGGGGAAAAAAATGGCAAGCGGATTCAATGCGTCGGCCCCGTTGGGGGCACTGGTCAGAAAGGGGCGGACATGGGCCGGACGCGCGTCCGTTCCCCGACCCAAACGGACAAAACGTGGACCAAACGCGCGTCCGTTTGGGTCGCCCCGTTGGAGTCATCCTTAGATGCCGACGATTCGGTCTCGCTTCACAACAGCTATATGGAGATGGCCAGTATCCTGATCCGGTGGCTCAGGATCATTTGCTAGACTGAGGAAAACACTGGCTGGGTAAAGTATACATCCACGACCATTATTTGTTGTCACATAAAAATAATTTTCCCGTATATTAAAGACTTGGACTTTCCTTACAAAAAATCAATCATATAAAATTATATTAAATGAAAGTCTAGGTTGGAAAGAATATCTGACGGACTAACAATATCAAATAATACAGTTGTATGTGTTTGGCTTTTAAATACAAAAATCCAATATCAAACAATAAAAGTCCAAGTTCACATTACTTATACTATATATTAAGTTGCACCAAAATGGAGCTCCCACATTGATTTACTGTTCCCGTAACAGTACCCACGGTCACTGTGCCGCTACAGTATCCACCCGCCGCGATCCAGACCATCCGTCGCTGATCCGACGGTCACCCGCGCCGATCACCGTGCCACTTTACAAAAAAGAACCCGCAGAAAACAGAAATTGCTCACCAAGCCCCACCTTAGCGCTGAGAAGGACGGTTCTGCAATTTTCGTAAACTCCATGGACCCCGCTGAAAAAAAGGCGCCACATCCCCCCTCCTCCTTCTCTCCCACGCGCGGCGTCGAGCTCGCCGCGGCCGCCGACGCGGCACGCCACCCATGGTTTACAAAGCGTCCGCTTCAGGACGCCTAGGCGACGCTTAGGCGTCAAAGCACCCCCCTCCGCTTTGGAAAAATGACCGCTTTGGGCGCTTTAAGCGCCAAAGCGCCCCTCGCTTTGAGGACGCTTCACGCTTTGTAAACCATGACGCCACCACACTGCTCCTCCCCCGTCGGATCGATGCACACGGGCGGCTCCGCCGTCGCCTCCTCTCCCACGCCGGAGCCGCGCCGGAATCGTCCGCGCCATGCCTCTGCTCCCTCCGTCGCGACTGCTCGCCGCCGGCGACGCTCCAGCCACCAAACCGCAGCGGCGCCGCTACTTTCGGGTGCCCCGCATCCAAGCGCGTCCCACATGGCCAGAACCGCGTCCCAGATGGCGGTGGTTCGACGCCGGCGACCTCGCCGTAGCCGCCGTGGCCTCTGCTGACGTCACTCCGACGTGGAGGTGGGCCCAGTTTGTCAGCGACCTATTCTTTACCACACACAAAAAAAACTAAATCCCTGACATGTGGGCCCACTTTGCTTACACAATTTCCAGAAAAACAAATAATAGTACAAAATCAATAATTTAAAATATATACATCAGAAAAATATGACAAAAATATCAAAATGTCCATAAAAATACATACTACCTACTTACAACAAAATACAAATATTTTTGGACATTTTAACTTGGCAAATATTTTGAGAACACCTAAATGCATTCCCTCTGATTAATTGGAATTGAATTCAAAAAACAAATACTTACACACTATATTTCCACTGATTATGGAGCTTACTTAAATATGGCAAACTACAAACATTAACCTATATATATTTGAACATTTAAAATTGATGAAATTTTGAATTTCGCATTTTCAACCACACGGGTGCGGCGTGTCGCCGCACCAAATTTACCTAGTAATCCAATTATGTTACAAGATTTTTCTTAGTATAAACGTCTATCCGTAGTACATAACCATCCCAAAGTTAATAACAATGAACATGAAGAAACTACATATAATAGCCTATATAATTCTAGCCACGCAAATGCGCGGGTCACCCTGGCTGAGACGACAATGGCAGGGGTAACCAGAAGGGTGCAAAAGATCACTGGGTTTTCTCAAGATCATTCGATCCCAAGGAAAAGCGCATTGTGGTGGGCTAAACTTGAAATCCTAACGTCATGGAGTATATAGGCCTTTGTGAAATTGCCTTCCAATAATACTGTCCATTTGATAAAATGAACATAGAAATTTGTATAGTTTGGTGTTTTACTCTTTGGGCAGGGCATACAGTTCTACATTTATGCCCACAGTGCCTATTCTTTCATTCTTTTTTAGATCTTTTTCACTAGGAAATCCTAGAGAGCTTGTACAGTGATGTGATTTGAATCAGCAGTTAAGGAAAGAGAAATACCTCCGCAATTAGAACTATACAATTCCTGAAGAAAGCTAGAAGAATATATGTTTGTGCAGCTTCTGGCTCTTGCGTTGATCATGAAATCTCATAATCTTCTGTTATTTGGGACGATGATTAGCATCGAAGGAGGTAAATGGGGTGCCCCCAAGGCGCTCTCACAGCGATTAGGGACTCTCGACCGTCGGATCGAGCAGCTACCGCGCGATCTGGAGCGTCCGTTTGCGGTAGCAGCTCACTTCTTTCCTGCGCCGTCGTGGTGTATGTTTGAGGGGTAGTATCGACATTTCGCCGCATCCCTAGCCGCCACGACCCAATCGGCACGCGCATCTCCTTCCCCAGTCCGCTCCTGCGCCTCCTCCCCCAAATCCGCTTCCTTCTCCTGCCCTCCGCCGCAGATGCGGCGCCGCGCGATGTGCCGTCGCCGGTAGGAGAGGCTGGTCTCCGACGGGAGCATAGCACCGCAGAGAGCTGCTCCCGGCGCCGCCGCGCGATGTGCCGTCGCCGGGAGGAGAGGCTGGTCTCCGGCGGGAGCAGAGCAGCACAAAGAGCCGCTCGCGGCGGCGCCGCGCGCCGTCATCGAGAGGAGCGACTGCTGGTTCTCTGTCCGTTCGGCACGTCGCTCTCCTCCGCTGCTCACCACTTCTGGCACCGAGCTGTTGAGTTGCCGCCTAAGGTGAACGTTATTGCATCCTACAGCTCTGTTTCCGCCCGGAATCCCTTGCCCTCTGTCCAGGTTCCACTCTCCCATCGTCCTCTTCCCTAACCCTTCTCTCTCTATTCACATCTGACAGGACAGGAGGCGGCGCGCTGCCCTACACGATGAGGTCGACACACAGGCTGCCACAGAACTAGACCAGGCTGCTATCTCCGGAGTACATGTTTGTTCTCTCTCTTACTCTCTCCTTCTGTGCTGGTAGTAGGGAATTGCAAGAGCAGCACTAGCTCATTCTATGGCATCTTTTTGTGACAAAGATTGGTTGTATGCTGCTACCGAATCAGAGGTTTGGTTCTGCTTTGTTTTCCATCTTCTCTTTTTGCACTCTATGATCTAGCAGCTTGTGGTGTTCAGATTAATTCATTTTACCTCACGCGGTTTTGTGGTATTCTTTGCTTTTTTGCAGGTCATTACATCATTGGAGTTTGCTACCTAAAGATTGCTGCTGCTGCTTGATTTGGGAATCTGCTTACTTGCTGGTAAGGTTCAGGACCTGAAAGGAATATACTCTATGATCTGTGTGGTTGTTTCATTTCAGTTACATGTAGGAGTGAGCTATAGTATCATGTGGTTGTTCGGTTTTGATATGGAACAAGATGGTGCTGTTCTGCTTATCCACCCGCCGCGATCCAGACCATCCGTCGCTGATCCGACGGTCACCCGCGCCGATCACCGTGCCACTTTACAAAAAAGAACCCGCAGAAAACAGAAATTGCTCACCAAGCCCCACCTTAGCGCTGAGAAGGACGGTTCTGCAATTTTCGTAAACTCCATGGACCCCGCTGAAAAAAGGCGCCACATCCCCCCTCCTCCTTCTCTCCCACGCGCGGCGTCGAGCTCGCCGCGGCCGCCGACGCGGCACGCCACCCATGGTTTACAAAGCGTCCGCTTCAGGACGCCTAGGCGACGCTTAGGCGTCAAAGCACCCCCCCTCCGCTTTGGAAAAATGACCGCTTTGGGCGCTTTAAGCGCCAAAGCGCCCGCTTAGGCGTCGCTTAAGCGCCAAAGCGCCCCCCCCTCGCTTTGAGGACGCTTCACGCTTTGTAAACCATGACGCCACCACACTGCTCCTCCCCCGTCGGATCGATGCACACGGGCGGCTCCGCCGTCGCCTCCTCTCCCACGCCGGAGCCGCGCCGGAATCGTCCGCGCCATGCCTCTGCTCCCTCCGTCGCGACTGCTCGCCGCCGGCGACGCTCCAGCCACCAAACCGCAGCGGCGCCGCTACTTTCGGGTGCCCCGCATCCAAGCGCGTCCCACACGGCCAGAACCGCGTCCCAGATGGCGGTGGTTCGACGCCGGCGACCTCGCCGTAGCCGCCGTGGCCTCTGCTGACGTCACTCCGACGTGGAGGTGGGCCCAGTTTGTCAGCGACCTATTCTTTACCACACAAAAAAAAAACTAAATCCCTGACATGTGGGCCCACTTTGCTTACACAATTTCCAGAAAAACAAATAATAGTACAAAATCAATAATTTAAAATATATACATCAGAAAAATATGACAAAAATATCAAAATGTCCATAAAAATACATACTACCTACTTACAACAAAATACAAATATTTTTGGACATTTTAACTTGGCAAATATTTTGAGAACACCTAAATGCATTCCCTCTGATTAATTGGAATTGAATTCAAAAAACAAATACTTACACACTATATTTCCACTGATTATGGAGCTTACTTAAATATGGCAAACTACAAACATTAACCTATATATATTTGAACATTTAAAATTGATGAAATTTTGAATTTCGCATTTTCAACCACACGGGTGCGGCGTGTCGCCGCACCAAATTTACCTAGTAATCCAATTATGTTACAAGATTTTTCTTAGTATAAACGTCTATCCGTAGTACATAACCATCCCTAAGTTAATAACAATGAACATGAAGAAACTACATATAATAGCCTATATAATTCTAGCCACGCAAATGCGCGGGTCACCCTGGCTGAGACGACAATGGCAGGGGTAACCAGAAGGGTGCAAAAGATCACTGGGTTTTCTCAAGATCATTCGATCCCAAGGAAAAGCGCATTGTGGTGGGCTAAACTTGAAATCCTAACGTCATGGAGTATATAGGCCTTTGTGAAATTGCCTTCCAATAATACTGTCCATTTGATAAAATGAACATAGAAATTTGTATAGTTTGGTGTTTTACTCTTTGGGCAGGGCATACAGTTCTACATTTATGCCCACAGTGCCTATTCTTTCATTCTTTTTTAGATCTTTTTCACTAGGAAATCCTAGAGAGCTTGTACAGTGATGTGATTTGAATCAGCAGTTAAGGAAAGAGAAATACCTCCGCAATTAGAACTATACAATTCCTGAAGAAAGCTAGAAGAATATATGTTTGTGCAGCTTCTGGCTCTTGCGTTGATCATGAAATCTCATAATCTTCTGTTATTTGGGACGATGATTAGCATCGAAGGAGGTAAATGGGGTGCCCCCAAGGCGCTCTCACAGCGATTAGGGACTCTCGACCGTCGGATCGAGCAGCTACCGCGCGATCTGGAGCGTCCGTTTGCGGTAGCAGCTCACTTCTTTCCTGCGCCGTCGTGGTGTATGTTTGAGGGGTAGTATCGACATTTCGCCGCATCCCTAGCCGCCACGACCCAATCGGCACGCGCATCTCCTTCCCCAGTCCGCTCCTGCGCCTCCTCCCCCAAATCCGCTTCCTTCTCCTGCCCTCCGCCGCAGATGCGGCGCCGCGCGATGTGCCGTCGCCGGTAGGAGAGGCTGGTCTCCGACGGGAGCATAGCACCGCAGAGAGATGCTCCCGGTGCCGCCGCGCGATGTGCCGTCGCCGGGAGGAGAGGCTGGTCTCCGGCAGGAGCAGAGCAGCGCAGAGAGCCGCTCGCGGCGGCGCCGCGCGCCGTCATTGAGAGGAGCGACTGCTGGTTCTCTGTCCGTCCGGCACGTCGCTCTCCTCCGCTGCTCACCACTTCTGGCACCGAGCTGTTGAGTTGCCGCCTAAGGTGAACGTTATTGCATCCTACAGCTCTGTTTCCGCCCGGAATCCCTTGCCCTCTGTCCAGGTTCCACTCTCCCATCGTCCTCTTCCCTAACCCTTCTCTCTCTATTCACATCTGACAGGACAGGAGGCGGCGCGCTGCCCTGCACGATGAGGTCGACACACAGGCTGCCACAGAACTAGACCAGGCTGCTATCTCCGGAGTACATGTTTGTTCTCTCTCTTACTCTCTCCTTCTGTGCTGGTAGTAGGGAATTGCAAGAGCAGCACTAGCTCATTCTATGGCATCTTTTTGTGACAAAGATTGGTTGTATGCTGCTACCGAATCAGAGGTTTGGTTCTGCTTTGTTTTCCATCTTCTCTTTTTGCACTCTATGATCTAGCAGCTTGTGGTGTTCAGATTAATTCATTTTACCTCACGCGGTTTTGTGGTATTCTTTGCTTTTTTGCAGGTCATTACATCATTGGAGTTTGCTACCTAAAGATTGCTGCTGCTGCTTGATTTGGGAATCTGCTTACTTGCTGGTAAGGTTCAGGACCTGAAAGGAAAATACTCTATGATCTGTGTGGTTGTTTCATTTCAGTTACATGTAGGAGTGAGCTATAGTATCATGTGGTTGTTCGGTTTTGATATGGAACAAGATGGTGCTGTTCTGCTTATCCACCCGCCGCGATCCAGACCATCCGTCGCTGATCCGACGGTCACCCGCGCCGATCACCGTGCCACTTTACAAAAAAGAACCCGCAGAAAACAGAAATTGCTCACCAAGCCCCACCTTAGCGCTGAGAAGGACGGTTCTGCAATTTTCGTAAACTCCATGGACCCCGCTGAAAAAAAGGCGCCACATCCCCCCCTCCTCCTTCTCTCCCACGCGCGGCGTCGAGCTCGCCGCGGCCGCCGACGCGGCACGCCACCCATGGTTTACAAAGCGTCCGCTTCAGGACGCCTAGGCGACGCTTAGGCGTCAAAGCACCCCCCCCTCCGCTTTGGAAAAATGACCGCTTTGGGCTCTTTAAGCGCCAAAGCGCCCCCCTCGCTTTGAGGACGCTTCACGCTTTGTAAACCATGACGCCACCACACCGCTCCTCCCCCGTCGGATCGATGCACACGGGCGGCTCCGCCGTCGCCTCCTCTCCCACGCCGGAGCCGCGCCGGAATCGTCCGCGCCATGCCTCTGCTCCCTCCGTCGCGACTGCTCGCCGCCGGCGACGCTCCAGCCACCAAACCGCAGCGGCGCCGCTACTTTCGGGTGCCCCGCATCCAAGCGCGTCCCACACGGCCAGAACCGCGTCCCAGATGGCGGTGGTTCGACGCCGGCGACCTCGCCGTAGCCGCCGTGGCCTCTGCTGACGTCACTCCGACGTGGAGGTGGGCCCAGTTTGTCAGCGACCTATTCTTTACCACACACAAAAAAAAACTAAATCCCTGACATGTGGGCCCACTTTGCTTACACAATTTCCAGAAAAACAAATAATAGTACAAAATCAATAATTTAAAATATATACATCAGAAAAATATGACAAAAATATCAAAATGTCCATAAAAATACATACTACCTACTTACAACAAAATACAAATATTTTTGGACATTTTAACTTGGCAAATATTTTGAGAACACCTAAATGCATTCCCTCTGATTAGTTGGAATTGAATTCAAAAAACAAATACTTACACACTATATTTCCACTGATTATGGAGCTTACTTAAATATGGCAAACTACAAACATTAACCTATATATATTTGAACATTTAAAATTGATGAAATTTTGAATTTCGCATTTTCAACTACACGGGTGCGGCGTGTCGCCGCACCAAATTTACCTAGTAATCCAATTATGTTACAAGATTTTTCTTAGTATAAACGTCTATCCGTAGTACATAACCATCCCAAAGTTAATAACAATGAACATGAAGAAACTACATATAATAGCCTATATAATTCTAGCCACACAAATGCGCGGGTCACCCTGGCTGAGACGACAATGGCAGGGGTAACCAGAAGGGTGCAAAAGATCACTGGGTTTTCTCAAGATCATTCGATCCCAAGGAAAAGCGCATTGTGGTGGGCTAAACTTGAAATCCTAACGTCATGGAGTATATAGGCCTTTGTGAAATTGCCTTCCAATAATACTGTCCATTTGATAAAATGAACATAGAAATTTGTATAGTTTGGTGTTTTACTCTTTGGGCAGGGCATACAGTTCTACATTTATGCCCACAGTGCCTATTCTTTCATTCTTTTTTAGATCTTTTTCACTAGGAAATCCTAGAGAGCTTGTACAGTGATGTGATTTGAATCAGCAGTTAAGGAAAGAGAAATACCTCCGCAATTAGAACTATACAATTCCTGAAGAAAGCTAGAAGAATATATGTTTGTGCAGCTTCTGGTTCTTGCGTTGATCATGAAATCTCATAATCTTCTGTTATTTGGGACGATGATTAGCATCGAAGGAGGTAAATGGGGTGCCCCCAAGGCGCTCTCACAGCGATTAGGGACTCTCGACCGTCGGATCGAGCAGCTACCGCGCGATCTGGAGCGTCCGTTTGCGGTAGCAGCTCACTTCTTTCCTGCGCCGTCGTGGTGTATGTTTGAGGGGTAGTATCGACATTTTGCCGCATCCCTAGCCGCCACGACCCAATCGGCACGCGCATCTCCTTCCCCAGTCCGCTCCTGCGCCTCCTCCCCCAAATCCGCTTCCTTCTCCTGCCCTCCGCCGCAGATGCGGCGCCGCGCGATGTGCCGTCGCCGGTAGGAGAGGCTGGTCTCCGACGGGAGCATAGCACCGCAGAGAGCTGCTCCCGGCGCCGCCGCGCGATGTGCCGTCGCCGGGAGGAGAGGCTGGTCTCCGGCGGGAGCAGAGCAGCGCAGAGAGCCGCTCGCGGCGGCGCCGCGCGCCGTCATCGAGAGGAGCGACTGCTGGTTCTCTGTCCGTCCGGCACGTCGCTCTCCTCCGCTGCTCACCACTTCTGGCACCGAGCTGTTGAGTTGCCGCCTAAGGTGAACGTTATTGCATCCTACAGCTCTGTTTCCGCCCGGAATCCCTTGCCCTCTGTCCAGGTTCCACTCTCCCATCGTCCTCTTCCCTAACCCTTCTCTCTCTATTCACATCTGACAGGACAGGAGGCGGCGCGCTGCCCTGCACGATGAGGTCGACACACAGGCTGCCACAGAACTAGACCAGGCTGCTATCTCCGGAGTACATGTTTGTTCTCTCTCTTACTCTCTCCTTCTGTGCTGGTAGTAGGGAATTGCAAGAGCAGCACTAGCTCATTCTATGGCATCTTTTTGTGACAAAGATTGGTTGTATGCTGCTACCGAATCAGAGGTTTGGTTCTGCTTTGTTTTCCATCTTCTCTTTTTGCACTCTATGATCTAGCAGCTTGTGGTGTTCAGATTAATTCATTTTACCTCACGCGGTTTTGTGGTATTCTTTGCTTTTTTGCAGGTCATTACATCATTGGAGTTTGCTACCTAAAGATTGCTGCTGCTGCTTGATTTGGGAATCTGCTTACTTGCTGGTAAGGTTCAGGACCTGAAAGGAAAATACTCTATGATCTGTGTGGTTGTTTCATTTCAGTTACATGTAGGAGTGAGCTATAGTATCATGTGGTTGTTCGGTTTTGATATGGAACAAGATGGTGCTGTTCTGCTTATACTAGCTGGTTGTTTTAGGACAGGATTAGCGTTCTGATGCTCATGTGTTTACACTCTTTTTTGCAGGACGTCGCTCTGAAGGTTGGTGTCGCTCTGAAGGTTGGAGTTGTTTTTATTGGATTTTCCTTCTATTTCTGATCGAGCTTCTTTGTTTGGGATATCTTCTGTTGTTTTCTTTTCATTCTCCTGGTGCTTGATTTGGGACTACTTTTTATTCCAGCTTTTGTGTATTTTGTTCTGCTCTTGATTTGATATTGTTCTGTTCTTTCCGATATGTTTTTGCTTCTTTGTTCTAATCTCTGTTCAATCTTTGCTTACTGATTTTTTCACATTTATCATTGCTTCCTCTTCTTTTTGATTTGTCCCTGGGGTTTCTTTTTGGGCGTTGTTTTGTTTTTCTGTTGTTTCTTTTTTCAAGCCCTTTATGTTCAGTTTCGCTTTTTACCTTCCTTTAGTACCTAAGCTGAATTTCAGCCGAGATATGTATGCTTTTGAGAAAAACTGTAGTGCTAAGTTTGCATTGATGTAAAGATTGGAATAGGCCGTGTTATTATTTATTTTTAGCCTTTTCTGTCTGATATGGCTTTCAGAACAGGCTCTTCTTTCAGAGTTGAAACTAGCGTCTTGGGTTAGTGCCTAGATTCACATGAAATTGTATTTTGCTACACTACTGGTCATTGTTGCTTGGCTTACTGATATGATGATATCTAATTATCTGAACAATAACATTTATGAGGTACACTTTACTACACACAAAAATAGGCTTCGTAATATATTTTTATATATAGTTGTTTTTTGATAGATTACTCATTATGTTTATATGCTCTATGATATCTACAGACCACCATCCTTTGTAAAACCAGCTGGAACCAAGTATGTTTATATGGCCTAGGGGCGGAGACAATTTTTTCTTAATAGCGTCTCTTCTTATTAATCATGTGCCCTGATACACGTGCTCTGTCGTTTTGTATAACAGCATAAAAGATACCGATGATTCATTTGTTAAAAAAGACTATGTTTCAGGACTTAGGCTCCTCAGGTTGTGGCTGAAGAGGTTAGTGCTTACATGCTATATTGGTTTGCTCCTGATAGTTTGGCCTCGATCTATTTTTCTCATGGTTTACTTAACTGTCGTATCAGGTTGATACATGGCCTCGATCTATTTTTCTCATGGTTTACTTAACTGTCGTATCAGGTTGATACTGCTCTGCTTAATGATGCAGAAGAACTTCGATACTTAATGATCTAGAATAACTATCGACAATATCTACAACGGTTATGACAGACGTAACTGTTTGCATGGTACATACACATACACCTGTTCGTAATTGTCTGAGGTTAATTTAGCTGTTTCATATGGTTCTGTCAACTAAATCAGCTTGCTTCACTTGTGCTTCAGGATTCAAAGGAACCATGGCCATCATCTACCGCAGATCCAACTGATATAAAGAGGTATTTTCTTTTCTTATGTGAAACAGGCACGTGTGTATAGCTATGGCCATTGTATGTGTTTACGCTCCTTTTTACTTGGTTGTGTGGACTATGTTTGTAGATGCAAGAAACAATCCGCAAAAGGGCAAGCTGGTACCGAGAGCAAGAAGAAAACCTGAACTCAGGTTAGGTATTGGATCATGACATTCTGAAACCTTCTTTTGTCCATGCTCTGGATTTTGGCGCATTATACTAGGGAATACGCAGTAAAAGTATGTTAGTGATATGGGTGGTCGGCTTGACATGCCCTCCTTTGTGCAGTTCTGGTGTTCATGTTCAGTTTAGAGCCACTCATTATCAAACACATGCTCACAAATGTAGTGAGACATGTATGTTAATGTTATTTGGAGTCAGCTAACAACAAATGTGAGCTATATGTTACAAATAGTTACTGAAGCATGGTATTGATGTTTTTCTACAGAGCTGGCAACAGAGGGAAAACACGGAGAAGTATGTGTTGAGCGAAAGAGGAAGGCAGATGGATTATTTAACTTACTGAAGCAAGGTAGTGTTATTTCCCCAAAAGCCCTAATATATTTATACTTCCTGGTGTTTTACTTACAGCTCAATGTCTATGTGAGAGCAAACACTTTTTATTCCTTACTGTCATTTCCTCCTAATTTCCTGTTCTACAACTGATTGAAATGGTTATTTTGATCTCTTTATTCCGTTGTGTGGGGCATCCCCCAAATGCATAATAAAATTTTGCATTTCCTGGTGAGCTTATATTTTATGGATGCATGTCTGGTAACATAGCTAATGTGTTCATTGCTTTCACATTGATTAGTAGATCCCCTTGGTTTTCAATGCTGAAAGCGATTTAAAACATACGTGTTAATTTATATTTGTCTCGATTGTTACAATCCCTTGCCGTTTGCCCATTATGAACTCTATTATTTCTTGTGGCATCATCCAGCTGCTGTTACATGTATTTGGAAACAAATTAAGGTTGGGTTTTGGTTTCAGTCATATTTCTGAAAACGTTAGTGATGGACTATGGTAGCTATAAGGACAGGCTTCCATGGTTTATTTATTTTAGTAATTAGTGTGTGTCATTAGATTCTTCCACAATTTGTTAAGCATTGCATGTCATTGTCCAAAATGGCTACTGCTTCCATGGCTACTGTTTATTATCTTCTTCCTTCTCTGTGTTTCTGGGGTATCTTTAGTTCTGTTTCTGTCCGTTGCTTTTTTTCAACAATATGGCTTGCAGTGCCTGTCTGTGGAAGAAATATGAAAAAATATTGAGGAAATATGACTTCTTCAGTTTCTGACTGAAAGTATTTGGTATTATCATAACCGTGATTTACGAGAAGTGGGTTCTCTGAATTCTCTTTGCTTCTCTTCTTCATTCTTGAAATTCTTTAGTTCATTTGTTTATTATCTTCTCTTATTCTGTGTTCCGGGCTTGCCTTGCCATGCCCTTTGTTCTCCGAGTATGGCGAGCATTTTAAATTTGGTGTCAGAAAGAATTTTATGGTTTTACTTCACAACGAGGTCATATACTAAAAAATTATGCCTCAACAAGCTGTTATAGTTTTGCTTTCCATGTTATTCGTTTTAACATTAGTCTTGCCATTGTCTTATACAGGCGGGTTCATCCGTTCGCCCGACTAATTCTTTTTCACTTTCATTCGAAGGTGCAATGCATCCCATGAAGTATTTCGTATTTGTGCTGAAACTGACAAGGACATATTGCCCTTGAGTATTTCGATGGCTCAGTAAGAAACAATTTTGGGACCTGACTTCCTTTACTTAGCTATTCCAAATATTGCCCTTGCTGTAGATTCTCAACCACTCTTTGCAACTTGCAAGAGTATATTTCCCATTTTATGTGCTTGAGTAGCTGGATAGAGAGCTACATTTCCTAAAAGTGTATCAAAATGGTCTGCCCTCTGGCTCTATGCCACCCTCTGCCCTATGTAATATATTTCCTCCGTATCAACTTAGCAGGTGTCTGTTCATAGAAATATGCACTTATGTTGTATTTTGACGTTAATCTGATTTGTATTCTGAAACTATGTCCTGCTACTGTATAACAGTGCTTAACTATCACGTCATATTAAAAACGGATGCTTATCATAGAGTTTTACAAACCGAATACCAGTGTCAAAAGGGGGTGGCGCGCGGCGAGCCGCGCCAGGGGATCTAGTGCACATGACTGCCGAGGGGCGCCCCAGCCTCTAGTCACATAATAACTCACGACCAACACTTTAAGCTGACCAATTGTCATTAACATTGTGGTATTGTGGATGACATAATCAGACAAATGTGATATTTTATTTAGAGTAATAACATTAAAATGATAGCAAAACTAAATTATTTCTATCATGTAATGCGAATATGCATTAATCTACAGATTTGTATCTCATTCACTTTCAAGACAACAAAGGTGTGATGCCCTCGCAAAATGCGAGGGCCACCTTGCTAGTTGTAACAACACGGTGAAACAGATAATCAACATATACACAAAATCCTTAACGAAAACACAACAAGCATACAAGTTATAGTTGATGCACAGATAGTAGCCAGAATATAACATAGCTAAATCGTCCAATAGCTGGAACATCAAATGTAAATAATACGGAGTAGCTATTTTTCATTTATAAATAATACTAAAACACTTGAACAACAGGATGGATAAACATGAAATAGCTGGTTTGTCACGCCTCTCATTTTAGCCCATCTTCATAATATTAAGCATCCCAACACAATGAGCTCACGACCATTTCTTCAGAAACATAAGGTTCCATCCATTTTCGTTAGAAGTTTCAACAATCCATCCTCCCCTCGCGATACTCTGAGTCCCTAAACATACGGGTTTTCAGCAAATAAGATGCTTATCTGAAAGGAGAGCAGACCAAGCAACAGTTATCTCCAACTTCACCTTAGGATCACCAAAGAAACACGTCTTCCGAGTTACATTGCTCTTCCTGGGTATGAAGCAAACCTGACCTTGTGATGCAATCTCACCAGATTGTGAGTAGGCACGTACGAAAAATGTTAGGCTTCCTTCCAATCCTACGGACACAACATTTCTTGACAGATGGAGGTAACCGTCTGAACCCTTGGGCATTGGTCTACCACGAGAAGCAAGCAGCACTACATTCATAGACGATGGAGCAGTATTATGAGACGGTGCACAGCAAGCCACTTCACCGCCATATCTGAAAGGCCATGGCCCATTTTTGACACGGACACTCAAGACAGTGGCCTGGACAGTTTGTTGAATTCGCTCGAGGCATAACTGTATTGTGCAGAAGCAGTTCTCTAAGCAAGCGGTACGTACACCGGGATAATACCCGTCGGTATAATTGCAGACAGCACTGATCAATGGACTATCTTGAGACACTGTTGTACCTTTTACTCGTAATTGGACTTCAAACTTAGCATGATCCGTAAACAAAATGGAACGAGAGGGGCCAATCAAGCGCAAAAAAGGATCCTGCAAGTGACGTGCCGTTAGTACCCAAAATCCTTACTCTACTTCTAAGCAAACAAACAGAATATCCCAGAAATATTGAAATGCTAGCACAATTACACACATAAAAAGTGTAGGAGAGGATTTATAAAGATATAAATATAGCTAGCAATATTTGAGCTGACAGATAAGCAATGTTAGAAGAGAGAGGAACCATGTATGCATACGAACCGTTGGGCAGTGAGACTCCAGGGGAAAAGAAAGAGATGCTACCCCTACCACATATGCACAATAATAGAAACATGCATACATAAAAGTGTAGGAAATGATTCACAGACATAAATATAGCTAGCAATATTTGAGCTGACAAATGAGCAATGTTAGAAGAGATGAACCATGCATGCAGTAGTAGTTAGGTATAGTAGAGGAAAAAAAGCAAGAGGAAATAAGGTAGCAGCATATGCGTACATCTTGATCGAGTTTTTGAGCCTCCCTTCTACTGCAAGAGAAGAGAAGGTTACGATTGTGATCGACGTCGTCTCGCACAGCAATCACGCCGTAGACAACAATGGCCATTGGATGCCACCTTTTATTTCGGCGAGTTTGATGGTGAAGATCTGCAAGGTCCGATGAAAGCCCGCGAGAATACCTAGCCGGCATCCAGGTGTCAAGTGTGTAAAGTGCATGGGACTGACAGCCGCTGCAAGCACCAACCAAAGCGAAGTTCATATATGTGCGTTAATTAGGGACAATCTTGCACTAACAGGAATTAATGGATCAAAAGTAATGCACAAACACACACACAGCATGTTCCCACTAATTGGTAGCTACTCACTCATGTCTTCGAAGTATCCGTAGGCACGTCCCCAGCCAAATTCCCAGTTCCTACGGTAAGAAGCAAATTCCTTCTCCTCGCAGGCCATCTCCTCCTCGTTTGCTATCTGCTCGGCCGATTTGCCCCTGTTGATGATATCCTGCTCATTGTCATCATCATCGTCGCAGAGGAGAAGGGCATTTCCAGCAACAAGCCGATAAACGGATCCTCGACGGTTGGCCCCGATTTTAATTCAGAGTCTTGGATCCTCGGTTGCCCTTCCATCTTCGCCTGCTCCTCCAAGTGCAAGAGGGGTTCCATCTTCGCCTGCTCCTCCAAGTGCAAGAGGGGTTCGCCCCTGTCGTCCATGCTCCTCGTTTTCCCGGCGTAAAGAAGTTTTCAGAGGAGTCACGTACGACGGCGGCGTTTCGTTTATCTTGTTGCGCGCGGGTGCTAGCGGTAGCCTCCATGTCCGGCCGCATAGATATACCGTGAACTCACGATCACCCTTTGCTGAATACAATACGGATACGGCCGGGTTAGGATACCTGTACCACGCGGAACATGATCATCATCAAAAAAGGAAAGGCGCAATACTTGCTGAATACAACTCGAACTCAATTCGCCAAATCAAGTTTTAGAAATTAGAACGATCGGTGGTTTGTCTTACCCGGTGTGCTCGTGTGGGACTTCCGATCTAATCGCGCTCGGCTCAGGCCACGATCCACCGCGTCCCCATCCCCTGCATCGTGCGCTTCCGACGGCGCAGTCCCCATCCCCTGCTTCACGCGCGGCCGGTGGCGCCGCCGCCATCCTCTGCATCCTACGCGGCCGTTGGCGCTTCCCCCATCCGCTCCATCCTGCGCGTCCTGCGGCGCGCCCTTTCCCTGCATCCCGCGTGGCTGGCGCCGGCCCCGTCCATAACCTGCACCTGATGCAGCCCCCGATAAGTCTCCGCCTCCTGCCGCCGCTGTGACCCCGAGCTCCGCTGAACCGGGATCCCACCGCCCCGCGCTCGACTTCTCTTAGAGTGGCGCTACCAGTACAGCTGATCGATTTGAGGTCTGATGTATGAATGCTGGAAGATGAGGAAGGAGTTTTTTTTTAGTGGGAGCTGACAGATGAGGAAGGAGTTATTATGTAGGAAAATGTTTCACGTGTAGTACTTTTTTTTTCTATGTATCCAACATCACATGTAGCAAAAAAATTATAAAATGTTGTGTCCAATTAGTCTATACTCTATACTACTATTAAAAGAGTAAACTTGTTGGGATAGATACTTTAAATCTGAGCCCTTCAATATCCGATCAAACGGTTCAGATCGTACCAATGTTTGACAACTCAACATTGTCAGTTTTGGACCGTTTTGCCCTCCCACCAAATCACATAATATGACCAAATTGCCACCACCTTTTCGTTTTGCACTTAATTACAAAAGATTGCCACCGATAAAAAGAAAAGAAAACGCTTGACCCACGGCCACGACACCAGCACGTCTCGCGTCGCCTCGCCGCTACAGCGCGTCCCGCGTCGCTCGGGAACATGCCTCTGGCGGCTCGTGCAGGGAGGTTTGGGCTGCTCCCCACCATCTCGCGGCCGGAGGCGGAGGTAGCTCGCGACGCCGCTCATAGGAGTCCGCCCGGCCGATGTGGTCGGCGGCTAAGAAGCCCTTGAGGACCAACTGTCGGAGCTTTGTTAGGTGGCTGGCGACTGCTGTGAACAGGTTGCAGTAGTAAGCCATTGACGGGTGCAGCACGAGGAACAGGTACGTCAGGTTCTTGCACCGGCTGATGAGCTCTGCCAGGGGAGCGACGTCCTGTGGCCCTTTGCTGGTGAGGTCTTCGCAGATGTCGATGGTGACCACAGACACATGGTCGTAGCTAGCGACATCAATAAACCTCGCGTCGCAAAATAGGCCGCCCTTGTACTGGAGCGACCGGAGGCAGCTCGTGCGCACCACGACACGGTTGGCATTGTGGCAGCAGATCATGGCGAAGGTCCGGAGGCTGTCGCTGGGCACGACGATCTCCCTGGCGCCCGGGCACTCCTCGAGCGTCAGGTCGGCGAGACGTGGGCAGGCGGAGAGCAGCTGCTGGATTACTCCGTTGGGGGCCATGATCCGTTTGAGGCAGATCGTCTCCAGCCACGATGAGTCGACGCCGAAGTCCCAAGGCGGGTCGAGCACCCAGTTGGTAAGGCGCATGCGGCGCAACGTGTCACACCGGAAGAGCTGCGGCGGCGTCTTGGCGTACCGGTTCCTTTCATACTCGGGGAAGTCCGCGGAGGGCCTCTCCGATGGGACACCGAAGGGGCAGAGCTTCCCGCCGCACGAGGCTTGAAGCAAGACGATTTGCCCTACACAAAAGTGTTGCGTGCGCCTGTATGGCTGTATGTACAGACATCGGCGACCTCTCGCAAGGATGTGAAGCATGACTTGGATGTTTGTTAGTGCCACGATGATGGAGCCAAGTAGACAATGTGGCAAATCCTTCATCTGTGGATTCGGTAATCCAATTTGCCTGCTACTCGATTTCTAGACGCGTTACTGCCTTAAAACGTTTATTTTCTTTATTCCTTGCATGTATTTTGATCTCGTGCATTAGGTATGTGTAATTTCATAGGTTGAGTGGATTCTTGGTACGAGATGGCCCCTGTCATTCTCAATAATTGGCTAGGTTGCAGCAGATTCCTCTGACATTAACACAACACTAGAGAGGTAAACTATGAGTTCAATTGTTCATTTTTTTTTCGCCAAGTACATTGTGCAGTTCGTCTTCACTTCTGAAAACCTTATAGCAGGAGATCCCGCCAAGAGGGTTATCCGCAAGGTAGGGATAGACAGCAGAACTGCAGAAGCAAGAAGCAGTGGTTAAGTCCACGATGACCATGCAGGAAGCCTCTTGGCCTACTCCTGAGGAAGATGGGTCATGGCCTCATGGGTGCATGCATTGGTCACTTAATTCGTGAACGTTTTCCCTCTTCCGGATGCTGTTGCTGAAGGCATTCCTGAGATAGTTTCAGTTTCATGAGTTCATTTATGTGTCTACCAACAGACCAACCGTTGGTTAAGTTGTATATTTTGCTACATGTAAAGACGTGCATTGCACGTACATGTCAACTAGTATTATTAAAAGAGCAAACTTGTGTTGATACATTGAATCTGGGCCCTTCAATATTTGGCCAACGGTCCAGATCGCTCTAATGTTTGACAACTTAACACAAATCCATTTTTGCCCGTTTTACCCTCCCACTAAATCACATAATACTGCTAATGCCATCGTACCGGTTCGTTTTATTTCGTTTCGTGATAATTACGAGATTTGTCACCGCTAAAAGAAATTAAAAAACAGAACTTTCTGACGGGGCCGGTGGTCCGCTGCGCGCCGTCGCAGCCACCCGCTTCTCCACTTTCCTCGACGGCTTCCTCTAGACCCTCGCTGCTCTTTTCTCGACGTCTCTGAAACGCGGCCCTCCCTGGCGCGGCCGGATGCGCGGCTTCGGCGATGGCGACGAGTACGGGCGCGGCTCCGGGGAGGCGAGCAGTCGAGGGCAGGGACGAGCATCAGAGCACGGCCTCTGCAGCGGCGACGGGCGGGGCCGGCCAGGCAGGGCTCGATGCGTGGTCTCGGCAACGGGGAGCGGTCGCATATTCACGCCACCGTCCGCTGCGGGTCCATGGAGCTTCTTCTGGCGAGGGCAACGACAAGGCGCGATAGAGGATTGTGACAATCGGCGTGCGGCGAGCAACGAGCGGGCAAGCGGTGGGCAACAACTAGCAGAAGAGACGGCATCGTAGCCACTTTGGCGACCGATTCGTATGTCCCCCGATTGGGAAACGTCTCTGGATGTGTCGCCGTCTAATGCGGAGGCAGCCCCTTCGCCATCCATCAGCGACGGTGTGGTGCACGTACAGGCCGAACGCCAGGCCAGCACCAAGGCAGGAGGCCTGCACGGGTGCCGGGAGCGCACGCGGGTAGAGCGCGGGCACGAGGCTCAGTAATGTCGTGCTCCCTCGCCCGGCACGAGCCGGCGCACGTCGATGTCGTCCTTAGCTTCGACGAAGGCGAAACGTCTCTGGATGTGTCGCCGTCTGATGCAGTTTGCAGGCCGTAGCTACCGACGATCCGCCCTGGTCGCTGCGGCCGTCGATCCGCGCGAGCCAGCGCGCCGCGAACTGCACTCCAGGCCCCCGCCCTGCACGCCACGAACCTGACGGTAATTTCCTCAATCCTGTAAACTGAATCGAGTGCAGGTTTGCAAATCCAGGCTACCCAACGAGAGCCGCCCAACACCCGCCGCCTGCACGCCAGGCTGAATCCGAGACGCCAGCGATTATATTGTTGCAAGATTATATTTTTGCAGTTACAATTTTTTATGTGAGATTATACTGTAAATAATATATGAATTGTATATTTTTGTTAGTCAAGACGTGCGTGCACGTGCACATTTTAACTCCTGGTAGGATTAAACGGTTACAGGCTGAAACTGTGCAGCTTTTAGAGAAACAAAGTGCATTGAATTATCAAATGAGTATTAATTACTTAACTTTTAACAGAAGTGTATTTTCAGGGTTTAGAATGTGGATTGAGATTTGAGAATGTTGAGCTTGGAATTGTTTTTTTTTTTTGAACAATTGAGTTTGGAATTGTTATTTTCAAGATAAACTTTAGATGGATCGCAAACACTCACAAATCAAAGATAGTGATCGAGGGCGCATCGTCAACTCTTCATTTTACTTTCAATGTTTAGTCAATTTCCATTTGATCCAAATTTCAAAATGCATTAGTTAATTTACGAGACGTGCGTTGCACGTGCAATTATACTATACTATTAAAAGAGTAAACTTGTGTTGATATATTAAATCTGAGACCTTCAATATTTGGCCAACGGTCCAGATCGCTGCAATGTTTGACAACTCAACACACATTTTCATCTTCGTAATAATTACGGGGTTTGCCATCAACAAAAAAGAAACTATCATAAAGTTGAAAAAAGAAACGCGTGCTCACCGTTGTTCGATTGGTATAGGTACAGGGAGAAAAGGAAAAAAAGAAACGCAAGGTCCCGATGGAAAATAGGAATTGTGATCGGAATCAACTGTCCCGATGAAAAAAAGCAATTCTGATCGGATATGTACGGGGGAAAGGAAAAAAGAAATTGACTCGGTGATTCCAGCGGCTCCGATGCCGGCGGCCGGCATAGTTCAGGACATAAAGCCTGTGTAGGAGAGAAAAGCAGGTCCACGAGACTGGCCAGGGCGGCGAGCAACTTGAGGCGCAGACATCGCCCCGGCGCTATGGCAGTCGGGCGTCGGGGGCGGCCGTGGGCAGGGAGCGCTCGCCAGAACAGTATCAGCACCGCGTCGGCGTGGCGGGCCTCCGCCCAGCCTGAACTTCTCGACGTCGTGTATCCGCGCCGTGACCTGCCTCCTCGCCGCTGCCCTGCAAAACGCGACGAACGTCTGCCCCTTTCACTCTGCATCCACTCCTGAAATTCAAGCACCGGAGGGGTCCTCGCAGGTTGAATGATGTCCGCGGCGACAGAAGCCAGCGATGAGTGCACGAGGAAGCTCAAGAAGAGACGGCATCCACACAAACGCGCCGCCAACGCTTGCCTCCTGCTGCCGCCCGCGCCTTGCGTGAATAGCCTAGCCCACGCGCGGTCGCCGCCTATTCCTTGCCTGCATAGCGTCAGATTCAGTTCCATCTTCCCAAAGAGGAGGTGCGGGCGTGTGGCCGAGTAAGGAGGAGCCACGCGGCCATCTGCGGTAGCGGATCCTGGCTTCAGCGACAACGGTGACGCGCCGCAGGTGGAGCAGAGGGCCAGCTTCTGGTCCTCCTGCGAGTGGATGGTGTGCCGGGACATAGTGCAGACCAACAGCGGTAGAAGACGGGTCCATAGTCGGCAGGGCCCTTGCCTGCTTCTTCGTGTGCCTCGACGCGACGAGTTGTCCGATGAGGTGACGACTGACGGGGGCGCGGCGGAGCTATGCAGATGAATCGTCGATATGAGATGTCGGGAGGACCCTGCCGCCGGTCTTGGGATGAGCGAGTGGCGGAGGAGTTGCAACGCCGTTGGCACTGAGATGAACGTCTCGGGTGTCCACCGGAGCAGCTCCAACTGGTGGAGCAAATTGTCGAACCGGAGCATCACGATTCACGAGCCCATGATCGAGCAACCCAGTTTTCCTCTCTAGATCCTGTTTTCTATCATCGCCTGACGTCGTCTCGATAGATCAACACGCGGTTACATAATTCATGACAGGAGCCCTGGCGCTGCCAGAAAATTCACGAGTGCTTTTAAGGGACCTAAAATCTCTTGTTTGGTTAGAGGGTTTGGGAATTAAGTAGGGAAGGGCAAAGGGAATTAGGGAGGCGAACTCCCTCGTAACGCTTCTCTGGGGGACCCTGGTTATTCACCGAGACTTGGTTGGCGGAAAGACCGTGTTGGCTGTGTCATCCCGATCGAAGGAGCCGAATTTTCTGGCAGCGCCAGGGCTCCTGTCGTGAATTCTGTAACCGCGTGTTGATCTATCGAGACGACATCAGGTATAAAAAGTGCGAATTCGAAGTGATTTTATGGATTCCAGTCACCACGAGTGCTCCTTTTATATGTTTTATATGGTTGTAAACTATCTCTAGCCTAATGTTGCTAGAATACACTCCACTTAATGACTTCAATATTGTAATGTTGTGTATATTCCTTCACTGAAGTACATTATCCAGATGGCAAAAACACAAGGTACTTTCGAATGTCGGTAAATAGATAGAGTTTCAAGGCTTTAGATGGCTGATCATGTTGCTGATATTCGTGGATATGGGCACTATATAATCAAATATGACATGCATCTTCGAGTGGCGGAGCTAGGGGATTACTTTCCTACATATGACGAGTTATGGTACCACATTGATAGTGTATGTGTTGATATTGATTTGCACCAAAACAAGTAATCGATCTAGGTATGGTCTTTTCTTACATATAAATTGTCCCATTTAATTGTGAAAACGTCTGACCTGTAAATTGTGCCATTTAACTCTGAAAACGTGCGTTGCACGTACATTCCTACTAGTGTAGCAAAAAAAGCCAAGCGCAACTTTTTTTTTGCATGTAGCATCGTGTGTAGAAAAAAACAGATCCGTAAAACTTGCAATATGTAGCAAAGATGTTGTAGCAATTTAAACACAGTCATGTAGCAAAAATCACCAACATATGCAACAACTCTCAATTTTGTTGTAGCAAAACATCAGAAAGCGTGTTGTTTTTGTAGCAAAAAAATCCAGAGCATCCAACAATTGTGTCCAACTCATCAACAATACAGGGACAAGTATGCAACATTGGAGCAACTCTCTGAGTAGAATATGCCGGAAAATCATCATAACATTTTAATTGTGCTTACACAACAAAAACTTTACACACATGTAGCAATATTGCACATCACGCAATCAACAACATCCACATACAAAAACCGACCTCCACAGTCAACCATGAAGGCACCACCATGAATGATTCAACCTCGCTGGCCACTAGTCCGCCACGCGGAGGTCTGGAAGAGCCAGATCGAGAGAATCCCCATCAATCTGCCCGCAAAATCGTCTTCTCCATGGCGAGCTGGCCGGAGCTGCCATCGCGCGAGGATAGCATCCATGGTGGCGACCTAAAACTACGGCGATGGCGGCGTGAGGCTCGGGGCGCAGAGAAGCCACGCGGGAGCTGGCTGGAGAGGCGCTTGGGCTGGCTAGCTCACCGACAGAAGAGGGCGGCTGTCCCACGGCGCCGGTGGCCGCGCGCACATGGGAGAGGAGTTCCTGTGTCCTGGCGGCGCTGCGGAGAAAAGTCTAGGCATGCCAACGCGTGCTGGAGGTGGGGGCCTAGGACAGAGCAGACGTAAGAGATAGCGAAGGGATGAGGAGGCGATACGCAAACCACGAACGGGTTGTAGCTACAGCCGTTAGATACATACAGTTTTCCAAAATTAATAACGTTCTCAATGGTGGAAGAGATACAAGGAGCTGAACTTGCACACAGACAAGAAGTAGGATTACCAAGGAGGCTACAACATCGCATGACAGAGGACAAGGAGAAAGTCAAAGGCAAAAACGTTGAGAGGACGAGCAGGTGCTGAACGGCCAAAGTTGTCTTTAACAAGGAAAGATTCAAAATAAAATAAGTATATATTTATCGCCATAAGTATGGAGCCAAATAATGCACCGGTTGAGTTCTCAGATTTTCTCGCCATGCATCACGAAGTTCGTGACAAATGTGTTCATAGACAAGATAATATAATTGAGCACAATGGATACCGAAAGGAAACCAATAATTTTGTTGCCATCTATTGTAGTGAGCTGATTTATTTGTTCTTCAGAAACTTCCCTAATTTTAATTTCAGTTCGAGTTATTGAATTAATCTGTCTATGTTTAGATAAGTTGTTGAATTAATTTGTGTGTTAAAAATTACCATACAATAGAGTTATATAAATGGAAAAAAAATATATTCTAAAATCTTTTTATTTATTTTAAAAAATAAAAAGTTAAAAGACTCACATGTTACTCGGCCGCCATAGTGCGACCCATTAAATGGTCCTTGTGGCGGTTGCCACGCTCGTGCCGGTCAAAGCGGTGTACAGGAGCGCTCAAGGTAGCCTCGCGTACTCAATAATTCAACGCCACACGATGCAGAGATGTATTACTTCTATTCCAAAATATAAAACGTTTTGGAATGCCAAAATGGCCTACATTTTATATTTTGAACGGAGCTAGTACTATACACCACTTTTAGCGGTACTATGAACAGTGGCGGAGGACCCCTTAGGGCAAGGTAGGACAGCCGCCCTACCTTGATTTTTGGCAAAATCTTACATATATATGTGTTTCTGCAAATGTATACAATTTTCGCTATTTTCTGCTCATTTTGGATAAAAGCCGAAAGAAAAAGGCCAACTTGGCCGTTTTGGAGCGGCCTTAGCCGAGCTGGGTCTTATTGCCCACACGCGGGGGAGCCTGAGGAGTGAGGAGGCCCAAGCAAAGGGCCAAAAGTCTCCATGGGCGCATCCATGAATCCAGCCATTTTTTTGCTTCCAATCATACATCTGCTTGCTCACTAGTTCTAAAAAAAAAAACAATCTGCTTGCTCATTGAGTGTTAAAAAAAAACAAATCTGCTTGCTCACTGTGTACGTGCGTGTGGTGTGCCTACATACTGCTCCGTTGCTCGCTTTGTCGTGTCGGTATACCGCATGGTACCCAGCTGCATTTTTTTTAGGGTGACACAAGTGGTGAAAATTGCTAGTTTACAAAGAAAATAGGATTTACCCGGTGTCCTATGCACCCTGGAGGCTATACACTTGCAAACACCACCGCCGCTTGGCGGTCGTCGAGCACACTCTGCACTCCGTGTCGCCACGATAAGAATTTCTTTCGATCCATATGATGTGTCCACCACGGCTGTCACAATATCCGACACAACTTTCTCGACGGACAGCGTTCTGATGACCTCCCGACGACAAGCCACACCCCTCGGCCCTCACTGAGAGGCCACGTGTAACGATTTAGGTCGCCCACACGAGGCGACAACTTTTATATAAATATGTTGTAAACCATTGTACTAAGTCATTGTGCTTATTTCGCAAAAAAATGTCATTGTGCTTAGAATCAGAAAAAATATTGATGTGCTAGAAATTTTCTACTTTTTTACAATAGAATTCGCCCGACCTTAATTTTTTTCCGTCCTCCGCCACTGACTATGAAAGAACATTTATTTATCCCTCTATGTTTTGTGTGTTAGATAACAACATTGGTGATAATTTTAATATGGTGCTAAGTGTTGCAGGTTTCAAACGTTTTCATTTAAATATGCTTCACACCAAAAAGGAGAAAATGGCGAGCTAAAAAGATGCTCATCTGGTTCGTCTGTCAGGCCATCCTTGCCAGGCTCAAGGCCGGGCTCGAGGCCGGCCCCCTCGAGCACCCTGCCGACCTCCTGTGCATCTCCAGGCCGGCTCAAAGCCGCTTGAGGCCGGCCCCCTCGGGCTCCCTGTCGGACTTCTGTGCGACGCAAGGCCGGGCCAAGGCCGGGCTCAAGGCCGGCCTCTCTGCTCCCAACCTTGCCTCCAAGATTCCAGGCCGGCCTTGCCGGGCCCAAGGCCGGGCTCATAGGGAGTGAAGATAACGTTTCAACGGCCACTTTTTGGGGAGGGGTATAAATACCCCTCCACCTACCTCCAGCCAAATAGCTCGCCCAGCATTCAAGTCCACCATTATTGCAAGCTCAAGATTTGCTAGATCTCATAATCTCTCCACCCAAACTCGTTGATCTTTGGAGGATTGAAGGAGAAGGCCCCGATCTACTACTTCAACAAAGCGTTCTTCATTTCCCCCTCATTCACTTGAGGGATTTGAGACTAGGGTTTCCACTAGGAAAATCTAGGCATCTTGTTGTACTTACTTGCTTGTTACTTTTGTGTAGCAGGTGTTGTGATGCTTGGGAGCTCCCAACCCTACCCTTTTGTGGGTTGAGCCTCAAGTTTGTTGTAAGGGCTCCGGATTTCGCCTTGAAGAATTCCGATAGTGAAAGGTGAACCGAGCTTTTGGGTAAGGTTCATCGGAGAATAGGGTGAGGCCATATGTGGCGTTTGAGTTTGAAACTCACACCCCTCCAACGAGACGTACTCCCCTAAAAAGGAGAAACTCGGGAATACATCCTTGTCTCCACGTGCTTCCCGTTTGGTTTCTCCTTACTCGCTAGCTCTTACTTGTATCGTTGCTTAGTCTAGTTTTAACTTGTCATATAGGTAAATTCACCGTAGTTGCATATCTAGAGAATTTAACTTTGTGTCAAGCCTAATTTAAAAAAAAAACTAAAAATTGAGTAGCACATATTCAACCCCCCCCTCTAGGTGGTCATACCGATCCTTTCATACTACATCCCGCGGCGTGTGCAGGAACATTAGTTGGGCCGCATACTACAACCCATTTGTAGGTACATTTTTTTAGAATCCTTAACTTTTGATTAAATCATATAAAAATGAAATTTTCTACTTAATTTTTAGAGTCAGCTTAAACATAGAAAAAATTACACTATATGTAAAGGGCGACGAATCCACCCCTCCTCGTGCGTCCACGTCGCTGCCAAACGACAGCCGTCAGATCGCCGATATGGACGGCCCAGATGGCTCCACGTCGCCCCCAAACCCGCCCGGTACTGTAGCTACGATTTTTGACCAACCACAGAACGCCACGTCGCCCCGGTCACCGGCCGGTCGCCCCGGTCGCAGCCGGTGACCCTCCTGCACGATTTTTGACGTGCGCACTTTGCAGAAAACCCCCGCGGAAGGGCCTCAACGCAAATTGGTAGAACGTCGAGGTTTTTTCTGCAAAATCATCCACGGGCTCTCTCCTCCCCCGCGCGCCGCCGTGGTCGCCGCGGCCGCCGGCGCGCCATTCCACCGCTCCCCCGCCAAATCTCTTGCCACAGGAAGGTGCGTCGTCACCGGATCGACCACCTCGCCGGTGGTCGGACGCCGGAACGTCGCCAGGCCGCCGGAATCGCCTTCGCCGCGTCCGCCCCCTTCCGCCGCTTCCGCGAGTCGCCGGCGCCGCTCGGGTGATCCGAAACGGGCGGCGCCGCCACTCGCGTGCTCCCCGCGTCCGGGCGCGTCGGCCGCGCTAAGCCGTGCGTCCTGTAACGCCCACGTTCGCCGCCGGCATCGACGGCGCCGCCGCGGGCGTTGCCGGCCGCATTTGCCCCTGTGACATCATCACAACGTCACAGTGGGGCCGCCATGTCAGATTATTTTTTTAAAAAAAATCCTAAATTATTCATGTACTTTCAAAAAAATTCTACACAATTTAAACCAATAATTTCAATATGTCCACAACAAAAAAACGATAAATATGTCAAAGTGGTTACATAAAAATAAACATGCCTGACCAAAATTCAAATTCCAAATTTCCATGTGTCTTCCAAATTTGTTTTTTTCACATACGCCAAAAAAATTCAAATGTGTCAAACTATTCCAAAACCGTATGACTTCCGAATTTGAACAATTCTCGAAATGCGGACTATTTTTGAATTCGAACAAATTTTACGGTTGAATAGATAAAAAAAAAATAGCCCATGGGCGCGGCGGAGTCCGCTCTTACTCCCCTAGTATATATGTATTTGGTGAACATTCTATAAACCTTCTATGAACAATTTTCAAATTCGGTGAATATATTTTTGAACCCCATGAACACTATTTGAATTTTGATAATTTTTTGGACGTATCCACATTTTTTTGAATATAGTGAAAGAAATTGAACCCACATGAACCATTCTTTAAACCCGGTGAACATTTTCTTTACCCTTTTCTGAAAAATATGAACATTTTTTACTTACACATGGATACACTTAAAAAACATGAAAACACAAAACAAACTAAAATAAAATGAAAAGGTGACAGAACACGAACTGGAGCTATGTTGGACGGCTCTATGTGGGGATCGCCTAGACAGCGCGCTACGCGAAGCTAGCATAGCTTCGCGTATCCCTTCCATCCCACTGACGCAATAATGGGCTAGGCCCACTGACTGGTTCCTTTGATCGTTCGACTCACGCGTCCTTTGATCTTTAACTGTTTCTCGTATTTGACTGCTTCGCGTCGGGAAACAAAATACACAAGAAGAGGAACATTTTGGATCTTATTTTTTTGGCGCTAAAAGCGTGAACCATTTTGGAACCATTAGTATTTTTATGACCATTTTATATTTCGGAACCATTTTAAATTTTGGAAACACTTTAAATTTCGGAACCATTTTGGATTTTGGAACCATTTTAAATTTCGGAACCATTTTGGATTTCGAACCATTTTGGAACCATTAGTAGTTTTGCATTTTAAATTTCGGAACCATTTTAAATTTCGGAACCATTTTGGAACCATTTTAAATTTCGGAACCAATTTAAATTTTGGAACCATTTTAAATTTTGGAACCATTAGTATTTTTTGAACCATTTTATATTTTGGAACCATTTTAAATTTTGGAACCATTTTAAATTTCGGAACCATTTTGGATTTTGGAACCATTTTAATTTTCGGAACCATTTTGGATTTCGAACCATTTTGGAACCATTAGTAGTTTTGGAACCATTTTAAATTTCGAACCATTTTGGAACCATTTTAAATTTCGGATCCATTAGAATTTTTTGGACCATATTTAATTTCGGAACCATTTAAAATTTTGGAACCTTAAAAATTTTCCAAAAAAATAGAACCGTTCGGATTATTTTCCCATCGACGCACTTCCAATTTTTGCCTGTTTTGTCCGTTGATTAAAATTATTTGTAATTGGAACCAGTTTCGAACATGGACCGAAAAATTTTCGGAATCATTTTCAGAATGGAACCATTTTTAAAAATTGTTCCTTTTTGAAAATGGTTCCTTTTTGAAAATGGTTTCGAACCGAAAAAATGGTTCTTTTTAGAATATGGTTCCGAACCGAAAAAATGGTTCCGATTTTAAAAAATGGTTCCTTTTTTAAAATGATTCCTAACTGAAAATGGTTCCAAATTTAAAATGGTTCCATTTTCGAAAATGGTTCCATATTAAAAAAGGAACCATTTTTTAAAATTGGAACCGTTTTGAAAATGGAACCCTTTTTAAAATTGGTTCCTTTTTTAATTTGGAACCATTTTCGAAAATGGAATCATTTTAATTTTGGAACCATTTTTAATTTCGAAATGATTTTCAAAATGGAACCATTTTCAATTTCGGAACCATTTTAAAAAATGGCCCAACTTCATCCGTCGGGTGTACTGTTACGTGTTGTACGTGTATTTCGCATGGTGTTAGGTACAAACATGTTTACGTACTGTTTCGCATGGTGTTTTTCAAAATGTGTCCGTCGGGTGTACTGTTTGGAACGATTTTCAAAACTAAGAACCATTTTTCCAAATCGGGAACCATTTTTAAGTCTGAACAATTTTGAAAAAATGGAACCATTTTCACCTATTTCAAAAATCGAGAACCATTTTCAAAACTGGCGAATCATTTTTTAAATCGGAACCATTTTAAGTCGGAACCTTTCTTCACCATTTTCAAAAATCGGAAACATTTTTAAAATCGGAACCATCAGAACGATTTTTAAAAATCGGAACCATTTCTAACAGGGGACAATTTTCAAAAAATGGAACTATTTTCACCTATTTCAAAAATCGGAAACCATTTTTAAAAATGAGGAACCATTTAAAAAAAATTCGGTAACCATTTTTAAGTCGGCAATTTTTTGAAAATAAGAACCATTTTTAAAATCGGTGCCATCGGAACCATTTTTTAAATCGGGAATCATTTTTTAAAATGGAACCATTTTTTAAGTCGGAACCATTTTTAAAAATTGGAACCATATTTAAAAATCAGGAACCATTTTCAAAAATTATGAACCATTTTTAAAAATCGGAACCATTTTTTAAGTCGGAATCATTTTTATAATGGATCCAATTTGTAACTATTTGAAAATTTGCAACTTTTTTACATTTCGTAACCCTTTTTAAATTTTGAACCATATTTAAATTTGGAACCATTTTAATTTCGGAACCATTTTCAAAATGGAACCATTTTAATTTCGGAACCATTTTAAAAATGGAACCATTTTTAATTTCGGAACCATTTTCAACATTTCCGAAAATGGAACCATTTTTAATTTAGAACCATTTTCAAAATGGAACCATTTTAAATTTGGATCTTCTTGAAAAATGGAATAATTTTCGAATTGAAACCATTTTTTATTTCGAAACCATTTTCAAAATGGAACCATTATTAAATTTGGAACATTTTAGAAAAATGGAACCTTTTTTAAAATGATATTGTGACTCAGGTGGGATTCGAACAAGAGATCAGTTGAGTAGAGGAGGAGAGAGCAAGCCACTGGACTAGGCTCGGATTGTTGATTGTTGTGGCACGGACAGCAATTGTCCTAAGAACGAGCTTTAACTGTAGATGACATCGGGAAGCTTCAGCCTTCAGAGGTTGTGCGCAACGGCAACAAACGAGGCCGGCGGTGATGGTTTCCTTGCGCCTACAGAAGGCCGGGAGTGCAGGTGAGTGGTGCTGGCGTGCATGAGGTGCAAAGCCCGCGTGCACATGCGTGTGCGCGTGCGGAGAACAACCAGAGCAGCCGTGGCTTGCGCCTCTTACCTACGGGGGCGGCCATGGCGGACGGGGTTTCTGGGACGTGTGGAACATGTGACTCCGGCCATGGATTCAAACAGGAAAATGAGGGAAAAGGAGCGGGTGCTCACCAAGAGGTTGTTAGCATCGTCGAACAACCCGGGGACAAGCGGAGACGACTGAAATCGACGATCTTACGCCGGCGGTCGTCGTGGACGTCCTGGAAGAAGTCGATGCGTGCGGCGATCCCCGGCTCGATTCCTCGCGCTTAGGGGCAGTAGACGTCGGCGCGGACCTTCTCGTCGTGGAAGCAGATGGAGAGGTGGTTGGAGGCGGTGGCGAGCTTGAGCGCCAGCTCCGGCCATGGAGGCGCTCGGGAGGAGGTGGAAGAAGGTGCAGGGGAGAGGGATGACGGCGTCTGGGAAGAAATAAGGAAGCTAGGGCGAGCAAAAGGGGCGCTGGACGCTGGTTATAGGAGGGGGAGAGCTTGTACGGCAGCACATCCATCAGCTCCCGAACGGGGAGGAGAGAAGAAGAAGAAGCAGTGCGTCGATGAGCAGAAACTGGGCCAGACCCAAGGTGGAGTCGGGGGTACGCGATGCTACGCAAGCATCGCGGTACGCGACATATAGGTTTCGCCCTCTATGTGTCTCTCGTACCTTCTACATAGCCGGGAAGGCCGACTGGAGCACCGCTTTCATACATCCTTTGTGCCACCAACACGTACACCTCCCACGTCAGGTCTTGACAAACAAGAACCGCATCAAAGAGCAGACCTTCCATAGGAAATCCGAAATCCTGTCCGGCGGACAAAGCAAAAGCAAAACCAGCAGCAAACAAACCAAAGTTGCAAAGAATCCGCAAGCGGCGGATCATGGAAAAGAAGGCATCACCAGACACGACCGAAGCACAAGCACAGAAGGGCTCTACAGCCGCCGGAGCCGGGGGCAGCGCGTGGTCGCGAGCGCCGGAGTACCCAAACCCGCCGGAGCGCGGGTGGCTGGAGAGCCCGCGGTACCCGCATCCGCCGGACCCGACCAACCCTGACCCCGCGACGCTGCGGGAGCAGTGGCTCTACGTCTCTCGCCGGTACAGCCGCTGGTACTCGCGTGCCTGGGGCGCCGCCGTCCTCGCCGGCGCCGCGGTCTTCGCCGTCGGCTGGGTCGTGAAGGGCTCCAACCCCTTCCCTTCGCAGCAAGGCGGCCACGGCGACGAGCCGCCGCGTGAAGATGCAGGCCAAGAACCGTAAGCACCGTCACTCGGCGAGCGCGGCGTGTCCTCTCGTTCTCTTGCCGCATGCTGTCGGCGTCTAGCAGTCTGGGTGTACTCGTGTAGTGCATGCTTGTTGTTGTTGTTTGGTAAAGATGTAAATTATCGATAAGATGTTCTGAAAATTTATCACGCACTGCTGGGATCATGCATGGAACATGCTAGATGCTGGACAATACGAATTCAGCTGCGCCACCAATATCTCAGGGCTCATCGGCATGTGCCACAGCCGTGCAACATAGGCCAACGACACCGGCGCGGCGGGTGCGGGCAGCACGTAGGCCACCCATCGCGTGCTCTTTGTGCCGGCCATTGGCTCCTGGCCACGGTCGACCACCATATCCACACTGCTCTTGGCCCCGGCCTTCAATTATGGTACGACCAGTCGTGTATGCCGATTGCTGCGGCTTGCCATGTGAAGTGCCTGGAGAGAGGCGGGGTGCTCTGCTCTCCCAAGTCCCAACCGCGGGCACGACGGAAGAATGACTTGCAAGTGCAACTAGGAAATCCTATGATTGCCTCTCGGAGATCCTGTCTTTCAAATACAACAATCTGGGCACTATCGTCAAGTCTGATCGAACAGGACAATATGACGCTGCTACTAGCAAACATACAGGGCCACATGCTTGGTGGGTGCGTACACTGACACACGTTGGCCGGTGGCCACACTCGGCGACACAACACTCGCTGACGCGCACAGTCACGCTCAGAAACAACATGCTGTAACAGTGCAACCGTCTGTAACTAACCCGATCTGTCGCAATTTTCACTTCCCTGCACCTACGGTTCAGATATCTTACAAACTTCGCACGATCTGGCACTGTGTTCTCCACCTATGATCGATGGTGTCAGTCGTAGGCGGCGCTGAAGAACACCATGGCGGTGTTGCCAGCGAGTATCTGCACACGCCGGTGTTGGACGGTGCGATGCACCGCGGCGACTTGAACTGGCTCACGGGGGAGCCCAGCGAGAGGTAGTGCCTGAGCACCTTCTGGAACGCGCCCCGCTGCAGCACCCGCAGCTCCAGCGGGCCGATGGCGCCGGACCGCCGCGACCCCACGTACCCGGGGTCCGCGAACGCCCGGTCCAGCTCATCGCAGCACCCCTGGAGCGCCTCCGCGCTCGCGTCCGCCGCGGCGGCGTTGAGCTCGAAGAAGATCACGTAGTGGCCGGGACCGTCCGACGACATGTCGGCGTGGCTCGTGTAGTCCACCACCTCCAGCTTCTCGGCGGCCAGGAACTTGGCCGCCGCGGTGTCCACGGCCAGCTGCAGGTCCTGCTCGCTGTTCTTGTCGATGTTGATGGACAGCATCAGGTTCGACGGCACACGAACTTGAGCTTCGGCGTCGCGTTGTGGAACCCGGCCACCTGCACCACGTCGCCCAGCCGGTACCGGTACAATCCTGCCAAATTCTTCTCAATATATCAGTAAATTCTTCTATACCAACAAATCAATTGATAACAAACCCAATTTCACAAGGCATCACATTTTGTTAACCATAGTTTTGCTATATAATACGCTGTATAGCAGGCTACACAAAAATCACAAAATCGTGCTCTGAAAGGGCAAACTAAAACTCGATTTTTTTCCTTACAACATTTTTTTTGCACAGATCACGTCTGAACAGATATTTTGGTCATACAGAATAAATATGTACATGTACTTGTATAGATTTTCTTCTGAAATTTTAGGATCTAAAAATGAAATTTTGATTTTCTTAAAAAGAGATCATTGAATCTTAAGAGCTACAAGGTATGCTCATACAAAGACATGCCTCCAGAATGTCATTTTGGCTTCCGATTTCTAGTGATCACTTTATTTAAAAAATTAAAACTACATTTAGAAGTTCCAAAAAATTAGGAAACAAAATTCTGGATGTAGTCAATGATGCTTCCTACAAGTATGCAAAATTGTTTTTATTATGGGCTACATTTAGAAGTGTGTTTACTCAGATGCACACTTGGTCATTTTTGTGTAGCTCAGACTATAAAGTATTTTAAACTGATATTTTGCACGTTTGTTGGATACATCAATGACAACATGCAAAATTGTTTTCTTATTTCCAAAAACTATAAATATATTTTTAATTTTTTTAAATTGGGATCACTGAAAACTAGGGAGTCAGAAATATCCTCTCTGAAAAGTCCTCACACACGAGCACTAGTGATCCCATTAAAAACATTTTTATGGATTAAAAATCTGGAAAAAAAATACGCAAACATGCCAAGTATGTATGGCCAAATTGCATCGAAATATATTTTAATATGTGATCTGCACAAAAAGATAAATATATTAAAAACGTATTATGGTCGCACACAAAATTTCAAGATTTTTTTTGTGGCATGTGTTAAAAAGATAAAAACATGTCGTGTCAAAACTCATTTTGTAGCAGCGAAATGTCCTTTCATATAAGTCACAAAAAATGTCTTTTGATTGTGGAACTTTATGTGTGAACATTAAATTTCCAGATGTACACCTGAAATTTTGTCGATTTTTTTTTGGCATTTTCAAATTTTATTTTTCATAATGGGAGTGTCTAGTCTTATGACTCAAAACACCTCCTCCTTCTTTTTTAACTTTTCAGATATATGATTTTGTGATTTCCGCGTAGCCATACAATACAACATACTATCTATAGCCAAACTCGTAAATAACATGTGTATATATCCATGTCAATTTGTTTTAAAATTTTAAATATCATTTTCGGATTTTTTTTAAAATAACGAGATCACTGCCAAAACACCAAACTCATTAATACGGCATGTAAAATGATAGGCCAACATAAGACAGACATGCGACGGTCCATGTTTTGTGTTTCTAGTTGGACCCCTCCTAGCAGGCTAGCAGCTGTGCCCGGAGACCACTCTGGTGATCTGGTTCACAGATTGGACATGTACCTGTACGTGACCACTTGTATGTTGTGCCGTGACCGGTTCTTCTTATCCGATTATCTATCTGCCAGAACCAGAGGACACATCATCTCTAGCTTGTAGGCCCTTTATTTGGCGTCCATGCAGCCATGCTCATCACAACCGTGGAGCCACGCATGCAGCTGTGGTCAAAAGTTCAAATGCTACGACAAATCCGACGGATTTATCGACGTACCGAAAACTAACCAAGGATAGAATTAAAAAACCGGTTTTTCTAGCTGGTTTTGGTCTCTGTTCTTGGTTTTGTTTTGAGTGTTTTGACAGTTGCATCACATGTGTGAATGCATGGCATGTGACATGCCGGCCGGCCTTTTTTTTAGACTAAACGGGCTCGCCGTCGATTTCATAAAGAAACCGCCAGGTCGCCCGGCCTATTGAACAGTGCGAATTCCAAGCTCTAGCTGCTACTAGCTGCCAAAAACGATGACAAACCCAAAGCGACAGACCGCCATTGGGGTCACTTTTGTCTTAACATAATCCGTGAATTATTTACACATAACCGTACTTGTTTGCTAGTCGACTGGATGCTAGTCAATTAGCTCCTAAGTGAGAGTCATGTACCAACCATATGCTTTGTCGTTAAGACAATGAGCATATTTGCAGAGACCAGTGAGAGGTCTTGATTAATTATGTTCACTTCAGACAGCGCTGAATAAGTCCTTGGACACTCGCACGCATCACCAATTTTGTTTTGGTGGAGAAAAGGACTTGCGCGCATCACCCCGTGTCAAGTTGTCAACAAAATTAATGTATGCTCGACGCTGTAACTTTCGTACACAAGCTAAATTGTGACAGTAACACATCTAAACAAGTATATGCGCATGAAAGGGGATATATATACCCGGAAAGTCGTTTATGCTCCCGAGCTCCAGTGATCCCGCCCATTTCAAAAAATTAAAAACATATTTAAAGTTTCAAAAAAATCTGAACAAAATCATGCATGTTTCTACTGATATGTCATATAATCGTGCAAAATATCAATGCAAAATACTTTATGATTTGAGCTACACAAAAAAGATAAAAGTTGAAAATTTGAAACTTTATATTATTCACTATACTCAGATCTGCATATGTCGCGGCCAAGGTGTAGCTTCTTTTCTCGGATGGCTTAATTGTACCAAATTGGCCCACCAGAAGACGCTAAAATAAAGTCTACTCCAAATCCCTGTGCGGTTGAACAGGATTCCATCGATCGGTTTGAGTACCGTCTTATCTACCTAAAAGCCATTTGGAATTCTGGATTTGCCTGAAAAGTGGAGGCTCCACTTGTTCAAGACCGCGCGCAGTGAAGGACTGATCACCGAGCACAATGGTTTGGAATTGGAAGGCGACAGGCGAGGTCAATGTGCCCCCTTGCCAAGTCTGGGGTGATGTCAACAAATTAAGAGCAAATCATTACTAACTATATTAAGGGAGCACAAAATCGCGGCCTGTCCGTGGTCGGCTACTGTAGCGTACTGTTGCAAATGAACAGTTAAAACTATATTAAGCGAGCACAAAACCGGGGCCTGTCCGCGGTCGGCTACTGTAGCGTACTGCTGCAAATGAACAGTACGCTACAGTGCATCGATCTCGGCCGCCCATACGCGATCGGACGGCCCGCAGAAGGCGCGCGTGCCAGATTTATGAATAGGCCCCTCGCGGCCGAGAAATCGCGCCGCATACCTCAGCTCTGCGCGCGGAAGGACCTGTTCGCAAATTACGGAAACCACCAGGACTGTTTTGCAAAACGTCACAGATTGCCCCCCTCCTCCCTCCTCTCTCCCGCACGCCGCCATGCCGCCGCCAGCCGCCGACGCCTCCCGCCGCCACTGTGCTTCCCGTCGCCCAAATCGGCGCCCGCACGTGCCTCCGCCGTCCTCGCCTCGACCATCTCCCCTACGGACGCGCCCCGGGACGCCGCGGAGGCGCCGGATTTGTCGTCGCCGTGCGTGCTGACCTCCGCCGCGTCCGCGGCCGGCCGACGACGCTCCGGCGCCATATAGGCCGCGGCACCGCCGCTCCCGGCTACCCCGCGCACGCGCGATTCCGCTGCGGCTCCCAGGGAGCCCCAAAACGCGCCGCCGCGCCGCCGCCGTGACCCTCGCCGTGGGCGTCGCCATGGCCGTCCCCGCCCCGTGCTGACGTCACTTCGACGTCAGGCACGGCCCCACCAGTCAGATTCCAAAAAAAAAGGAAACAGAATAGGCCCTACGTGCGAGATTCTTGCTGGGCTGGGCCGCGTGCCCACTGCCTGGCCCGGCTTACTCTTTTTTTTCCCTTCCTTTTCTTTTTCTATTTCTTTTTATATTTTCAGAAACTTTTGAATTTCCCGGGAAACAAATTGAAGCCAATTATAAAGCTTCGTTAATTGGGAGCACAAAATCGCGGCCTGTCCGCGGTCGGCTACTGTAGCGTACTGTTGCAAATGAACAGTACACTACAGTGCATCGATCTCGGCCGCCCATACGCGATCGGACGGCCCGCAGAAGGCGCGCGTGCCAGATTTATGAATAGGCACCTCGCGGCCGAGAAATCGCGCCGCATACCTCAGCTCTGCGCGCGGAAGGACCTGTTCGCAAATTACGGAAACCACCAGGACTGTTTTGCAAAACTTCACAGATTGCCCCCCTCCTTCCTCTCTCCCGCACGCCGCCATGCCGCCGCCAGCCGCCGACGCCTCCCGCCGCCACTCTGCTTCCCGTCGCCCAAATTGGAGCCCGCACGCGCCTCCGCCGTCCTCGCCTCGACCATCTCCCCTACGGCGCGCCCCGGGACGCCGCGGAGGCGCCGGATTTCCCGGGAAACAAATTGAAGCCAATTATAAAGCTTCATTAATTGATTCAAAAAATCACAAAGATTTAAAACTTTCGAATTATCAGTTACAACTACAAAAAAAAATATACACACAAAATGCATACGGAAAACCACGAATATTTTTTAAAAAGTGTGAAAAATAATTCAACAATTCACATTATTGAAATCTTCAGTTGGATCAGTTGCAGCAATGCAAACCACGCACAAAAAAAAATGCTTCATGGTATTTAGGCTATTTTATAAAGCTATTAAATGTCGCGGAATCAACAACTTCAGGTATATCCATCGGAGAAAAAATTGAAACCATTCGTTAAAACGAAAACGACCATACAAATAACTTGCAAAATATATTTACCTATTTTTATAATGGTTCCAGAAATATAGACATGAAAATATCACAACTGCAAATATAATCAGCTTTACTTAAATTTTAATTGCACTTCCATCTACCAACAAAAAATATAAGCTTTGTAATTACTGCATTTCATACATGATTAATCAAATTCAATTAAATTCGAATTGCACTTCGACGATTCATACCCAATTTACATAAGTAATGAACTTAACTTTAATTCAAATTGCACTTCCACAGTTCCAAAAAGAACATAAATATTGCGGGGAAAAAAACTTTCCAACTATTGCACTCCATCTACCAACAAAAAAATATATAAACATTACAGCTTCTCACCTGAAATTCATAATAATGCAAACGATGTGCGAAATTTTGAAAAAAAAATCGCAACTATTACATAAAACTACATGCGTAGGACCTGATTGTCAGTTTTTCCCCTTTTTCCCAAAGATATTCTACAAATTGCGAAAGTTCTTACAAATGGTCCTACTGCTTTACACAAAAAACCATAAAATGAAAAAAAAATTACAAATTCGATAACTTCAAATCCCACCACAAGAGGGGAAAAAATGAACACAAAAAGATGTAACCTAATTATGCCATACAATCAACTTTAAAATTCGAAATATTTTTTTAAAAATGCATGCATTTAAAATATGAGAATTTAGCAAACGCAACTAAATTACGCACCACAAAAGAAAAGAAAAGAAAAAAACAGAATGAACACGAAAAAAAACCTAATTACGCCATACAATCACCTTTTAAATTTGTACTATTTTAAAATTTTAAATGCATTTACAATATGCGAATTTAACAAACGCAACGGTTTAAGTTTGTACTATTCTAAAATTTTGAATGCATTTACAACATGCGAATTTAACAAACGCAACGGAACTCAAATATTACAAACATGTCAACATGAGCAAAAAAAAAAAACCCTATTTGCATCGTACACCCAAATTGCCCATTCGAATATTCCAACATTTAAAATTCCTTCCAAATCTACGCACTTAACAAATATAAACATAAATCAAATATGAACAACTTTTCAATTTTTCTAATTTTGAAATTTTCACAACTTAACAACATAAACATTTCTTCAATTTGAACATATCAAAAAACAAAAAACCTTTAAAATGTACACATTACCCAAAAATCAATTATTTATACCACGGTACTAACAAATACGACGACAAAAAAAAATGTTCACACACAAAAAATGCCTAATTATCGCGTATGACCACCATTCAACTTTCAATATTCCAGACAAAAAAAATGCTTACACAAATTAGCATGAACGAGTCTTCGCAATTTTGTCTTCATTTCAAACAATTTAAATCTGAAGATTTTTCTTTTTTTTAAATCCAAACCGTCACCGAAATTTGACAGCAAGGGCGCGGCGTGCGCCGCGCCGAAAACCACTAGTATAGACTGAAGTGAAGAGAAGACTGAACTTGATTCCAGCAAGGGTTCAATGGTCGTCGATGCATGGAACAGCAAACGTACGTACGTAAAAGAGGCAAAATTAAGGTACTCCTGTAGAACAGTGGTGCATGCGTACCTGCGAAGGTGGTCATGACGACCTCATAGTGCTCGCCGACAGCGACGTCCGTCAGCCCGACAGGCTCCGCCTCGCCGTAGCAGCAGCACGCGTCGTCGGCAGGGCTGCTGGGCCGCCTGAGAGGGATGAACTCGAAGTAGGCGATGTCGGGGAGCACGGTGAACGTGGCGGACTCCGGGGGCACGGCCGGCTCGACGTTCGCGCCGATCCACCTTCCGACGCGCCGTACTCGGCGGCGACGAGCGGCAGGCCACCCGCGTAGTGCCGGAGCTTCTTCACGTAGTGCTCCATGGACCCCGTCATGATGCCGTACACGTACTTGGCGTTGGGCCACAGAGCCGGGATCACCCCGTACCAGTTGCTCAGCGCGGCGCACTTGCGCGCCACGGCGTCCGCGAGCTCCGGGTTCGGCCCCCCAGGAGCGCCGACACGGCCTGCCGGACGGCCGGCGAGGTCACGCGTGTCGGCGACAGGGCGCCGCGCCGGATGTCGGCGCAGAGCTCCTCCCACACCCGCTCGAAGGTCTGGAAGGCCAGCACGACGCTGTGCGCGAACGTCGCCGACACCATCTGCACCTCGGGCGCGGAGCAGGCCGCACAGGAGGTGGCAGTAGAGCGACTGCGCGAAGTCGGCGCCGAAGATCACCTCGTCGGGGCTGCAGCACTGCGACTGCAGGTCGCGCATCGTGGACTTGAACTCCTCGCTGCGGTACACGTTGGTGGTCGCCGTCGTCGCCGTCAGCCCGCCCTTGGTCGTGAACTGCCGGCTGCTGTAGATGAACTGCAGCGCCTTGCCCTTCTCCACGGGAAACTCCCTGTCGTCGTTAAGAAGTCGTTGGGTTAAAGTTAACACAGACATAGTCCAACAATTGACCCCTTTAATGGAGATCACTGAAACTAGTATAACGACAACAGACAGACAGACAGACTGACTGACAGTATGAGACGAGAAGAGGTTGCAGTCCTAAGTTAGGCTTATAGCATCGATCTCAGATTTAATTCTAACAGGTTATACTAATTATTACCATATTGCAACACTGATCGATCAACACTGTTGTTTCACGTGGTGTATGAATTGGGAATTATGGCAGAGAACGACTTCCCGGATCGATGCCGTGCACCAGAAACCGAACCAAATCTGAAGGAGATTTCCTCTGTATGTACCTGTTTCTGAAAGCATAGGAGGTTCGGTATATCTGCATCGTGGATTTGACGAGCTCCTCGTTGAACAGCAGGTACTTGCGCTTCCCCTGCGTCGTGCCGGAGCTGCACGAACACAGGTACCATGATCAGTACTCTAGAGCTAGTGAGCAGTAAACGTATCAAGAGATAGCTAACCTTAGGGAGATGGATGTGACGGGCTTGGCGGTGAGGACGGGGTGGCGTCGCCGTCGACGATGCGGTTAATGTAGGGCTCGAGGTCGGCGTGCGTGGCGAGCGGCACGCAGGCCCGGAAGCTGCCGGGGTCGGTGCGGCCGGCGAGGCCCAGCCCCTGCAGGTACTCGGCGCGTCGTTCTCGGCGAGGATCCGCCGCAGCGTCTCCCGCTGCACATTGGCGGCGTCCCGCGTCAGCCGCTCGAACTCGGCGATCACCTTCTCCGCGCTGAACTCGCCGCCCTTCTTCTCCAACATCTGCTGCTGCTTCCAGGATCACACTCCTGACGCAGTGATGCTAGTCACGCTTTACCTCGGCCGGGATCCAACCTACGCAAGACGCTACAAGAAGAAACCAAGTCAAGACATGGGGGGTGGTTGTGGGTGGTTCAACTCTTGAAGAGGTTGACGACAGCGATGAGATTCTGCATCGAACAGCGCTCTTTTTGGATAAAAAGCTCAAACCGGACAAAATCAGTAGCTAGCAGGACTTTTCTTTGCTTCTTCGAGGAAATGAAACAAAAAACAAAACACAAGGAGAGGAGAGGACAGTCGAAAACAGTAGCCACAAGTGTGCTTTTCGCTACGTGAAAAGGGAAAACAAAATTGACACCTCGAAAATCTGTTTGCCAAATTAGTTCAGCTGAAGGACAAAGGTACAGCAAATCTTCTATTGTGCCAGGCAGCAAACCAATGGAACCATGTGATGGATGTGAGTCGACAACAGGAGTTCACGGAGTCGCGCGAGCTCCCGAGAAGAAGAACAGAGGAAGAAACAACGCAAGGGACAAAGAACAGGCCGGAAACCCAAGAAAGCGTCCACTAGCCGGAGCCCGGCGGCGTGGGCGCACGTACCTCGGGGTGTCCGCCGCGGGACCGGACAGAGACGGCGGCCGGGCATGCGACGGCACGGGCACCTCGCGCCGCGGCAACGGACAAAGCGCCCTTCTTTGCGTCGCTCAAACACCTAGGCACGACGACACGGAGGGGATCACTCACGGTTGTCGAGAGTGGAGAGTACGGCGAGGGGAGGAGAAGATATATAAACGAGCTGAACTGAAACCTGCCTCTATGTGCGAGCGGGAGGGGATCAGTAAGTACAGGAATAAAACATTTTTTTTTTTGCCATTGATGGGACATGTCCACCTGCTCTTCTTCTTGCGGCACGACAAGATCGCCCTGCTGTAAACCGAGTCTAGTAGTACGCGGAAAGTTTGTTATCCAGTTCAATCCATCGCTGAAACAGAAGAGCTAAATTTAGGAACAGTTTGATTACATTTATGCCGTCACGGCTAGTGATAGCGATGCCGAGCTATTGCAACTTTCTAGTAGTGTCCATCAAGTAATTCAGCATAAGCCCAAGTACATGTTTATCTTAGTTTACTAGTCACGGTCATGTGTATGTAACATACATGTATTTCCTCCATGCATATCATTTTACTTCGGTTTTGCAAATTCTCAGCTAACTGAGATTTAGCTTAGGTCTGAGTCACCTCCTCCACCCTCCGATCCGCGCCTCGCGTGCAACTCTTCTTCCTCCTCCCACCTTCTTCTTCCTCGCGACGGACGAGTTGGCGGCGGGCAGGCGACGCGGCTAGCCGCGGGGGCCGAGGGCGACGACGAAACTAGAGCGACCCGGAACCGCCGGAGACGCGCCTCACCGCGGCGGAGGCGGTGGAGGGGAGCTAGAACTTAACTTGGGGGGTGCTTGGGGCCGGTTTAGAGGGATGGCTGGGTCGGCGGTGGATCGATGGAGGAGGAGATGGGGGCAAGGCGGGACGGCGAGGCGTCGCGGCAGCACGCCCGCCGCGGGCGGGGTGGACGGCGGTTCGGCCGGCAGTGGCTGCGAGGGGGGAAGCGAGGTCGCCGGAGTTGAGGAAGACGATGACGTCAGCCGACTGAGAACTAAGCGCCCTAGAGATTTAGCTTAGGTCTCAGTCACCTCCTCCACCCTCCGATCTACGCCTCGCGATGCGTGCAACTCTTCTTCCTCCTTCACACCTTCTTCTTCCTCGCGACGGACGAGTCGGCAGCGGGCGGGAGACGCGGCTGGCCACGGCTGCCGACGGCGGCGACGAGACTGGAGCGACCCGGAACCGCCGAAGACGCGGCTCGCCGCGGCGGAGGCGGTGGAGGGGAGCTAGAAACTTAACTTGGGGGGTGCGGGGGGCCGGTTTAGAGGGATGGCCGGGGCGGCGGTGGATCGGCGGAGGAGGAGATGGGGGCAGGGCGAGGCGGCGAGGCGTCGCGGCAGCGCGCCGGCCACGGGCTGGGTGACCGGCAGTGGCTACGGGGGGAAGCGAGGTCGCCGGAGTTGAGGAAGACGATGACGTCAGCTGACTGAGAACTAAGTTAGTTCTCAGTCGACTGCGCCCTAGAGACACCCATTTTACTTTGTATATTTGCTTCGGTGAAAGCCCTACGTCGTAAAGATTGAGTAACTAGTAAATCGATTAAAACATCTATATCGACAATATCAAAAGCATACAATATGAAAATATATTCCATGATGGTTCTAATAATAATGATTTAATATTATAGACGTTGATATTTTCACTATATATTTGTTTGAACTTTAGAAAGTTTGATTTTGATAAAATTTAACATGTAGAGTAATTTGAAATGGACTAATATCCATGATGTAAACATGCAAAGTACCACCCATGAGATGCAAGTATGTGATTTTGTGTGATGAGTGAAATAAAAATGTAACCAAGCTAAAACTAATATTGAAGCTTGGAAAACATTTTTTCAATCTTCATAAACTTAATTAGACATTATTAATCAGTAATATACCTCTGCCCGTGTTGAAGATGCTTACTCATGTTAATTCGTTGATCTAACTAGTAATTTCCTAGTGAATTGTTTCTAAAAGCATGGTGACTGGTCATTGCCCCCTCCAAATGAAACCACCTAGAGAGTAAATCCTCTATAGAAATAATCATTAAGAATACAATAAATATGATTTTTTTTTGAGATATCAGATGGGATTAAATTGAATCAAATCTCTTTCTGGATGCACCATCTTACCAGCTAGGAATAAGATCAATTTTGAGTCGCAACTGTCCGTTTAAAAAGCTAGAGGTGTAACTATATCATGACCTCCTACCAAAATTACGAGGTAGTTCTAAATCGGGGAGTATTTATATGGATGTTTCCATAGTTTTTATACGATTTGACCTGGAGATGCATAATAATTAATATTGACATTTTTTATTACTTAAAAGTTTTAAGCATTACATCCGGCCTCTGCATAGTTAGGATGCACACCGCCGTCACAACTTAAGCAGTACAGAAAGAAATAAAAGGCGAATTACATATCGTGAGAAGAAATTGTAAAAACGTCTATGGTGGTGGAGGACCGATTTGCAAATTATGCAGCCATCCATGTTGGCATAAAAATTCCCTCGTCGTATTCTCCAGTCTTGTACACACCTCCGTAAACAGGTCGTGGTGCTCCACACGTTGCAACAGTGACCAAGAATGGAGCGTCGCTGTACTCCAGTAGATTACCCGCATGAGAGAAGAATTATTATCATTAAAAACCTTGTCATTTCTTCACAGCCAAAACGACCATATAACGGCAAGCGTTGCCACTCTAATAAGTCGTTTGCACTTATGATCCACACCGTTCAGCCAATTGCCAAAAGATTAGCAATGCTTCGTGGAGGGTATAAGGTAGAACCTATATGTATGATCGGCCATATAGAACCAGCAAATTTACACTCGAAGAATAAGTGCTTGATAATCTCATCCTTATGACAGAAGACACACTTTTTACTTCTATGCCAATTGTGTTTTGCAAGGTTATCTTTAGTAAGAATTACCCCTCAACGAAGATACAACGCAAACACCTTATTTTCGAGTGAAATCTTCATCTTCCAATTTTTCTTGTTATTATCTACTCGCACATCCGGTTGGATTAGAGCTTTGTACATAGAATCCACCGAGAGTTTACCACTCTTTTGCAAATTCCAGCAAAATTCATCGGTCCCCTGAGTCAGATTGACTAACGCTAGACGCTGTAGCAACTCATTCCAAGACGCTAGACAGGGACCAACAAGATCTCTTCTGAACGTCACATTTGGTGGGGTATTTTCCGTCTCTTCTTAATTAATATTAATAGTTTCCTACTTACTCTGCACAATTTCTCCACGCCTCACTGAATTACTCAAACCTTATGACAATATTATTTTGCACCGTTTCCATACAAGTTATTTGAATGACATGGTTACAATATATTGTCAAGGCTACACCAAATTAACCAAAGCTATATGTTTGTCTCGTTTGCATTTTTTGGAGGAGGTGTATGAATGGACAGAACAGATGCACCCAAACTCTAAAAAATTGACTAATCCATAGGATCATGCATGCCCAAGAAATTAGATTTCTTTCGTTTTATTCCAGTTACTAAATATATCGGTTATTAACTCTCGTTGCTGTTGGCACTTGAGGGCATGAGGAAGCACGTGGGAATCCCCAAATTAACTGACTCGGGTCAGAATCGGTTTAGCAGCTGAATTTGCCAAAGCTCAGACGGTTAACCTTTTCAACAAAAGATTCACGTAGATCTATCGGAATTAGATATTATAGTTGGACTCGGTTTGAGAATTATAATGTGTTTCTGAATCTTATTTTTTCTGTAAAAATGTTCAGTACGATTCTGAAATTGCATAAAGACATAAAAAACTTCAGACTTCCGTTTCAAGAGATAGATGCATGTGAGTTTGTTGTATCCTCCAGCCGAGGTAACCACTCCCCACACATTAGAGAAAGCAAGCTCTAAATGAATGTATAGAACCCAAACAGTGTTTGTTACAATTACAACCGAACAAAATATTAGTAGCGAGAATTCTTATCTGCTAGCTTGTTTGGCATCCTATCGTTTAGTACAAGGCAATATTCAAACATAGTCCAAGCAGCTCCCCGATCGTCGGCTCATCGGGATCTACGACAACATCGGCCAACCATTCACCTTCGCTAGCCTTGCCAAGGTTTTGGTTATCGGTACAAAAAAATCCCAAGGGGGGTCAGGATTCCGGTTACCGAAAATCCCTACCGGTTACCGGACGAATTTGAAAATCGAAATTCGAAAGTTCAAAAGTTGGTTGCCAGTATGACCATTTACCAAGAATTTTCGTTAATATTCAAAATTTCTGTATCACCATTTCCCGGGGGTGCTCCGGATATCCGGCTACCGACCGGTAACCGAATTTCCTGACCGGTAACCAAAACTCTTGCCTCCGCAACCATACGCCACTCTAGCGCATTTTTATTGGCCCGCAATGCCAAGTGCGGGAAGTGATCTCGAAGTTGAGACCTTTCATATCGCCTATAACCTATCGATCCAGAAGAGCGATTTGACATGTGAAGTTTGAGTTTCAAAGATAGACGTTGTCTCAGGTCAAACTTGTATGCTGAATTCTATCCAAGGCTTGCCCTCGTCGACTGTCCTTAACCAAAAGCATCTAAGCTGCTAGACAGTTGGAGCCTAAATTTGCTAACACCTCAACTTACCACCGAATGGGCACATAACACCTAAATGGGGGGAAAAGGTATATTGAATGTCATGTACACTTAAATGCTATAGGATTGCAAAAATAGCCGTAGAAGTTCATTAACATCAAGAGTGTTTGAAAGAACTCGTGAAAAATACAGATTATATAGCAATTGGATTGCATGAATAGATTTATTTCTCCAAAATAGAGTACATAAAGGTCCTTAGGAGAAATTACCATAGTTTCGAATCATGTGAAATAAAAGGCTGACATAGAAAAGTTTCTTAAAGATTGAAAACCATCTAAAAACATTCTATGAAGTTCCTTTGAATCATACTAGAAGCATTTACCATGGAATGGACACGCGTCCTTTTTGTTTGTCATCGATTTGCCCAAAAAGGTTGAACACATCCTCGCCTTGATGACCTTAGGAAGAAAAACACACTCCATAGCGTGATGGCGATGGATATGAGAAGGGTAAAGGAGATCGATGTTCTATTCGAGTCAGACCCAAGTATATATTGCCCATATTGAGCTACTCCCTCCGTTCCAAATTACTTGACTTGCATTTGTCTAGTAACGAATGTATCTAGACACCAAACAAGTATAGATACATCCGTATTTAGACAAACTCAAGTCAATTAATTTGGAACGGAGGGAGTAGGTCGCATCCAAAAACCTCTCGGGGCGTCGGTCCATGAAACCAGATGAAAAACAGGAGATTTCCCTGCCTCTTTTGCCTTCTGGTACAGGGACCGCCTTGACATCTAACCAACTCACTGGCCCTCTTTCCAACGGTTGTCGCACTGTTTCTGCTAACGCAGGCACGCACACTCCCTCTCAGATGGATATGTATGGGCTTGAACAGCGACGCTTTCCACCAAATGTTGCCGGTGGAGTTATCTCCATGAAAACGAGGATGGACACCGAGCGTCACTAGCTAGCTAGAGGATGGTGATGCAACCAACCACTGAATTTGTCTTCCACTCTGCCGTTATGGTGTTGTGCTTCGCTGGCTCACACAATCGTCGTCTCTTTGTGGACTGGTTTGGTTTGTCCCTGCACGCTGAAAGATAATTGTTGGACTATATATGCTAGTGCTCCCTGTGCTTCAGCCTTCATGTCATGGTATGGAAAAGGACATGGCATTCCGACTTAATGATGCAAGGTGCTATTAGGTAAAGTGGTATGTTGGCTAACAACGCTCACTTGATTTTGCTGAATGGGTCATTTTCTGTTGAATTTCTGATAAGATCAGGTATATCAATTTGTTACTAATAATGCAGCCTTGTCGAGTGTAGATTTTTGAACCTGAGCTACATGGAGCTCTTTTTTTTTGAAAATTTGAAATTAACAATTTTAAGTTTCCAAAAATCTCGAAAAAAAATCCTGGATGTAGATATTGTTGAGATCTACAATCGTGCAAATTTATAACTCCAAATTCATTGTATTTTAGGCTGTACAGAAAAAGACAAATCGAGGAAAATTTCAAAAAATTGAAACTGTGTATTATTCGCCACCCAGATCCACCCATTTGTCTTTTTGTGCATCCCAAAATATAAATAATTTGGAGTTAAAAATTTGCATGACTGTAGATCTCGATAATATCTACATCCGGGATTTTGTTCGCGTTTTATAGAAACTTAAAAATGTCGGTTTCGAATTTTTAAAAAACGAGCTCTATGTAGCTCGGGCTCCAATATAGAGGTTTTCTAGCGTTGTCTTACTTTAAGACTCAAGGGAATCGGCCCACTGTGATGTAGAGTAGCATACTGTCGGCACAACATGAAAAGCAAACACACCATGAACCTTGTGGGAACACGTACTTGGACTGTAGACTGGTCTGCGCCGCACCATCCTGCAGTGGCCACAACGTCCAGCAACACATACTACCAAGATGGTAGACTGCAGCAGATAATTATGCTGAAAGAAAACAAATACTCTCTCTGTTCACAAAAGGATGTCTCAACCTATCTCAAATATGTATGTATCTACACACTAAATCATGTCTATATACATGTAAATTTGAGAATGATTGAGACATCCTTTTGTGAATGGAGGGAGTAGAAGGTTTTGTTGATCTCTTAGAAGTACGCCTAGGCAGTACTGAAAGTGCATGGTTGCCCCCATGTGTGGTTTTGGTAATTAATGATAATCCTTATGGACTAATGTTTGCATTGAGATATACTTGTAGATCTTGTCCATAGGAAATGTTTGGAATTCATGTGTTGGACTCTAGAAGATGACATGATGACCAATGCTCTATTCAAGGGTTTATATGAAGAATGGTCATGTGTAGAGTTGAGCTTATTACAAGTATGGCTTGGAAAAGAAGATTGAGTGAACAATCATGTTTAACCCCAAGCCATCATACATATCAAGAGAAGAAGATGAAGCGCAAGCTCAATATGATGCATCTCGAAGATATCATTTGATTGATGCTTGCAAAGGAGACATGAAGACGGAGCTTAGCGAGACCCTCCCATAATGGTGTATGGGGGAGCTTTTGGAGAAGTCTTCATCAAGCATGTGCTAGCAAGCACAATCAAGAAAGGTGTTCCAACTTGAGAGAGTCAAGATCGTCATCATCGAGCTCAAGTGGAATGCGCAAGGCAAAGGTATGATCTTGATAGGTTTTCTATTTTACCGGTCTCATGTTGTTAGTGGGAGACCGGGTTTTAGGATAGACGGCGTACTATCAAGAGGGGCTCTCAAGTGAGTAACTTGATCGCATCTTTTGTGGAGAGCTCATACCTTTGCATACTTGGCATATCATCTTTCTTGGTTCTTATTTGGTTTTTCTCCTTGTTGGGTTTTGGTGCTTGTCATGATCTTCATGACAAGCCCAAGTTCTTCGAAAACGGATTTCTTATGGAAAATTTGTTGCGTTTTCCTGTTGGAAATATTATCGGTCCACCTTCGAGTTAGGGTCCACACCTTCCCATGTGTGGTATCCCCTCTATATTTTTGTGTGATAACACTCGTCGTTACCTTTCCAACGCAATTGGATTCACCTGTTTTGGAGTTCATACGAGAAAATTATTGCATTTCAGGTTTCACAGTTTCACTGCTTTCAGGCCGGAGTCTCCGGTCTTCTGGACCGGAGTCTCCGGTCCTTGGTTTTCCTCGAGAGTGTTTTTCTTGTTCAGCCCCTAGTGGGGGCCGGAGTTTCCGGCCCAATAGGCCGGAGTATCCGCCCCAGGCCGGAGTTTCCGGTCCCAGGGGCCGGAGTTTCTGCCTGAGCTTCTCTCGTCTGTTTGTTGTTCACCTCCTGGTGGGGGCCGGAGTTTCCGCCCCCAAGGGGCCGGAGTTTCCGCCCCAGGCCGGAGTATCCGGTCACTTGGACCGGAAACTCCGGTGTGTTTCTGGCTGCAACGGCTACTTTTCTGGGAAGGGTATAAATACCCCTCCACCTTCCTCCAGCCAGCAAGCTGAGCCCAGCAACCCTTGCTTTCTCTCTCCTCCATTGTTGCAAGCTCATTTCCTTGATATCTCCCAATCCCTCCACACAAACTCTTTGATCTTTGGAGGATTGAAGGAGAAGACCTAGATCTACATTTCCACCAATCAATATCTCCTCTAAGTGAGGGGAACATAGTGGATCTAGTTCTTGGAGTTCTTGAGTGGTTCTCCTCTTTGTTCTTCCTCTCTTATTCCCCCATAAGCATTTGTTGCTTTGTTGGAATTTGAGAGTGGAGGACTTGATCACTTGTGCTCTTGCCTTTTGCATTTGGTGCATCGGTGTGCTCTCCACGAGGATTCGTGGAAGTTGAAAGCTTGTGAACTTGTTACTCTTGGGTCTTCGGACCCTAGACGCCTTTGTGGTGGTTGGACCCTTGTGTGGTCACTTGAAGCCGTTCGGGAGCCCCCAATCCCTTTGTGGGTTGTGCCTCGGATTGTTGTTGAAGCCGTTCGGGAGCCCCCAATCCCTTTGTGGGTTGTGCCTCGGATTGTTGTTGAAAGGCTCCGGATTCCGCCTCGAAGGAATACCGATAGTGGAAGGTGAACCAAACCTTTGTGGTGCGGTTCATCGGAGAAGAGGGTGAAACCTTTTTGGTTGTTGAACCGTTGTGTCGGTTCACACCTCTCCAACGAGACGTACTCCCTTTCAAGGAGGAACTCGGGAATACATCCTCGTCTCCGCGTGCTTCGGTTATTTCTATACCCGAGCTCTTTACTTATGCACTTTACATTGTGATAGCCTTCGTGCTTGAAGTATTCTATTGCTATCACCTTGTTGCTTGTCTTGCTTAGCATAAGTTGTTGGTGCACATAGGTGAGCCTAGTTTAATTTAGGTTGTTGGCTTGTTAATTTAAACACATAGTTTTATTCCGCAATTAGCAAGCCTAAACCGGAAAAGTTTTAATCGCCTATTCACCCCCCCCCCTCTAGGCGACATCATTGTCCTTTCAAGTACCACTTTGTTGCCGCACTTTGGTGCTAAGCTAACTCACATTGGCTGCCAAAGACACCAGATTTTTTTTGCTGAAAAGAAGACATAAAAGGTTCATACGATCTCATTCCGCGACCCCCGTGCGGCGCCGCCGCGCCGCACCGGGGCACCCCTACCGCTGGCGCTAGAGGCCCTCCCTCACTCCCTCCATTCCCTCCGATGTCGCCGGAGGTGCCGCCGTGCATGGCCCGCGCGATGTGGCGGCGGCGGGGCGCCTACTGGTCGTGGTCAGGCGTGGCGGCGGCGGTGCCCGTGTCCACTCCTCCAGCCGCGGTAATGCGGGGTGACGGCGGCCTGAGGCGCGGTGGCGGCTCTAGGCAGCTGTGGCGGGGAGGGCTCGATCTGATCTGGCCTACTCCATGTCTGCTCCGACCTGTGCGTCAACGACGGTCTACGGCTCTACCTGCATCACTTGGGAGCCAAGGCGGCGGCCTCGGACATGGCGGCGGCGGCCCTCCATCCGCCAGAGGTGGGCAGCGAGATTTGGTGGATCTTGGGATCTCATGTCTTGCAGAATAATCGACCAGGCGAGAGTCCTAGGGTTCCTCTTGCGCCAAGATGAAGATCTGCCTGACGCATGTCCTCCTTTATCTGGCCGGAGTGTCGGGTTCCGTAAGGCTCGGCCGGCAAACTCCCATGAGCGTTTATGCCTAGACATTGCTGGATCAGGTGGGATTCGGTTGTGCCGGAGGGAGCGGCATGAAGCTCTGCTTATGTTGCCATCATGGGCAAATCCATGGTGAAGTCAGAGGCGGAGAATGTCATTGAGGCCGAGATTGGATGACTAGTAATCGTGATTGGAGTCTTTGCGGCGATGAGAAACTTGCTTGGAGATAGAGAAATCGTAGCAGCGGTATGTAAGTGGGGCGACAACACATGTGAAGTTCAAAGTCTTTCCTCTCAGGAAAATCTAAGGTCTGACCTTAATTGGTTGTGCCTGGCAATGGCCTGCTGAAGGCATGGTTTATAGGGCGGAGATTATCTCCAGGGTGAAAACCCAAGATCTGCGATCGAGTGATGACGACGCTTGTGAACTGTTTCCTGTTTCCTTTTTGAAGGCGTTGCTTTTGTATAACTTGGACATCAGGTGCTATCTTTGATTGTGGTTATGCTACTGCTGTAAGGACTGAAACTCTGTAGCGGGACTTTTTCTTTCTTAGTTTCTTCTTGTATTTTTTTTAAGTTGTGTGTATCCATAATACCATTAGGGTATTGACTATATTAACTATTCGTCAACCCGTGCATTCGCACGGGCTCAGGTATCAATAATTGAAATATTATAGAACCTTTGGTAAACTAAATATAATATATGTGAATAAATATGTATGTTAATTGAAGTATGTACCAACTTATTTTGTAATCCTTTATTATGAACACAATAATTTACAGTTAGAAACTTGACACATTACCAATAATGAAATTAGTGCTTATTTCTACACATTCTACAAAAACATCCTACTACTTCGCTCTACACATAGAAGGTTTAAATTGTTTTCTTTGAAAGCTTGTAGAAAACAGAACTATGAAATTTATGTAAAGAAATTTTAACTACTTATTTTAATAGTGCGTGTATGATATATCATATTTGTTGGTTCCTATCACAAAAAGGATAAAGTATTGATTAATATGCACTACTATAAAATAGCCACAAAATAATAATTAGCTCATGCATTTCTCTAGTTGTCTGTGATGGACTAAATATCATTATATATAGGAGCATTATTTAAGTTCAATATCCATCGTGAAATCGATTTCTTAAAAATACATGTGAATAATCTTGGAGTCTGAAATGTTCAGATCTACTTTGCTTTCGGCCATAATCCATCAAACTTTACTGACATCGCTACAAAATAGAAGCTTAAGATTAAATTTTTAGAGTGTGTTGTAATGCACTAATTCAGGCCAGTCCAACCAACTTGTGTGCAAGTTAACCAAAGTCTGAATTGAAGAACAGTTCAGGAAGCGTTTCATCTATTTCCATGATTTTACATGTGGCTTTCTTATTGCAAAAAGGAACATTGAGAAAACTCGTCTATAAAGTACGCCCTATGATTCCGTTAGGGGATTAGGTTGACCATGATCACATGTCCATTAGAGTGATATGAATTGAATATTAAAAACAGACATTTGCAATAACGGGTTATATTATACAGAAAACCGAGATATATATATGACAAAGCATGTAACAATAGACATCGATCTGATACTCTAAAAAACCGAGAACTGCATGCCGAACTGGTCAATTATTAGATGTCTAGATGCAAATCAAAATAGTAAAGGCAGGATGCAAACTGTACCTGAATAACATCGATCTGATACTCTGATGTGTCATCCTTGCTCACATCCTCAGTTAAAACATGCTCGAGACATCGGGTAGCTATCATATATCTTGCCCTATTTGTTCTCGCAATTGTGTTATATACCCTGGTATAATTGGTTCTTGCAATCATGGCATATACCCTGGTATAATTTTCTCAATCATCCAAATCACGGCAATAGAACTGTTAGCCAAAAAATTACAATTTTGATCACCTCAGTAGTGAGAATTGCACGTTCAGCTGGTCAATTATTAAATGGGCAGATGCAAACCGAAATGATAAAGCATGATCCAAACCATAGCACAAACATATCGATCTGATACCTACGTGCGATCCTTGTTAACGCATCCTTTATTGGCACATGCTCTACCCGTCGAGTCCTTGACATACTCGTTTTTAGCAACCGTGGAATATACCATATTATATTTTTATTGACTCTCTCAGTTCAGAAATCTGCAGTAGATATATTAGACAGAAAACAATACAATTTACATCAGCTTTATAATGCGAACGTGGAACTGGTCAATTATTATTAAGTGGTTACATGCAAACAAAATAAATAAGGCAGGATGCAAAGTCTACCTGAAACAGATCGATTCGCGATGTGCCCATTCTTGCTTCCGTATCCTTCGTTGACAGGGCGCGTACTTCAAGAGCTGGCTCAGCATGCAATGCTCATGAACGATTCGCCGTTGATTTGGTCATTGGTGGCTTTGGCTGAAGAAAAAGTGAAAAACGCACGTAGGAGCAAAGCACAAGCTGGCCGCCCCCATTGATCGATTGATTGATCTGATGCTTCTGTGTGAAGCTAGCTCGATGTGATAATTAATCTGTAGCAATCAGAAAAAAAATCGCAATGAGAAGTGAATCGTAAAGCGCCGTCAATTTTTTTGGAACACGGCAGTCTCGCTTCTTGTATCAGCGTTCATTGCATCCATACATGAAACAAAAAGTATAAATAAAGGAGCAACGATCCATTAATACACTAATCACGTAAGAGCAAAGGCTGAATAAAAAGCAGAAGAAGAGATCGACGTGACCACTCCCTGCGGGCAGGCCGGCCGGCGGCCATGCGATTCTTTTGCGTGTATTCGGATTGGCGCAAGATTGATAGATTTGTGTCGTGGGCGTCCGTAAATTTCAGCCATCGTCGCCGCAGAGACGCACAATCCATATGATCAATGCAGATTTACCTCGGGGAAAAAGTCGACTGATATCCTTGCGTCCAGAGGCACGAATTAATTAGGGCTAATTAATTAATATGGAGAATACGTGATTCGAACTCATCGCCACCTGATCTCATGTTGGAGGGTCGTGCGGGAGACGCCGGGCAACAGTTTAATCGGACGGTTTTAGACATACTAGAAGAAAAAGGCGCGCGTTGCTGCGCCCGTGGTTTCTTTATAATTGAGAGAGAATGCAAATTTGGTTGTAATGGAAAAAATCAGAAACATATCTATGAATAAGACTTGTCAACACAAAACACTTCACTACATAGAACAGAAAGTTAACCTCACAAGTATGTTGAAATAAATATTTGGTAATATCCAAATAAAGTTTTTCGTTTATATCTCCATTTAGGACCGTACAACCAAGTACAGTTCATGTCAAGATACAAAACAAGAAGGCGACATCTAAATTAGGCTAGATATAATTACACCCCAAACATTCAGACCCAACAGGCCATCAAGAATCAATAACCAATCAATATCCTCCTAATGACATCACAATGTGAGCCTACTATGCCATCAACTTACCTAGAATCATGTATCATACAAAAAAAAACAAATGAATTCACTGTCGTTTGCACGATGTAAAGCCAAGATGCCGAGTTTAATCAACACAAAGAAATCTGCAACATTTGCTCACTAAGATAAAATAAACCTATACCGGAAGTAAGGTGCCAGAGTGCGAGAAACACTGTAGTCAGTAAGCAAAGAACCACACGATATGGCACATACGAATAAACTTCTAAACCAAACAGTTCCATTTTTTTTGTTGAGAAAACTGTTTCATAGTTAATATGACCTACATTGTAGTATTTAAGATAATGACTTCAAATAGTATAAGGACTATAAAACAAATACACCTGAAATCACTAAAACTGCTATACACAATTAGTACACCGCGTGGTGCAATACGCTTGTATCAGCCTTTCAAAATACACGAACACATTTTTTTGATATTTATGAAACATAATCAGACAACCAAGATATTAAGAACAACTATAAGTTGTTGTGGCTAGAGGTCGCATATTTAGGAGCATTGCACACTAATGCAATACATTTGAAAAAACAGGCTGGGCAAAAATATAACACTGTAACAGTCTCTATATAAACAAGTTTCCTTCCTCCTACTATGGCTTCTTACTCTAATCTTTAATTACTTCAGTTCACTCAATTTGAGGTTGAGAAGAGAGGAAAACAGATCTGCTGATATGAATCATTAAGCTGATTTCCTGCCAAGCAATACTGTATCATTGCACTGGTAAGATGTTGTAGGTACGAATCATTTCAATACACTATCAGTTAGCTACCCAATGGATTTCAGAGAAGCAACCCAACAAAGTTCAGAACTAAAGAGAAGTTGTCTTTTGATGGATACCTAGTTACCAACTGAAGTCCACACATGACAAACCAGTCTAACGTGTCATTTTATATAATCAACGTATTCAAATCTTAGATACCAAGTAAAGACCACAGGCTATGGCTCCATGCATACGCCTTCGTGTATCAGATATTCAAATACCATGCTATAAAGCATCAAATAAACAATCAAAGTTCAGCAATTTGCGGCTGCACTACAGAAGTTTGGAACCTCCAGTGTTGCAAGCACCAGGTCATCATCGCCGTGTACCCGAGGACCTCCTGCTGCCGCCATACGAAGCTATACAGCAGCACCGTCAAATCCAGCCGGACCACATACTCAAAGTAAAGCGCGAAAGCAAGAACTAAGTAAGCAAAACAAGAAACCAACGAAGGACATGAAGAACTAGACGACGCCTCTCTCGGTATAGACCATAGGAGCCCATCCAGGCCAACTCCAACTTCAGCTGACGCATGACAAAGGAAACACATGAAACCGAACAACAGGACCATACAAAATTGAACAAAACACAGAATAAGCAGCAAAAGATAAAGCACCCTTATGGCTACCGACCACGAACCAATTGTGTGGCTTGCATCTAAAGGGCAAGCAGCAACGGGGATGAAGTCAGAGAGACCAAAACATTGTCAGAAGAAACTTAACCAGTGGCAAGCCAACGCCCCCCTGTTTCCGCCTTCTATATATGTAAATAAATACGGTTGAGAACAATGTTTCCAAAATGTGAGCATCTAGGCATGCTTACCTCAACCAGAAGATTGCAGAAGAAATTGTGGTCACATGGTAGCTCTTCGCCGGTCTCTACCATGGCTTAGGTACCTATTCAAAATGATCCACCGAGTACAATCAGCAGTACAATCAGCAGAGGGAAACTGGAATGGCGAAGATATGGAAGCATTTAAGAGTTTCTAGTGATCTACACGTTCTCAGGCTAGAGATCCTAGGAGTTCTCCGGTAGCTGGCCGATCAATAAATGGCGAAATTGCTTTCCTGATACATCACTTACCCCTCTAATATGTTTTTTCTTTGCATGAACATACCATCTTACAATTCCTGCAGTTACGATGGAGCTCCAACTGGATAAAGAAGAACGCATAAAAACGTAAAAGATATCATCTAGACCATTGTAACATGATGTATCATCAATCAATGGGGAAATACAAATTCAACTGGTTAATATGAAATGCGTAGAAACAAGAGAACAACTACATTGACTAATGAATAAGGTTATGCTATTTCCCACATCACCTCAGTAAATCTATTTCCCAGAATTATGCAACTTTAAGCTAGAGTTGAAGAAGCGTGTAGGTAAAGAGGTCAAAATATCAACCGTGACCTTCTAACATGGATGCACTTGATTCTGTGATCTTTTCAGCAAATGGGCTTGCACTCTACATGACTACAGAAATTATATTTTGTTGCCATTAGTATTCCTTACAAACAATAATATGACGCCATAGGGGAGACTTAAGATTTGTAGGTTGCTGCTGGTGCGCCATTAGATAGCAATCTACAAAAAAGATGGAGGAGGGGAATGAGCGTTGCAATTAGATGGTAATCAATCAAAGAAAGAGGAGAGGAGGAAGGACTGCACCGGAGGGAGAGGAGCAGCCGAGGAGGAGTGTAGCTTGCTGGCGAGCTGCTGCGGTGCTCACCTGCTCGACTGCCGGCCGACCAGAGAGGACAGGGACTGGGTCGCCCGCCGAGCGCCCGCTGGGTCACTGCTGGCTGCTCGATCTGGCCGGCCGCTCAAGAGGGAGCCTGGAGCGGGAGGCGGCTAGGTCAGGGACGGGCACCGGCCGCTTGACGACCAAAGGACCCACCACGAGAGCAGGGAGAGCAGAGATGGGGAAGCCACATGGTTTGGGGTCGAGCCGTCGCGGCACCATCTTGTCCGACGAAGACGAATCCCCCTCGCCTGGAGTAGGAGCAACACCTCACGGCTGGTTAGGACTTAGGAGAGGAGGTGATGGTGTGGGCTTCACGCCGGCAATGGCTCTTCCTCCATGCGAGATCTTGTTGTGGGCTTCGTCATGGATCTCGCCGTTGCCTTGGCCTTCCGTCTCACCTTCATCCTCCTCTCTCCTCAAGGTCGCAAGTGACGAGGAGACGGGCGACGCGGGTTTGACCAGGAGAACCGCCTTACAGCGAACCGACCAATAATACACACAGACAGGTGGGCCACAATGCGAGAGATGAGGTGGACGCACCACAGGCATGAAAACCCAGGGAGATTAGATGTTGTAGAGATTACCTTTGGATCGAACGGACAAAAAATATTAATCTCTAGGATTAACGTGGAGCCTCGTATGGGGCATCCAATTAGTAAATATAAGATATATACTCGTTGTCTAAAAAACATGCGATCTTAACACCGACGAGTGACGGGCGCTTTCACTCAACGGCGCCTCTCCGGTGGCATGAGACGGAGCCGACCGGTTGCCGCCCACAGGGGGCCGACGTCAGTCGCCGGTTTGTCTGTTGCTCACCGGACTTCTTGCGTTGCAAAATGATGCGTCTGTAGTATTCGCCGCGACTGACATTGAGAAGACATCCATGCTTCTTTTTTTTTTTTGATTCAGAACGCTGCTTCTGATGCTGGTGGTGGTTTCTTGATTAGTTTTCAGCATGCCCCCACAGACAGCTCCCTCCCGGGCATGTGGTCTTGGTTGGGTCCTTCCACATGCCCCAAGCGTCAACCTGAAGACCCTGACTCCTTGAACCCAGGTTGCACTGCAGTGGAGTGTGTACTGTGGAGACCGCTGGGTGCTGCATCTGATCAGTGTCCTGTGCAACGACGGTCCTGACAGGCCAAATCATGGGTCCGTGTCCAAGCCAGCACATTCAGGAGAGCTTCAGTTCACAAGCGAGTCGGCTAAAGCCCCGGCTTATTTTTCGCCTTGCCAGTAACCACATATCCAGATTAACTAATGAATGATAAGACAATGCATCTGTTTTCTTTCTTGCTTCCCTAGCTAAATCATTTGTGGGTGGTTATCTATCCACATTACACACTCTGTAGGGCGTGTGCCCCGTCAAGTAACAGGCATAGCTTTTCTGGGTGAGCTAGCACCTGCAAATGATTGGGTAGGTTATCTGTCTAGCTTATTGTCGTTTTGAACGTCAATTTGTGAAAGAAAAGAGAGAGAAAAGCAACTTGCAACAAACTCACTGCTCGGGTGTCAACGCCAGACAGTGCTGTTCTTGCAACCAACGAGCAAAATAATTGCAGCCATTCAGAACAACAGCAATTAGTTCCACCACATTCCGTTTCGAGAAAGAAGTTACACCACCGCACTTGGAAGCACAGACTGCTGGTTTATACTTAATTTGCTGGTTAGGCGAATCACAAAACTTATACTCTATCTACTCCGAATTATAAGATTGTTCCGAATAAGATGATGTTTTAATGTGGACAGATGACAACACACAAACATGTTTCGATATGTGCGATTCAAAAAAAACTAAGATAGATAACATTTCCGTGGACTAGTGGTAGCCGTGCATATGCGCATAAGGGTCAGGTCTTGGGTTTGTGTCCTCACTTCTATCTTAATGACAAAGCCGGGGTGAAGTCCCCCCGGTCTTGTTAAAAAAACTAAGATTATCTTATAATCGGAACAGAGAAACTGTATCTTATCCGCACCAAACACGAGTGCTGATACTCGATCCATGTAAAATACTAACAAATGCACACAACCACCGCAATCAAATCTCCAGCTTTCAGAGTGCAAGAAGAAGAGGCCCGCACTGCCATTGATATATATCCAACTAGTTGACTTCTGCTAGAATTGAAGACAACAGCAAACCGGATTAAGAACTGAACAATCTTAACTCACACGATAGCAACAGCTGACACTTGCGCTGAACGGTGGCAAGGTTGATCGGTCTCACTCAACGGTTGCGCTGGTGGGGTTGTGTAGCACATGTGCTGCCATCGCCACATACAAAGACTGAACTGACCACTCCTATGTTTGTGTCTCAACGGAACATTACGCTTCACCACCTGCCTGCTTAATTGCTGGTCTTGTAGGGTCGCCTAAGCTGGAGATATGTGGCTAACTTTGCAAAGGATTTTTTTGGGGTTTTTTGCCTGCCGCAGCTGCTTTCCTATTTAGGGATGCAGCGAGAAATAGAACAATAATGTTCCTTTCAGATGCTCGAGAGAGATTTATGCGTGCGGCCGGGATCGCCCAACGCATGAGTTGATGGCTGCATCGCTACCTACCAGGGTTATTATCATTACTGGATTGTTCAGTGTTTAGTTGACAACAGTTGGAGAAATATAAGGCATTTGACCATACATTGAAACTGTCTGCTGCTGCTAGTATTATAATTTGCTAATTCAGCATTCAATTTTCAGAGGTGAATTGGATGAGCTTGTCAAGTTTATCATCTCAAAGGTTTAACAACATCAAATACACCATTTACAAAATGGTACATAGTGCCTCTTGCTGCCAATAATATGTCTTGGGTCTACAAGGTACATGACATTAGTAGTTTGTTTAAAATAACCATAAGCATCAACTTGCTTGACGAGTTAACATCACTATATGTCTATATCAATACTTGATAAATGAACATGCAGCTACACGTGTGAAATAACTAGCTTTGTTTACCTGTATTGTCAGCAGTTCAGCAGCATCTACAACTTGGCGTCTTTTTCTAAACATAAATTATCACGTTCTCCATAAACCTGAAACTGGCATCGACCTGCACAGAACTGCTGACCCCACGGTTCATCTTGGGAGTTAATAATGCAATGGCCACATGGCCACACCTCCATTGGCAGGAGAGATGGCTCCATGAATAAAGCAATGAAACAACACAGAACGGGTCAACAAGAGCGCATTGGTAACTTCTCCAGGATAGATTGCAGGGATATTACAGGCAGCACAAGAACTTCAGCTAAGCAACATAGCCCCAGTCAGACACGCGCTTTTCTTAACAGCATGCATCTTACTGATATAAACATAGGATGGCTCCATTCTCCAAAACTAACTTTACAATGCCCGACTACTAAGAAAAAAAAGTACACCTATATACACAAAAGAGTGAGACTGGCTGACTTCAGAGGTACAAGATTCATAGAAAAGCATGGAGTAATAATTAACACCATAGTCATGGAAAGTAGGTGTCCTCCTTGTTCTGAATATATCACAAAAAACTTCTTTGAGCAACGAAAAGCAATCTTGTGGCAGAACTCAAGAGCATGTTCATCATACTAATCCAAATCATGTACAGCTTTCTTAAGCAGTCCAAAAGCAAACAATAAAAACAACATTCAGAATGAGACAAACAGAAACCCCCAGTTCAATGCTAGCTCTTGATCTCTTGCCTAAGATTGGATTAATATATTTGAAAATGAAAATAAAATATCACATATGCTCATATCACGTGTTACTAGTTATCAATAGGCACAGAGAAAACTACATTATGAGCATGCCTCATAACGAATACACCATCTGCCAGACGCATTGCTCTATCTATAATAGCTCGATTTTGATACCTAAAACTAATGTGTCCTGTTGAATGTACACCCTACAACACTGTTGTCCGCGAAGCCCTACGGTTTACATGGAAAAGAGAGATACAGCAATATGCAAAAACTAAAGAGCAAATGTGCCCTATATGGGATGTTCGGGGGATAATTCCCATTTGTGTCGAGTGCCGTACTAGAATCGTATCAATAACAGTATGGTGATTAATAAGTGTCGATTAGATGAGCAACACCCTCAGCGTATGCTGTGTGTGCATGAGGGGCCGATTATCCTCTTGACTCTCTTCATCCTTATACAGAAAAGCAGAAAACCTTGGACATGTCAGCCTTATACTGTTAAACACAAACATTGCGTACTGACCTGTGTGTTTTTGTTGACAGCTGTTAGCATCATCAATTTCTTGAGATGCTTGTTCAGATGTATTTCTCATCCTGTAGACTTGTACTTCCAGTTCCCTGGAAGCTGCAACTGTCATGAGTCTCAACAGATGCACTGGGGGTCGTTGTGTTTTTCTGTATCTCGCTCCAAGGCATAGGTGACGGTGTTGGAAGGGCCATCATGGAGTAAACCTGATAGGATATCCTTTCTCTACGCAGTGATCCACGCGAAACACTAACTTTTAAGTTGTAGTGCCTTCCATAAAGCCTTGTAATCTCGTGTGGTGTATAATCAGTGATCCCCTGTCCAGTGGGGATTAGCATTAGAGCTGAGGCTCCAGTGAGTTGTTCGCCAATATCTCCAAAGAAAACAAATTCAGCAGCCTTTGGTTCTTTGTCATGCAGACGGAGTGGGTCAAGACCAAGAAGTGCCAAACGGTATCTGTAGGTTAGAGTGGAGACCATAAGCAAACAGGATGCAACGATAGGATGTGGTGTATCACTTAATATAGCCATGTGACAGATAAGAAAACCTTATTTCTTCGACCGTTCCACCACAGTTAGAACATCTGTATCCATCACCAGATTTAAAGATCGTTTTCTTGCAGCCCTGGCATCCTACGTACCACCAGGGTTCATCAGGAACAAGACTTTTGATAGCAATGTCGACATCGTATGCATTCCCCTATCATTGTAGAGAAACAGAAACCATGACAGTCCATGAACAAGGAATAAGTAACTGCAATATATATGCTAGAGTACTCTATATGCTAACAAGTAACAACCTACTAAAACAGTGTATGAACTTACGAGTGTTTCATGAGGATTGAGGTCCCAAATATCCCCTATACTGACACGCACAGTCCGGGTCTGTGTTGGTGATGTGCCAAACCATTTGACCTCATGTGAAACTCCAGCAGAACTGACAGAAACCAAGACAAAATCATGATGATATCAGGGAAATAAAGGTTACATCATAAGTTAATAATGTCCTACATGACACATAACTATGGAAAAAATAAAATCTAACCTCTTCTGCAAAGCTATAACTTCTGTAATAGGAGCATTGGGGTACCACCTACATACTTTGCTTCCTTGCAAGGACAGTTTGTCTGGTGAGATGAAAAATTAGGCCAATTATATCCCATATTACTAGAACACGGGGACTAATTACTGAAGGAAACCAAACAGACAACATAACCGCCTAAAGCGAAAAATATCACCTTCATACAGCTTGACAGTCAGGGCAACAAATAGAATGGCAACTGGTCCTTGCTGCATCTGCTGCTGCAGATCCTCGGCTGGGAATTGATGTGCATGTGGCCCCCACAAAACAACAACAGCCGTCTCTCTTAATGTAAAACAATAATCAGGATCATCTTGTAGAACATGCAGAACAACCACCAAAGGTAGCCTCATGAAGCAATATACCATAACCAAGAACAACACTCTACCAACATACCTGCCGTTGCTTATGTACACATCGCGGATTGCGGTAGGTGCACCTTTGACAGGAACAATTTTCACATGCGAAACTCCCATCATAAGACCAATGGCATCTGCATCAGGCATCAAAAGCAAATGTAGATTAGATAGAGAAAAGAGCAGGGGCCGCACACACAATTTAGAGGCAGAATGATTCAGTCAGAATAACTGATTATATACCAGACATTAGCACCGTGTTGTTTTCACGAGATCGGAGGACTTCATAAGACGACAGCTTGTATGCATACATCGGAAAACTATCAGGCACATCTGTATCCTCGCTTATCTCTGTGTGGCTCGTGAAAGTTGCCATGCAAGAATGATCGACGGCCCGATGGCTAGGACTAGGGTTGACAACCTCAAAGTAGTGTATATAATACACAACATCTTCCCTGATGAGTCCCAAAAAGCGCACTGCAAGCCATGCAGGTACTTTTCCTTCCATCATACCCCCCTATTTCATATATATTGAACCAACACAGTTATACAGCGGAGGTAAACGAAACAAGATGTTGCATAACTACAACTATCTGACCTGCTCATCAAGCATCACAAAGTTGAGCTGGTACGTGCTCGAAATGCGTGTTATTCTGACCCGAACCCTCCAGCGGTGTGACTCCTGGGTCACATCCTTCAGCAAGGTATGACCCATCTGCATACATAACAGAAAAGGAAACAAAATTAGAGCTAAACCAAAAGTAGGAGAGCAGTAGACAGACATGAATTCACTGGAGTACAGACCATATGCAACGTTGCAAAAAGAATCAACCTAACAAGCGAGAAGCTATGTGCTGAATGAAACAGAGGAGAACATATAACAGATGACAGCTACAACATGACTGGACTGAAGAACTCAACGTATGCTTACAGTTTACCTCGATGTCAGAATCTTCTGGTTCAGCAGAATTTTCTGAAGAATCGGCATCGGATTCATCCGTACTACCGTCATCTTTTTCTGAATCATCCTTACTCTCTTCATGATCCTTGGGTTTAAGTAAGTCACGAATCCGGTGTGCAGATTGTTTTTTCTTTGACTGATTTTCAACTAAGCGAGCCGAGCGCCTTTTGGTAGGCATAGAACGCCCTTTCTTGTCACCCAATTTACCTTCATCCAAGCGCCTCCTCTCCTCCCTCCTCTTCCTAACTACTTGAAGAATGGGAGTCCTGCCATCCTCGTCATCCTCCACATTCTCCTCAATCCTGGTCTCAGCCACACATGAAGCATGCTGCAAACTAACACCCTCACCCTTTTCTTCATTATCACTGTCACCGACTCCACGAAACGCACGCTTCCTGTTCGGCGTAACATCCCGCTCCTGCAATGCATCATCCTCGCCGTTTTCACCCTCATCCTCGCTATCGCTGGTGATCACCCGTGCACGCTTCTTACCACAGGGTGTAATCGAAACATCATCATCATCCAGACCAGCATTGCCGTCGCAGTGCACGCTCCGGTGGTCACCACCACCACCCCCGGCGTCATCCATCTCGTCTTCATCGTTTCTCCCACCAGTCACCGCCCGCGCGGCAAGATTCCTAGGCGTCGATAGCACAAGAACTGGATCCGCACCCCTCGAGTTGCTGACGTCAGCATCCATCCCCTTTTCATCGGCGTCACCGACCGCGTCAAAAGAAGCTCCCACCTTCTGGGCTGCTCCTTGCTTGGAACCGCGCAGACCATCCTCCAATCGACCAAATGCTTCTCCCCTAGGCACCGCGCTCCTCCAGCGCGCGTTCTCGGCCTCGAGGACTGATACCCGAGCCTCCAGGTCGGCAATGCGGGGGGACGCGGCGGCGAGCTCGGCCTCCAGGGCGCGTACCTTCGCCTCGACCTGCGCGGCGTCCATCCCTAGCAGCTGCTGCGGCCGCGGCCGGCGATGTGGCGGGCGGCAGAACCCTAGCGTCGGAGACCGCGAGACTGATGGTCGGGCGTTACACTTGCACGGGAGTGTTGGTCGATTCTGTGCTGGAGGAGAACGGGAAGAGAGGAGGAAACGATCGGCCTTTGAGCTTCTGGGCTGACAACACGTGCCGTAAATGGGCCTGGACGGACACGTGGCGTAAGATGGGCCTGGACGACACGCGCCCATTCTCGCTTTTCGACGATGTGAGAACCTTGTTGTCTCTCTCGTTGCTTGAGAGAGTTGGAGAGTAGAGATCGTGCTCTGGGCAACGGTGATCCTGGCGTTTAAAAAAAAATCGAAAACAATATTTATAAGTTTCAAAAAATTCTGAAATATATTCCGAATTTAGCCATTGATATATTCTATAAACGTGTTAAAAATCAACTTCAAATACTTTTTATTCTGAGCTACCCAAAAACGACAAAAGTGTGGATCTGAGTATGTTTATTTTCAAATCTCTAAATGCATTAGATTTTTCATTTTTGTGTAGCTCAAAATACAATGTATTTGAAGTTGATATTTTGCATGTTTGTAGAATACACCATTGACTACATCCGGGAATTTTTTTTTTCCAGATTTTTTTGAAACAAGTAAATATTTTTTTAATTTTTTAAAACACTAGGATCACCGGTGCTCGGTAGAAAAAACACTTTTGGGAGAAATGCAAGCCATCTACTGATTTTCAGTGAAGCATCCACTATTGGTCATCATCAATTGGGATGTCAAGTCTAAGAACATCTTTGATGGATCAAAATGTACTACTCCCTCCGATCTCAAAAAAAGTGTTTTGTATATGAACTTGTATGTGAAGTGTTGGTTTCCTCTGACACTTATACCGGATAGGAGGGAGTACAAGCAAAGGTAGACCGTAATAACTATAACCATCGAATTAATTAACGACCAAGAGAGCCTGACTAACTGATTAACTAGCTTGTTTGGTTTGCTTAGCTTGCCTGCAGTTAAGCTCTCTGTAGTTTACTATTTATTTTCTATTTGCCTTTGTTCATTTTGCACCGTTCTCTTAATGAAATGAAAAGCATCTCCGACTGCCTTTTCGTGAAAAAGCTATCGACTTGTTTGAGGAGTCGACATCACATTACCTTAGCAATATAAAAAGTAAATAGCACTGGCGGTCACATAACTCGTCCGCTATGTGTACTTAAGTCACACAATTGGATAACGTGATTTTTTGGTCACACAACTGGATTTTTGGTGCACGCAGGTCACAAACCTCACATGTCAGTCCGTTTTCCGTTACAGGAGTGCTGACGTGGACACATAATTTTGCAGAAAACCCCCTGTATTTTTGGACATTTTGCAGAAAACCCCTGTAATTGGACCGAAATTTGGTTTTTTGCGAAATGTCCCAAAATACAGGGGGTTTTCTGCAAAATTATGTGTCCACGTCAGCACTACTGCAACGGAAAACGGACTGACATGTGAGGTTTGTGACCTGCGTGCACCAAAAGTCCAGTTGTGTGATCAAAAAATCACGTTTTCCAGTTGTGTGACTTAAGTGCACATAGCGGACGAGTTGTGTGACCGCCAGTGCCATTTACTCCAATATAAATGATGAATGAACGAACCGTTTTCCGCGTGAATCAGCTTTGCTTACATGTATTATCAGAATTCGGAAGTTCAGAAGCATAGAAAATTGTGTGTCTCCGCTAAACATAACTCATCACGTTTTTCACTACCTGGAAGGCTGAAACTGGGATCATGCAAGCGAATTTCTAGTCAACTGCAACATCACTGCTGAAGTTCCATCACTCCTAAATGCCATAAACCTTCACCTAAGTCAAGGAAAGTAGGGATCCTCCTTATTCTGGTATATTAAGAACAGCTGTTTTGAGTAATGTGCAGCCATCTTCTCACAGAACTCAAGAGCATCTGGATCGTATTTTTCCAAATCATGGACAGTCTTCTTAGGAGGTCCAAAAGCATCACCATCAAGAAGAAACTCCGCACGCGAGATCCCCTAAACAACAAAAACAATTTGAATAATGAGAGACAGCTAGTTCAGTTCTAGTTACTGATCTTTTTCTTAACAACTAGAGTGATATACTGAAACATAAAAACAAAATAAATATCTCATATGTTTGATGTGTGCTAATTATTTAATCGTGACAACCACTAAATAGACCAAAAGATAACTTGAGAACCAGAATAAATACAGTATCATCTCCTTGAGCGAAATACACCATCATCTTAAGAGTGCATTGCTTCTTATACTTATTTTATAGCCTGTAAGTGCATGACCGCTATTAAGAGTTCAGTACACCAGAATAGGAGGATTCCTAAATGTCATCAAGGTAGCTCATCTTTGACACCAGAATAGATTCGAGCCTACAACGTAATTTGAGAAGCCCCAACAGTATACATGGACAACTAAGGTAGTTACTTTTTAACTGAAAACTGTAGGGAACGACCTCAAACAGAACTGAACATCAAAATCAGTGTAACCCATGGTCAACACATCAACCATCACAGATGTCTGTTAATCCACTCAAAAATTCTTCTTACCTAGGGACTAGATATTTGCAATAGATAAATTCCTAAATGCAAGTTCTTGTAAGTTGTTACTACCAACGCCAAGTTTCCCTCTGAAAACTTAATTTTTCAGACGATGAGAAGCACGGATAATGTGGAGGCTAAGCTAAATGGAAAATGCAGCATGCAAATTGTAAATGGAGATAAAACAGTCAATTACATCCTACAGTGCACTGCATACACACAAATTAACTATACTTGGGCATACCTAACAGCATCCAACTTACTAAATCCTTGTCCGTTATGCACCATGCTTGCTTTCACAGACTGTTCATCCTCAGTTTGCTTCCGATAGAGGGCACATACAGCTTTGAAGCAAAGTTCAGGCTGTTCAGCAAATGCTGATAGCATCTCTGCCTCGTACTGCCATTCCTTGGTCTTAGCATTCTTTCTACGTCCTATGCAAGCCATAACATCTTTATAGTCCACCTCACTGTCAGACTGTTATGGTTCAGCAGATACTTCTGAAGAGTTTTCTGAACAATTCTCGTCATCTATAAATTCATCCATACTGTTTGATTCTTCAAAATCATCCTCACTCTCCATGCACTCCTTGGGTTCAACAAAGTCAAGCCCGCATCGCGTAACTCGCACTCTCTTTGCTTTAGTTTTAACTAACTGAGCCGAAGGACTTGTTGTGAAAGTAGAACACCCATTAATCTCACCTGATTCACCATCATCCCTACTCCCCCTCTTGCCCCTCATCTTCTGAACCACTTGACGAATGGAAATCATATCATCCTCCTCATCCTCCTCATTTTCAGTCCGGGTCTCAGCTACACACGACACATGCTTCAGACTGACCGCACGGACATTCTCAGCATCATCTTCATTGTCACTAACACTGTCACCGAGTCCACGTAAAGAACGCTTCCTGCCAGGTGTAGCACCCAACTCCTCCTGCACCATACCATCCTTGACATTCATGTCCTCGTCCTCGCTATCGCTGTAATCATCCGTGCTGCTATTCGCTTCCTTCCGCGTGGTATATTCGAAACATCATCATCTTCCAGATCCACATTGTCATCACAATGAATGGTCTCATGATCGCTTCCACCGCCTCTGGCAGCATGATCAATCTCATCTTCACTGCCCTATCGCTGGTAATCATCCGTGCTGCTATACGCTTCCTGTCGCGTGGTATAATCGAAACATTGTCATCATCTTCCAGACCCACATTATCATCACAATGAATGCTCCTCCCGTGATCCCTTCCACTGCATCCCCCTAGGTCCTCAATCTCGTCTTCACTGCGGCTCTCGTCAACCGTCACCAACACTGTGCAATCCCAATGAGCCATACCGGAAGAACGCCCTCCTCAGCGCTCCTCCAGCTGGTGACATTGACAGTCATCCCCTCTTTCTCGCTATCAGTGGCCTTTGTAACATCATTCACCATAGGCTTTTGCTTGTTTCCGCCGAAATCCTCCTCCAATCGACCGAAGGTTGGACCCCTCTTGCCTGTATGATCCATTGCCTGCCCGTTAGGCATGGGCCGCATGGTCATCCTCAAGCGCACGTTCTCGCTTCGAGGAGGAAGACCCTAGCCTCTAGATCGGCGATGCGGGAAGTCTTAGCGGTGAGCCCGGCCTCGAGGGCGTCGATCCTCTTCACAATCTCCGCGGCGTCCATCTCCGGCGGCCGCGGTGCCGGCCCGCCGGCGATCTGGCAGCAGAACCCTAGTGTCAAGAGGAATAGTGGCGGTGAAGGATCGTCAGGTACTCGGGTGTGCCCGCCTCGGTTGCCTCTCGTTTTGATTAGCCTTTTGCTATGTGTCGACCGAGATTTGTTTTTTAACAGAATGTCAACCAAGAATAAAGTTTTGACTAGCAGAATGCCAATGCATTGGCACGAGTTAAAAAAAATGGAAGATAGAGAATACTAGAGGGATAAGGCCGCGCCCAATTGATGGACTATAACATCTCTTAGTATTCAATGGGCTACCTGTCGTGTCTCGTTGCACGGACACCGGGAGTATAGGATACCCCTTTTAGTTTCGGCACGGGGCGCGAAGGAGGCTGAGAATCGTCTTCTCGGGCGAAGTCTAGATCAAGCTCTCCTCTCCACGATCAAAGCATGCAACCAAAGAGACACAAGGAGCTACCCAGGTTCAGGCCGCCCGGAGGCTAAAAGCCCTACTCCTGCATGTCTGGATTGATGGGTTCTTCATAGTATGGCTTACAATGGAACCTCCCGGATGGGGTACCCGGAAGGGTTTTGGCTGGAGGTAGAAGAAGGACAGATCCTGACCCGGAGGAGATCACCTTCCCCTCTACCTTCGCAGCCCTAGTCTAGTCTTGCTCTGGTTCTACCTTGTGTTCATCCTTCCTTTCACCTCCTCCTCCTCCTCCTCCGTGTCTTGGTCCTCTTTTATAGGCTAAGGGGTTGCCACAGGGTCACGTGAGGGGCGTGAGGGACCTTCGGGGTGAAGGACCCTCCTCATCTAGTTTAGGAAGAGACGTGGCCTCTCCTCAACCTAGCGTCTCCTTTGGGTTACGTGGGAGCGTCCGCCTTGGGGTGGACAGGAGCTGACACCACCACGGGACGTGCTTCCCGCCCGCGCTGCCTTCGCCTTGCTTCCCAAGTCTTCCGCGGTGAGGTGGAGTACTTATCCACAGGGACGTGGGGAAGTACCCGAGAGGGAGCCTGGCCTCCTGCCGGGAACTCGGGCTCTCGGGTCCTTCCTGGCCTTCTTGCTTGGTTCGGGGACCCGGAAGGTCCCCAGGACCGGAGCCCTTTGTCGATGTAGGCCATGCGTGTCTTGACGGTGAACCCGCCAGCTTGACTTGAGTCTTGGTCTTGTCCATCTTCATCTTGGGCCCACATGGGGTGGACCCACTTTGGCAGTACTAAGGGAACCCCATGTTCCACTGTTGTGACAGTAGCCCCCGGGCATGGTCCCGGCGGCTCTTGCTCCAGCTGCCGGGGCCATGGCCTAAAGATAGGTCAAAGTGGGTCCCCGGGCACCTGGTCTTCCTTGTTCAGCTTCGTTGGGGACCGCCGAGGCGAGGTAGAGACGAGCCCCCGGGTTCCGTTGACTGAATCGCGGCGAACGTTGCGATTCATTCGGACCCCGTGCTTATCTTGGAATCCAACGGGCGAAACGCGTAGAAATCGGCATGCCCCCTCGATCCCCACGTCCGTCGGAGTAATGGGGCCGCGACGCGACGTGTGGGATGCCTTATAAGCCACGACTGGCTTCCACTGTAGCCGTTACCTCTCCAGATTCGCCGAAATCCCCAAATCGCCGCGCTCTCCTTCTCCCTGACTCTGCTCCGCTACCTCCTCCTGCTGCCATTGCACCAACTTCTCCTCGCTCCAATGGCTCGACTGAAAGCCCTCGCCCGGAGGAAGAAGAGCGCGGGGCCTCGCCCACCGAGAAGCCGCTGTCCCCAAAACCCAAGATATCGCGGCGGAGATCGGCGCGCAACGCCAAGCAGGCTGAACTCAAGAGGCAGACGGCCTTGTTCCCCAGCTGCTTCGCCGGCGATACGGAGATGATGCGGAAGGCGGAGCACTTCGGGGTGATGGAGTCTGCTGGCGCCGATGGTGTCCCAGCCAGGAAAGCGTCGGAGATCTTTCCGCCGTCGGCGACCAGGACACCCAAGCAGATCCCCATTTTCGACAGCTTCATGTTGATGGGGCTTGTCCCCCCTTTCTCTGATTTCTTCATGGAGATCTTGCGCGCGTACAAGCTGAAGCTCTTGCATCTGACGCCAGGCGCAATTCTCGACTTGGCGGTCTTTGCTTACGCCTGCGAGGCGTTCGTCGGGGTGATGCCGTCCGTGGCGTTGTTCCGCCACTTCTTCTACCCTCGCATTGGGGGCCAAGGCTGGATGGGAGGCAGCGTCACGTTCTGCTTCCGTCCGAAGATCAAGTGGGCCTACCCCTTCTGGAGACTAAATCCAAATGGGATGAGTGGAGGGATCACTGGTTCCTGGTCGGGGTGCCGGAAGCCGATGCTCAACTTGAGGAGCCGATGGAGCGCCCAGTGGATCTGGACACTTGGAGGAGCGTCAGCTTGCAGGATGAACAATTCTCGGCGGTCGTGGCGCGCTTCAGACTTCTTCGCGAGAAAGGAGTTTCCGGGGCCGCCATCGTTGCTCATTTCCTCCGCAACCGCCTTGCGCCGCTGCAGAAGCGCCCACACCCGGCCTGGAACTTCCAGGGCCCCGGGATCCATCTCGCCTGAGGTGTCCCGATATGGAAGAAAACCTTGTCCGGGATAACGTGAGAGGGACCTTCACTCCAGGGGTCAAGTACCAGCTGCCCAAAGGGTTTCTGCCTCTGTGCGACGACCCGGAGAAGGACAAGATCCTGGCGCAGATGCCGGTCTGCAACGCCTTTGGTATTGTAGGCCGGGCTGACCACGGGCCCAAACCTCCTGTGGTGAAGACCCGCAGGGCCAGGGCACCTTCCAGCCCTGAAGAAGGAGGATTCTGGGAGTCCAACGATGAGAGCGAGGAGGAATCCGAAGAGGAATTCTCCGGCTCTGATGACGACGAAGGTGGCGACGGGCGCGAGACCGACGCCTCCGACAGAGACGAAGTTGTTGGCGATGACCCGGTTGCCAGTGATGACGATGATGAAGATGACGACGACGAGAAGGCTGCTCCGCCCCCACAGTCTGCCCGCGGGGTCGATGCTGCCCCAGACCCGAGTGTCCGCAGCCGTTCCCCGCCAGTTGTGGTGGTGGGGAACGATGACGACCATGTGGAAGAAGAAGCGAGCGCCGCGGACTTCGTCCGAGCCCCCCCGCCAGAAAGCTTCAACCGGCCACCTGTCATCCGTGATGGAGCCGCCGGCGAGCCCCCAAGCTTCTTCCGCTGCGTCGGTAGACGTTCCCCGTCAATGGGCAACAAGCGCACCCGGGAGTAAGCCTCTTCTTCACTTCTTTCTTGTACTTTGCATTTCCCGCCTTCCCCAAGGAAAATGACCGAATGTTGGTGCAGGGGTACTCCTTCCTTGGGTACTGGCAAGAGACGGCGTGACACGGCGGAGGACGACACCGCCACTAGCTTTGGAGCCGGTGGAGGGGGATGCTTCCTCCTCCCATAGCAGAACTTGAAGGCCGTCGGGGGAGCGGAGTGGGGAGCGTGACGGCGACCTCCCTAGCTCACCCGGGAAAAGCGCTCGACGTCCTGACGCCCGAGCAAGCAGGTAACCCAGAGCTTGCGGGTAACATTGCTTTCTTGACGCACCAATGCTTTTCCTGACATCCTTTTGTTTCAGATGCTTCAGTGGCCAACGTCTTTTCTCCCGGTGGCCTTCTTGGTGGGCTAGCCAGGAGAAACCACCTTCCCTCTCGCCTTCAGAGGGTCAAGAGGTGACCAAGGGCATCCCGAGTTCGCGGGCTATGGGAACGCAGACCGCGAACCCTGTTCCGGGTCCAAGCCCTGATTTGATAGAAAGCTCCTTGATGACTGGGACAGTGTTAACAACTTTTGCCGCTTTTTCCACTGACTCCGGCGCCAGTGAGGAGGTGCGGCGCTGATGAAGATCAAGAGAGCCTGGCCGCCAACCGCATGAAAAGTGTGCCTGCCCCGGGAGGTCCCCCGGCAGCTACTCCAGGGTTCACCATTAGTGGTGACGACGCGATGGATGCCATCCTCCGCGGGATAGCTCAGCTGGGCAAAGATCTGTGCGACCGTGAGGCCGCCGTCGTGGGGACCATCGAGAGTGTCGAGGACCTGATCCAGAAGGGGATGGGCAAGCTGAACCGCTTGGCAACCCAAATCACCACCTTGCTCCCGGCTCTTGAGAAGAAAGATGCAGACCGGAAGGCCGAAAGTGAGCGCCAAGGAAAGGTCATCCTGGCGAAAGAGCAGCAGCTAGCATCCCGGGAGGCAGAACTGGCTGAGAAGGAGAAGACCTTGGAGCTCCAGAAACTCCAGCAGGAGCAGCAGACCGAGAAACGCCTAAGGGAGGCAGAGGACCGCCACCGTGAAGAGCTCGAGGCCAAGGATAAGGACATCCAACTCTGGAAGTCCAAGGAGAAAGAGGCCGTCCAAACCATCGAGATATCAAGAATGTCCTCCATCAGGAGCAGGAGTCCGCCCAAGCTTTGCAGCAGCAGGCCAAGAGTGACGGCCAGAAGATGTCCGAGCTGAAGGAGTCCTTGGAGGCGCAGTGCAAGGAGCTTGCAGCACTGAGGAAGGCCATCAAAAGCTGATCCAGGCCAACTCCCAGGCATCCACTGAGCTGTCCGAGCTTCGCCGTCTTAACCAGGAAGGTTTCGCCGAGGTTGAGGCCGCCTGCGAGTTGGCGACGACGCGAGTGAGGCGGCTGAATCTGCCCACCGAAGCTCCGGTGCTGGAACCACAGCGTCAGAGTCTGCCCCTCGTCGCAAGGTTCATCAGGGGAGTGGCCGCTGATCTCCGGTCTTTCAAGAACAAGATGGTCACCCAGCTTGTGAATGACAAGCACGAGACGAGCAAGGTGACGGCGGCCTTGGTGATGGCGTCCTTCAGGGAAGCCAATCCTGGCGTTGCCTTGCCAGATTTCTCGACCTCGTCTCCTTCCAGGACTTCACTCCAAGCGGTGTCGGCTCCCGCGACTGCACTTGCCATGAGGAAATTCCCGCCTCATAGTTGTCCTGCACCATGTTTGGGCACTTCGTGCCCCCAATAAACTTTGCGTCAGATCTCATGTATCAGCTTATTAAAACTTGCTTGTAATAGGCTAGAACTTGCTATGCTACTCTAGTTCTCGGGTTGCTTTTATTTGTCTTTAGCATGTCTTTACTTTTCTCCACGTCCTTGAGGAACCTTCTGGGATGTAAGCTTACCCGCGAGGCCCTGACAGGTCAGGCATGCGCTCGCGAGCCCTACCGATTCCCAAAAAGCCGCTCACTCTGTTGGCACGCACGTCCCCGGGGTGTATCAGGTCTGTGCACCGCTTTTTACCCCCGGGAGAGTCGATACCCCATGAGTGCTCGCACGACGGTCGAGCCTTGCCTTTCTAGTTCCGCACATGTTTGTTACCCGAGAAGTAGATAGCACGTACTACAGAAACAGGTTTGAGGGAACTTATCTTTTATTCATCATGGAAGTTCTTGAACGACAACTGGCCACTTCAGGGTACATCTTGTGGCAACACGGTTCTTCCGGGTACACAACACGAATTGCTTCAACGACTCTTGCGGGGAGGAAGGTTAGCAGCTTCTTCCATCCTGGCACATCGGTCAGCTATGTCCCACAAGTCCTCCAGGGTGTCCACAACGCGGATACTCATCTTTTCGCGCATCTTGGGGTTGCGGACGTTGACGTGGAATGCGGCGATGACGGAAGCCTCGCAGAGGTACTTCGGGATAATGCGGTCGACGACGCCCGGAACCTCCAGATGTAGTGACGCAACGTCTCCTCAGCTTCTTGCTCTAGGTGATAGAGGTCGGAGACGGTTGCCGGGTACGGCGTGCAGCAGGTCTTGAGGTGCTGGCTGGCCTGGCCTTCCATGTCCTCCCGTGAGCGACGCCTGGGGTTGGAGCTCTGGCCAACACCTTCTTCAGGAAGTTCCATGGGCCGCTTGCCATGGGGGTCCTCAGGCTGTTCCTCTGCCAGAGGTAGTGGCTCGGGGACGGCAGCGCCGTGGTCGATGGTCGGGGCAGGACTCGTGGGAGCGTGGCATTGGAGAGCGTAGTCCAGCAGGTTTTCCAAGCTGTTGATCCATGCCTTCGCACGGGGATCACTCTTGCACTGATCTGGGGGAAGGAGAGAAGCGCCCGGGCCACGCCCAGAGCTTCCTCTAGCCCCCAGCCCTTCCCGATGCCTGGCACGCTTGCTCTCCAAAGACCTCCCGAGTTCCCGACATGACTCTTGCTTGTGACTGAGGCAGCTGCTCGCCTTGCCCCGAGGAGACGGCTGTTCCTGGAGCGGATCCGGTCGCAGATGAGGAGCTTGGGCAGTTCTTGACGATCTTGCCGTAGATCGCAACCAAAGAAGAACTTGACGACGAGCTTGCTTCCGAAGAAGAGGAGCCTGACGTAGTCTCCGAGGTTGTCGACGATGACTTGCCGTCGCGGTGATGTAGGACGAATCCAGCGCTTGCGCCCCCTACCTGGCGCGCCAGATGTCGTGTCTCGTTGCATAGACACCGGGAGTATAGGATACCCCTTTTAGGTTCGGCACGGGGCGCGAAGGAGGCTGAGAATCGTCTTCTCGGGCGGAGTCTAGATCAAGCTCTCCTCTCCACGATCAAAGCATGCAACCAAAGGGACACAAGGAGCTACCCAGGTTCAGGCCGCCCGGAGGCTAAAAGCCCTACTCCTGCATGTCTGGATTGATGGGTTCTTCATAGTGTGGCTTACAATGGAACCTCCCGGATGGGGTACCCGGAAGGGTTTTGGCTGGAGGTATAAGAAGGACAGATCCTGACCCGGAGGAGATCACCTTCCCTCTACCTTCGCAGCCCTAGTCTAGTCTTGCTCTGGTTCTACCTTGTGTTCGTCCTTCCTTTCACCTCCTCCTCCGTGCCTTGGTCCTCCTTTTATAGGCTAAGGGGTTGCCACAGGGTCACGTGAGGGGCATGAGGGACCTTCGGGTGAAGGACCATCCTCATCTAGTTTAGGAGGAGACGTGGCCTCTCCTCAGCCTAGCGTCTCCTTTGGGTTAGGTGGGAGCGTCCGCCTTGGGGTGGACAGGAGCTGACACCACCACGGGACGTGCTTCCCGCCCGCGCTGCCTTCGCCTTGCTTCCCAAGTCTTCCGTGGTGAGGTGGAGTGCTTATCCACATGGATGTGGGGAAGTACCCGAGAGGGAGCCTGGCCTCCTGCCGGGAACTCGGGCTCTCGGGTCCTTCCTGGCCTTCTTGCTTGGTTCGGGGACCCGGAAGGTCCCCAGGACCGGAGCCCTTTATCGATGTAGGCCATGCGTGTCTTAACGGTGAACCCGCCAGCTTGACTAGAGTCTTGGTCTTGTCCATCTTCATCTTGGGCCCACATGGGGTGGACCCACTTTGGCAGTACTAGGGGAACCCCATGTTCCACTGCTGCGACACTACCTTCCTTCCTCTGGTCGTCCCGTCGCCGCCGCCGGCAGGAGCCGCCGGGCGTGGTCCCGGGTGGCGCCGGCCTTCCTTTACCCACGTCGGTGGTGGGAGTCAGGGCTCCTCTCCCTCCGGCGGTGCGTTTAGGGTGGCGGCGGAGCGAGGTGCCCGCGTGGGGCTGCGGGGCTGCGCAGTGGCGTGGTTGGCGGCGGGCAGCGGCACGGGCCGCTCCTGCTCCTTAGCCCAGATCTGGGCCCTCCGGGCCCCATCTGGGTTGGGGCGGGCTGGCCTGTCATGCGGCCCACTCTGCAGATGGTAGGGGTGTAGATCGAGTAGGGTTCAGCGGCGACAGCGGCCGGTCTATTGCAGCGTGGCGGCGGGCTTTACGGACCCGATCTGGGACCGGCCGGACCCCATTAGGACTGGTGTGCCCACGAGGGGGCTTTACGGGCCCGCTGGGCCCAGCCGGACCTTAAGGGGACTGGTGTGCTCTGCGGCTGCGTCCGGTCGACTACCGCCCCGGCGGTGGAGGCAGTTCCCTCCCCTCGGCCGCGGTGCTGCTGAGTCTCGCTCAAATTACTCCTCGTCTCCGTCTTGCAGACCTCGTGAAGCTAGCTTCGGAGAGACGATGATGATGGTTCAGTGACCGAGTGGCGCATGTTGGTGGGTGGTGAGTCTGGTGGTGTCGAGGCCTCGTCCTCGCAGGGCTCCTGTGCTACAGATCGTCCGAGGGCGGTGGATAGGGTTTTTTCGGGAGCAATCCTTGTCGGCTCGCCCAACACCGACACGGTGACGCCTTCGGGTGGCATCATCCTTTCTGGAAGGGCGTCGTGGCTACCCTTTGTCCGCCTCCTTTAGTGTGCCGGGGGAAACCCTAGGACCAGTGCGCTGGTCCGGGCAGCAGAGTGAGTATTCCTTCTTGAAGGTGCTGCTCGGTACTCGATGCTTCGGCGCTAGGAGCGTGGTGGTACTCCTTCGGAAAGGCGCGATGGTTTTGGGCATCGTAGTTTAGTCGATCCACCTATGTCTCCATTTTATTTCTGCTTTTCTCTTCTTTGGGCGTGTGTTTGCTGCTGCCCCAGCATGTGGTGTTGAGTTTGTATCGACGGTTGTTTGGTGGTTGTTGCTTTATTTATAAAGCAGGGCGAAAGCCTATTTCGTCTCGTTTTTACTTTATCATCTTTATTGTCTAGCAATATACTTCTTTGTCATAAACCAAATTATTTCACACAAAACATAGAGGTAAATAAAATAATTAAATATAGAGATATGTCTTGATAGTTTTTGAGATAACAAAGTCACGACGCGTATCATTCGTCACTGGTATTAAAAATGCGCGCATACACACATTCAACTATGTTATACATGAAAATGTTGCTTAATACAATTGACAAAACGGTTTCTATACCAAAAAGATTTAAAAAACAACTGTTACTACGAGAAATTCTAAATTCATTCTCAAAACTTAGAAGAAGATATTGTCAGACTGTAAAGATAATTGCCTTGATGGACCACTGCCAAGATGTGATATAAAACAAAAAAAAAACTTCATGTTATTTCCTTGAGAACTCTCTTTAATAAAACCATAATTGATTGAGAATTAGCAAAACCATTAACAAATAGTGGACATGTGTCGAAAACAATAGATTGAGAATTAGCAAAACCTTGTATAACACATGCTGATGCAAGGCCATATTAGAGCCCCACTTGCCTAGGTGTGGCGCCCCGACCCGACTGTTATACAGTGATGCTGTGTGTCACCGTTAAGCGATACAACCGGAGGTTACGGGTTTACCAATCCCCGGCCAAAACCTTTGGCAGGCGTTGCTCGGAATGGATCATCGGCAACGCAACACCCCGATTGATGCCTTAACACAGGCACAACCCTCAATGCATAATAGAGAGATCAAGACTTGTGGAACAACTGGCACATCACAGACTCTACGACACAAATCATTATAGTTCAACTCTTATAATAGAGAAAGATAGCAAATGACAACCAGAGGTCACGGACCCAACATTACAACAAGCGGAAGCAAATTAGGTTGTTCTAAACAACAAGATCCAAATATATGGCCTAAGAGGCCTACAGATAAACATCACAGCGCCAGCTGCTCCGGGATGTCCCAAACTGCCACCTGGGAACCCCAGACTACTCGTCGACATCCACAAAGAACCCACCTTCGAGGTCGGTGAAGTCCTCCTCTGAAACAAAACAAACGATGTTAAGTTCGACGAACTCGTAAGATTATATATAGAGCTTTAGCTCGATGAGGCTTTCAAAGTCATATGGCAGTTTTGCATAAAGCTGATTTTATTTATGAAAACATAACTCAATGGCATCGACTATTCAGAGTATTTCCAAAAGAGGTAAGAAGTACTCTTTCTTTCATCACCTTTCATCATCAACCATCATCAACCACTGTACCTGTTCATCAAAGGCACCTCCCCGAATCACCCTCGAGGAAGCTCACCTTGCAATCGTGAAGTGGTACCTTTAGTACCCAGTTTTTAATCATTCCATTAAAGTTATTCTATGGTCTTATCGTCCTTTCCCAAGTTGTCCGTAACCGTGGACACGGCTTTTCGAAAAGATTTAACCCTGCAGGGGTGTACAAATGTTTGCCACGCGTACCGTCCGGCCATTACCTGCGCATTAGCTCTCTTCCTTGGAAAGTCGGCTGGGTGGGAGCGGTGTCGACTTCTCCCTCGTTAAGGACTTTCCAGGATCATCAGTGGCGGTAGGACTGCCAGGATCACAACACCCCGCCCCACAGCCACTCATTTTCCTAACACCACCATCCTCATCCCAGTTCATACCACCATCATCACACACGCGCAAATGGAAGCCTGAACTAGAGGACCCTGGCTAGCCCCGCTCGAGTTATTTAGTCTATGAGGGTTCCTGCAATTGCATAGGCCTCACGCATGGTTGCACGCTCAGTCTTGGTTCGGGAGGTAAAGAACTCGCACCTAGGCGGCGAGAACGAGACAAAGCACCACAACCACAGTGGCCTCTCATCCCAACCTTTAAGCATCTTATTACCTGTTACCACAATTCTCCACATCATCTGAACATTTCACACCTGTTTCCAACATGAAATATCCATCGGACGGATAACAATTGCCTAAGCATGGCTAAGCATCACATAGCATGGATAAGTATCTCGGCCAACAATACAAACCTATGGATAATAGGAGGGAAACAGGTATTGGCATCAGAAACTTAATGCAACTATAGAATACTCTAATCCAACAAGATTGATATTTAGAACCGCATGCAATATTATAGTGGAGAAAATATTTGCGGAAACATAGGATAAGATATGCTCAGAGGGGGGGATTACGCTTGCCTTGATCAACGTGCGGGTAGTACGGCTCTTCGGGGTATTGTGGGGGTAACCCCGGCTGCTTGATCTAACGAAAAACAAACATTGGGAGAGACAATCAATCACCACACATATGCTTAACGAATGCAATGCGCAAACATATGATGACATGACATTTTACTGTATCGAGCTTATTTTAAGCTATCTAGCAATTTAAATGGGGTGCGAGAATAAATACAACAACCGGAGAGGAAAACACCCCATATTTAACTTAATGATTCTATTTCTACTAGGAGTACATTATTGTAGTTGTGATCAAATATGCATGATGATGATGATTCTGGATAAATCATGTTTTTCTGAGCATTTTGGTATACACGGTAGTACCGGGCTCGGCACGGTAGTACCGGCGTGCGGTAGTACCGGGCTCCGGGCGGTACTTCCTGGAAAGATCGGCCGAGAGTCCAGTAGCTCTTGGGAGATACGGTAGTGGACGTGGTAGTGGACCCGGTACTACCGCGTCGGCACTATGACCTTCGCGACGACGATTCTACGGTGCGATGGCGAGCTAGAGCGAGAGAGGGGAGGGGAAGGGGTCCATAAGGGTGGCGTGCTCACCCTGAATGCGTATGTGGGCTCGGCGAGGTCGGGGAGGAACGGGAACGGCGGGAATCGAGCTCGTCGTGCGGCAGCCGTGGTCGGGGAAGACGAGGACGGCGGCGACAATGCGGGCGGCCAGGGCTCGATTCCTTCGGCAGGGACGCGGAGGACGTCACGGCGGAGCTTCTGCCCAAACGGCGGTGCTCGGCGTGGACTACAATGGCGGCGATTTGACGGCGAGCGCGAGCTTTGGCTCGTCCATGGCGGGGAGCAAGAACGGAGGAGAGAGCGCGAGGGAGCCGGGCTAGGGTTAGGGTTTGGGGAACGGGGCGGCCTCGTGGCGCTCTTATCCACCCGCGTGGCCACGGCGAGCAGAGAGGGCGCGGCGTCGAGCGGGTGCGGCGGCACGCGATGGTGCGGTCGCTACAGAACGAAGGGGATGATGGTTTTGCAATTAAGCCCCTGGAAGTTTTGAGTTCCTCACCGATCGGTCCTTTTGCCTTTTAAATTTAAAACTAGCACATACCCTGATTTTAATTTAGGCACCAAAACATTTCTAAAAATCTGCAAAAATTTGGGTAGCCTCCCAATAACATGTAGAGGCACCACAAAAATTGGTGTTGTCAAATAAAATAGTTTGGACCACCTTTGTTCATAGAGTTGACTTAAGGCATTATTGCTAAATTTGAAAATGTTGCTCCTTTGGAATTTCAGAGCAATTACAAAATATTGTTTTGAGCTCTAGGAACTTCCTTGACAAATATAAGATGCCAAAGTATTTTGTTTTGCAAATTTGAGTGCCCCCATTGTTTTGAAATTTGTTAGAGCAAGTTGGCATTTGGGGTCTTTCAATGTTGCAAAACCCATTTGTGTGATGTTTAACAATTGAATATGGATGCCATGATGCAATGCAACACAAAAGCGAAAATTGGTACACAAATTTAGGTTCACAGGTTTGGGTTGTTACAATTCTACCCTCCTTACAGGAATCTCGTCCCGAGATTCTAAGATTGCGGAAAGAAGTCGGGATACTCCTCACGAAGACTAGACTCTCGTTCCCAAGTTGCTTCTTCCTCGGAATGGTGAGACCACTGAACTTTGAGGAACTTGGTAGTCTTGTTTCGGGTCTTTCTTTCGGCTTCATCCAGGACACGGATAGGATGCTCGCGATAAGTGAGATCTTCCTGGAGGTCTAGCTCTTCATGATTGACCCCATGGATCGGATCCTTGAAACAACGGCGAAGTTGGGAGACATGAAACACATCATGTACATTTGGGAATTGACCGGTAACTCCAACTTATAAGAAAGATCTCCTCGCTTTCCAGAACGGTGAAAGGACCAACATAGCGAGGTGCCAATTTCCCTTTGATACCGAAGCGGCGAACGCCACGAAGGGGAGAGACGTGGAGATAAGCTTTATCACCAATTTCATAGTGAATTTCCTGATGGTGCTTATCATAGTAGCTCTTTTGCCTAGACTGAGCAATCTTCAGATTCTCTCTTATGATTCGAACCTTCTCCTCAGCTTCATTGATCACATCCGGACCAAAGAGTGCTCTCTCTCCGGTCTCGGACCAATTTAGAGGAGTGCGGCATTTTCTTCCATATAGAGCCTCGAATGGAGCCATGCCCAGACTAGCTTGATAGCTATTGTTGTAGGAGAACTCCGCGAAAGGGAGATACTTTTCCCAACCCTTGCCAAAAGAGATACACATGCCCGAAGCATGTCTTCCAAACTTGGTTCACTCTTTCGGTCTGACCATCAGTTTGAGGATGGTAGGCGGTACTGAAGTTGAGACGGGACCCCATAGCAGTTTGGAAACTCTGCCAAAACTTGGAGACAAAGATACTTCCACGGTCCGATATGATCCTCAGAGGGACCCCATGCAATGGAACAATACGAGCCAAATAAAGTCAGCAAGTTGACTTGCCCGTATATCATCACGGACTGGTAGGAAGTGAGCAACCTTGGAAAGACGATCAATGATTACCCAGATTGCATTGTTGCCCTTTTGAGATCGGGGAAACCCGGTGATGAAGTCCATACCAATTTCATCCCATTTCCACTCGGGACTGCAATAGGGCGAAGAGTACCGGGAGGTCTTTGATGTTCAGCCTTTACCCGTCGACATGTGTCGCATTCAGCAACATACTTGGCAATTTCTCGTTTCATACGAGTCCACCAGAATTGTGGCGAAGGTCTTGGTACATCTTGGTACTACCGGGATGAATAGAGAGAGGAGATTCATGAGCTTCTTGGAGGATCAACTCCCTCAATTTTGTTTCTTTGGCACTACCAAGCGGTCACCAAAATAAACAACTCCGGATTCATTGACAGAAAAACATTTGCCTTCCCGCTAGCAATGTTTCCTTGATTTTTAATACCCTTGTCACGGTTTGAGCATCCTTAATCTGGTCTACAAGAGTAGATTTGATCTCCAGATTTGCAAGGTAGCCGGAGGGAACCATTTCTAAGTTCAAACGGGAAACTCTTCATGAAGGGCAGGTTGGGCCTCAATCATCAGATTGTTGCAATAGGACTTCCGACTTAGCGCGTCAGCCACGACGTTTGCTTTGCCGGGTTGATAGTTCAGACTCACATCATAGTCCTTGATTAACTCCAACCAACGCCTTTGCCTGAGATTTAAATCCGGCTGGGTGAAGAGGTACTTCAGACTCTTGTGATCCGAGAAGATCTCGCAACGGTTACCAAACAGGTATGGTCTCCATTGCTTCAAAGCATAGACCACGCGGCAAGTTCTAGATCATGAGTTGGGTAATTGAGCTCATGCGGCTTAAGTTGGCGAGAAGCATATGCCACCACATGGCCATCTTGCATTAGCACACAGCCCAAACCTTGTAGAGAGGCGTCACAGAAGACGACGAAATCCTTGCTGTGTCCGGCAGGACAAGCACAGGAGCGGAGGAGTTTGGCTTTCAGTGTTTTGAAACTCTCTTCAGCTTCGGCCGACCATACAAACTTTTTATCCTTCTTGAGAAGGTCAGTCAGGCCTTGGCTATCTTGGAGAAACCTTCGATGAATCGGCGGTAATAACCTGCCAATCCGAGAAAGCTACGGATGTCCTTGACTGACATTGGAGTTTTCCAATCCAGAATGGACTGAATCTTGTCGGAATGACAGCCACACCAGCGGATATCACATGACCAAGGAAGACAATTATCCAACCAAAACTCACACTTGGAGAACTTGGCATAGAGGCGGTGTTCTCGAAGTCGTGTCAGAACCAAACGAAGATGTTCCTCATGCTCTTCATTGGTTTTGGAATAGATGAGGATGTCATCGATGTAAATGACGACAAACTTGTCAAGATAATCCATGAAGATGGAGTTCATGAGCCTCATGAAAGTAGCTGGGCATTTGTGAGACCAAAGGACATGACGGTATACTCATATGAGCCATAACGAGTAACAAATGCCGTCTTTGGAATATCCTCCTTTCTGATTTTTATCTGATGGTAGCCTGACCTCAGATCCATCTTGGAGAATACCGTTGCACCAGCTAACTGATCCAACAGATCATTGATGCGAGGAATAGGATACTTGTTCTTGATTGTCACCGCATTCAACGGTCGATAGTCAGAGACTAGACGAGGCACGGTAGAATCCCTCTTCTTGACAAAGAGTACCGGACAACCCCAAGGTGAACTGCTAGGCTGGATGAACTCCTTAGCTAACAGCTGATCAATTTGCTCTTTCAACAGAGCCAACTCTTCCACCGGCATACGGTAGGGCTTCTTGGAAATTGGAGCGGTACCGGGAAGTAGATCTATGACAAACTCCACACTTCGGTCAGGAGGCATGCCAGGCAATTCTTCCGGGAACACATCCGGGAAGTCACACACCACGTGTATGTCCTGGATTTCAGGAGGATTCGCCTTCCATAAAGCAAAGGAGAATCTCAGGTGAGTTGGGTACGATGGGACGGAGGTCTTGACAATGCAGACCAATACTTCACACTGTCACCGGAGGAATTGGTCACGGTGACGGTCTTGGCAGCACAGTCGAGATTAGCCTGGTATTTGGCTAGCCAGTTCATGCCCAGTATGACATCAATGCCTTTGACTCAGAGCTACCAACAAAGGAAGGAGAGAGTAACCTATGTAATCTGAACCTCAGGAGTAACCCCATCGGTTTGCCATTTGGAGCCAGGAGTGGCGATCACCAAGGACTCATTTTCTCAAACGGTATTTTGTGGTCTTTTGCAAAAGCTATGGATATGAATGAATGCGATGCTCCAGAATCAAACAAAACTGTAGCGATTGTTGTTGATTCGTAACTCACCCATGAGAACGCCGGGGTCCTCTTCAGCTTCTTCAGCAGAGATGTGGTTCAGGCGACCACGCACAATAGGTCCAGCCTTGCCAGTGGAGTGGCAGGGGCTCGTGCAGGAGTTATCGCGAGAGGTGCCTTCTGGGGGCACTCCCTGGAGTAGTGGCCAGCCTGGCCACAGGTGTAGCAAGTGACTCCAGGTGGAGCAGGTAGCATAGGACGGTACCCACTCCCGCCTACCCAAGTGTCGAAGTAGTGGGGCGCGGAGGAGGTGGCCTGTATCCTGCTGCTCTCGGCATGAATGGAGCACGAGGTACGGCGCTGTAGGGACAAACACCCTGCGCTTCTTGCTCTCAGAACCCGAGGAACTCTGGTGGTCCCCGTGTGCGGGCCTCTTGGAAGCTCAAGTTCCTTTCTTCCTTGCTCAAGAGTAAAAGCCTGGTTGAACAGCTCCTGATAGGTCTGGAACCTGAAGGGCAATAGCTCATAGCGGAGCTGCGGCGAAGACCCTTGCGGAACAGCTCTTGCTTGTCAGCATCATTGGTCACGTCCCTTGGGGCGTAACGAGAGAGATGGTTGAACTCACGACCATAAGTGCGGAGGTCCATCCGTCCCTGTTGCAAATCCAGGAACTCCCTCCTCTTCAAGTCCATGATCGGCTGGGGAATGTACTCCGCACGGAAGGCAGTGCGAAATCAGCCCAGGTGAAGACATGGTTGGCTGGAAACAAAGCCACATGGCTTTCCCACCAACAGCCAGCAGCACCAACCAAGAGATAGGTGGCAAAGTTGACTTGCTCAGCCAATGGGACATGCAGCGCGGAGAACTTGCGCTCCAAAGCACGAAGCCAATCATCAGCTTCCAGTGGCTCCTTAGCATCAGCAAAGGTGGGTGGCTGGAGCGCAGGAACTCAGTGAGAGTGTTGCACTCGTTCCTCCGTGCATTCTGCTGCACCAACTGTCAAGCAAGCGCTCATTGCGCCCACGGTTCTCCTCAATGGCCATCAAGACCTCAGCCATCGAGGGTGGTGGCGGCAGATCATCCTCATCATCATTGTGGTTACCGCGACCACCACGGCCTCCTCGAGCCATTCTGGAGATTTGACAATGACACAGTTAGTATCTTTCTCCGAATGGTCGAACAATAGCATTAGCGTCTACACAAGTACACAGACTAGGGACGATAATACTTTGCGAGAAGGAAAACAACAAGATAGAACTTGGGTCAAAGATCAGCATCATGTGCTACTAGTGAGAGTTAAGAAATCACAACTTAACACACTCTAGTTGACACAATCCGGGACCTTATGTTCAAGTCCTGGGTTAAAACCCAAAGAAAGGATCAAATGATTGATTCGGTAGAAACATCTGAGTTGATTTGGGATTGCAACGCAGCGGGAGCAACTGACACATAACACTAAAGGTCGAACCCACCCCGTTTCTAATCATTTTGAAGTAACAGATGAGAAGTAAAACCTTTAACTCAAATCGAGGTAAGATTGCTCCGAGATTAGAGGGTAACCAGATAAGGAGTAAAAAGAATCCTAAGATGGTTTTCACAACTCATTTTTAGGTTAAAAATATTTTCACAAACACTAGACTCAACATCGACCAGTAGAAGGGTTTCCTACAGGCAGTACTGCTCTGATACCAACTTGTGGCGCCCCGACCCGACTGTTATACAGTGATGCTGTGTGTCACCGGTTAAGCGATACAACCGGAGGTTACGGGTTTACCAATCCCCGGCCAAAACCTTTGGCAGGCGTTGCTCGGAATGGATCATCGGCAACGCAACACCCCGATTGATGCCTTAACACAGGCACAACCCTCAATGTATAATAGAGAGATCAAGACTTGTGGAACAACTGGCACATCACAGACTCTACGACACAAATCATATAGTTCAACTCTTATAATAGAGAAAGATAGCAAATGACAACCAGAGGTCACAGACCCAACATTACAACAAGCGGAAGCAAATTAGGTTGTTCTAAACAACAAGATCCAAATATGGCCTAAGAGGCCTACAGATAAACATCACAGCGCCAGCTGTTCCGGGATGTCCCAAGCTGCCACCTGGGAACCCCAGACTACTCGTCGACGTCCACAAAGAACCCACCTTCGAGGTCGGTGAAGTCCTCCTCTGAAACAAAACAAACGACGTTGAGTTCGACGAACTCGCAAGATTATATATAGAGCTTTAGCTCGATGAGGCTTTCAAAGTTATGGCTGTTTTGCATAAAGCTGATTTTATTTATGAAAACATAACTCAATGGCATCGACTATTCAGAGTATTTTCAAAAGAGGTAAGAAGTACTCTTTCTTTCATCACCTTTCATCATCAACCATCATCAACCACTGTACCTGTTCATCAAAGGCACCTCCCCGAATCACCCTCGAGGAAGCTCACCTTGCAATCTTGAGTGGTACCTCTAGTACCCAGTTTTTAATCATTCCGTTAAAGTTATTCTATGATCTTATCGTCCTTTCCCAAGTTGTCCTAACCGTGGACACGGCTTTTCGAAAAGATTTAACCCTGCAGGGGTGTACAATGTTTGCCACGCGTACCGTCCGGCCCATTACCTGCGCATTAGCTCTCTTCCTTGGAAAGCCGGCTGGGTGGGAGCGGTGTCGACTTCTCCCTCGTTAAGGACTTTCCAGGATCATCAGTGGCGGTAGGACTGCCAGGATCACAACACCCCGCCCCACAGCCACTCATTTTCCTAACACCACCATCCTCATCCAGTTCATACCACCATCATCACGCACGCGCAAATGGAAGCCCGAACTAGAGGACCCTGGCTAGCCCCGCTCGAGTTATTTAGTCTATGAGGGTTCCTGCAATGCATAGGCCTCACGCATGGTTGCACGCTCAGTCTTGGTTCGGGAGGTAAAGAACTCGCACCTAGGCGGCGAGAACGAGACAAAGCACCACAACCACAGTGGCCTCTCATCCCCACCTTTAGCATCTTATTACCTGTTACCACAATTCTCCACATCATCTGAACATTTCACACCTGTTTCCAACATGAAATATCCATCGGACGGATAACATTGCTAAGCATGGCTAAGCATCACATAGCATATAAGTATCTCGGCCAACAATACAAACCTATGGATAATAGGAGGGAAACAGGTATTGGCATCGGAAACTTAATGCAACTATAGGATACTCTAATCCAACAAAATTGACATTTAGAACCGCATGCAATATTATAGTGGAGAAAATATTTGCGGAAACATAGGATAAGATATGCTCAGAGGGGGGATTACGCTTGCCTTGATCAACGTGCGGTAGTACGGCTCTTCGGGGTATTGTGGGGTAACCCCGGCTGCTTGATCTAACGAAAAACAAACATTGGGAGAGACAATCAATCACCACACATATGCTTAACGAATGCAATGCGCAAACATATGATGACATGACATTTTACTGTATCGAGCTTATTTAAGCTATCTAGCAATTTAAATGGGGTGCGAGAATAAATACAACAACCGAGAGGAAAACACCCCATATTTAACTTAATGATTCTATTTCTACTAGGAGTACATTATTGTAGTTGTGATCATATGCATGATGATGATGATTCTGGATAAATCATGTTTTTCTGAGCATTTTGGTATACATGGTAGTACCGGGCTCGGCGCGGTAGTACCGGGCGTGCGTAGTACCGGCTCCGGGCGGTACTTCCTGGAAAGATCGCCGAGAGTCCAGTAGCTCTTGGGAGATACGGTAGTGGACGTGGTAGTGGACCCGGTACTACCGCGTCGGCACTATGACCTTCGGCGACGACGATTCTACGGTGCGACGGCGAGCTAGAGCGAGAGAGGGGAGGGGAAGGGGTCCATAAGGGTGGCGTGCTCACCCTGAACGCGTATGCGGGCTCGGCGAGGTCGGGAGGAACGGGAACGGCGGGAATCAAGCTCGTCGTGCGGCAGCCGTGGTCGGGGAAGACGAGGACGGCGGCGACAATGCGGGCGGCCAGGGCTCGATTCCTTCGGCAGGGATGCGGAGGACGTCACGGCGGAGCTTCTGCCCCAAACGGCGGTGCTCGGCGTGGACTACAACGGCGGCGATTTGATGGCGAGCGCGAGCTTCGGCTCGTCCATGGCGGGGAGCAAGCACGGAGGAGAGAGCGCGAGGGAGCCGGGCTAGGGTTAGGGTTTGGGGAACGGGGCGGCCTCGTGGCGCTCTTATCCACCCGCGTGGCCACGGCGAGCAGAGAGGGTGCGGCATCGAGCGTGTGCGGCGGCACGCGACGGTGCGGTCGCTACAGAACGAAGGGGATGATTGTTTTGCAATTAAGCCCCTGGAAGTTTTGAGTTCCTCACCGATCGGTCCTTTTGCCTTTTAAATTTAAAACCAGCACATACCCTGATTTTATTTAGGCACCAAAACATTTTCTAAAAATCTGTAAAAATTTGGGTAGCCTCCCAATAACATGTAGAGGCACCACAAAAATTGGTGTTGTCAAATAAAATAGTTTGGACCACCTTTGTTCATAGAGTTGACTTAAGGCATTATTGCTAAATTTGAAAATGTTGCTCCTTTGGAATTTCAGAGCAATTACAAAATATTGTTTTGAGCTCTAGGAACTTCCTTGACAAATATAAGATGCCAAAGTATTTTGTTTTGCAAATTTGAGTGCCCCCGTTGTTTTGAAATTTGTTAGAGCAAGTTGGCATTTGGGGTCTTTCAATGTTGCAAAACCCATTTGTGTGATGTTTAACAATTGAATATGGATGCCATGATGCAATGCAACACAAAAGCGAAAATTTGGTACACAAATTTAGGTTCACAGGTTTGGGCTGTTACACTAGGCCATCTGGAGGAACGGACCAACACCAAAGAGCAAGTTTTTTGTCTGGCTTGCATCGCAGCATCGATTGTGGACCTCGGACAGACGTACTAGACACGGACTACAACAGCAAACAAGCCCTTGCTTCGTATGCTTACAAGACGAGGACACAGCCGAGCATCTACTCATTCAGTGTGTTTTTGCAAGAGAAGTGTGGTACAGATGTTGGCAAGGCCTAGGAGTTTTCTTCCAGATACCGACGCAAGAAGACACTTGCAGGAGTGGTGGCTGACCGAGAGAAGGAGATTCCAAGCCAAGGAGAGGAATGGTTTGACATGCTGGTTTGCACGGGATGTCACTTCATTTGGAAGAATAGAAATGTTTGGTGTTTCCAAAACACTCAGCGACAACACCCGGCAAGTAGGCTCGCTGACATGATTGTAACATCCCAAAATTATTAACAAGTATTATTAATTCCAAAAATGGGAGCCAACAAAAACTTTTGTTAAATTATATGTGTTGATCTCATATTCTTGCTTGTGTTGCTTATTTCCTCTTGTTTGTGTGTTGCTTGCTCTATTTGAGAACATAAAGAAAAGAAGAAGAATAAAATAAAAGCAAAACAAGAAAAATAAATGTGGCAAGTGCCACACAAATTCTCCAAGTGAGGATCTCATTTTGTTTCCAACAAAATTTAGTGGAGTGGTATTGCAATCCCTCCCATTTCATTCTTACTACTTATCTCTCTCAAATCATATTTTACCCTTATTTTAAAATTCAAAAGTAAAAGCAATTGAAATAAAATTAAATACAATAAGTGAAACCTTATGAAAGAAAATGTTTCAAAACATTTTATTATTTTATGCCAATTTTTTGTGGAGCTTCTGTACATTATGGGAAGGCCCACAAATTTTGACAATTTTTTATAAATTGATTTAGTGCCTGAAATAAAATCAAGAAAGGCTACTGGAATTAAAAGAAGGACTAGAAAATAAATAAGAAAAAGAAGAAGGAAGAATAGCAGCAGAGAGGAGGCAGGGGGCGTTCTGCAAAGTGTCATCCCCTACCTCTCTCCCTAGCTCCTTGTCGCCGTCGCCGTGGCGCCATGGTCGACGTCGCCGTTCCCAGGCCCCCCCAGGGCCCCCTTGCTCGCGTTCAGCCTCGCCCCCGTGCCTCTGCACCCTCTGCGGGCAGAGGAGAGCCTCTCCCCTCGCCTTAACGCCGTTGTCCCCCGATACACGCCGCGGAGGAGTTGGACGGCGCCGGACAAATTGGCCCAGCTCTCTGCACCTCGCCACGCGATCCCCTACGCCGCGAGCCCTAGCTCCATCCCGGACCCCCCCCAGACACCGCGTGCCGGCCTCTCCGCCCCTCTGGAGCTCTCCTGCACCCGACCATCCACTCCACCTCGACCTCTCTCACCCTCTCCACTCCTCAGTGCACCACCAGGAGGGCGGAGCCACTCCCTCGAAGCTCCAGCTGCCCGTGAGCTTCCTCGACGCTCCGCCGCATCCGAAGGTGGACGACGACACGGCCGTGCCCTGCTGCTGCCCCATTTCCCTCTCTGACCCCTCCACCTTGCTCTCCATCATCACCGCACTCACCTGAGCCCTTTCCTCTGTTGTTTTGTGCACAGGCGCGCCGTAGAAGCTTCGCCGGAGTAGCGGCCGTGGCCGTGGGAAGTTCGTCGACACGCCGCCGGAGCTAGACGTCGTCCCAGCAAGCAGGACTCGGCCATAAGCTCTCCCCACACCGCCGCCGTCGATTCGCGTCATCTTCGAGCCTTCCCGAGCCCTCTAGGTGAGGTTTTGCCCAACCTCGCCATCGCCGGAGCCACGGCGCCGCCCAGAAATGGTCGTCGCCGATGGTTTCGTTGCGAGCCGTTGGATCTCCATCCAACGGTAACTTACCGTTTCGGATAGAAAAGAAAGAGAGAGAGAGAGACTGACGAGCGGGCCCCGCTCGTCAGTGTTTTATTAATTTCCCCGCGAGCGCTATGCCACTGACCAATGGGTCCCCCGTGTCAGCATTTTCAACATTATCCAGAACAGTTAGATTTCCTAATTAGTTTCTCTGGAATTATCAGTACTGGACCCAATTTGTAAAATCAATATCTCGAGATTTAGGAATCCAAATAATTAAAACTCAATTGTTCTGGAAAGCTTATGAAATTGTTTAACCAACCCAATTGGCCTCATGTCATTTAAATAAAACAATAAAAAGTTTTATTGAAAATTCCACAGAAGGTTTAAAATATAAACTTGTTTGTTTCTGATACTCTGTTAGTCCAAATAATTCCAAACCAATTTTTCTAGCTTAGTACTGCCTTGTATTAGCTCCCTAATTTTGGTAGAATTAATTAAGCAATATTAATTGTTGACTTTAAGATAAACCCTTCTAGACTAAAACAAACAAATATGTTTATTGGTTGACCCAAATGAGTTAGGACCAATTTTTTTAGCTCACATATAGCCATGTTTACTTACCCTAAAAGGATTTAATTTTTGGAACAACAGAACTTATTTGATTGCCAAAACTTGATTATTAAGCTACTGGATTCAAACCAATGTGTAGGGAGTTTGGTAACTCCAATTGATCCAAATCAAATTGAGTTGCCTTCTACACCTCAGTAGCTTTCTATAGAATTTTAATTTGTATTTTTGTGACCAACAGAACTCAAGTTGTGCAATTAAACATGTTTAACAAGTTTCTGCCTTAATTTGGACACAAACAAATAATGTTTAATTCAATTATTTTGAAATCAAATTGTATTGTTTGATGAATGCAGTGGCTATTTAGAGCATTAAGGATTGTAATGATGTGACGTTGTTTGAGTAGTTTAGTGATTGCTTGTATTTGTTTGTTTATCGATTAGACGAGAACGTTGCTGGATATATCGAGGAGGGGGAATTTGTTGAACCTGAAGATCAAGATCAAGGCCACTTTGCCGAGCAAGGCAAGCTACTCTCTGAGCTTGCACCTAAACATATATGCATCTACTTTGATCAAATGATTTACTCTTAAAAGCAATGATTTACAAAACTCTTTTCAAATAGTGTATGGAAATTATTTTGCCACCCTATGTAGTAGTTATATGAAACTTTAGGATGGAAAACAATGTTGTTTATTCAAAACTCCTTTGGAATTACTTGTGTGGTTATGGAATGCCGAGATGTCGGTATTGAAGTGGAGAAATGGAGGATGTTGATGTTTATGAAAAATGCACAGTGTCCTAGTACTTTGACAACCAATCTTAATCTGTGCGACCACATTTACCCCCATATGGGAACGGGGCTTAGTCATATAATTTGCTCTTATTAGTATGGGATACCACATCGACGGAGATGACTCCGTTATGCATGAGGGGATGGTTTGTGAACTCCCCTGACCTGGGTCCTCGCTCAAACTCTATGGAAAGATAAGGAGGAGGATTGAAGACTTCATCGATGTGGTCGCCGGAAAAACATATGAGTCCTCACACTTGGGGTTGCCGACGGGGACCGGACTGAGTGTCGATGGGAATTATCATATGGGTAGGATCCTATACTAGCATGAGCAAAGGAGAGGCTAGGGTCGGTGGCTCAACTTCGCATACACCTTGTATGGCGGGACATGGCTGACACGATGAGTTACCGGATGGATGTGGGATAAAAGCGTGCTACCTCTGCAGAGGGTCAAAACTATTCGAATAGCCGAGTCCTCGGATATGGACAATTGGGAAGCTGTCCTAAGATCATGTGCAAGTTTTTGGAAAAGCTTTTTAAGTTTAAAAGAACTGAAAATGGTGATGGTGTTTAACAACTATACCAAATGGAGTGGTATGAGTTGTTGGAATAAATGGACCATGGTGAGCCATGGTCAGGAAAAGGAGGAGTTTTTGGAGAAACAAAAGAGATGGTGACTTCTTTTAAAAACAGTTATAAAACTCTTCTTACCTTTTTCAATAAAGATATAGAGATGTTTTAAATAAATAAAAGTTGTAAGTTAAAACAAAACTAATGCATACTCATGTTGGGGTAGTTTGCGAGTACATTCAAATGTACTCATATTGGTTTCGTCCCTGGCTATTGTCCTAGCCAGACTACGAGGAGGAGCACTACGCCGAGCAGAAGTATGGTGACTTCTATGCGAACTAAGGATCTCCACAAGTCAGCTGCCTGTCGGGTCGCCGTCGTTAGAATATGATGTCTACTACGCCGTAGCTTCTGCTGATATTTTGGTTTGGCCCATGAAGGCACCTATGTAAGAACTTGGTCTAAATGACCATTTATGTAAGACTTTTTACTCGGTATTGTAATGGATGTAAACTTTGGTATCCAATTCGGATTATGTGCAATGACAGACTGATCACGGGATCGTTGTGTTAAGCATAATCGGGTATTTCGGACAGCTAGTCCGGGTCCCCACAGACTTGGTATCAGAGCCATCCTGACTTTAGGAAACCTTAGTTAGCATGGTCGTTTGTCAAATGTTACAAAAAGATGAATTTCTAAAGAGAAAGGAAAGAAGTATTTTTGAAAACTGCTTATCTCCAATCCTCTTACTTATACAAAATTTTACTTTCATTAAATATTATATTTTTTGTATCCTTAAAATTGTGCACACTTCTCTTTAAACTTAAATTTCGACTCACTTGTTGCCCACTACATTTAAAATTTTGGTACACTCGTCAGCTACTAACTTAAAACTTGCTTAAAAATTTGTAGATGGCACTCCACTGGACCGAGTTCGTTCAGCTAGAGAAGGATAGCAAGCTGACGTTCGAGAGTGACTTGTTCGAGTTGAGCAAGCTGTTAGGTCGCCCCGCTCCAGAGTTTGAGGGAGCTCAGATTGATGTTCACGGTGTCGGAAGGCTGAGCTGGCTCATCAGGTCGTCAGTTCGCAGGAACATCAAGTCTCCCAGTTCCAGGACGCTCGTCTTCACCACCAAGGAGGCCACCTGGGTTGACGGTCTCTGTACTGCTACACAGAGGATGCTAGCCCGACTTTGTGAGGAGCACAAGGCGGAGTTAGTAGACTCCCGTTTCCGGTTCTACGGGAGGCGCAACTGCGATGGACACCCTACTCCTTCCCCTTGCCACCCGATGTTTGGGAGCTACATCATGGACATGGAGCTCTTACTTCAGCACACTCAGGATGATCTGTTACGCACTAGGATTCAGCTTCGCTTTGACCGCGAGTCGCTCGTTGAGCTTCGCGAGAGTGAGGAGAAGCTGCTAGAGGAGAAGGTCGCTCTTCTCGCGAAGAGGGCCCATCTGAGGAGGACCATCGTGAAGCTCCGCAAGAAGGTGGCAGAGCAGGACGAGTTGATTGAGGATCTAGAGCACCATACTGACGAGATGGAGGAGGAGGGCGAGGATCTCCGCAAGGAGAACAACGCTTTCCTCAGTGACGATGATGACTTTGTGGAGGAGATGGACTGTGAGGAGGAAGATGATGAGGAGGAGTTAGTTGACGAGGAGGAGGAGCCACTTGAGGCAGTTCTCGAGGACGAGGAGGAGGATCCCGAGGAGCCACTCTACCAGTCAGATGCTGACGTGTTAGAGCTGGAGGTTCCACCTCAGTAGGCGAGTGACTTGATCACTACCGCAGGATTAGGATTGACCCTATCGTTAGTCGAGTAGAAGTAGTGGTTCTTTTGGAAACCAGATGCTATGTATCTTAGATGTAAGGTGATGTTGTAAGCTTGATGTTGTAAGCTTGAAGTTGATGTGAATTCCTTGATGTGTTGTTTGTGAAATATAAGTATGTTTGTCTTGTAAGATCTGTGTGAAATATTTTCATATAATCCTTAAATTAATCAACCACTTGCGAAACTGTCTTTTCCCTTAGTCGAACTTTTCTTGCCTTGCCTCTTATACCGGTGTGCTTCAGGATGCCGCCCCGTCGCGACAATACGGGAGGATCAGGATCAGCACCACCACCCCCGGACCCAACCCCCGCCCAACTTCTCGCGCTTATCATGGAGGAACGTGAGAATGCCCGGCAGGAGCGCCAGGCTCATCTCACTGCCCTGCAACAACTCGCAGCCGCTTACAACAACAACAATAACAACAACAACAATGGTGGCAATGGCAATGAGAACCAGCGATCCACCTTAGGCGATTTCCAGAAGACCAACCCACCTACCTTCTCCAAGGGACTTCACCCACTGGAAGCCGATGATTGGCTTCTTACCATTGGGAACAATCTGGAAGTTGCTGCTGTAGGAGACAATGAGAAGGTGTTGTATGCAACCCACTATCTTGCTGGACCTGCACGAGCTTGGTGGGAAGCTACCAAGGCTCTCCAGCAGGCTGACCACGTCATCAACTGGATTGAGTTCAAAGAGAAGTTTCGCAAGAAGCACATTTCTGGTGGACTCATTGATAGGAAGAGGGATGAATTCCGCAAGCTGAGGCAGGGAAGTAGAGATGTAGTCGGCAATCTCGATGAGTTTACCGACTTATCCCGGTATGCTCCCGAGGACACCGACAAAGAGGAGAAGAAGATGAAACGTTTCCTGAATGGGCTGCATGATGAGCTGCAGTGTGTGTCGGGGGAATACTTTCTGGATTAACCCGCGGCCCAGTGCGATTTAACTTACTCGCACGGATGAAGGCCCACTTGGGAACAAGCCCAATATTGAACCGCCATAAGGAGAAAGATCTAGAAGACAACTCCCGGAGGACGTGAAGACCAAGTAGTCTCCGAGTAGGCCTCTGTGGATGTATTCCTTATGGGGAAGATTCCTTTTGTAACCTAGCGAGCCTCTGTGTATATAAAGAGGACTCGCAGGACTTAGAGCGGGTTAAGCTATCAAGCCCCAAACCCTAGCTTATACGGCGAGTACCAGATCGGATCGCCTCCATTGTAACACCTCGATTATCATATCAATACCAATCTAGGGTAGGCAGGAAGTAGGTCTTTTACCTCACATTGAGGGGGCCGAACCTGGGTAAATCTGTGTTGATCTTTGTTCCTGCGATCCCAAGCTCGGAGATGCTTGACTCGCGTAATCCCACACCTACGAAGTCATCTATGACACCTGACGTGACAAACCCACGACAGTTGGCGCCCACCGTGGGGCCTGCGGTCAAAAGCGTCACGTTCCGCGCAGGATCCATGAAGGGAGCTGAAGATCTCGTTGTTGGCCGTATCATCACGGTCAATGGCACACCCCTCATCGACGATTCAAGCTGGGGGCCGGAAGCAGATTACTTGGAGACCGGCCACGTCATCCCCTTTGGATCCATCAACGTCTTCGTCGGCTTCATTGGCGGCGAGTCAGAGGATCCATCGCAGCATGGCGACTCAGAAGAAGGAGTCGCGGTAACAGTGGACCAAGAAGAAGGATCTATCAACCACGAGTCGCTGCCTCTCGAAGACGAAGAAGGCCAATCCATTGAGTATGTCCTTGAGGAAAGGCTATGCGGAGGCCCTGTGGACAGTGGCTCGCCCTCTGTAGAAGATCGGCACGTGGAAGGGGTCTACAGGACCACAGAAGCAGACGAAGGGCTGGGCATGCCACCAGGCAGCTTAGCCCCCACACCGCCGGAAGCAGCAGAACAAGCCGCGCTAGATGCATCAGGAGTCGCGGCATCCGCTGTGATCACGCCAGGAGTCGCGGCCTCAGGAGTCGCAAACAGAGAAACTCCACCTGGAGTCGCGCCTGCGGAATCAGGGGCAAGGGTAACCCCCAGCGCAGCGGTCACGCCGCCACAGGGAAGCGTGTTGTTTACACCAATATCTGCGGTTAACGCGGCTGCTAGAGTAACAGAATTGGAGGCTACCAGGATCGGGCTATATGATGAGGTCCAGAGAATCGCAGATGAGAGAGCCAGGCTGGCGCGTGAGGAACAGCGCCTCCAACAGGAACAACTGCGACTCATCGAGGAAACCAATTCTCTGCAAGGAATACAGGCCACCTTGCCGCATAGACGTCACGCGAGTCGCCTGCAGCCAGGAACAGTGAACCCTATGGAGCTGTTCCAATCACCCACCATTGAACCAGCAATTGCGGTACCATCAGTCGCCACCAACACGACGCACCCGGTAGCATGGTCAGGGGTCGCACAACCTCCAGTCGCGATACCCGCGCGCACGGCACCATCTGCCATGGTTATGCGGTCAGTGGCCCCGTTAGCCGCGCCCGCGGTTCAAGCAATCGCGGTACCATCAATCGTGCCAGCGGTTCCATCTTTCGCAGCACCAAGAGTAGCAGAGATACCTGGATCAAGGGCCATAGTACCGGCTAACAACAGGGCCATGATGCCCCCGCCACTGACGCAGCCAACCTTTGTGCAGCAGTCGCCACAGCAGCCTCAAAGGTTCCACACGCCGCAAGGACATTATGTTAGCCCGGTGGAGAATCTCTTTGCAGCCACAAACATCTTGGCCAGATTAGCGCCAGCAGGAAACACGCCAATGGACAGAGAGGCACGGCGCGCCATTGAGATGCTGAGCACAGCAGTGATACAGCAGGCGAATATGTCCGAACACGCAGGACGGCTGCACTCCACCCCTTACAATAGCAGAGCAACGGCGGAGAGAAGCATCCACGCGGAGTCGCCACACGTTGCGACCTCAAGCTCGGCTAGGCGACAAAGGGAAGATCAGCCTGCGGCTCAAGATCAACCTCAGCAAGTTCAACCTATAGAGATTGTGCAGCCGCGCCCGGCGGCCAACCCAATAGGAAGGCCAGCTTCGTCCAACCTATCGTCGCGACTCAAAGGCCCAGTCTGTTTCAACGAAAGAATCAGGTCTGAACCGTTTCCTGCAGATTTTAAAGGACCTCGCAAGGTCGCCAACTACAACGCCAGCATGGACCCTGTTACTTGGCTCAACAATTACGAGATGGGCATGAGCATCCTAAACGCATCCGAAGAGATCTGCGCACGTTACCTAAACATGATGTTAGAGGGCGCAGCCCACATATGGCTACAAAATTTGCCACCAAATTCAATAAACTCTTGGGATGAGATGAAGGAAGCTTTTATCAAGAATTTCCAAGGGACATGCAAGCGACTCTGCAGCATAGAGGACCTAGAGCGTTGTGTACAGAAGGAAGGCGAGTCAAGTCGCCACTGGATGAGAAGGGTCGCAGAGATCATACATTCCTCAGACAATATACCACCCAGTTCAGCAGTCCTTGTCATGGAGAAAAATTGCAAATTTGAGCCGCTAGTCCACAAACTAGGTCGCATGAAGGATAAAGTCAAGAGCCTAAGTGAGGTAATGGCGGCGGCCAACAAGTATGCTAGCTCGGATAAAACCAGGGACGCATCTGATGGGGAGGAAGAGGAAAGCACTGGCAAAGGAAAAAAGGCCAGTAGCAAGCCTCAACAACAGCAAGCTAGCAATGCCAATACGAGTTATAACAAGCGCAAAAACGAAGAAGGAAACTCAGGGTTAGTCGCAAATACGAATACTCGTTACAAACAAAGCAGCAGCAGAGGAAGGAATTTTCACCCAGTCAATTTGGAAGAGGTTTTCAACCGCCCCTGCGACATCCATATAGGAAAAGATGGGAAACCACCCAACCACACGAAGGCACAGTGTTATCATTACAAAAAGTGGAAGGATGGACAGCCACTCAACACAAACTTCAATCATCAAAACAACGAGGAAGGTAAAAATGGCGGAGGCAACAACAGCAACAACGCCGTCCCAAATCCGCAGCCAGATCAGCCACAGTTCCCAAAACAGTTGGGTCAGTATCATACCATTGTGGTGAATACTTCAAGGAGGGAACAAAAACTGCGACGACGCAATCAGGCTGTTAATGCCATAGTACCAGCCGTCCCACAATGGCTAAAGTGGTCCGAACAACCAGTAATTTGGAGCCGCGAGGATCACCCAGGAGAAATAAATGAAGAGGGAAAACTCGCGCTGGTGGTTGCCCCTCAAGTCGCAGGATACAAGTTGAGCAAAGTACTCATGGATGGAGGCAGCAGTATCAACATATTATATTATGAAACCTTCAAAAGAATGAACCTTCAAGAAAAGCAGCTACACCCATCAAGAACAACATTTCATGGTGTCGTGCCAGGCATATCAGCCCAGCCATTGGGGCGAGTTAACTTGGAGGTCGCCTTTGGGACACAAAGCAACTTCAGGAGCGAGTACATTTGGTTCGAGGTTGTAGATTTCCAGAGCCCATATCATGCGCTGTTTGGCAGAGAAGCATTCGCAAAGTTTATGGCTAGGCCGTGCTATGTGTACCTAAAGCTCAAAATACCAGGCCCTAGAGGTGTCATCACCATCAATGGCGACAAAAGAATAGCTCAAGAATGTGAAGAAGGCGACAAGGCCATAGCCAGAGCAGCTTGCATTGCAGAGAGCGCGACCATGCGCGAGTCGCAGGAGAATTTTGATGACATCGTGAAGGCCAAGAGGCACCTGCCTGACTTGCGACTTCAGATTACAGCCGCAAGGGAGGCAAGGAAGTCAAAGGCTACGAGCCATTGCCAATAAGGACACATCCCAGGCATCGCGAGTTGCCATCAGCAGTCGCAGCAAAATTATTAAGAGTTTACATCATCAAGCAAGCCACTCAGGGCTAAAAAAGCTTCAATTCTGATCGCCACCTAGGCGCGATCGACCCCATTCTGGTCGCCACTTAGGCGCGACCGACCCAATGCAACAATTCTGATCGCCACCTAGGCGCGATCGACCCAATTCTGGTCGCCACTCAGGCGCGACCGACCCATGTATCATCTCTGGTTGCCACCTAGGCGCAACCGACCCAATTCTGGTCGCCACTCAGGCGCGACCGACCCATGTAACATCTCTGGTTGCCACCTAGGCGCAACCGACCCAATTCTGGTCGCCACTCAGGCGCGACCGACCCATGTAACATCTCTGATCGCCACCTAGGCGCGATCGACCCAATTCTGGTTGCCACCTAGGCGCAACCGACCCAAGCATCACTTCTGGTCGCCACCTAGGCGCGACCGACCCTATGTATCATATAATGATTCTGAAATAAAGCATCTCAAACTACCAATTGAGTTGTGAGTCTTTTATTTTTTAATCATTGGTCCCTTGGGGGTGCGGCAGCTTTTTAGCGCGGCCTATTCCTTGGGATCGCCAAACAAGTGGCATTTATCGTGATTATACTCAACCTCTCTTGGATGCGACTTGCACAATGCGGCCAAAGTACTGGGGGTGTGGCGTCAATCGAGTTTGATTGCCTATCATGGCCGCTCTCGACCCTGAACACGCACTTTTTACCTGGGAAATACTGAGCCGCGCAAGGGCCTAAGTGAGGAAAAACCGAGACAAATCATAAGGACCAGCCTATTGGTCGAAACATGTACTGCCAAGAGTACTTAAGCAAACCATAAAATTGTCTTATGACACATAAACTCTAACAATTATTACAGACCGCTAAGGGCCAAGGCCATCAAACCATTGTTTTCTCTTCTTCACTTGTGCGCAGCTTTTGGCCGGTGGGAAGGAGGAACAGGCGGCTTACCAAGCTTGCCAGAAGGAGCAGTCGCAGGCTCGCTGGAGGGCTCTTCAGTCGCGGGCTTGGGGGCTGCAGAGCTGGATACGCCTGGAGAGGGGTTCTTGTCCTGCGGAATCACCGCGCTGGACGACGGAGCGGGTAACTTCTCCCATCTGCTTCCATCTGCGTTATACTTGCCCATATAGGTCGCAAGATCAATCCCCTCCACCAGTTCAGTCGCATGGCCGCGCATATCCTTCCAAGTTGTCGCATATTCTGAGGCCGTCAGTTCGGTGCCATCCACCTTCTTCGAGGGCCTACCTTTTGCAACCTTGGCAGCATCAAAAGAAGGATAGTACGTCTTGGCCAAAGCAAGAACATGAGCCGCGCCGGTGCGAGCTGAGGACTCTTTCCAGTCCAAAAAGAACTGAGGCGCCCTAAGCAGTCTTTTCAGCAGCCCTTCAGAATCACCAGGGACTGGCTTGGTCGGCAGCAGGCACTTAGACAGTGATTTCAAGGCGTCACAAGTTCTTCGCGAAAAATCGCGGATATACTCCAGCTGCTCCTGAGTACTGCCGCGCTGATCCTTGGCATCTTCACCTACATCAAGGCATGTCTCCGTCAGCTCTACAACACACAGGCAAAGATAATAGAGAAAAAAGATGCAGTTACAAGTCGCAATACATACCAGTTAATTCTTGAGTCATGATGCACACTTTGGCGTGGACGAGGTTATGGGCATCAGAAACTTTCTTCAATTTTTTCTCAAGTTCGCCAATGGAAACGGCCTTCAGCCTTGCGTCCTCATTGACATCAGCAATGGCGTCTTTCTGAGCGCTGACTTGGAGCTCCAGCTGCTGGACCCTCTCATGGAATTTCTCTTCAACAGCTTTAAGTCGCAGCTCGGTATTTTTGGCTTGCTCAGAAAACTTGAAGCTTTCATCAGATAGCTCGCCCATCCTGGTTTCCCTCTTCTTTAGCTCAGCGTCACGCTGGCCAAGGAGCTCGCGTAGCCTCTCCAGCTCAGAGGGAGTATCCCCCAGCTGCTTTTCCAAGGCAATTTTGGCAGCTGTTATGGAGCTTAGTTCCTCCTATGAAGGGAACGTCAGTCAGTAAGTATATGTCAAACAGCTAAAAGAGAAGCATCAAGTCTCCCTTTACAGTCAAAGAAGAAACTTGATCCTTGGGGGCTAGAGACAGATAACTGGAGATAGAAGTTTACCTTATAAGCCGCAGACAGGTCAGATAGTGCCTTGCGGAGCTCCATGGCTTGCTTGTCATTTGAGGCAATGATAGCCTCTGACAGTTTCTCAGCGCGGCTTGTGGAGGAGGAAGAAGCAACCTCAGCATGTGGAATGGGCGGCCGCAGATTGTCCGCCGCTGGCGACTCAACCACTGGCGTATCAGCATCCTTGGCCATTACATCTATGGAGGAGGGGTTGACCCTCTCCACGTCCTGGATCATAAGGGGATCCGTTCTATCCTCCAGAGCCACCTCTTGGGTGGCTGTGTCAACAACAGGAACCGTGGCCAGGTCATCAGTGGTGGCCACGCCCTCTACCATGGCGGTATGAGCCACAGGTGATAAATGCGGCTCAACCGCGGTTCCAGGCTCAGTCGCGGGTTCAGCCGCACTTCTGTAAAAAGCAAGGGCATTATGAGAAGAAGAAGAACATAAGCCAGAATAAAAGTATTGAAAGCACAGGGAAAAGTTACTAACTCTGGAGCCATCTTCACAAAGGCCATAAGTTCACCACTTGATGGTGAGGACAGGCCTTGGGTCCCAGAATCTGCGAGTAAAAGTTTTACGTGTCAGTAGAGGAAAAAGAATAAGCATTCAAGATGACAAGACAGCAGAAATTACCAGAGTGGGGACCCATGTCTTCTTCAGCAGAGGCGGTAGCTTTGAAAGCACGCCTGGCAACAAAGGAGATCGCGCCCGTAACAGGTTTGCGACGCTTCGTGGCCTCGGGGTTTTCCAGAGCATCAACCTCTGGTTCTTCACGAGATAGCCTCTTGGAGGCTCTACGGGGAGTTGGTTCAGCCGCGGCAACAGAACTCGCGGCTGGCGCTGGGCTCACGTCCTCGTCCAGTTCGGTCTCTTCATCATCTGAGGCCGCAGAGGCAACAGAAGGGATATCAGCAGTCTCGCTGCCCTCTAGAGTGGGCAGCAACTTCTTTCGTGCGGCACGCTTGGGAGCAGCAGTGCCGGCGACAGTCGCAGGCAGCGACCAGTAGTTCTCGTCAGCCTGGATGAGAGAAATATAAGTTGCAGTGTAAAGAAAAGGAATGCGACTCAACTATGAAGGTGAAAAGACAGAGAAGAGGAGTTACCTCAAAAGGCTTGTTGTTAACACTGAAAGGGGCAAGCCCCACCTTATCGAAGGAGATGTCCTTCTCCTCAGTCACGCGGGTGACAAATTCCACCCAATCCTCAGGCCTCCAGTCCGAAGCTTTGATACGATCAACATCAGCAGAGGTGCCTGTGCACTCAAGGAAAGATCGCTGTCGTGAACTCACAGGCTGAATGCGCCATTTGGTCCAGCAAGAGAGAAGATCAAGGCCAGTAAGACCGTGACCTATTAAGGCGCGGACTTTGATCAGCGACTCATTGATGAAGGACATGGACGAGTCGCGGGGTTTTGATTTCAGTGCCTCGGTAGGCACGAAGAGGGTGTTAGACCAGGAGGGAAGGCGAGTTTCGCCCTCCGGTGAAGTATCTTGGCAATAAAAGAAAGATTTTTGCCAAGCCCTGGGTCGATTCGCTAGGGCTAGCTTGGGAAGGCAAGAATTCCTATGGCGCTGAAGAGAGATGGCGCCGACCTGAACGTAGGCGCCACCCTTGGAGACAAGTTGGCTGTTGCAGGTGAACGAGGCCAGCCACAGATCGATGTTGGGGGCTATGCCAAGATAATCCTCGCACAGCACGTGAAAATTGCTCACCTGGAGCATTGAGTTGGGCCCGATGTCGTGAAGACGGAGGCCTAGGCGTTGCAGCAAATTGCGGAAGAAGGGAGAACCTGGCGGCGTGAATCCACGCTCCACGTGCTCCACGAACATCACCAGCTCGTTGGGCTTGGGGCGCGGCTCGATTTCATCGCCTGGTGCCCGCCAGACGCCGTCCCCCTTCGGCGGCAAGAAGCCAGCCTCGGCCAGATCCGCAAGAGTTTCCTCTGTTACCCAGGATCCTTCCCAGTTGCAGGAGATCTGGCGCCTATTGTCAGATGGCTTCGCCTTGGGCGCCATTGCGAGGGAGAGATTGAATTGGGGAACTAGGCTTGGGTCGAGGAAGAAGACGGCGCGGCTAGGGATGAGAAGATTGCAGGGACAAATGGATAATGACCTAGGTGGCCGCAGCTTATAACTGAAGGGGCCCGCAACTAACGGCATTATCTGTGCTCGCAACCAACGGCACAATTTGCGCCCGCAAAAAGAGTAACGGTCCGCAATTAAAGGAAACAGAATATTTCCAGAAGAAGAGATGAGTCGCACAGATGAGTCGCAGCTCTGAATCGCATGAGTCAGGAGATTGGTCAGAACGTTTACAGTGCGGCTCAGAGACCATTTCAAGAGGCCAGAAGATTCTCACCGTAAAGTCCTAACCAATCTTGGGGGCTAATGTCGGGGGAATACTTTCTGGATTAACCCGCGGCCCAGTGCGATTTAACTTACTCGCACGGATGAAGGCCCACTTGGGAACAAGCCCAATATTGAACCGCCATAAGGAGAAAGATCTAGAAGACAACTCCCGGAGGACGTGAAGACCAAGTAGTCTCCGAGTAGGCCTCTGTGGATGTATTCCTTATGGGGAAGATTCCTTTTGTAACCTAGCGAGCCTCTGTGTATATAAAGAGGACTCGCAGGACTTAGAGCGGGTTAAGCTATCAAGCCCCAAACCCTAGCTTATACGGCGAGTACCAGATCGGATCGCCTCCATTGTAACACCTCGATTATCATATCAATACCAATCTAGGGTAGGCAGGAAGTAGGTCTTTTACCTCACATTGAGGGGGCCGAACCTGGGTAAATCTGTGTTGATCTTTGTTCCTGCGATCCCAAGCTCGGAGATGCTTGACTCGCGTAATCCCACACCTACGAAGTCATCTATGACACCTGACGTGACAAACCCACGACAGTGTGCTTTGGTTGTCCATGACTTCCGTGATCTGGAGTCACTTGTGGACAAAGCCATCCAGCTGGAGACCAAGCGCAAGTCTATGTATGAAGGTCGCAAGAGGAGGATGAATGCTCAGGAAGGTTCGAGCAGTCAGAAGCCTCGTATCTTTCAGCAAAACCCCAAACCTGCCTATCGACCACCCCAAGCTCCACGCCCCAATTTCCCTAACCGCCCAAACAACTTCAATCGCCCCAATGACACTAACCGTCCCAGAGGAAACTTCAACAACTTCAACCCCAATGCCAATGTTGTCTGCTTTGAATGTGGCAACAAAGGTCACTACTCAGGGAATGCCCCAATCCCAAGAGGAATGTTCAGCGCCCCAATGCCCCGGCACCGAACAATGGTCAAGGCCGCAATGGAAATGGTAATGGCAAGAATGCCGCACCCCGCGGAAATGCTGTTGTTGCCAAGGGTCGTCTGCACCACATCAATGCTGAAGAAGCCAGGATGCGCCGGATGTTGTGCTGGGTACGTTCCTTGTCAACTCAGTACCTGCAACTGTTCTGTTTGATTCTGGTGCAACACATTCATTTGTTACCGAGGAGTTTGTTGCTAAGGGAGGTTTAGTAGAAGGCTTCCTAACTAAAACCTTGAGTATACAAATCCCTGGCTCCACCCTAGAAACCAAGAGATTTTGTCCAAATACTGCCATAGAGATTTCAGGCGAAAAATTTGCAGCCGACCTAATTATTCTAGGAACCCAAGGCATAGATGTCATACTCGGAATGAATTGGCTAGCCAAGTACCATGGTCGAATTGACTGTGCCAGAGAGCTGTATCCATCACCACCGACAAAGAAGTAGAAGTGGAGTATGTGTCTGAACCCAACCATTCTCACCCAGGCTGCCATGAAGCATAGCTCGACCCACCCTAGATGAGATCCGTGTTGTTCCTATTCCGAGATGTTTTCCCTGAGAATTGTCTGGTATGCCGCCAGACCGGGAAATGAGTTCATAATTGAGCTTATCCCAGGAACAGCCCCTATATCCCAAAGGCCTTATCGGATGAATCCGGAAGAACTGGTTGAGTTGAAGAAGCAGTTGGCAGATATGCTCAGCAAAGGACTTGTTCGTCCAAGCGCTTCACCCTGGGGATCACCCATTATTTTTGTGGACAAGAGAGACGGTACCACACGACTGTGTGTGGATTATCGCAGGCTAAATGACGTGACCATTAAAAACAAGTACCCCTTCCCAAGATCGAGGATCTGTTCGATCAGATGAACGGAGCCCGAGTCTTTTCAAGATCGATCTTCGGACAGGATACCATCAGTTGAAGATCCGAGAGACAGACATTCCCAAGACCGCCTTCACCACTCGTTACGGTTTGTTTGAATACACCGTGATGTCCTTTGGTTGACCAATGCCCCAGCCTATTTCATGAATCTCATGAACAAGATTTTCATGGAGTACCTCGACAAGTTCGTGGTAGTATTCCTGATGACATCCTTATTTATTCCAAGACCGAAGAAGAGCATGCTGAACACCTGCGTCTAGTTTTGGAGACCCTCCGAGAGCACCAGCTGTATGCCAAGCTTAGCAAGTGTGAGTTTTGGCTCAATGAAGTGGCGTTTCTCGGACATGTAGTATCTGCTGGAGGAATTTCTGTTGACCCAGAGAAGATCCAAGCCATTATTGACTGGTTATCCCCAACCAGTGTGACTGAAATCCGAAGCTTTCTCGGACTCGCCGGTTATTACCGCAAGTTCGTTGAAGGATTTTCCAGTATAGCCAAGCCTTGACCCAACTGTTGAAGAAGGACAAGAAATTTGAATGGACTCAGAAGTGCGAAGATAGTTTCCAAGAGTTGAAAAAGAGACTAACCTCCACCCCAATCCTGGTTATGCCAGACGTCACCCAGAGTTTCGACGTGTATTGCGATGCATCACGCCTCGGACTTGGTTGCGTTTTGATGCAAGAAGGCAAAGTTGTGTCGTATCTGTCCGGCAGTTGCGACCGCATGAAGAGAATTACCCAACCCATGACCTGGAGTTAGCTGCTGTTGTCCTTGCTCTTAAAAAGTGGCGTCCCTATCTTGCGGGACATCGCTGTGAGATCTATACGGATCACAAGAGCTTGAAGTATATTTTCACCCAGAAGGAGTTGAACCTGCGACAGAGGAGATGGATGGTTAATCAAGGATTATGATATTGGAATCCATTATCACCCCGGAAAGGCTAATGTAGTTGCCGATGCCCTTAGTCGCAAACCCTGCACCCTGAATGCCCTATCCAAGCCGAACAACCAGCCTTGTTCAAAGAGTTCGAAGATTTTGGACTAGAACTTGTTAGCCATGGATATCTCGCCAATTTGGAGTTAGCCCCAACCCTGATGGATCAAATCAAAGAAGCCCAAAAAGGTCATGAAAGCATTGAAGGAATTAGGAAGAAGATCTCCCTCAGCAAAGCACCCGGTTTTACCGAAGATGCTGAAGGAGTGCTGAAATTCAATGATCGTATCTGTGTGCCCAATGTCACGGAACTTAAGGAGTTAATCCTGAAGGAAGCCCATGAGACCCCTTATTCAATCCACCCCGGCGGAACCAAAATGTACCAAGACCTTCGAGAAAGATTTTGGTGGCATGGAATGAAACGAGAGATTGGTTCTTTCGTAGCCAAGTGTGATATCTGTCAGCGAGTCAAGGCTGAACATCAGCGACCCGCTGGATTGCTTCAACCTTTGAAAATTCCCGAGTGGAATGGGATGAGATTGGAATGGATTTTATTACCGGACTTCCAAGATCCAACCGAGGCCATGATTCAATCTGGGTCATCGTTGATCGATTGACCAAGGTTGCTCATTTCATACCTGTCAAGACCACCCATACCGGAGCTCAGTTAGCAGACTTGTATATTTCCAGAATAGTAAGCCTGCATGGTGTGCCTAAGAAGATTGTATCTGATAGAGGCACGCAATTCACCTCAAGATTCTGGAAATCCCTTCATGAAGCCCTCGGAACCAAGTTAGCATTTAGCACAGCTTATCATCCCCAGACCGATGGCCAAACTGAGCGAGTGAACCAGATATTGGAGGACATGCTTCGCGCATGTGTTCTATCCTATGGTTCCAAGTGGGAAGATTGTCTTCCGTTTGCAGAGTTCTCATACAACAATAGTTACCAGTCCAGTCTGCAAATGGCCCCTTTTGAAGCCCTTTACGGCAAGAAGTGTCGTACGCCCCTGAACTGGTCCGATACCGGAGAGAGCAAATTGTTTGGACCCGATACCCTCCGTGAAGCTGAAGAGCAAGTTCAGCTTATTCGTGAACGCCTCAAAACTGCCCAATCCCGTCAGAAGAGTTACGCTGACACCAAGCACCGTGACCTCACTTTCAGTATCGGAGATTATGTTTATCTCCGAGTGACACCACTTAAAGGAATGCAGCGTTTCCATGTCAAAGGAAAGTTAGCACCAAGGTATATTGGACCCTTCAAGATCATCGCACGTCGAGGAGAAGTATCCTATCAGCTGGAATTGCCACCGGAGTTAGGACATTATCATGATGTCTTCCACATTTCCTTGCTCCGGAAGTGTCTCGAAGTTCCTGACCAGACAGATGTTTTCAAAAACATCGACCACCTCTCCATCGACCTGAACCAAGACCTGACTTATCGCGAGAGACCCCTCAAGACTCTCGAAGAAGATGTTCGTGTTACCCGAAGTCGTACAATCAAGTTTTACAAAGTCCAGTGGACTAACCACTCTGAAGAAGAAGCAACTTGGGAACGCGAAGATTATCTTCGAAGCGAATTCCCAGACAGGTCAGATAGTGCCTTGCGGAGCTCCATGGCTTGCTTGTCATTTGAGGCAATGATAGCCTCTGACAGTTTCTCAGCGCGGCTTGTGGAGGAGGAAGAAGCAACCTTAGCATGTGGAATGGGCGGCCGCAGATTGTCCGCCGCTGGCGACTCAACCACTGGCGTATCAGCATCCTTGGCCATTACATCTATGGAGGAGGGGTTGACCCTCTCCACGTCCTGGATCATAAGGGGATCCGTTCTATCCTCCAGAGCCACCTCTTGGGTGGCTGTGTCAACAACAGGAACCGTGGCCAGGTCATCAGTGGTGGCCACGCCCTCTACCATGGCGGTATGAGCCACAGGTGATAAATGCGGCTCAACCGCGGTTCCAGGCTCAGTCGCGGGTTCAGCCGCACTTCTGTAAAAAGCAAGGGCATTATGAGAAGAAGAAGAACATAAGCCAGAATAAAAGTATTGAAAGCACAGGGAAAAGTTACTAACTCTGGAGCCGTCTTCACAAAGGCCATAAGTTCACCACTTGATGGTGAGGACAGGCCTTGGGTCCCAGAATCTGCGAGTAAAAGTTTTACGTGTTAGTAGAGGAAAAAGAATAAGCATTCAAGATGACAAGACAGCAGAAATTACCAGAGTGGGGACCCATGTCTTCTTCAGCAGAGGCGATAGCTTTGAAAGCACGCCTGGCAACAAAGGAGATCGCGCCCGTAACAGGTTTGCGACGCTTCGTGGCCTCGGGGTTTTCCAGAGCATCAACCTCTGGTTCTTTACGAGATAGCCTCTTGGAGGCTCTACGGGGAGTTGGTTCAGCCGCGGCAACAGAACTCGCGGCTGGAGCTGGGCTCACGTCCTCGTCCAGTTCGGTCTCTTCATCATCTGAGGCCGCAGAGGCAACAGAAGGGATATCAGCAGTCTCGCTGCCCTCTAGAGTGGGCAGCAACTTCTTTCGTGCGGCACGCTTGGGAGCAGCAGTGCCGGCGACAGTCGCAGGCAGCGACCAGTAGTTCTCGTCAGCCTGGATGAGAGAAATATAAGTTGCAGTGTAAAGAAAAGGAATGTGACTCAACTATGAAGGTGAAAAGACAGAGAAGAGGAGTTACCTCAAAAGGCTTGTTGTTAACACTGAAAGGGGCAAGCCCCACCATATCGAAGGAGATGTCCTTCTCCTCAGTCATGCGGGTGACAAATTCCACCCAATCCTCAGGCCTCCAGTCCGAAGCTTTGATACGATCAACATCAGCAGAGGTGCCTGTGCACTCAAGGAAAGATCGTTGTCGTGAACTCACAGGCTGAATGCGCCATTTGGTCCAGCAAGAGAGAAGATCAAGGCCAGTAAGACCGTGACCTATTAAGGCGCGGACTTTGATCAGCGACTCATTGATGAAGGACATGGACGAGTCGCGGGGTTTTGATTTCAGTGCCTCGGTAGGCACGAAGAGGGTGTTAGACCAGGAGGGAAGGCGAGTTTCGCCCTCCGGTGAAGTATCTTGGCAATAAAAGAAAGATTTTTGCCAAGCCCTGGGTCGATTCGCTAGGGCTAGCTTGGGAAGGCAAGAATTCCTATGGCGCTGAAGAGAGATGGCGCCGACCTGAACGTAGGCGCCACCCTTGGAGACAAGTTGGCTGTTGCAGGTGAACGAGGCCAGCCACAGATCGATGTTGGGGGCTATGCCAAGATAATCCTCGCACAACACGTGAAAATTGCTCACCTGGAGCATTTAGTTGGGCCCGATGTCGTGAAGACGGAGGCCTAGGCGTTGCAGCAAATTGCGGAAGAAGGGAGAACCTGGCGGCGTGAATCCACGCTCCACGTGCTCCACAAACATCACCAGCTCGTTGGGCTTGGGGCGCGGCTCGATTTCATCGCCTGGTGCCCGCCAGACACCGTCCCCCTTCGGCGGCAAGAAGCCAGCCTCGGCCAGATCCGCAAGAGTTTCCTCAGTTACCCAGGATCCTTCCCAGTTGCAGGAGATCTGGCGCCTATTGTCAGATGGCTTCGCCTTGGGCGCCATTGCGAGGGAGAGATTGAATTGGGGAACTAGGCTTGGGTCGAGGAAGAAGACGGCGCGGCTAAGGATGAGAAGATTGCAGGGACAAATGGATAATGACCCAGGTGGCCGCAGCTTATAACTGAAGGGGCCCGCAACTAACGGCATTATCTGTGCTCCAACCAACGGCACAATTTGCGCCCGCAAAAAGAGTAACGGTCCGCAATTAAAGGAAACAGAATATTTCCAGAAGAAGAGATGAGTCGCACAGATGAGTCGCAGCTCTGAATCGTATGAGTCAGGAGATTGGTCAGAACGTTTACAGTGCGGCTCAGAGACCATTTCAAGAGGCCAGAAGATTCTCACCGTAAAGTCCTAACCAATCTTGGGGGCTAATGTCGGGGGAATACTTTCTGGATTAACCCGCGGCCTAGTGCGATTTAACTTACTCGCATGGATGAAGGCCCACTTGGGAACAAGCCCAATATTGAACCGCCATAAGGAGAAAGATCTAGAAGACAACTCCCGGAGGACGTGAAGACCAAGTAGTCTCCGAGTAGGCCTCTGTGGATGTATTCCTTATGGGGAAGATTCCTTTTGTAACCTAGCGAGCCTCTGTGTATATAAAGAGGACTCGCAGGACTTAGAGCGGGTTAAGCTATCAAGCCCCAAACCCTAGCTTATACGGCGAGTACCAGATCGGATCGCCTCCATTGTAACACCTCGATTATCATATCAATACCAATCTAGGGTAGGCAGGAAGTAGGTCTTTTACCTCACATTGAGGGGGCCGAACCTGGGTAAATCTGTGTTGATCTTTGTTCCTGCGATCCCAAGCTCGGAGATGCTTGACTCGCGTAATCCCACACCAACGAAGTCATCTATGACACCTGACGTGACAAACCCACGACAGTGTGCTTTGGTTGTCCATGACTTCCGTGATCTGGAGTCACTTGTGGACAAAGCCATCCAGCTGGAGACCAAGCGCAAGTCTATGTATGAAGGTCGCAAGAGGAGGATGAATGCTCAGGAAGGTTCGAGCAGTCAGAAGCCTCGTATCTTTCAGCAAAACCCCAAACCTGCCTATCGACCACCCCAAGCTCCACGCCCCAATTTCCCTAACCGCCCAAACAACTTCAATCGCCCCAATGACACTAACCGTCCCAGAGGAAACTTCAACAACTTCAACCCCAATGCCAATGTTGTCTGCTTTGAATGTGGCAACAAAGGTCACTACTCTAGGGAATGCCCCAATCCCAAGAGGAATGTTCAGCGCCCCAATGCCCCGGCACCGAACAATGGTCAAGGCCGCAATGGAAATGGTAATGGCAAGAATGCCGCACCCCGCGGAAATGCTGTTGTTGCCAAGGGTCGTCTGCACCACATCAATGCTGAAGAAGCCCAGGATGCGCCGGATGTTGTGCTGGGTACGTTCCTTGTCAACTCAGTACCTGCAACTGTTCTGTTTGATTCTGGTGCAACACATTCATTTGTTACCGAGGAGTTTGTTGCTAAGGGAGGTTTAGTAGAAGGCTTCCTAACTAAAACCTTGAGTATACAAATCCCTGGCTCCACCCTAGAAACCAAGAGATTTTGTCCAAATACTGCCATAGAGATTTCAGGCGAAAAATTTGCAGCCAACCTAATTATTTAGGAACCCAAGGCATAGATGTCATACTCGGAATGAATTGGCTAGCCAAGTACCATGGTCGAATTGACTGTGCCAGAAGAGCTGTATCCATCACCACCGACAAAGAAGTAGAAGTGGAGTATGTGTCTGAACCCAACCACTCACCCAGGCTGCCATGAAAGCATAGCTCGACCCACCCTAGATGAGATCCGTGTTGTTCACCTATTCCGAGATGTTTTCCTGAAGAATTGCCTGGTATGCCGCCAGACCGGGAAATTGAGTTCATAATTGAGCTTATCCCAGGAACAACCCCTATATCCCAAAGGCCTTATCGGATGAATCCGGAAGAACTGGTTGAGTTGAAGAAGCAGTTGGCAGATATGCTCAGCAAAGGACTTGTTCGTCCAAGCTTCACCCTGGGGATCACCCATTATTTTTGTGGACAAGAGAGACGGTACCACACGACTGTGTGTGGATTATCGCAGGCTAAATGACGTGACCATTAAAAACAAGTACCCCTTCCCAAGATCGAGGATCTGTTCGATCAGATGAACGGAGCCCGAGTCTTTTCAAAGATCGATCTTCGGACAGGATACCATCAGTTGAAGATCGAGAGACAGACATTCCCAAGACCGCCTTCACCACTCGTTACGGTTTGTTTGAATACACGTGATGTCCTTTGGTCTGACCAATGCCCCAGCCTATTTCATGAATCTCATGAACAAGATTTTCATGGAGTACCTCGACAAGTTCGTGGTAGTATTCCTTGATGACATCCTTATTTATTCCAAGACCGAAGAAGAGCATGCTGAACACCTGCGTCTAGTTTTGGAGACCCTCCGAGAGCACCAGCTGTATGCCAAGCTTAGCAAGTGTGAGTTTTGGCTCAATGAAGTGGCGTTTCTCGGACATGTAGTATCTGCTGGAGGAATTTTTGTTGACCCAGAGAAGATCCAAGCCATTATTGACTGGTTATCCCCAACCAGTGTGACTGAAATCCGAAGCTTTCTTGGACTCGCCGGTTATTACCGCAAGTTCGTTGAAGGATTTTCCAGTATAGCCAAGCCTTGACCCAACTGTTGAAAAAGGACAAGAAATTTGAATGGACTCAGAAGTGCGAAGATAGTTTCCAAGAGTTGAAAAAGAGACTAACCTCCACCCCAATCCTGGTTATGCCAGACGTCACCCAGAGTTTCGACGTGTATTGCGATGCATCACGCCTCGGACTTGGTTGCGTTTTGATGCAAGAAGGCAAAGTTGTGTCGTATCTGTCCCGGCAGTTGCGACCGCATGAAGAGAATTACCCAACCCATGACCTGGAGTTAGCTGCTGTTGTCCTTGCTCTTAAAAAGTGGCGTCCCTATCTTGCGGGACATCGCTGTGAGATCTATACGGATCACAAGAGCTTGAAGTATATTTTCACCCAGAAGGAGTTGAACCTGCGACAGAGGAGATGGATGGAATTAATCAAGGATTATGATATTGGAATCCATTATCACCCCGGAAAGGCTAATGTAGTTGCCGATGCCCTTAGTCGCAAACCCTGCACCTTGAATGCCCTATCCAAGCCGAACAACCAGCCTTGTTCAAAGAGTTCGAAGATTTTGGACTAGAACTTGTTAGCCATGGATATCTCGCCAATTTGGAGTTAGCCCCAACCCTGATGGATCAAATCAAAGAAGCCCAAAAAGGTCATGAAAGCATTGAAGGAATTAGGAAGAAGATCTCCCTCAGCAAAGCACCCGGTTTTACCGAAGATGCTGAAGGAGTGCTGAAATTCAATGATCGTATCTGTGTGCCCAATGTCACGGAACTTAAGGAGTTAATCCTGAAGGAAGCCCATGAGACCCCTTATTCAATCCACCCCGGCGGAACAAAATGTACCAAGACCTTCGAGAAAGATTTTGGTGGCATGGAATGAAGCGAGAGATTGGTTCTTTGTAGCCAAGTGTGATATCTGTCAGCGAGTCAAGGCTGAACATCAGCGCCCGCTGGATTGCTTCAACCTTTGAAAATTCCCGAGTGGAAATGGGATGAGATTGGAATGGATTTTATTACCGGACTTCCAAGATCCAACCGAGGCCATGATTCAATCTGGGTCATCGTTGATCGATTGACCAAGGTTGCTCATTTCATACCTGTCAAGACCACCCATACCGGAGCTCAGTTAGCAGACTTGTATATTTCCAGAATAGTAAGCCTGCATGGTGTGCCTAAAAAGATTGTATCTGATAGAGGCACGCAATTCACCTCAAGATTCTGGAAATCCCTTCATGAAGCCCTCGGAACCAAGTTAGCATTTAGCACAGCTTATCATCCCCAGACCGATGGCCAAACTGAGCGAGTGAACCAGATATTGGAGGACATGCTTCGCGCATGTGTTCTATCCTATGGTTCCAAGTGGGAAGATTGTCTTCCGTTTGCAGAGTTCTCATACAACAATAGTTATCAGTCCAGTCTGCAAATGGCCCCTTTTGAAGCCCTTTACGGCAAGAAGTGTCGTACCCCTGAATTGGTCCGATACCGGAGAGAGCAAATTGTTTGGACCGATACCCTCCGTGAAGCTGAAGAGCAAGTTCAGCTTATTCGTGAACGCCTCAAAACTGCCCAATCCCGTCAGAAGAGTTACGCTGACACCAAGCGCCGTGACCTCACTTTCAGTATCGGAGATTATGTTTATCTCCGAGTGACACCCTTAAAGGAATGCAGCGTTTCCATGTCAAAGGAAAGTTAGCGCCAAGGTATATTGGACCCTTCAAGATCATCGCTCGTCGAGGAGAAGTATCCTATCAGCTGGAATTGCCACCGGAGTTAGGAGATTATCATGATGTCTTCCACATTTCCTTGCTCCGGAAGTGTCTGAAGTTCCTGACCAGGATGTTTTCAAAAACATCGACCACCTCTCCATCGACCTGAACCAAGACCTGACTTATCGCGAGAGACCCCTCAAGATTCTCGAAGAAGATGTTCGTGTTACCCGAAGTCGTGCAATCAAGTTTTACAAAGTCCAGTGGACTAACCACTCTGAAGAAGAAGCAACTTGGGAACGCGAAGATTATCTTCGAAGCGAATTCCCAGACCTCTTTAGTACCTAAGCCTAGCAAATCTCGGGACGAGATTTATTTTAAGGAGGGAAGGATTGTAACATCCCAAAATTATTAACAAGTATTATTAATTCCAAAAATGGGAGCCAACAAAAACTTTTGTTAAATTATATGTGTTGATCTCATATTCTTGCTTGTGTTGCTTATTTCTCTTGTTTGTGTGTTGCTTGCTCTATTTGAGAACATAAAGAAAAGAAGAAGAATAAAATAAAAGCAAAACAAGAAAAATAAATGTGGCAAGTGCCACACAAATTCTCCAAGTGAGGATCTCATTTTGTTTCCAACAAAATTTAATGGAGTGGTATTGCAAACCCTCCCATTTCATTCTTACTACTTATCTCTCTCAAATATATTTTACCCTTATTTTAAAATTCAAAAGTAAAAGCAATTGAAATAAAATTAAAATACAATAAGTGAAACCTATGAAAGAAAATGTTTCAAAACATTTTATTATTTTATGCCAATTTTTGTGGAGCTTCTGTACATTATGGGAAGGCCCCACAAATTTTGACAATTTTTTCTAAATTGATTTAGTGCCTCAAATAAAATCAAGAAATGCTACTGGAATTAAAAGAAGGACTAGAAAATAAATAAGAAAAAGAAGAAGGAAGAATAGCAGCAGAGAGGAGGCAGGGGGCTTTCTGCAAAAGTGTCATCCCCTACCTCTCTCCCTAGCTCCCTGTCGCCGTCGCCGTGGCGCCATGGTCGACGTCGCCGTTCCCAGGCCCCCCTTGCTCGCGTTCACCCTCGCCCCCGTGCCTCTGCACCCTCTGCGGGCAGAGGAGAGCCTCTCCCCTCGCCTTAACGCCGTTGTCCCCCGATACACGCCGCAGAGGAGTTGGACGGCGCCGGCCAAATTGGCCCAGATCGCTGCACCTCGCCACGCGATCCCTACGCCGCGAGCCCTAGCTCCATCCCGGACCCCCCAGACACCGCGCGCCGGCCTCTCCGCCCCTCTGGAGCTCTCCTGCACCCGACCCACCATGGACCGACCTCGGCCGATAAATACCCCACCGCACCGTGCACTCCCTCCACTCCACCCCGACCTCTCTCACCTCTCCACTCCTCAGTGCACCGCCAGGAGGGCGGAGCCACTCCCTCGAAGCTCCAGCTGCCCGTGAGCTTCCTCGACGCTCCGCCGCATCCGAAGGTGGACGACGACACGGCCGTGCCGTGCTGCTGCCCCATTTCCCTCTCTGACCCCTCCACCTTGCTCTCCATCATCACCGCACTCACCCGAGCCCTTTCCTCCGTTGTTTTGTGCACAGGCGCGCCGTAGAAGCTTCGCCGGAGTAGCGGCCGTGGCCGTGGAAGTTCGTCGACACGCCGCCGGAGCTAGACGCCGTCCCAGCAAGCAGGACTCGGCCATAAGCTCTCCCCACACCGCCGCCGTCGATTCACGTCATCTCCGAGCCTTCCCGAGCCCTCTAGGTGAGGTTTTTCCCAACCTCGCCGGAGCCACGGCGCCGCCCAGAAATGGTCGTCGCCGATGGTTTCGTTGCGAGCCGTTGGATCTCCATCCAACGGTAACTTACCGTTTCGGATAGAAAAGAAAGAGAGAGAGAGACTGACGAGCGGGCCCCGCTCGTCAGGGTTTTATTAATTTCCCGCGAGCGCTGTGCCGCTGACCAATGGGTCCCCGTGTCAGCATTTTCAACATTATCCAGAACAGTTAGATTTCCTAATTAGTTTTCTCTGGAATTATCAGTACTGGACCCAATTTGTAAAATCAATATCTCGAGATTTAGGAATCCAAATAAATCAAACTCAATTGTTCTGGAAAGCTTATGAAATTTTTTAACCAACCCAATTGGTCTCATGTCATTTAAATAAAAATAAAAAGTATTATTGAAAATTCCAGAGAAGGTTTAAAATCTAAACTTGTTTGTTTCTGATACTCTGTTAGTCCAAATAATTCCAAACCAATTTTGCTAGCTTATTACTGCCTTGTATTAGCTCCCTAATTTTGGTAGAATTAATTAAGCAATATTAATTGTTGACTTTAAGATAAACCCTTCTGGACTAAAACAAACAAATATGTTTATTGGTTGACCCAAATGAGTTAGGACCAATTTTGTTAGCTCACATATCCATGTTTACTTACCCCTAAAAGGATTTAATTTTTGGAACAATAGAACTTATTTTATTGCCAAAACTTGATTATTAAGCTACTGGATTCTAACCAATGTGTAGGGAGTTTGGTAACTCCAATTGATCCAAATCAAATTGGGTTACTTCTACACTCAGTAGCTTTCTATAGAATTTTAGTTTGTATTTTTGTGACCAACAGAACTCAAGTTGTGCAATTAAACATGTTTAACAAGTTTCTGCCATAATTTGGACACAAACAAATAATGTTTAATTCAATTATTTTGAAATCAAATTGTATTGTTTGATGAATGCAGTGGCTATTTAGAGCATTTAGGATTGTAATGATGTGACGTTGTTTGAGTAGTTTAGTGATTTCTTGTATTTGTTTGTTTATCGATTAGACGAGAACGTTGCTGGATATATCGAGGAGGGGGAATTTGTTGAACCTGAAGATCAAGATCAAGGCCACTTTGCGAACAAGGCAAGCTACTCTCTGAGCTTGCACCTAAACATATATGCATATACTTTGATCAAATGATTTACTCTTAAAAGCAATGATTTACAAAACTCTTTTCAAAAAGTGTATGGAAATTATTTTGCCACCCTATGTAGTAGTTATATGAAACTTTAGGATGGAAAACAATGTTGTTTATTCAAAACTCCATTGGAATTACTTGTGTGGTTATGGAATGCCGAGATGTCGGTATTGAAGTGGAGAAATGGAGGATGTTGATGTTTATGAAAAATGCACAGTGTCTAGTACTATGACAACCAATCTTAATCTGTGCGACCACATTTACCCCCATATGGAAACGGGGCTTAGTCATATAATTTGCTGTTATTAGTATGTGATACCTCATCGACGGAGATGACTCCGTTATGCATGAGGGGATGGTTTGTGAACTCCCCTGACCTGGGTCCTCGCTCAAACTCTATGGAAAGATAAGGAGGAGGATTGAAGACTTCATCGATGTGGTCGCCGGGAAAAACATATGAGTCCTCACACTTGGGGTTGCCGACGGGGACCGGACTGAGTGTCGATGGGAATTATCATATGGGTAGGATCCTATACTAGCATGAGCAAAGGAGAGGCTAGGGTCGGTGGCTCAACTTCGCATACACCTTGTATGGCGGGACGTGGCTGACACGATGAGTTACCGGATGGATGTGGGATAAAAGCGTGCTACCTCTGCATAGGGTCAAAACTATTCGAATAGCCGAGTCCTCGGATATGGACAATTGGGAAGCTGTCCTAAGATCATGTGCAAGTTTTTGGAAAAGCTTTTTAAGTTTAAAAGAACTGAAAATGGTGATGGTGTTTAACAACTATACCAAATGGAGTGGTATGAGTTGTTGGAATAAATGGACCATGGTGAGCCATGGTCAGGAAAAGGAGGAGTTTTTGGAGAAACAAAAGAGATGGTGACTTCTTTTAAAAACAGTTATAAAACTCTTCTTACTTTTTCAATAAAGATATAGAGATGTTTTAAATAAATAAAAGTTGTAAGTTAAAACAAAACTAATGCATACTCATGTTGGGGTAGTTTGCGAGTACATTCAAATGTACTCATATTGGTTTCGTCCCTGGCTATTGTCCTAGCCAGACTACGAGGAGGAGCACTACGCCGAGCAGGAGTATGGTGACTTCTATGCGAACTAATGATCTCCACAAGTCAGCTGCCTGTCGGGTCGTCGTCGTTAGAATATGATGTCTACTACGCCGTAGCTTCCACTGATATTTTGGTTTGGCCCATGAAGGCACCTATGTAAGAACTTGGTCTAAATAACCATTTATGTACGACTTTTTATTCGGTATTGTAATGGATGTAAACTTTGGTATCCAATTCGGATTATGTGCAACGACAGACTGATCACGGGATCGTTGTGTTAAACATAATCAGGTATTTTGGACAGCTAGTCCGGGGTCCCCACAATGATCTTGGAGGAGTTTCACTTGTTGAGAGCTAGTCAGAGGGAGACAATCGGAGCTGTTAGAAATAATGTGAGAGAGTAGGCTTTGTGTGTTCTGGAGTCCCTGGCCCCTACGTTTGTGTACGGGAGCCTGTCTTGTAAATACACTTCTACCTTCTATAAAAATAAGGTACGCATTCGCGTACTCTCGAAAAAAGAAAAAAATTCTCGGCATTGTCCTTCTTGGGAAGGGCCCCAATAATGCGAGGCGAGATGGATAGTCGCATAACAAGCAGTGCAATGTGATTTGATCTATCCCATTTCTCCCACTTTGAGTCATAAACCTTATTTAGTTCATCATACCCGGCGACACCAGCAGCCGGTAGTGTGTTTGTCCACACTAAATGCATAGTTTAGCTAGTTACAGCCAAAACTAAATGAAGTTTTTACAGCGAGAGAAGTTACTCCCCGTAAATGGCTCGATAATGTATAAGCCAAGGGCAGCGGAATCGGAAATTTGACATGACTGTCCATAAGCATAAATTGCATTGTAATAAAATTTTCATTGGTAAACGAAATAAACATGCCATAAATTTAAATTTGAACTCCATGTTCATCACCGTTGGGCAGAATGAACATAAAATCAAAAAAAACATTAGGGTTCACAAATAAATTAAAGCAGCTTTGCACATAGTTAAGTTTACCGTCAAGACATTCTCAAAATAAACACTAAAATTAATCATTAAGGAAAACCAACAATGTTTAATGTTTAATTTGATTATTCAACATTAAACATATTAAAGATTCTAAACGAAAAATCTCGTTTGTTCATTTTTATCCAGAATATTAAGATGTTTTAATCATATTTTGGGTATTTATTTACTATTTAAAACAATGCATTAACATAAGACATAAATATGTATCATAAATCATATAAATCATTAAAGTGTACGGAAATATAACATGTAATAAAAATTAATTTTTCCCTAAAAAATTAGGACAACATGTTTAAAAACCGCCGAACAGAAATAATTCTTAAAAATGATTATTTTAAAAACAAACTAACCTAACCTGAGCCTACAACTCATGATAAACAATCAAATGGGTCACCATAAGGAAACCTCTATTTATGTTCGTAAATAATATGGGTAAGAATGGATTATAAATAGGAGTTGCAGGACACGGATAGCCTCACTGGAATGCTCAAAGCATATGATTTGAAGATGCGGGTTACAAATAGTAAAAGAAGATCAGATATCCAATCAAAATGTTAGCAACTGGTATAAGGAACCAGAATGGTACCTGGATGAAATAGTGACGTAACCATGAAACCACTTAGATAAGAAAAAGACCTACCTGCAGCAAAAAGTTTACCGAAATGAAGCAAAAAAAAGCAATAGTCCAAGTGAAATTACATCATGAAACTGATATAGACAAACAGTACAATAGTGATACAAAGAAAGTGAGGTAAACAAAAAAATTCATATCAATTACAATATAGAGGCCCTAATACACATATATAGAGAGGAATAATACCAAAGCAAGCCTATCTTACCAAAATGATGAGTACCAGGTCTACGTCTTGATAGAATACGGCATGGCATATTCTCGAACAACTCATGACCTTAACGGATATTGCTCCACTAAGAAAACACTGTCAAGATACGTGTCGCAATTAACTTATATGTCAATGAATTGCTGGTACAAAAACAACATATGTTGGGCGCCCTGCATGACAAATGAGAGGCGGTATGAATGGAGTGTGAGAGCACATACTTTGATCTGGCAAAATAGAAATTGGCAGTCATGTAGCCAATTATAGGGAGGGATAATACCACAGCAGCCATGGAATCAAGCTGAGAAATTCGAGGAGTAAACACAGTAGGGAGAAACAGACATCTGGCCAAGAGGAAGGCGACGAACCTTACCGGAAGCAGCAACCGACCACCACAAACACACGACGAATCTAGTAATACACATGCAAAAGAAATAACGGTGAGGGCTATGCATAACTGGATCCCTGAAAGCAGAGGTACTGACCACCACAAGTCAGTTACATCACAAAATCGAGAAATCTGGTAGAGCAAACTATCCATTTATGCAAATCAAGTAAAGAAAAAGATTCAGCTTCAAAGCACATGTTAAATAGATGCACTTCATCTTCACAATGGATTTAACCGGTGCTCAAATAATAACTCCATAGTAAGAGTTAGATAACCGTTGAATTTTATTTTCATAATCAGCATTGAAACTTCAGAAGTACTATTCTTCCATGCGGCTAGAATTACAATTATTTGTTTATTTGTAGAAAGGATACCTTCGACCTCTGAAAATGCTATTGTTTTCTCACAAATAATTAAACTGAAGAAATATATTTAAATAAAAGCACTTCATCTCCACAATGGCTATAACCGGTGCTCAAATAATAACCCACCACAGGAGTAAGATAACCATTGAATTCTATTTTCTCTCAAATGCTATTATTTTCTCAAAAATAAATCCACTGAAGAAATATATTTGCACTTTGGCTAGACTGTATAGAAAGAACATATTTGTGCACTCACATAAGCTGGGAGCAAGAGAGCAATGCCAGTCTGGTTGGCCCTCCCTCGGAAGAAGCTCAGCATCGCCGCCACAACTACTATGGGTACTGCACCTGAAAAATAGTGGCAAATGATTATAAGAAATTAATGAGCTTAGAAAGATATATCACATGCTATTGCAAGCAAATAGAAGTTGAATTCAAGAAGTAGCAGAAGTTAAATATTGAAGCAATTCGCTGATTACAGTAAGTAGTCAAACACAAATAGGTATAACAGTTAGAAAAGTAAAGTTGCGAACACCTTAGGGAAGGGATTTATTTACCTCGGTTTGAAGATCTAGTTAGCATCCATAGATTAAATTTATTAAACTTTCAAAGAAGATCCAAGCTATAGGGCTTTGTGAATATCATTATATACCATACAGGCAGACATGCATGAACTTTTAGCAAATACATTCCCCACTTTCATTAAATGCAAACGAAAATAAGCCTGCAGCCCTATAAGGGAAGAGAAGTTAGTGGCACTGAGATAACTCGTGTACCCAACATAAGAGATCAAGTCCATCATATAAAAAGCGCGCACAACCAGAAAACAAAGAAAACTGTGCTTGTAAACTTCTCATATTACTAGTTAAATGCCCGTGCGTTGCTACGGGTGCCTCAATTTTTTGTTTGCTACACATGAAAAACTAATGTGTGCATTATAGAAATAGATATAACCAAATAATATTGCAAAAACAATAAGATTCTAATTTTCTATAATTAAATTGATTAAACTTATAAATTGAATCATATGCATAGAAACTACAATTATCTTGTTGACTAAGATTCCACTTCGCTTATATCATGAATATGTCTTCATGAATAATTTACGGGAGCTGGTCTACAATCAAGTGTCAATTTGTATAGTTGGTCCACAGGGATGAATTTGTAGACCAAGTCTCATAAAATTATTTTCCACTCTCATATACATCACACGCGCAATGTATAAACTGGCATATTCAATGTTTTCGAGTAGAAACGCCCACGTTTAGCGTTAGTCATGTGACTCGCGACTTTTTTTTTCACATGCCAACTGAAAAGAGTCAGCTTCTCATTACCTTTCCCTATAGAGTATACAAACAAATAGATATCGATGAATACAACACTATAAATGCATCACACTTAGCTGTATATTCCCAAAGGTACATCATCAAATTATATTCTACTAAAACCATTGTTCACACATGACTGCACTAAATAGAGAAAAATAGTCGAAAACGAATATACAATACACGGATTAAACATAGCTTGCATTTTGGTACTCGGTATGGATTTGACCGACGCTTGTCTTTCCATTTATTTGTCCAGTCAGGACCTCGAATGAACCTGCATTCAAGCACATGTTATTGGCCGATAACTGAGGGAGATATTTACAACATTGGCTGAAGTAACGCAGGAAATAACACTCATGTGTAGAATGATTTCATGAATAGTAAGTATAGTCACATAGCCCGAAGAGAGAACGATAAAATCATATAGAGCAATGGTCATTCGACATGAATCAAAATAAAACACAATATTCAAAAAATATATAAGTTCAATATGCACATAGCCATAGTCATTAAAAAGTCATAATGGTTGTTCTATCCAACTAATTCCAACTTTGCTGGACTAATGATTGTTCTATCTGACTAATTCCAACTTTGCTCACTTTCTTTCCGTATAAAGCATGAAACATTTTTTTGACAAAATATCACTATTAAGATTTCTTCCCTAACACAAGAGTGACTGTCTCTTCTTCCGGCTATTCTTTATCCCTTAAATAAAAAATATGATATGCAGCTAATAAGCATATAATTACATTAGTACAGTCAAATATGATTTACATGAGATATTTAATTCAACATCTGACGGTAGGCATCAATTGAAATCTAGCATGCTTCATCACGGGATAAAGCTACTTTCTAATTTATTGGAGCATAGCTTAACTCATAAAAAAAATGCATGGTGATAATTTCACTCACCCAGGCCCCATGTGCAAATTAGAATGTAGCTTGGACTGCCATCTCATCTTGTAGAAACGGAGAACATGTTGCAGAAGTCATTTAGTTATGTCTCCATGCCAAGAACAAATAAATGGTCAATATGTGTAATCATGCGGGTGAGCAATCATACTCCAGACCTAATCAAAAACCGCAATGGTCATTCGACATGAATCAAAATAAGACACAATATTCAGACCAATACTTTCATATAGAACAACTGAATATTAACGCATCAGAGAAAGTTTGAACTTATGAGGCAACATGTGTTCTACCTCCAAGAAAAAAGATACAGAAATTGTGGTCCTTTGTGATTTAATAATTTATCACAAATTCGAGTATATTTGAGCAGAAAATGCAATAATAGCATGGGTTTCAGAAAAAGCAACTTCAATTTGAGCAAGAGAATGTAAAGTTGTAAAGCTTACCTGATTAAACCATGCTCAGCCACAACGGTTTTGCAGGAGGGGAAAACCGATGCATTGCAACTTCTCGTAACAAACCGATCGTGTCGGCCGCCTCCTTGTTCCTTCACCATCTACACCAAATCCACTCCAGGCTACAGAACGCCATTACCACTGCAGCTGCAAACAACATCATGTAGCTTGATCATGGGGCATGGGCGCATGCGTGCAAGAGTATATGTAGCTACCATTCCAGTAGCTTGACTAACACTTGGTGCAAAACCTCTACATGAAGTAGCTCAATTGGGGCACTCGACATAAACCACATTATTATGACTGCATACATGTATATTATGACATGTAAAATGTAAGGGCTTGAAGACATCGTTAATAGGACGGCATGAAAATAACTATTTGCAAGTCGGAATACAAAAAAAAATTATATTATTTAATTTAGTTACCTTGCATACAGCAAGATGCCACCATGATTCTTGACCCAAGAAGAAACTACGATTGTGAACTTGTGATTTATCTTCAGATTGGGGCATTGTAGAAATGGGACTTTTAATCTGAGTAGTATGGTGCATGTGATTCAGCAGACTGAAAATTTGATAAATAGAGCAGCACTGCCATGATGCTTGACTGCCATGAGAAACACTGATAATGATCAATGATTACTGTAATGTGCATGCAAATTATATAATCCCCAAATTGATATACATTTAGCTGTCTTACAATAATACTCAGCTGACCATTACATAAGAAATTATTAATCAAAATCAGCACATAGCTACAGACCTAATCCCTCTAATATGAACATTCAGGCGTAACTCCAGATCATAATTTCAAGTATTTTCCCATGATTTCAAGTAACTCTGAATTCACATGATTTCCCATTGACCAATCTAAAATACTGCATATGGAAGTGGATGAGTAGAACCAACTTCATGCGCATGATTTTCTGGAAGAACAAGTGCATAGCTAATGCCCAATCAGGCACGCATTTGATACTTACATATACGTACATGAATCAGTGTGATACTTTAACCTCTTTTTTTAACTGACGAAATGGGTTATGCAGCTCAATGATCCAACCTCATACATCCATGACCCTTAGCCTGCAAGAGATTCAGACTGTGAGTAAAATAAGTGTACCCAATATAGCTGCAAGATCAAGTCATCACCAAATCAACACTGCACGAGCTTATTTCTACCTGCTGCAATTTACAAACAACATTCTGACGCAATAGTAATAATGTTCAGCCTTCAAAAGTTTAGACTTCAGAAGTTCAAAGAGGGATATTAATGGCGGACGTTCAGAGGTAGAGGTCCATGGAGGACGAAGATATCAGTGCCAGCAACAAATATCTGGAGTTCTGGACAGAAGGATGAAGGCAAGCGGTGAACAGCCGAGACGTCCTCTCCATTAAGTAGGTCAGCATCAGACATCGGATCACTGCCGCAACCACCCCCTGCAAATCTCAGCAAACAAATCCACCTAAATCTCTGGAAACAGGAGGGGAATCAGACTCACAGGTTTCTTCTTGCAGTCTTCGGCCGCCACCGTCTCCGGCGGGGTGCTCTGATCTGGATGACGGATCCGGGCTTGGCGGCGGTACAGTCAGGGGAGGAGTCGAGCGGCGCACAGGTAGGGGACGATGCGGCGGATGGTGTGGGTCCGGATTGTGGATCTTACCATGGCTTCTTCCGTGTGCAGGTGCTTGGACGCGAGTTGAGGAGCAGCCTCGAGCTGATGTGCACCTTGAGCATTGGTTGCAGATCGATCCGGCCGGCATGGAGGGCGGGGTCGAGCAGGACCTTTTGGTAGTGTGTAGAGGACGGCGGCGTCCCCCCTTGTAGCAGAGAAGATGATGAGCTCGACGGCGTCGTCCTCCGCTTGAAGCGGCGGCGGCGGATCTGGTGGGTGAGCTCCAGATCGAGATGGGGTCCGGGCAAGGAGGTTGGCGGCGCTGGGCGGCGTCGCAGCATGGCTAGGAGGGCCCAGGTGCTGGCACCGGCAGTGGGCTCGCGCGGCGGCGCCAGGCGGCGGTGTGGGGCGGCGCGAGCGGTGCGGGTGAAAGGCGGCGGCGACATGCGCGAGAGGAGAGGCCACAGAGAAGAGAGGAGGAAATGAGGGCAGGGGCTGGCGGGCGGACGCGCAGTGCGATGGTGGGCCCCACGTGTGGGACGAATCGATTAGGATGGATGGCGCCGGCGCGTTCGATTTCGTCTGGCGTCCGTCCGTCCGTCCGATTTCGTCCATCTGGCAGAAGACAGGACACTGCATATTTTTATAGTAGAGATTTACTGGCTACATATGCATACATCTTCCATACCATCATTCATCAGCTTATGAACAACTATGAACTCTAGCTTGCAATACTGTATTAGTAAGATAAAAGCAAGATAATGTATGCACTGTAGGCTTGGTTGATATACAACCTATGCATAGCGGCTGAGTATTTCAGCTAATGATTTGGCCGAAAATGAAAACCCAACTAAATAATAAGCAACATGTATATTTAGTTAAGAGTTTTTTTTTTTGCCATGTTCCTCAATTCAATTATGGGCCTTAATAATATGGTTCTGCTACAGCTACGTTCTTACTTCTTACAGGATCAATACATGTGCAGTCGCATAACAATTTCAGATAACTCTTGTGTAATTGTTCCGTCACATCTAATTACGACTGTATGGACCGAGCCATGGTAATCTTATTTATATGTAGGTGATGCCTAATGTCGCACCACTTTACAGTTTTTCTCCTTTGAATCATACATCTATTTAATCAGGAAGCATATTGTTATGCATAATCTGAACCATTCATTTACCCTTTATTGTTGCAATGAAGTATGAAATTTTAGATAAGTTCTACATAGATGACTTATTTACTCCGGGACAATTTCAGGATGACAATAACTATGCAGGATCTTTTCCTATAGATGATAATTACTTTTGGCATGAGACTATAGGGTAATAGATGATAATTACTTTCAGCATGAGAGTAACTATTAGTCTTTGCCCTTTCTTCTTGCATATTTTCTGACTAAATATCTAATTATCATCACTGGCTACACATGGTGCTTATTTGCTTTTAAAAAATCATCCTTAATTATCGACAGAAATGAAGATCCAACAGTTAGGAAGGATGGAAGAAAGGCTGATTGTTTTTTTACTCAACTACACAAATCGCTGGATAAACATTAGAGTTTAGGCAATGTGATTAAAGGAGTAGTAACAACCTTGATCAAGAAACAATCATTCTTATGCCTTTTTACTTTTGGACAAAACAGAATCTGACAATCCATGGACTTCTACTGTAGTAGTAGTACATGTTGTAGCCTTAGGCTTAAGAAAAAATTACCTGAAAGAGCAGTACATCGTAGAGGTGAGTGCAGGGGAGGACGGTGTGTTCCAACTGTGATGCTGGGGCTAGATTGCAGGTGCAAGGCGTGTGGTAGGGCGAAGCGTGCGGACGGGCGTGGGCAGAGCCGAGGCGCTGGGGGCGACGGCCGGACAGCGACGTACAACTGAGCGGTGGCGATGCGCTGGGCCGCCCGCCGGCGCTCTTCCTATACCGCACAGCCCCTCCGCCTCCTCCTTCTTCGATGCGGCGGCCGGCCGACAGCGAGCGATTTTGCGGCGGAGGATTCCGAGCACGGCGACGGCGAATCCGGGCCATGGGCGGCGTTTCGGCAAGCGAAAATGGTCGAGGATGGAGAGGAAGAGACGGCGGAGCTGCTGGTAGGCGGCGATTTGGCTAGGGAGCCGCGTAGAGACGGCGGCGTGCGTCGGCGGCGGCGGGGAGCTCCAGGCGCGCGCGAGGAAGAAAAGAGGAAGAAGAAGTCTGTGGATGTTTTTGCTCAAAAGCTCCTTGAGTTTTCGTAAATTACAAAACAGTCTTTTACGGGCTTTTTTTGCAAAATCGCTGCGCCATGCGGGGCGACGTGTCGCCGCGTGATTGGAAGAAATTGCTCTGCTACACTAATATTGTAGCAGCACGTTTCTTGGCGCGATCTGAGCCGTCCGTGCGGTCGATCGGACGGCCAGAATTTTCGGGCGACGTGGCCAGCAGAATGAGGGGTGAATCTGTTGTACTTATATATATATATATATATATATATATATATATATATATATATAGGGGAATGTTTATTCTGAAAACACCGATATGTCCTCAATATGTATGCTAGCACAAAAGAATAACAATACAAGCATAAAACCATAATAATTGAGTCTTTTTTTTTATGCTTGGCTTATTTTACTTACGAAACAATTGGTCGAACAATCACCAATGGTCAGGTCCACCATAGTAATAAAACACTTCCACGAATTTCTGGAGTCTCCTCCCTCCTTCTCTCTTCTACAGTGCCCAGAGGCGAATCGAAGGCGTCCTCGGATTTCCCAGCGGCCGCCGGCGTATCCGCGGGATCCCTCGCCCTCCGGCAGCCGCCCCGGCGGCAGGCGGATGGGGGATCCCCGGATCGGCGCTCCGGCGATGTAGATAGCGTGGAGTTCGGGCGGTTTGTGGGCGACGCGGCTGAGGAGGGGTGGCCGTGCTCGTTGTTTTGCAGGGCCGCAGCCTTCCCTCCGTTCCGTCGTCGTCCTCGACGCCAGCGTGTGGCTGCTGCTTGTTCCAGCCGGCGCTGTCCTTGGTGTCGGCGGCTGGTCCGTGGTGGGTGTATAGGGGTTGGGCCCTCTTCTTGCGGGAGCTCATCGGTGAAGACGAAGATGATGGCCTCTCCCTCGTCGCGTTGGCCCGTGGTGGCCACTGATCTGGAGGACTTCCGGCTGCTTGCCCGTGTAAGGCTCCTCGGAGCGTCGAAGGCAGCGGCGTGCCTCCAGAGCGTGAAGATGGCGATGGCGGCTATCCTCCCTGAGGACCTCGTTGTATTTTCTTTTTTGTTTAGGGTTGTCTGTTTCTGTGTGATTTCCTAATAGATCTGGGCTTTTGTGTCAAAAAAAAGGTCCACCATAGTAATTGATTCTAAAGTTGAAAGTTCTATACGTCTTGTTGGACAAACATGAACTGACAAATGCCCCGATCAAAGTTTTATAGAGGCTGAATGAAGTTCACATCATAAGTTTTGTGGTCATATTGTCACAGAAAAATGTCTAGTCTCGGAACAAGAAAACAGAGGTTTCTTGCAATATTGTTGAGCTCCTGCCATCTACTTCATGCGCTAAGCAGAGGAAGGGAGTCCGGCGCTTTGTGCATCCCTGCTTGTGCAGATGAGCCACAATGGCATACAAGCCGATTACCTATTGAAAAAGTTTGGTGGATCAACGTGGTGCCAAATAAGTACAGAAATGATCAATGCGGTTAAAATTTTGGCTTCTCCAAGTGAGTCATCCTGAAGAACACATAACTTTCTACATAATGTGAATATGAAAGTTGTGTTCTAAGAAGAAAAGGTTCTGCACAACTCTGAAGTTTTGACACCTATTTCCACCATGAAGGAACAATTATGCCCCATAATTATCACGGTTGTGTAACATAAGACATAGACAAAATGGGAAAGAACAAGCATGTTTCAGCATTGAGCAACTCAAATTAGGAGAAATCTTATATCACAAAAACCAGCTATCACCCCTTGCTGCATCTAGTCGTGTTGGTGAGGCCTGACACAAATCCTGCAGCCGCACTCATATAGGAAAAGCAGTAAGATAAGATCGACTAAAAGATATGGATAATCTTACATTACAAGAGGACACAACTTGATCATTCAAACAGAACAGATGGCACAACCTTAAATCTTTCTGCAGTTGCATCAGAAATCGAGATATGTACAAGAGGCTTTTTCCTGTTAAAAAGCACAAACAAAACCAGCTGCAAGGAACCGAAAATCGCTAAACAATCAACAGTCCCTACATATTTACAACTGTTTAACTAAGCTTACTAAGTTGGCATTATTGTCATGTGTATTGCACATAAGTTAGAACGAAAAAAACTAATATCATTAAATTTCCATAGAGTTTCATAATAATAAGATGGATCTTTTCTTTGAACAGTTAAATGAAACATCTTTAATAGAATTTCCCTTGCTAACATGGATCTTTTCTTTGAACAGTTAAATGAAACATCAACTATCAAAGATGTAATTTGAGATGCAATAGAGCAGATATATAAGCATGCTAATTACTGAAAGGGATATAAATTAGGTAACGTACCCACTTATGACAGAAATGCCTTTTCAAACAAATACCTTTAGGGTCCAAATAAATATCTCTTGTTCTGTAAATTACCAGTTGCGACCATAGCCTTGAACCTGCTAGGCTTCAGCAACCGCCACTAAACTGCAAGCAGGTAATGGATCAATCAATAACTGAGGGACAACGCATGTGCATGAATCAAGAAGCAATAGTCAGTCCAAGTTAACACCTTCAGCTTGTGCCTGTAAGTTCTTTATAACATGTTCAGACAAATATCAGTCTTGCAGGTGGCTATTACATACTCCGTATATGTCGACTGTTCATGTACTTTTCATGTTTACTTGGTAAGCACCAATGATCAGAAATAATACACTCATATAACTATTGCAAAATTTAAGATGAACATCTTCACAAACACGGGAGTGGCCCAGTATTAACAAATGTTTAGTGTAGATTGAAAGCGCCAAGATGATGTGTTAATTAAATAAACAAGAGCCACAATAATAACTATAGCCCATATGCAGCAAGACATAAATAACTGAGATAATTTGGCTGTTAGTACTTAGTTGAAAATAAAGATAGCTTGCATATGCCATATGCATAATACAACTACTGAACCTTGAATGAGAAACATAATGGAACTACAGTCTCATAATAGTCATCAACAGTAAACCTTCACAAAATGAGTTGCCTGCTGCATCCCAAGATCAGTCCGCTGCTCCACCTGCACCTAGCGCAACAAATGCTGCTCCTCCTGCTCCTGCAAACAGTGGTGGGGCTCAAACTTCTCCGAGTTAAACAGCGTGCTCCTGCATTAAGCTACATCTGTGATATTTTGCTCCCTTGGCTATGTTGTTCATCGTGTTTCTACCCTAGGGAGAGTTTTATATTTAATCTCTCATGGCACCACAACTCTGAACATGCAACTGCCCCAAACCCCATACACATGCACTAACCCCTGAATGAACTCTCCAGTTTTGAACATAAGTAATAATACATCTAGATTTGGTACTTCTTTATCGAAAAATCGACTATGTACTTTTTTTAAATAGCAGTAGTTCTTCATTACATTCCTTAGAGGACAACTAATCGTGAATACAATCTAGCCATTACTACCGTGTGCAAGTATGAAACATACACATATGCAATTAGTCAGGACATGGTATCTGGAACGCTAAACTGCTATCAGTTGACGCTATGTTGGTGTTTAGATTATCAATTAACTCAACACTATAGTATACTGAGCGCACATATTGCAGGATAGTATACTGAACACACATACTACAGGAACTGAACAGAGGTGTGGAGCTAGCGGCGAACTCACCGACGGAATCGTTGCGGAGCACAGACTCGTGCGTGAAAACGGCAGTGTAGGAAGCGCCTCTGGCGTCGTCTGCCTGGGAGGAATCGCCTGGGAGGGATTTGCAGGCGGCGGAACACGGCAACGTGGATCGTGGGGGCTGCTCGGAGGCGTGGGGGCAGGGAAGCGGCGTACTCGCGAAGGGCTGGGCCGGAGCGTCTTCACAAAGGGCAGAGAGAGAACGGAGCATAGCTCAGTTGGCAAGGCGCGGGAGTTCGCAGCCAGCCCACCAGTGTTCGAGTCTCGGCTCGAGCGCTTGGTGCTCACGTAGTTTTCTTCTTTAAAAATGCCAACAGGCTAGTCTAGCCCAGGTTGGTCGCGTTTTTTTTTTTTTTTACAAAGGGCAGAGACTTCGGCTGTACAGCGGCGACGACATGCCGCCTCGCCCGTGGCCGTCGTGCAGGTTGCCGCCTCGATTGTGCAGGTCGCCGCGTCGCTGGTAGGCGTCGTGCAGGTAGCCGCCTTGCTGGTGGCCGGCGTTAAGGGCGCCGCGTCGCTTGTGGCCGCCGTGTATGGCGCCGCCGTGCGTGTCGATTTGGTGCCGGCCGATTGTAGGCTGCGGCGTAATTTCTTCCCCAGCGGTAGGAGCTCGTAGGCGGCGGCCCTCGGAGGCGAGGGCACGTTGCTCAGGGGCGTGATAGCAGGAGACCCGCGGCGTTCCGAGGCAGCGGCGAGGTCGGAGGCGACGGGGCAGCGGCGAACTCGGAGGAGAGGTCATGGAGGACTGGAGGAATCATCAATCAACAGGGGATAAAACAACCTCCACGAACCGCCGCCCTCCACGACCTCTCCTCCCGTGATTCGTTTAGTGCGCTCAACATTTTACTGCGTTAAACATTAGAGTCCCGTACACTGTTGGATGGGCTGTGTGAACGGATGCGATGCTCTGAATCTCCGCCCTCTGGGTCTTTTAATATTAGTCTAGATAAAAAATACCGCAAAATATACAACTATACGCTAATCTCAAAAAATAATACCATAGAAAAATGAATACCCAAATATTCTGATAAAACTAGGACATGTATACGTAAGTGCTGGAGAGGGGATTTAGAGAGAAGCCGCACGTGGTGGGAGGGTGGGTGGGGGGGGGGGGGTGGATTGCAGATCGAGTAGGACGTGAGGCACCGCGGCAGCAGGGTCCGACGCGGGTAGCGGCGGCAGACGGTCTGGCCGGCGTTCGAGGCGGGAGGGGGCGGTCCAAGGAGGTGGAGTGGAGCGGCTGGTAGAGATGGGGAAGAAGACGTCAGTCCACCTTCAGGTTTATCGCCGCTCCTCATTCGTCTCTCGCTTACACATTTTCAAGCTTTGGCTTCTGGAAAATTTTCCAATCATAGATGATTTGAGGTGATTTAGAATTCATATAAAATGGAATTTTCCGAAATTCATAAGACCTATTTGTTTTCAGATTTAATAGGTTATTTTGGTTTGAAACATGTATAGAAAGAGTGATTTTGTTGTTGATTTGAAGACTTTCTTGGAAATATCTGCTGCAAAGAAGAGAGGAATTGAAAACCAGGAAATGAGATGCAATTGGAGTACTTATTTAAGTTGAACAATTTCAAAAGCTATAATCAGTTTCTACGACTCTAAGATGTTTTAGGGTTAGAGACAATTGGAGTACTTATTTAAACTGAACAATTTTGCCCTTTGGTCCTTGGCCTTCTTTCGTGGAATAAAAATCTACGTAAATTTTCGTCCGATACCGACGATATTTCTTTAACAGCTTTTCTGAAATAGAAAAACAACCAAAAAATAGAAACCGGCACTTGCATCTTTTTAAAAGGTTATTTCAAGAAAATGCCATAAAATTATATTTAATTATAGTAAAACATATAGCAATGATATAAAAGTAGAATCAAAAAATTATAGATATATTTTGGACGTCTAGGTGACACTTTTTATCGTTAACTTTTTGCCACAAATATTAGAAACATGCAAATATTAATTGCTAAATATCTCGAGGAGATAGTCCATTGTGTAGCTTATTTCTATTTCTAGATGACGTGAAAGACTAAGGAAATACTATGTTTTGAACCATTGTAGATCACTCATGGAAACCACCGGTAGACAGGCATCACTTTTCACAGTTTCCGTGGCGATCATCTCTCTCGTGCCCAAGTGGGAATTATTGTTATATTTATCTGTATTGTTTAGTTTCTTGCTATGAATAGTCTTGTAGCCCTGTCTCATGAATTCTTCGCTAGGTTACATATTTTTGTCATTGGTTTTCTCGGGTCATCTTACCAAGACAACTATGTGGTGACGTCCACACATAAAAAATGACATGGCGAGTTGTGTGCAAATAATTAAATCAACTCTATAATTTGTTCAAAAAAATCAACTCTATAATTATCTGTGATGATTAATACCACTAGTGAGTTGCATGTCCTTTGAATCGATGGAAATCGTTGAAGATCTCATTTACATTATCAATGTTGTTAACATTCTACACATCATTGCAAGTACATAGCTGACAATGACAAAGATAAGAAAGTCAGCCACATTCACCGACTCATGGAATTAATGGGCATCTCGTTTTCCATATTTAGTGCTCAATATAAACTTTATGTTCTTCGATTGTTTGAACATTGGAATGTCACATATAATTTAGAGAACATTATTATATACTCCCCCAGTTTCAAATTATAAGATATTTTAGATATTTCAATATATACTATATACGGACTGAAATGAGTGAATCTACGCACTAAAATCTGTCTATACATATCGAAATCAGAAAAAAATCTAAAACATCTTATATTTCAGAACGAAGGTAGTAGAAAATATCAGATGCAATGTACAATATATCTGTACAAAAAAAATACTCATACAAATCCAAAAGGTCTCGCCATTTATTTTAGTGATGTTAGATATAATTATGCTTCGTATGGATTATTATAATCTTGTTGGTTGAGATTTATCTTTTTTCATATATTTTTTCTTTGGTTACCTTTTTTTTGGTACAATATGCAAAAGGAAACTTATCTAGAAAAAAAATAACAGTTTAACTTGTGTTTTGCCAAGAAAGAAAAAGGAGATCTATCTAACTATGTAGCAAGTCTAATGTTCTCGTGCTGGTTTATGTTAGCAGTAACTAGCTCTTAAGATAAATATGGTTTTCCAAAGAAGTCACAGACTCCTCCACATTAGGTTATGCAAAAGTTCAATGATAACACAATTCAAGTAATTCGGCTTATAACGGCGTCGATTACTTAGTTGGAAAGAAAAAGAAGAAACCTACATCACTTCGTTTTCACATGATTGGATTACCACCTTGCATGTCTTTCTTCCCACAACAGAATGCACGGATGGGTATTCACGGTCTCTACCACACGACTTCAACTACAACTCTTACTTATAAAATTTAGTAAAATGATGCATATATGACATAAAGTGTTGTGCAGAACAGATACACAGCAAGAATAATTTGTCGTCAAAGTTATAAGACGTTGTCACCATTTATAATAACGCGGCGCCTTATATTTTGTGAAGGGGGAGGGGAGTAGATCTTGGTAAGAATCTCGCGTTTCTGACCACTACATCAGTTCCTGAAATAATGCCGGCTCTGTTTCAGCTTGATTGTCAAGCAAAACTTTGGTATCGTCCTTGGTATATTCCCAGGAATCCTAGCGTCTCAGCTGCCTTTTCCCCGTGTGCGCGCGTGCGTCTAGTTGAGAAACCATCGGTGAACAGGGCTTCTGACTTGTGAGACAGCAACTCTCATTTATACTTCACATTCTTGTTTCTTGTTTGCAACGGCGTTTATACAGCGGTACCGGTGTATTCCTTTCTGCGTGGCGCCTGAAGAGCCGTCCCTTGTCGTAAAGGTGGAAGCATTTCACGGGGCGTCGCACGCGCACGCACCATGTCGCTGGCTACGCCGGCTGGCCGGGGCCTTCTTTGCCGTGGAGGACTAACCGATTTGGTTGGCCAGCTAGCCGGCCGGCCGGCGATCGAGCACGCTGGGCCACCAAAACACTTGCACACTCAAAAATCACCGCGTGCTGAACCTGCACACGCAAAAGGCATTGCATGCTGATGGCCGATCGTCATGGGACGTGACTCGTGAGTGAGATCGAGCTGGAAGGACGACGCAGGGCGCTCACGCGAACGACGTGATGGCCAACGTAAATCAACCAGCCTCGTAATGCCCGTCAAATCGGGCGATTAGCTCGAGCCGTGCCAACGCAGCCAGTCCAAAAAAAGCGCCTCCTTCCGGCCGTCGTTTTCCATGGCCGCCGGAGTATTTTTGTTTTACTGCAATCGCCGCCAGAGGTTGACTCGCCCACGGGGATCTTTGGCAAACGGACGGCGCCGGAGCGTGCAGTTAGCTACGTTGACCTGCCCGGTGCCAACAGCGGCTCGCCGTCGGTGCCACGGCACGGGCGTTAGCCGTCCACGCCCGCCCGCCCGTGCGCGCACTGCGCCTGCCAACTGCCCGACCACCGAACCAGGCCCTTATACCGTCCCGATGCCACACCACGCCGGCCACACCTCGTGACTAACTAACCAAAACTCTCGACGTCTGATATTTTTTCCTATGTCCACTGCCCGGACAGCACTATAAAAGACGATCGCCTCGACCATTTCGATAACTTGCTAGCTCAGATCGACCACGACTCGATCCAAAGCAGCAGGCACACCACATCCCACCACAAGGCTTCGTAGACCCCAAGGTAGCTAGTCATGGAGATGATGGCGGCGAACGGTGGCGGGGAGAGGGAGCAGCAGGGCGTGGGGCGCCGCCGGTTCCAGATGCCGCTGCACTACCCGAGGTACACCAGGGAGAACTACGAGGCCATGCCCGAGTGGCAGCTCGACCGCCTTCTCTCCGACTACGGCCTCCCCGTCCACGGCACCCTCCACCAGAAGCGAAGCTTCGCCATGGGCACCTTCCTCTGGGGCGCCGGCAACTGATCGATCCACCTTCGGGCAGCTAGCGCGGTAGCTGCTCACCTACGACGATGAACACGAGAAAAGGAGATATGCATGGTGCACTACTGTAATCCGCATATAGAGCGATCTAGTAGCTAGCTAGCTTTGATGTGGTAATTTCTATTTTGAGAAAATGTTGTCTGGTAATTTTCTGTTTGTTTGTTACGAGCCTACGACATAGTAACATGTGCATGCGGTTTTCGGACGAGTATCTTCAACTTTGATGTACTCCTTTCATTTTTTAATATAAAATGTTTTAGGTGTTACACTTGTTGTCCACATGCATACTAAAATGTATGAACATATAAACTAAAATGTGTCTACATATATTTGTGTGCATGTGAATGTGGACAAAAACTAAAACATTTTATATTAAAAAACGGAGGGAGTACTAGCTAGTGCTGACTCGCGTGGAAGTTTGGAACTGATGATGGACATGAGTTAGCTATTGCGGATCAAATATGTAGCTCTAAATTAATGTATATATGTCTTACGTGTATCTTTTCTCTTTATATGTAAAACTGTAGTTATACCTGGAATCAGTGTTGTAGCAGTTTTCACGCAAATAAATTTTTGGGGCATCTGCCACTACACTCCAATAAAAGATTTAAGTATAACATTGTAATGTTTGAATCATTAGATGTACAGCATAACATGTGTGCGACCTTCCTGTGCTCACTAGTAAAAAAGGGGCTTCGGTGCGGCCTTTTTGTACCGGTTGGACAGGAACCGGTTCCAGAGGCGGCCGGCCGGAAGCCGTCCCGGTTGTTGCGGGACCTTTTGTCCCGGTTGGTAATACCAACCGGGAAAAAAGGGTTGGGGCAGGCGGCTGCAGTGGGGGGCCCCACGGCGAGACCCTTTAGTACCGGTTCGTGTTACCGGTACTAAGGGCCCTACGAACCGGTACTAAAGGGTCTCCTATATATCTTCTTCCACCCCGAGCCTAGCTCCATTTTTCCTGCTCGAGCACAACTCCATTTTTTTGCTCTCTCTTTTCTCTCCCGAGCTCGAGTTCACCCCATTTTTCTCCAACATTTGTCAAGATTGGTGGCACCTACCTATACAAGGGTTAGCAACTTCATCCTCTCTTCCGGCATTTCAAGTTTAGCTCATTTTATTGCTAGTTTAGCTCATTTGATTTTTGTAGTGCTAGCTAGGTGTTTGATGAAATGCTAAGTTAGGGATTTCATTTCTTTTATATGCATTTTGAGCTCAAATTAAAGTATGATTTGTGGTTTTTTATAGTGTCGTCCCGTCCCCTTTCTCACCGCCGTCGATCGCCCGCCGCCCCGTCACCGACACCACCTCGGTGAGCCTCTTGTTTTTATCTTAGTTGTATGATTTAGATGCATAATTATTACTTGTATAATTTTCTTATTTGTATAATTGTTTGTTATATACAGTGTCATGGTTTTGACATCTGTCCACACCGGCTCTCGTCCGCTCTATTATTCGGATGTGGTACGATTGTTTGTTATAACTATATATTTGTTTAATTTCGTGTTTATGAAAATTATGCCGACCAACTTGACATAGATATATTTTTATCTAGGAGGTAGTTGAACCGGAAATTCCAACCGACCCTATTGTCGAGTTTTTTGAAAAAGAAAACAATGATTTGAAAGAAAAATTGAAAAGAAGTGAAGATCTTCGTCTCCAATACTTAGAAGAGAAGATGAAATTGGAGTTCAAGTTTGCCGACGTCGTCGATGATCACGAGATCAAGATGGAGGCAATGCGCTTGGATCACGAGATCAAGATGAATGCAATGCGCTTGAAGCTTAAAAAGATTAGAAAATATGCCATTAGTCAAGAGGCTTGGTATCATTATGCTGTTGGTTCAATTGTTACCTTTGCTGCGATTTTGATCGCATTTGTTGTTGCATTTAAATGCATTAATTAGATAGTTGTATGTTAGTTTCAGTGTATTTTTTATGAGAACTATGTATTACATTTGGTCACTACTCTACTTTGTTTTAATGTGTGATGAACTTGTATTAATTAATTTGGTCAGTTCCCTATTCATGATGATGTAGTGTAATGGTTTTTGATATATTTATATAATGCAGATGAGCCGGCAATGGATGTACGGTGACCGACGCTATCCCGAGTTCATTAATGGCATGCATAATTTTCTCCGTGTGGCTGAGGCAAACAAGCAGAATGGTTTTATGTTTTGTCCATGTGATGACTGTAGGAATAGAGGAATTACCCTTCCTCAAAACCCTACACTCCCACCTGTTGCGAGAAGGCTTCATGCCCAATTATTTTTGTTGGACCAAGCACGGAGAAAGAGGGGTTATAATGGAAGACAATGAAGAAGAGGATGATGACAACTATCCTGTGTTCTCTGAACACGGTGGTACTACAATGGGGGAAGACGAGCTGAACATGAGGTCATTGTTGATGAGTCCGATGATGATCTTCGTCGGGTCATTCTTGATGAACAGATAAACTGCGGAAGTGAAAACGAGAGGTCGAAGTTGGAGCGCATGTTAGAGGATCACAAAAAATTGTTGTACCCAAATTGTGAAGATGGCCAGAAAAAGCTGGGTACCACCCTGGAATTGCTGCAATGGAAGGCAGAGAATGGACTATCTGACAAGGGATTTGAAAAGTTGCTGAAAATATTAAGAAGATGCTTCCAAGGGATAACGTATTGCCCCACAGTACGTACGAAGCAAAGAAGGTTGTCTGCCCTCTAGGATTAGAGGTGCAGAAGATACATGCATGCATCAATGACTGCATCCTCTACCGCGGTGAGGAGTACGAGAATTTGAATGCATGCCCGATATGCGGTGCATTGCGGTATAAGATCAGGCGAGATGACCCAGGTGATGTTGAGGGCGAGCCGAGCCCCAGGAAGAGGGTTCCTGCCAAGGTGATGTGGTATGCTCCTATAATACCACGGTTGAAACGTTTGTTCCGAAACAAAGAGCATGCCAAGTTGTTGCGATGGCACAAAGAAGACCGTAAGGAAGACGAGATGCTGAGACACCCCGCTGATGGGTCGCAGTGGAGAAACATCGACAGTGAGTTCAAGGATTTTGCAGGTGACGCAAGGAACTTAAGGTTTGGTCTAAGTACAGATGGCTTGAATCCGTTTGGGGAGCAGAGCAGCAGTCATAGCACCTGGCCCGTGACTCTATGTATCTATAACCTTCCTCCTTGGTTGTGCATGAAGCGAAAGTTTATTATGATGCCAGTGCTTATCCAAGGCCCGAAGCAACCCGGCAACGACATTGATGTGTACCTGAGGCCATTAGTTGAAGAACTTTTACAGTTGTGGTCTGACGAAGGTGTACGTGTGTGGGATGAGCACAAACAGGAGGAATTTGACCTACGAGCGTTGCTGTTGTAACCATCAATGATTGGCCTGCTCTTAGTAACATTTCAGGACAGTCAAACAAGGGATACAATGCATGCACGCACTGTTTAGGTGAGACTGAAAGTATATATTTAGGTAACAAGAATGTGTACCCGGGGCATCGTCGATTTCTTCCAAACAAGCATCCCGTAAGAAAGAAAGGCAAGCATTTCAAAGGTGAGGCAGATAACCGGACGAAGCCTACCCTCCCTACTGGTGATGTTATATATGGCATGGTCAAGGATTTAAAAGTAATATTTGGAAAGGGTCCTGGCGGACAATCTGTTCCGAATGACGCTGGCGGACACGTACCCATGTGGAAGAAGAAATCTATATTTTGGGATCTACCCTATTGGAAATTCCTAGAGGTTCGCTCTGCAATCGACGTGATGCACGTGACGAAAAATCTTTGCGTGAACCTGCTAAACTTCTTGGGTGTATGGGAAGACGAAAGATACACGGATGCACGGCTACCAGCAACATATGCACGAACGAGACGACCTGAATCCAGAGAAGTATCAAGGTCTGCCAGCTACGCTCTTACCAAAGAAGAGAAGGAGATCTTTTTTCAAGTCCTGAGCAGTATCAAGGTCCCGTCTGGCTACTCGTCGAATATAAAGGGAATAATAAACATGGCAGAGAAAAAGTTCCAAAACCTAAAGTCTCATGACTGCCACGTGATTATGACACAATTACTTCCGGTTGCATTGAGGGGGCTTCTACCGGAAAACGTTCGAGTACCCATTGTGAAGCTATGTGCATTCCTCAATGCAATTTCTCAGAAGGTAATCGATCCAGCAACTCTACCAAGTTTACAGAAGGATGTGGTCCAATGTCTTGTCAGCTTCGAGTTGGTGTTCCCACCATCCTTCTTCAATATTATGACGCACCTCATAGTTCACCTAGTCCAAGAGATTTCCATTCTCGGTCCTGTATTTCTACACAATATGTTCCCCTTTGAGAGGTTCATGGGAGTCTTAAAGAAATACGTTCATAACCGTGCTAGGCCAGAAGGAAGCATGTCCAAGGGCTATGGAACAGAGGAGGTCATTGAGTTTTGTGTTGACTTTATTCCTGACCTTAAGCCGATCGGTGTTCCTCAATCGCGCCATGAGGGGAGACTGCGTGGAAAAGGCACGCTAGGAAAGAAAGCAACAATATCTATGGACGGACATTCTTTCACTCAAGCACACTACACAGTTCTACATAATTCCAGCTTGGTGGCTCCTTATATCGTGGAACACAAGAATATTTTACGCTCGAAATACCCGGAGCAACGTGAAGATTGGATTGATGGAAAACACGTGAATACTTTCGGCGGTTGGTTGCAAACGTGTCTCATTAATGACACCACTGTTGAAGAACAGCTGTACTTGTTGGCCAAGCAACCATCTTCGACTATATTGACTTTTCAAGGGTACGAGATAAATGGGAATACATTTTACACGGCCGACCAAGATAAAAAGAGCACCAACCAAAACAGTGGTGTCCGCTTTGACGCAACAAACGACTATGGGCAAAAGGACACATATTATGGTGTCATAGAGGAGATATGGGAACTTGACTATGGACCTTCTTTTAAGGTCCCTTTGTTTCGGTGCAAATGGGTCAACCTGAGAAGCGGGGTACAGTAGACCCGCAGTACGGAATGACAACAGTGGAAGAATCTTGGGTACGACACCGAACCATTCGTCCTAGCCAATGATGTGGCTCAGGTTTTCTATGTGAAAGACATGTCTACCAGACCAAAAAAAGAAAAGATAAGCAAGCGAATACATCATACGATGAGCCAAAGCGCCACATAGTTCTTTCAGGGAAAAGAAACATCGTGGGAGTGGAGGACAAGACAGACATGTCAGAAGATTACAATAAGTTTGATGAAATTCCGCCCTTCAAAGTGAAAGCTGACCCAAGCATCCCGTTAAATGATGAAGATTTTCCATGGTTACGGCGCAATCAGAAGAAAGGGTCGACATACGCGAAGAAAAAAATTTATACCCCAATAATAGATAGGGGTGTTGTGGTGATGTGTAATAATGTATTAAACCTTTTATGTAACTGTGTTATGAAAACTCAGAAGAAAACTCTAAACACTGATTTTTGGCTCTAAAAACTCCAACGGCTCACAAGCGCTCGAAAAAGTTGGAACAAAACACACGGTTTCCCCGTCATACAGCCCAACGGTGGCTCGTGAGTGCCTGCATATCAAATGCACCGTTGGTCTGTATGACGGGAATCCGAATGATTTGTATTCGGTCGATGAACTGAAGATTTGTAGATAGAACAAAACACATGGTTTCCCCTGCATAGAGCCCGACGGTGGCTCGTGAGTGTCCACATATCAAATGCACCGTCGGATGTATGCAGGGAATCCGAATGCTCTGTATACCAAATGAACTACAATGAGTACACACTGAGTGTCGAACATGTCTGAGAGGTGGGCTATATATAGGGTCGTGTGGCTCACGAAGTGGTCGTGATAGTGCTGATCCAACAGCTCACAAGCCCTCAAAAGAAACACACACCTGATCCAACGGCTCACAAGCGCTTGAAAGAAACACACGTTCTGTGTGCTTCTTTAGTCCTGGCTGGTAACACCAACTGGGACTAAAGGCGGGCTTCCCCCAGGGCTGCCCTGGCCACGTGTCCTCGCCCTGGTCACGTGTCCTCCCCCAGTGCTGCCCTGGAGGTCCATATGTATTGTCGCCGACGGGTTAAACCCTAATCCACCATTCCAAGCCACGAACGCATCGTCTCCACGAGATGGATCCGCCACGCCCGCCGCAGCGCCTTCTGGACGAGGTCGAGCGCGCTTGGGCGCTACCGCGGGAGCCTATCCCGCCGTATGCCTACAAGCCCAGCGTGGAGAGGAATGCCTAGCTACCGGCCTCCTGCTCCGGTGCCGGATCCGGTGCGGAGGGCATACGAGCGCGCGTGGTCCAACGTGCCCGACCCCGACGAGGATGCGTACGCCGCAGGGGTGGCGTGGGGATCCACGGCCGCATACGGCGACTTGGACGCGTCTCCACAAGGTGCCGCCGCACCTCCACCAGGCGCCGCCGCTCCTCCTGTGGAGGAGGAGGAGGACGATGACTTCGACTGGAGCAACGACGGGGAAGAGGGCTGTGGGTTGCAGATACAGGAGGCCATGGAAGGCTCCTTCCAGTCTGTCCGCGACTACCCTGTCCAGCGAGCCAAGACTGCCTACCAGCTCAAGGCGAAGGAGGCTTCCGAGCTGGATTGGGCGCTGAAAGACTCATCCTCCATGGATCTTGCCCTCCGCCGCAAACGTGCGCGCGAGAACCGGGCGGCCGCGAACGGGGCTGGCTCCTCCCACCGTTCCCCCTAATCTTACGGCCTCCGACCCAACAAGTCCATTTTCGTAGTAATGTAACTGTGTTATGAAAACTGTTCGTGATGTGTAATAATGTATTAAACTTTTTATCTAACTGTATGAGATGTTGTTAAGGATGTTTTTAAGATAAAGAGATGATTATTACAAAATTTTAGACAATTAAATCCATAGTAAAATAAACTAGAGCAAAAAAATTCATATTAAAAGCATTTTTAGAAATTCAAATTATATAAAAAACAATCAAACATGCATTTTGTTTAAATTTTTTGATGGTATGGATTTAAATATATGTCAAATTTACTCAAATCATCCATTTGAAATTTGAATATATTCAACATAGTCAAACTTGAAAATTACCAGTACCAAAAGATTCTACATGTCCAGGGTTAAGTTTGATATAAAGTTTGTCAAATTTGGACAATTAAATCAATAGAATAAGAAATTAGAAAAAAGAACAAAGAAAAAAGAAAAAAGAAAAAAGAAATTTCAAAAGACCCTTTCGTCCCGGTTGTTGGCTACAACCGATACTAAAGGGTGTCTTCGCGCGCGCGAATGTAAAGCGGCCGAAAAATAGACCTTCTGTACCGGTTGTTGGCTACAACTGGTACTAAAGGGTCCTTCTGTCCCGGTGGGTGTTTCCAACCGGGACGAAAGGCCAGTTGGCGGTTTTTAGATCCCCCTCCGCCTCTTCTCCTCCTCATTCGCGCGCGTCCTCCTCCACATCGACTCCTCCGGTGAAGCCCTGCTCCGACGATTCTCCGGCTCCGGCCTCCGCCGCGCCCCCCGCCGTCGCGCGGCCCTGCTCCGGCCTCCGTCGCCCGTCCCTGCTCCGGCCTCCCGCCGTGTGGCGCTCGAGGCCCTCCTCCTCTCCTCCGCCGTCATGCCTGGCCGCCGACCTCCTCTCCCACACGCCGTCGCTGCCCCCCCCCCCCCCCGCCGTTCCTCCTCTCTGCCGTCGCGCCGCTTGTCCTTGACGTTGCCGCCGCGTCTCCCTCCCCTGCCTCGCGCTCCTCTGCCCGCCGCCGCCGCCGGCCTCCTTGACGTCGCCGCCGTAGCTAATAGGTTTGTTTTATTAATTATTCTTCTTATTTTTCATTTTCTTTCATAGTTTGCTATGTTATTAGTACCGGTTGTTAGCTATGTTATTAGTGTTTAGGTTATTAGAGTTAGCAAATTTAGAAAATTTAGAAAATTTAGCAAAGTTTAGCAAAGTTAGGAAATTTAGAAAACAATGTTATTTGATGATTGTGTTAGCAAAGTTAGAAAACAAAGTTAGAAAGAAAAGTTAGAAAACAATGTTAAAAAATTGTGTTAGGAAAATAATGTTAAAAAATTGTGTTAGGAAAACAATGGTACTACTATGTTATTTGATAGTTGCTATGAATTTGTACTTTATTAGTGTTAGAATTTGTAGCAATTTTAGATAGAATTTTGGGCAATGAAAAATTTGTTAGTGTTGGAATTTGAAGGATATTATTCATTGCTATATTGCTATAATTGGAAATTCTAGCAATTATTGTTGCAGTACAATTTTTGTTAATACTCCATTAGTTGCAATATTTGTGTTAAGAAATATTTGATTGCAGTGACATTGAGCTATGGACGCCCCCTTCATCAGAGACGAGGAGAATGAAGAGCGAATGGCAGAAATTATATTTGAGAAGACCCTTGGAGTAAATTCGGATGGAGAAGATTCCGGTGGAGAAGACGATGATTTCAGCGAAAAATGTTTGAACGACTCCGGTGAGGGACTTGAGATAGAAGAAATAAGAGACGACGACGAAGTGCCCTTAGCAAACTCCGGCGAGGTATGTATGTATATATATATATATATATATATATATTAAGTCTCTGTTGATCACTAGATGCATTAATTGATTTATATTGCACTTCTTAACGAATCATTTTTCTTTGAGCCCTCCAGATCTAAGCCTCGAACTCCGCCAAAGACTAAACGAGGCCCGAACCAAAGGATAAAGCTGCCAGATGGTGCAAAGTTGTCGATCGATGTAGTTGCTGATGATGGCAAACCGCTGAAACCCGAAGACAACTGCCATAAATATGTAGGTCAATGCGGAGTTCTTGTTACGGACACAATCCCGATCACCATTGTAGAATGGAATAAGCCGAAGAAAGCCAACGTTGGAGCAAGTTATGTTGAGAAAGAATTAAAGAATTGCTTTGGGACACGCTCTTGACATATTTCAGCCTACCGGAAGTCTCCCAGAGAAGAAGAAGGAGAAAGTCAAGGAGTGGACTCTTAAGAAGATGGCCACGCAATTCACCTGCTGGAAGAAAACACTGTGGAAAAAATATGAGAAAGTAACTCCAGATTTCACTGGACATCTAGAGATGATAAAAGATGCGTGGCCCGCATTTGTGGCGTATAAGAAATCGAACACCGCTGTGGCTCGATCGGCCAAAAATAAGTTGAATGCTGAAAAGAAGAAATATCACCATACTTTGGGGTCAGGTGGCTACAAGGCTGCCTTGCCTAAGTGGGAAGCCTTTGAAAACGAACTGCGTGGAAAAGGGATCACTCCACAGACAGATGACTGGCCCGAGAGGTCCAAGTTCTGGTTGTTCGCGCATGGGGCAGGGTTGGACCCAGACACAGGGATGATTGTTGCCAAGGGAAAATGGAAGAAAATAACTACAAGAGTCGTAAAAAAACTAGAGGACGCAATAGACCTAGTCCGAAAGGGAAAATTTGTTCCCGATAGAGAGGATGACGAGCTGACACTCGCCCTCGGGAATCCTGAACACTGGGGACGATGTCGAGGCAGAGGAGTCGGGGTTAATTGGAATCAAGGGTTTCCGGCGGACGTTGCAACTTATAGAAGCCGTTCCAGAAATAAGAAGAGGCGGTTGGACCGGTTAACGGAATTAGAACGCCAGGTGCAGAGGCAGCAGGAGCAACTGGACTCAATTACCCAGCAAAGGGCATCTCAGCTGATGCTACAAGATCCTGCAGTTGATGCCTGCCCATCTCAGCGGAAAAGCAGCGTGGGTTCCACGCAGCTAGAAGATCCTGCAGTCGAACCGTCGGCGGCTCACTACCTCGTGGATGATATCACGGAGAAGACAAATTGTCAGCTACATATGCCAATGAAGAACATTAGTTGTCCGGTGGCGGATGGCTATGCTTTACCAAATCAACCTGGAGCAATCTTCCATTTTGGTCAGATTCCAGCTGGCTATGCTCGTGTCAGGGTGACAAAAGTTATGCCAGGATTTCAGATAATGGATCTTGACATTCCTGGAGGTGATGATGAGAAGACACTGGGAGAAGTCGAGCTTGGTATCGTTCTATGGAAGAAGAAATATATCGTGTTTCCAGACTCGGCGCCAAGGTCACCGACTCCTCGGAGTAGAAATCCACCACCTCAAAGTCCACCCGCCCTCCCCGACAATTGGGAGCCCACCGCGAGTCCATCGCCCGTGCCGTCCCGTCAGCCGACTGATGCGCCCACTAGTAATTTGACAAAGCGGAAGCTGTTCACGTCGACTGGTACTATGCTCAGGAAAGACAGGTCCCTGTCAAGAAACATGCAAACATATCCAAGAAAGTTAAGACTCCTGAGAAGTTACCTTGCGAGATGAGTAAGGAGGAATTAGACGAGAGGACGCGTGCCGAGGTGACAACCTTTTTTGCACGGAAAAAACAGGAAAGACAGGACCCCGTAAAGGAAATTCTGAAGAATATACCAAGGGAGACACTTGATCGCACCGTTGACAACTTATATATCCCTCCAGTGAGGCCCCTTTCAGACTATGAGCGCTGTATTGAGAAGACACATAGCTCACAGATGGAGGAAAAGAAATGCGGGAAAAAAGTTCCCCAGCTCGGAGAACAAGAAGTACAATCGATCGCCCCACTCATTGTGCCTTCTGATAATGCGGCTCTCTACAACGACAATATTGTTGCTCAGCAAATCTATGGCGATACAGGTTACGCCATTACTGAGGTGGCATATAAATATGTTTCCGGGAGCCTCTGGTCAAAGATCCGAATGCTCTAACAACACAGTTATGGAAATTGCATAACTGGTACATGACCGCCGCAAAAGAAGGGAGATTCTATTTCATGGCGGGAGTTAAGGAACAACACTACTTCCGAGAATATGCTGTGCAGGTTGAGTTCTCCGAACTTTTTCAGATGTACAATCAACGTGCCCTCGACAAATCTATCATCAGCTGCTATTGTTTGTAAGTGATTTATTTGCGTAATTTAATTCTTTAGTTAAGCTCGTTCATTGCCTGTAATTATCCTCATGACATTCTTTTGTACGCTATTATGCAGAATGAAGATTCGTGAATGCAGACTGGGAGGAATCTGGGACATTGGGTTCATTGACCCGGATAAAGTTCATGAAGTCACCGTAGAACAGTATGCCCAGGACACAGAGGATGTTTTGCTAACGTGTTTAAAGAGACAAAGTACCAAAAAAGAAATACTTTTTCCTTACAATTTCAAGTGAGTGTTACTGTCTTGTACACATTCTATTACGTTTTCCTGATATTAAGTGTAATTGATGAGTTCTGAATAACTGCATATATAAACGTGTGCAGTTTCCATTTCATTCTGCTAATCATTAGAATCGATCTTGGAGAAGTTGAAGTCTGGGACTCATTAAGGAGAGAACAAGATGAATAAAAAGCGTGCGTATATTGCTCAAGAGGTAATTTCAATCACACTATATCGGCCTCTTTCGTTCATTTCCTGATGTCAAAGTAAGTAATAACTCCTCAATTCATTTTCTTTGCCGGGCAGGGTTTGGAAAAAGTTCATCGCGGAAGACCGCGGTGAATAGAAAGATAAGCTGGAGTTTAAGGCTAACAACGTAAGTAGTACTACGTACCTAGGTCCGCGTATCTCTCTAATTCTAGTTTCAATACCATTATCATTCTCTTGATAATTATTTGATTGAATTCTATTCTCTTATAGTGGTGTCTGCGACAACCACAGGAGACGGATTTATGTGGATACTACGTTTGTGAGTACATTCACATGAAGATCAATGAGACAATCAATAGTCGAAGAAATCAAGAGGTATGTAAACATCATGCACAAATTCATAATTGATTTGATCTCCTTCTTTTAAAGATGGCAAGGAAGCGGAACCAGCTCCTACCAGAAAACCGCGTAAAAGCAATTGCGGAGGAATTGGCGGGATTTTTCCTTACGCAGGTCATACCTGAATCCGGAGAATTCCACTATATCGAAAAATAGACTCCCTCCATGTACTAGCAGTGATCTCCATGTAATGAGAAAACTTTTTTTTGTGCATCGACGTGATCTCCTCCGAAACCCTAAACCCTGAAAAATAAGCGAAAAGAAAAAAAAGCAGAAACCCTAAACCCTGAAATATAAGCAAAAAGAAAAAAAAGCAGAAACCTTTAGTCCTAGTTGGTGTTACCAACCGGGACAAAAGGTCATGTGCCCGCGCGCGTGCATCTCCGCCCACGTGGAGGCCTTTAACACCGGTTCGTGGGGTACCGGTACTAAAGGGGGGGCCTTCAGTCCCGATTTAATTTTACCGGTTGCACAACCGGTGTTAAAGGCCCTCTAGAACCGGTATTGTTGCCCTTTTTTCTACTAGTGGCTACCAATGAGACATGCGTGTATACATGTCATATTTAACAAAAAAAATTGAGAAATCATGTTAGAAGTTGTTATTCTATTGCATAGTTCGGTGCAATATAAACCGAAGTATATAATTGTGGTGTTATGTTTTCTAATTCTTCTTGATCTCCAAGTTGTAATCTAAACCATGTACCAAAACCGAAACCAGAAGGTATCACTTCCACCATTAGAAAACCATCATGGTATCTAAGAAACTCCTCTATAGGACATCCATGGCGAGCATTTCTTCCTCAATGCCTTCTCCCACTCTCGGCTACACCATCTCACGGGAGCAGCTCCCCTTAAGGCAAGGCAGAGCACCCGCCCTATATGGCAAAAATATTTAGATGCGAGTTCGTTTTCTGAACAATTTGAGTGGTCGTACGCTAACACAAACTATGTATGAGAAATTTATGGTTATTTAGTGAACACTGCGCTAAACCGATTCCAAACCGAAAACAAGGACTATGTCTAGTCTAGTCGGAAACCAACTACTTCTTTTTGCAATAACTCATTCTCAATCTAACAAAACCCGACTTTAAACAATGTCCTATGTGTATATTTCAAAAGGATTTGATACTATTTTTGCCAGCTTATTGGGGTTGCTGAAACCAACTCTAGGTATGCGTTAAATTACATTTTATGGTTCTAGTTTCGCTTTTATTTTTTATTGGCAAAAATTCTAATTTTATCTCAGTCATTATTTATAAGTAGAGAATTGAAGACCCTAGGTATTATCTTAATATTTGAAAGTATATTGCGACTCCTGCGATTTATCGTCTCATTGAGCTGTCATTGGTTTTACTGGTGGTGAGGACAACAGTTGAAAGAGACTTTCTGTGAAAAAAGATCATCAAGATCGAGTTGCGCAAAAAATGCGTGATGGATATTTTATAACTTCATGATATGCTATATCAAGTCGATGGATATTCAAAATTCTTGACCAACAAAAAATTGCAGAAAAATTCCCCAAAAAGCAGAGTTTTGACTTTGTTATGTTTTTAGGTTTTACATACGTTTGAGCACTATAATTTCAGCATTTGCGCCAATTTTTAGAGTTCTCTTTACCTCTGTTTTTTTCGCCCTTCGCCACTCCGCAACAACTATCTATTGTGGTAAGCAGGGGTGGATCTACACCCGGGCAACAAGGGCCATGGGTGTAGAATTTTTTTAACCTATGTGTTAGTGAAATGGTTGATTAGTTCTAGCACTTAGCCTAATTTCAACACTAAAATTTAAATTTGGCCCAGGGTCTGGTTGGCTTCTGGATCCGCCACTGGTGGTAGGCACAGGTTGTGCCTATCGTTCGTGGTTCCCAAATGTACACCTACCTCAATGACATGAATAAGAAGTCAGCGATGTTCATGAGGTCACAAACGGCAATAACACGAGAGGTGTGCATTCTTTTTGTTAGGTGGGAATGAGATGCCCACTAGATATAATTAGAAACCAACAAACTTGAAGAACAAATCACTAAACTATTTTTCACCTTAGTTCCAAGTTATGATAGTTGGTAGCGAGACATTTATGATAACTTCGTTAATGCTGAAGTTCCATGATTCTGAACTGAAGTCCGTTCTTTAATATGCATTATATGGATGGTATGTGTGCCTATATACTCGGGTGTTTAAAAAATTTCGTCCACTTATTAGTTTCTAAGAAAAAATCTTACGTTAAAAATACACGAGTTTCTAGAAGAGTCAAACTTCTTTAATTTGACAACTAAGGAATTGTAATCCAAGAAGATATATTAGATAATACTTTCCTCTAAGTTCTAAAATAATTAAAGTTCTATTGTTGTAAGTCAAAATTCTCTAATTTTGACCAAATTTATATTAAATTGCCAAATTGAAGAATCAGAAGCGATGAACTGAAGCGTAAATCAGCAACCGCGACCGATGAAGTGAAGTATAAATCAGAAGAATCCAACATGTAGATTTAAATGGATCTGCCAAAAACAAATGCCAACTGAATCTCGCAAGATCCGCCGGAAACACATCTCAACATGCCCTGCAACAATGCTAGATGCACTGTCCGAACGGGGCCAGGGGCGGAGCTGCTTGAGGTGACCCTGATGCACATGCATCAGGGTGCAAGATTTTTGTTAGCCTTACTTAACACCTAAGTAGGCGCTGTGCATCAGGTTAGCATGGCAACTGTGCATCTGGCAGTCCATTTTTCACAGCGCAGAAGGTCATTTGAGTAGTAGTACTAGTTCACTATTTTGGAGTGCATCAGGGACCTGTCACTCCAGCTCCGCCCCTGAACGGGGCTAAGCGGAGATAACCTTATTTCATCACCAGGAAGCTGACGCCTCACCTTCCTGAATAGAATCCAAAACCTAATAGACCAAAACAAACCAGCTAATAATGGAGCCTGCCACCGGTAAGGACCAAGATCCACCCTGCCTCCATGGCCTAAGGCCAAGGAAGATCGCTGGCGGCATCGGCGAGAGCCAGGAAGACTAATCGCCTGTCTCCTGGGAAGTAGCGTGCGAAAGGGTACGTATCACAAACACGGAGTAGTTTTGATGCACAGTACCTTACCTTCCTTCCGTAGCTCGGGATCGGCCGGGAGATAATAGCAGGTACCTTTGATCATTACCTAATTACCTAACTATATTAAGATTGAGAAGATTTGAGCTCCCACATTCATTCCCTGTAGCTAGCTACAGTAACAGGTGACACTGTGCCCCGCTCCAGTAACTGGACGCCTCCGCGCCGTACGATCGCCGATCGGGCGTCCCAGACGCGTCAGGGACCTATCTGCAATTTTGCGAAACCTCAGGGATTTCCTTGCAAAATTACCCGCAGAACACGGCCCTCTCCTCTCTCTCCTTCCGCACGCGGCCGGAACCGCCGCCGCCTCGCACCACCGCTGCACGGCCTCCTGTCCAAATCGAACGCCACAGGCGTGACGGCCTCTCCTCCCTCTCCATCTTGACGGAACATCGAGTCCTGGGAACCTCGGAGGCGCCCGCGGCGAGGTCTTCTTCTCCGTGACCGTCTGCTGCCACCGTGCTTCGATTCATCGCCACCACGCCTCGCCTTGCCCAGCGCCGCCTCCCTTAGGTTGCCCGCGACGCTCCGCGTCGAATGCGCTACGCCTCGCTGCTCCTCACGCTCTGAATCGACGTCGCCATGATCGGGCGCCATCTGAGGAAGAAGACGACGGCAGCCATTGCTGACATCATCAAATGACGTCAGCAAAGGCCCCACCAGTCATACTTTCACATTTTTCTTTTTTTTTTGTAAATTATTAAATACCTGACATGTCGGCCCGGTTGTCAGATTTTTATTAAAAAACTAACATTTGTTAAATTCAAAACTTTTAAACCAGTAATTCAGAATACAACAAACGATATATCAAAATTTACGGTAATATTTTTTTCTCAAAAAGCTAATATTTTTTAATTTCATAATTTTTAAACCGCAATTCATAGTAAGACAAATGTTATATCAAACTTTACATTAATATAAGAATTTTTAAAGAATTTTTTTGGCATACAATTCCCTCGATTTTAACTTTTACAATAAACTAGCATTTCTTTCCCCGCACTCACATTTTCAAAACAAATTTTATACATATTTTCCCAGTGATATTTTCTTCAAGGCAACGTCAAACAAAAAATAGCGACTACAGTTTATGCACTACAAGTTTAACCATTTCTCGGCCACACAAGCACTTCCGACATAAGTTTTAAAACATAAATTATCAGCGGTAATTTTGTAGGTCATTGTTTAAGCGAAAGAAAAATATTCACCCCGACGTGACGGTGGGACCGTTTAATCAGCGACTTATTCTTTTCCACATGAATTTGATAAATTGTTGAATCCTTGACATGCAGGTTCACTTTGCTTACACAAATCCCATCGAAAAAAACCTAACTATATTAAGATTGAGAAGATTTGAGCTCCCACATTCATTCCCTGTAGCTAGCTACAGTAACAGGTGACACTGTGCCCCGCTCCAGTAACTGGACGCCTCCGCGCCGTACGATCGCCGATCGGACGTCCCAGACGCGTCAGGGACCTATCTGCAATTTTGCGAAACCTCAGGGATTTCCTTGCAAAATTACCCGCAGAACACGGCCCTCTCCTCTCTCTCCTTCCGCACGCGGCCGGAACCGCCGCCGCCTCGCACCGCCGCTGCACGGCCTCCTGTCCAAATCGAACGCCACAGGCGTGACGGCCTCTCCTCCCTCTCCATCTTGACGGAACATCGAGTCCTGGGAACCTCGGAGGCGCCCGCGGCGAGGTCTTCTTCTCCGTGACCGTCTGCTGCCGCTGTGCTTCGATTCATCGCCACCACGCCTCGCCTTGCCCAGCGCCGCCTCCCTTAGGTTGCCCGCGACGCTCCGCGTCGAATGCGCTACGCCTCGCTGCTCCTCACGCTCTGAATCGACGTCGCCATGATCGGGCGCCATCTGAGGAAGAAGACGACGGCAGCCATTGCTGACATCATCAAATGACGTCAGCAAAGGCCACACCAGTCATACTTTCACCTTTTCATTTTTTTTGTAAATTATTAAATACCTGACATGTCGGCCCCGGTTGTCAGATTTTTATTAAAAAACTAACATTTGTTAAATTCAAAACTTTTAAACCAGTAATTCAGAATACAACAAACGATATATCAAAATTTACGGTAATATTTTTTTCTCAAAAAGCTAATATTTTTTAATTTCATAATTTTTAAACCGCAATTCATAGTAAGACAAATGTTATATCAAACTTTACATTAATATAAGAATTTTTAAAGAATTTTTTTGGCATACAATTCCCTCGATTTTAACTTTTACAATAAACTAGCATTTCTTTCCCCGCACTCACATTTTCAAAACAAATTTTATACATATTTTCCCAGTGATATTTTCTTCAAGGCAATGTCAAACAAAAAATAGCGATTACAGTTTATGCACTACAAGTTTAACCATTTCTCGGCCACACAAGCACTTCCGACATAAGTTTTAAAACATAAATTATCAGCGGTAATTTTGTAGGTCATTGTTTAAGCGAAAGAAAAATATTCACCCCGACGTGACGGTGGGACCGTTTAATCAGCGACTTATTCTTTTCCACATGAATTTGATAAATTGTTGAATCCTTGACATGCAGGTTCACTTTGCTTACACAAATCCCATCAAAAAAAAGAAATTGCAAAAATCAATAATTTAAAATCAATCCATCAAAATAATATGACACAAATATAAAAAACGTCCAACAAAATACATGATAACTACTTATACCAAAATACAGACATTTTTTGGACATTACAATTTAGCAAATATTTAGAGAAAACCTAAATACATTCCCTCTGATTAAATGAAGTTGTATTTTAAGAAAAAACACACACTATATTTCCACTTATTGTGGAGATTAATTAAATATGTCAAACTACAGACATAAACCTACATATATTTAAAACAGTTAGAATGACTAAAATTTTGATACTGCTCCAAACAACATATTTAATCAAATTTTAACACTTCAAATTTAAAACTACAACAAAAAAACAAAAAAAAACTAATTCTCTTTGCAAGATATATTATGCAACTAAAACAAAAAGAAAGAAAGCATTAACATCTTCCTAAATTTTTTATCCATTACGGAAAATACTAACTATTTATAAGGGGGGAAAAACATGTTTAAATATTCCAATTTGACAAATACTTCACGGAAAAAAACCAAATGCACTTCCTCTACTTATACTCATTTAAATTTATTAAATACTTATACGATACATTCCCTCCAACTACAAGCTTAAATTCAACATTTTAACTCGATAATTATTTGAATACAACCTAAATTATTTCACCCTAATTGTGAAATTCAATTCAACAAATGTATACTACCACCAAAATAGACTTAAATTAAATATTAATGTGAAAAATAGAATTTTATCATTTCGATACATTAGTACTTAGATACATACCACACAACAAAATTCCAGCAAATTTCAACATTCTTAAACCCAACAGGTGCGGCGTGCGCCGCACCAAATGTACCTAGTGTACCATTAGATGAAGCATTAATGGAACACTAGAAAAAATTCCAAGCACACAAAATTCGATTTGAGGTTAACATGCGGCAATCCTATCCTAGTGTGCAGATGAACTAATCTGTTTGTCGGACAAGGTGACCTCGAACTTCATGGCCTTGAACAGCAGCTTGCCGGTGGTGTATAGGCTCTTGCAGGCCACGTATTGTCAAATTTTTGGGTGAAAATTTGTGGATGCACGATAAACAACATAAGCAATGTGCATGATTTATTTCACATTTTTTGAAAACTTGAAAATGCGACATGCGGAATGGGTTGCGGGCGCAACTAGTTGCAAACTTTAGTTTCCCCTCTTGCAGTTGTCGCCTAAGCTGGGATGTTGGTGTTCCGTCACAAGACTCAGATATGAAACTTGTGTAAGCTCCGGAAAGATGGTCACGGAAACAAAATAAGCACATAAAACATGTCCACGACAATTGATCAGTGCAATCCCGAGAAGAAAGTTTATATGAAAGGAGACATGGAGTCAGTCATAGGTGATCGAGAAGAGCGTCTATCGTATTCGTGCGGGCCGTTGTTCAGTAGGCTGACGAATAAGTGTTGACCCTCAACAGGCACGACCTCCCCGCACCTCAGTGGCGGCGGTGACAAGGCGCATTGACGGCCCAATGGAGCGGGTTAGGACATTTTTTAGGTGAGTATGGGTATTACGGCATAGTTGTGCATCAATCATGTTTGTTTTCAAAGAGTACCGTTGGACCCTCTTTTTACATTTTCGAACATGGAGAACTGGAGACGGAGATATCCGTTAGCACAGAGTCACTTGGGGCAAAAAATACATTCCAAATAGGGTTGCCTTACATGGCAAGACATTATGACTGGTAGATAATTATGTTACTACTTAATTCTCAACTCATGAAACACAAAGATCATGACATTTATTAATATCTAAATTATTCATCGGGCGCACTATCTTTGGACATAGATGATCAGATTAGATAGGAGGCGATGATGCCATCGTCGCCGCTGGATCTAGGAAAAAAGTCTTGGGACAGCCAACCACGCACTCATCGAGTGTGTCATAGCACACATTTTTTACTGTACAACAGTAGAAGCAAGGGTGTCCACACATATGGTCACATAATCCAGGTATATAGATCTTGACGCTTTCCATATCATCTTCCAATATTCTACCTATGGAACAAAAAGCAATGATATTCACAATAGTCTCTGTTTATGAACTTGAGAAGTAATTCATACAATAAACAAACACATAAATACAAAATCACTTAGAAAAGCCATAAGCACATCTGAAGAAGTAAAAAATATGCATAGCATGTGTGCTAACTGCCGATCATGGAATATTAATATTAGATAGACAAGTCAACTGAAGCATCAAAATAAGTAGATCGCGAGTTTATCTACAAGACTGCAACTTACACTGCACAAAGCTCATGAGAAGAAGCACCAAGAGTATGATTACTGTATGGAAGCGGTTCCTACAGTTGTCCATAGAGAAATTACTAGGTGGGCTTGTTTCATCCTCATCTATATATAGCGGAGAAGGTTTTCTTGAGTACCCAACACTCAGCGTGAGTCAAATTAACCGAGGTAAACTCTTCCTCCCGACCCTCTCGCGGCGCCCCCAGTGCGCCGCCGGGGGGCTCCCTCGCCCCACCAGAGCAACTCCCCGCCGCCGGATCCGATCGCCGCCGCTGCCGCTGGCCTCATCGCGGTGGCGGCGGGCCCAGCCATCAACGGTGGTCTGGGGGGCAGGCACCAGGGCCTGACGACGGGATCTGCTGGGGCGGAGATCGTTGTCGCGCCGTTGTGCAGCGGCCAGGGCGGCGCCCCTGGCCGGGGTGGTGGTGGAGGTCTCCATGGCGGCGCGTAACCGGCGGCGGCGGTTGATGGTCTGAGATTGGTTCGGGAGTTTTTGCTCCCTGCCGTCTCCCTCCATGCCCTTCTTGCTGTGTCACGGCCGGTTCCAGTGGTGGATCGTCCCTGTGCTGCCTTCTCCTTCTCGGAGAGGCAGATCTCACGGGTTGCTGACGGGTGGCGTGGGGCTGCCCAGATCGGTTTGAATAATGGCGGTGGTCCTTGATTCTTATTCGCGCCAAGATGAAGATCTACCGGATGTTGGTCCCCATTGATCTGGCTGGACAGTCGTGTTTCGGAAGGCTCCGCCGGCGAACTCCACTGGGCGCTTCATGCCTGGAGATTGCTGGATCGGATGGTATTCGATCGTGCGCACTCATGTTTTCTCTGACCCGTTTTCGCTGGCTGTTAATATCATGGAGCACGCTTTCTCGTTCCATGGTGCTGGCGGAGAATGACATGGAAAGCGAGATCTGAGGACTGCAATGGTGGTTGGGTTCTTTGAGCTGATGAGGAATTGGCTTGGTGTTTCATGACTTGGAGCAGCGGCATGTAAGTGGGGGCGACAACATTCGTGAAGCCCAACCTCCTACCTTTCAGAGTGAAAACCCAAGGTCTGGTCTTAATTGGTTGTGCCTGAAAGTGGTCTTGTTGAAGACACTGTTCTGAGAGTGAGGACTATCTTCAGGGTGAAAACCCAAGGTCTGGCCTTAATTGGCTGTGCCTGGCATTGTTCTTCTTGAAGGCGTTGCTTTTGAAGACACTGGACATCAGGTGTTGTTTTGGTGGTGGTTGTGCGGCAGCTGCAAGGACTGTAACTCTGTAGCGGGACTTTTCTTTTTATTTCTTCTTCTTATTGTCTTTCGGCTGTGTGCATCCGTAGTAGCTTTGGTTATTGCGTTGTTGCAGAGGCTGGGTGTAATTTGTATCTCCGTGATATTAATATACACTCTTTATCTAAAAAAACTCAGCGTGAGGTACACGGCAAATATCTAAAACCGTGTAATCTAAACAGATAGCTGAAATCATGTTTCTGTATATTTTTGTATAGATATGGTAATCTTTATATTTATGCGGTATGATTCGATATTCCTTATACAATCTCTAGTTATGCGCTAACAGAATTAGCACCGCTAGGGATAGGAATCTAAATAGATGGCTAAAATTACGATTCTTTCTATTTTTACCATGGTTCAAAAAGGCGTTTGCCTAGGCGCGCCTAGGCACGCATAAGCGCAAGGCGTTGGTCAAACGCCTAGCGCTTAATCACGCATAATCACCGCATAATTGCGCATAGGCGTGCGCTTTGGTCAGAAAAGCGCAAGGCGCTGGCAAAACGCATAATTAACGCCCAGCGCCTTTTTGAACCTTGATTTTTACACAGATATTGTCCAATACCTATTGGAGCCGGGATATGGATTTTGTAGACCCGTGTTTGCCGGATCTTGGAGCATGCAACAAAACACGGGATTTACAAAATCTGCAGTGGGCCAGAGCAGAGACGGGCATGCGTGAATCAACCATGAGGGAGCTCGCTGGCAGATGCGTAGATTGCTAGCTAGGAATCAATCGACTATATATACAATATCTTAGATGATATCAATCAGCTCCCAAATGGGATCAAGCACATTTGGCGAGCTGAAAATCTTATCTTAACCCTCACATATGCGGGATTACTTGCCCAGGTCATTTTCTCTTCTTCCCGCTAAATAGTATCTCCCTAAATAGCCCCACGAAGCTGACTTAGAAATAAAAGAAACTCGTATATCCCTGGCCGCCACAAGTAAAAGACATGGCATCAACGCTGCCAATCCTAACCCCTTCCGGGTTCTCCGATGACAAGCTGATCGTCCTCTCCGACGATGACCAAGTCTCACACGAACCATCTGAGGACGACGATCAAGTCTCCCACGAATCATCTAAGGATGGCTCACCTAAGGATGATGAGGTCTTGGTTGATGACGGCCACTCGGTCGTTGTCATCAATGACAACGCCTTCATCGACAATGGTGCCACCAGCAGCAAAAATGAAAAGGGGTCATGCAACGTTTGGAAGGAGCAAGACCAATTAAAGTTGGTGGATACCATCGTGAATCTCCGGAAGAGAACCAGGGAATCATGCCCCGAGGAGGACAGCTCCTTCGCGAAGGCAAACTCGACTAGGGTACATTCTCTCAAAATATGTGTCATTTGAAGAACAAGTTGAAGACAACATTGAAGGTTGTCGACGGGGAGCAACGTTATGGTCGCAATTTGCGCCAATTGCGACTATGACACTGCTCCCCGTCGGAAACCTTCAATGTTGTCTTCAACTTGTTCTTCAAATGATACATCATTTGGGAGATGGTACCCCGATCGAGCTTGCCTTCGCGAAGGAGCGGTGAGCTGTCCTCCTCTAGCGCCGTAAGGACGTTCGACGCTCGGGGCATGATTCCCCGGTTCTCCTTCCGAAGATTCATGATGGTATCCACCAACTTTAATTGGTCTTGCTCCTTCCAAACGATGCATAGCCCCTTTTCATTGTTGCTGGTGCGCCTGGTGGTGGCGGTGTCGTTGATGACAACGGCTGAGTGGTCGTCGTCAACCAAGACATAATCATTCTCAGGTGAGCCATCCTTACATGATTCGTCGGAGACTAGATCGTCGTCCTCAGATGGTTTGTGGGAGACTTGGTCGTCGTCGGATAGGACGATCAGCTGATCAACAGAGAACACGGAAGGGGTTAGGACTGGGAGGGTTGGTGCCATGCCTTTTACTTGTGGTGGCCGGGGATAGACGCGTTTTTTATTTAAACTCCCAAACGGGATCAAGCGCATTTGGCGAGCTCAAAATCTGATATTAACCTTCACGTATGCGGGATTATTTTCCCTATTTGCTGATCTCCGGTCGATTTGCTCACAGTTTGGCACCAGGTAATTTCTCTTCTTCCCGCGAAATAGCACCTCCCTAAATAGCCCACGACGCTGGCTTTTATAAATAAAAGAAACTCGTATATCCCCGGCCGCCACAAGTAAAAGACATGGCATCAATGCTCCCAATCCTAACCCCTTCTGAGTTCTGCGATGACCAGCTGGTCGTCCTCTCCGACGATGACCAAGTCTCCCACGAACCATCTGAGGACGACGATCAAGTCTCCCACGAATCATCTAAGGATGGCTCACCTGAGGATGATGAGGCTTGGTTGACGACGGCCACTCAGTCGTTGTCATCAATGACAACGCCTTCATCGACAATGGTGCCACCAGCAGCAACAATGAAAAGGGGTCATGCAACGTTTGGAAGGAGCAAGACCAATTAAAGTTGATGGATACCATCGCGAATCTGCGGAAGGAGAACCAAGGAATCATGCCCCAAGTAGGACAGCTCACCGCTCCTTCGCGAAGGCAAACTCGACTAGGGTACCTTCTCTCAAAATATGCATCATTTGAAGAACAAGTTGAAGACAATATTGAAGGTTGTCGATGGGGAGCAACGTCATGGTCGCATTTGCGCCTTCAATGTTGTCTTCATATTGTTCTTCAAATGACACATCATTTGGGAGATGGTACCCCGGTCGAGCTTGCCTTTATGAAGGAGGAGTGAGCTGTCCTCCTCTAGCGCCGTAAGGACGTTCGATGCCCGGGGCATGATTCCCCGGTTCTCCTTCCGAAGATTCGTAATGGTATCCACCAATTTTAATTGGTATTGCTCCTTCCAAACGCTGCATATCCCCTTTTCATTGTTGCTGGTGCGTCTGGTGGTGGCGTTGTCGTTGATGACAACAGCTGAGTGGCCGTCGTCAACCAAGACATAATCATCCTCAGGTGAGCCATCATTACATGATTCGTCGAAGACTAGATCGTCGTCCTCAGATGGTTTGTGGGAGACTTGGTCGTCGTCGGGTAGGAGGATCAGCTGGTCAACGGAGAACGTCGAAGGGGTTAGGACTGGAGTGTTGCTGCCATGCCTTTTACTTGAGGTGGCCGGGGATAGACGTGTTTTTTATTTATAAAAACCAGCACAGTGAAGCTACTTAGGGTAGGTGTTATTTGGCGGGAAGAAGAGAAATGACCTGGCACTAAACCGTGAGCAAATTGGCCGGAGATCAACAAATAGGGAAAATAATCCCGCATACGTGGGGGTTAAGATCAGATTTCAGCTCGCCAAATGTGTTGATCCCGTTTGATAGCTGATTGATATCATCTAGGATATTGTATATATAGTTGATTGATTCCTAGCTAACAATCTACAAATCTACCAACGAGCTCCCTCGTGGTTAATTCACCGCATGCCTGACGCCCACTGCAGTTTCTTCTGAAGCTTGTCTTTTGTCGCATGCTCCAAGATCCAGCAAATTATAGACTCATTTAATCCGGAGGCTGCCATTGGGAAAGGTAGAAATTCCTAGTCGGCACCCCCCCCCCCCCCCCCCCCCCCCCCCCCCCTAGCACTATTTTCTGGGAGGCCACCAGAAAACTGTGGCGAGCTGAAAGGGTATGATTGTTTTCTAGTTGAAACATATTCTCAGGTTATGGTTTCCATGTGGAATGAGCAGAAGGAGAGTAGCTCAGTTGGGTACCATCGGATCGAGGAGAGAAGGAAATAGCTCGGCTTTCCAAGGTGGCTTTCCAAGGTGTCAAGCTTCTCTATGTTCGAAGGAGTGCTAATGTTGTTGCCCATTTATGTGCTAGGGAAGCTCTAAGTTTGAATAACTTAATTTTAAACTTTGATGTAAGTCCTAGTTTTCTGATTGAGGCTGATCACTCAGAGGTTGTTTCACCTATTAAATAAAGAGTGGGTGATTATCAACAAAACAAAAATCAACCGGTACCACTGGCCAGGTGAATCTGTTCCTCTGGCAAATAGCCGCTTAGAATGATCTAAACACTATGAAACATACCTTTCGTTTCTTTACCCGTAGTCTAGCTCACCTCTGCTACGTCGCTCTCTCTTCAGCATCTTCAGCAAGAAGCAACCATATCCTGGTAAATAAAGGACAGTTAATCAAACACCTAATAGGACAGTCGGAAAACTAAGAGCATTGATTGACCGAATAAGTATGACAGGAATGAGCTTGCCATGGCATGGACGCACCATCTTATGTACTCCTAATAGGACAGTCGGAGTATACTATAAACAAAGATGAGAGCATTTTGCACAATGAGAATTACCACGCCAAGATCTGAAGGTGTGTACAACTGTGATTCTTCAGCACTACACTGCTCAGACTGTGCCTTTTTTCCTTCATTGACCACAGAAAGTGCTGCAGCGATGGCAAAAGTATCAAGGCTTGATTCAGAAAGATAGGAAGCTTAGCAAGTAGGGGGGAAATATTCTGCTATCAGTTGAAACCTGCACTTCCGTTTCTTGCTAGTAACTTTCTGCGCAATCCATATGAATTTAGGAAAACAAAATCAGTATGAGGTTAGACCTCGTGGGGAAATTTCTCTTGCGACTTCCATGAATATTGCAATTTATAACATGAGAACCCAAACAAAACAATTCCTCTGTTTTTCATTCCAGCAGAATTACACCAGCGTTTCTACAAAATTCACGAGTTCCATTACTGCATCTCCAAGAGGACAAAGTGTACTGATTTTACTATTTTTAGGCAGCATAGAGTATTGAGTGGTTCAATATAATACAGACACGCTGGTTATTTGTAATGCTGAATATCTAGAAACATGTCATATAGAAATTTGTATCCAGACCAAGATGATTCCAAAAACGAAAGTAACAGAATTAATAAAAATTCTGCAGGGAAGGTGTAGCTTCAAGGAAAAACAGTCCTATTTTGATCGCATTCAACAAATTATCTCTCCATTTGCAGAATATAGGCGTGAGCTGTTGTGAACCTTCACGTTCGATCCAAATATTCAGCAGAAAGAAAAATTAACTGTCAAATATTATGAAGGTTCTAGGAGGAAAAAAGACATGCCCAATTCCCAAACCTGAGACTGACCTCCCGCTGATGCCGAAGATACAAGGGAAAAATTCATCAGCAACAGGAGGAGGGATGCCGCCCATCCCCAATCAGCCTGCTGCAGGCACCCGACACCCTGATCTGATAAGAATAAGGATAGATCTTCTAACTGCTCCGGCCACCACGAAACAAGCGGAGAACAGGTGGGGTTTATTTAAGGAAACATAAATATTAGGAGACACTGGCCTTGATCTCCAACAGAGAACTATCGGAGAAAAGGAAAAGTGGAACCAAACAGGCATGAGAAGTTATTAGGAGAGGGATCGACGACGAAGACAGCGGAAACCACACGTACCAGAGCAGGGGCAAGCCACCGACGCCTGCACACCGGCGATCACTCCCGAGCACATGTGTTTTTCAACCTGGTCAACGCAGACATGCATACGTGTTCATGTTAGGCTTGTGCTGAACCTTTGAACATGTTCATGGTGTGTTTGTGTGTATTATCTTACCTTCAAAACTCTCTGGTCTCCGCGTCGTTCGCTGCCACCGGCGCTGACGTAACTCCTATGGCGACCTCTGCCGCCACACCGCCGCCGCACCGTGCCATCATCCAGCTCGCCGCTCCTCATAGGGTTGTCATGTAGACGAATTTGTTCCAAGTGTGGTGGACTAGAGGTGAGAGTAATGATTGTACAGACGACACAAGTTTGGAACCAAACGCCACGTTTCTTCAGCCAGACAAAAATCATTGTGGACAACCAAATGAGGTGAACAACATGATTCAGCCCATGTTTTGCCTCAGCCAGGCTTTAGTGATCTACGGATGCAAAAGAGCAAAACATGATGCAAGTAACCAAACACGCCCTCGATGCATATGTCTCTGAGATGGACCTGCTGTTGTCCTCCGTAATGCGTATCAGCTTAAGATGGTTTAGGTAACTGAGTGTGATACATATTTGTGTTTTCATGTGATAGATTTAAATAAACGGTACTGTTGATTTCTTAAAACATCAATTGGACCGTGGGAATATGGTTGTGTACTTGTGTGTGTTTGTGTGTCAAGCATAGAATCGCAGTCCACTGTGCTGATTGCTGGAGGAAAGAAAGCTTGCTGGTGTTTGTTGAGCCTATCTAGTTTCATCCGAGTTGTGCCTGAGCAGTGCAATTAAACAGCTAAATGTTAGTATTATCTGAATGCGATCTTTTTTTTTAAAGGGAGCTTTATTACTTAAAAGATTTAAGCATTACACCCAGCCTCTGCATAACCAAGATGCACACAGCCGAAACGAGTGTAGTTCGAAACGAGTCTGAATGCGATCTACTCGGGACCAAAAATACATTCCAATTAGAGTTGCCCACTTGCCTTACATCGCAAGACATTATGACTCATGAACGCAGACAATTATGTTACCTGATTCTCAACTCAAGAAACACAAAGATTATGAATTTTATTAATATCTAAATTATTCATCGGGCGCACTATCCTTGGAAACCTATATGATCAGATTAGATAGGAGGCTATGGTGCCATCGTCGCCGCTGGGTCTAGGGTAGAAGCCTTGGACAGTCAACCAAGCACTCATCGAGTGTGTCATAGCACACATTCTTTACTTCACAGCAGAAGAAGCAAGGGTGTCCGCATATACGCTCACATAATCCAGGTATATAGATCTTAACGCTTTTCATGTCTTCCCTGCCTATGGAAGAAAAAAAATTGATATTCACAATAGTCTCCGTTTATGAACTGAGAAGTAATTCATGCAATAAATAAATACAAAATCACTTAGAAAAGGCACAAGCACTTCTGAAGAAGTAAAAATTATGCACAGCATGTATGTTAACTGCCAACCATGGAAGATTAGTATTGGAGAGACAAGTCAACTGAAGCACCAAAATAAGTACGAATAGATCGGGAGTTTATCTGCTACTTACTCTGCACAAAGCTCGTGAGAAGAAGCACCAAGAGTATGATTGGTGCATGGAAGCGATTCCTACACTTGTCCATAGAGAAATTACTAGGCGGGCTTGTTTGGTCCTCGTCTATAGCAGAGTAGGGTTTTCTGAGAACCAATGTCAGGTATCTTCGTTGGGTGTCCTAATATATATACCCAGCAATCAAAGGTGAGGTACTCGTCAAAGTAAAGTGTGCAATCTAAACAGATCGCTGAAATCACGGTTCTGTCCATTTTTGCGTTGATATCGTCCCGGGTAATCTTTATATTTATGTGGTACAGTTCGATATTCCTTATACAATCTCTAGTTAGGCGCTGACAGAATTAGCACCACTAATTAATGAAATCCTCTCTTTACCCTAAAAAAAGGAATTAGCACCGCTAAGGATCGGAATCTAAACAGATGCCTAAAATCACGCTTCTTTCTATTTTTGCGCAGATATCGTCCCGGCTAATCAGTATATAATTATATATAGGTTCATTTAATCCCCGCGCTGCCATTGGGAAAGGTAGAAATTTCGGCACCTGGTTGGGCACGCTCGGCGACTTTCCCGTGCTGCAGAAACCTTGAGGGCGCTGGGCTTCTGACGACCATCGGTGTGAGGCTTCTTCCCGACATGTACCGGGGTCACTGTATTGTCAGGCCATTATTTGTTCGTCCTGCTCCTTTTTTTTTTGTGGCAGCGAGACGTCAAACTTTGCGCAAATGAAGTTTTTCCTACCGATGAGATCATCGTGCCTTGTCGCCCTTTCTGACACATCCTGGTGGAGTTGCTGGAATGGTGCCGCTGCGGCATATAGCTGCTCTAGGAACGTGAAGAGAAAGTCGATGGCGGTGTCCGCTGCACTGGCATCTGATCACCATAGAAGCTCTTCAGTATTATTGTCCATGCAAGTATCATGTGGTATGCCCATGTTGATGTAGGCTTCGAACTGGCGAGGGCTATGGAGAATCGTGGGAATCGAGTTGATGGGCAGCTTCAGAGTGGTGCAAATCAGCTGCTGCAAGATGCTGCACCGAGAGAGACGGCAATGTTTTCAAACTGCGAGGTGATCCTCTCGATTCTGAAGCTCTTCGCAGCGGCGTCCGGCCTGAAGATCAATCTGAGCAAGAGCACCATCACCTGCATCCGGTGTGACGCCGAGACAGTGACGACAGTGACCAACCTCTTCCAGTGCCAGCACTGTGAGTTCCCTATCCGCTACCTCGGCCTCCCGCTTGCCATTGGAAAGCTGCGCCGGGCGGATATCTGGACCATCATTGACAAGTTCTCTGATCGGCTGCCGGGCTGGATCCCTAAACTACTAAACCCTGGAGGGCGGCTCACGCTCACCCGATCGGTACTCATGGCGCTGCCTCTGCACTTCCTGGCGGTGCTGCAGCTGCCTGCCTGGGCTCTCAAGATCATCTACCGCCGCTGCCGTGCCTTCGTCTGGCGTGGCGAAGAGGAAATCAATGGAGGGCACTGCCTCCTATCTTGGTCTAGGGTTTGTATGCCGACCGAGTATGGAGGGCTCGGCATCCTCAACCTCCGCTTCTTCGGCCGATGGCCGTGGCTGCGTTGGGCGGACAGCCCGCGACCCTGGAGCCTTGTTCCCCAATCTGACGAGGCTGATGCCGCAGCCCTTTGCAAGGCAACCACCTTCGTCAAGCTGGGCAATGGCGAACGAGCACGCTTCTGGACGGACGCCTGGCTGCCCTCCAAGCAGTCCATCTTCGATGCCTTTCCCATTCTGGCGACGTACGTCCGCAACTCCGGCATCTCGGTGGCAGCCGGCTTGCGGAACCGCAGATGGGTCAGAGACGTGAGAGGAGGGGTCTCTACACAAGCAATCTCACAATATCTATGCCTCTGGGACCTCCTCCTCACAGTCCATCTTCAGCCAGGCGAGGAGGACAAGCTCATCTGGCGGTTTTCTACTGACGGCAGCTACTCTACCAAGTCGGCTTATAGACTTTTCTTCGCCGCCAACGTCCGATTTCCCTGCGCTGGAGCGATCTGGAAATCAAAGGCGCCGCCGCGCTGCAAGTTCTTCATGTGGCTTGTCATCCACCAGCGTTGCTTGACTGCTGACAATCTTCAGAAGCGCGGTTGGCCGCACGGCGACTCCTGCCAGCTCTGCCACTCGGCTCCTGAAACTTGTACGCATCTGTTCGTGCACTGCTCGTTCAGTTCGCAGGTGTGGCGGATGATCATGTCCTAGACAAACACCGACTTCCCCGTTCCGAGTCCGGCGTTCGCGAGCACAGAAGATTGGTGGCTGCAAGTCAGAAAGCGAGCGCCCAAGCACCTGAGGCGCGACTTCGATACCGTGGTGATCCTCGTGCACTGGAGGTTGTGGAAAGAGAGGAACCGCAGGATCTTCGAAAACAGCAGCCAACAAGAGGAGATGGTCTTCGATGGCATTTGTGAGGAAATTGCCCTCTGGCGCTCTGCCGGCAGGGTAACGGCGCTCTGATCGTGCTTGTACTGAGGGTGTAGATGTCCAGGGGGGGTTTCTCTCGGCTGGCCAGGCCTGTCTGGCTCAGCTCCATCCTGTAACCGTTCGTTGGCACACACTTTGTGTGTCCAGCTTGCTGTACCCTCCTTTTCTATCTTAATAAAGATCGGCCTATGGCCTTTCGGAATGTTTTCAAACTGCAAGGTATTGTTCCTGACAGAAGATAATGAGATGCATGTGACAAAAGCTAATATGTATAGGAGGATGTCAAGAAAATGTAGCAATCATTTAAAAAATAATTAAACTAGTATTCTTCTTTTATATCTTTATTACTAATATATACCAGGATGTCAAGAAAATGTAACAATCATTTTGACAATAATATAGCAGATATTTCTTCTTTCATATCAACAATCCTTTGACTATTGACCTTATTGAATGTCGGGATGCATTACTGATGGCGAAGGAGAAATGGTATGAACGTGTTCTTGTTGAAACAGATTGTCAGGTTATGGTTTCCATATTAACCACTCGGTGGGGATTCTCTCGATTATGATCTCACATACGATTCAGGATACACAATTGAGTGGCTATGTTCTTCAGATACAAGCACAATTGTGCAAAAGAGAGAAGTAGGAAGGGGATAGAAAGCCTAGAGCCAGGTGGGAGAGAAGATGCCGCCATGCCGTTTGGCGTGATCGTCCTCAGATGCTTCTTCTTGGATCGCACACTAGCTTATATATATATATATATGAGCGGACCCAGCTGTCGCCAATCACTCTGTTGTTCGGCTTGTAGTATCGTTGGCTTGTGCGTTGGGCTCCTTCTTCTGGCAGGCTGGGTCGGTGGTGGGCTGGCGGCCCATCCTGGGTGACAGTGCTAACACCCCCTTCATCTTCAGGTTCGGCTTGTCCCCAAGCCGGCGCACACGGGAATCGCGCTTGAAGGTCCTCCAGGCCTTCAGCGCCTTGCGTAAGAGGAAGAAACTATATGTAGTTCTTTGTACAAGATTTTAAGATTCCAACCAGATCCTTTCATTTAATACTTGGATTTTTTTTCTTTAGTCCCTTTTTTATTTCTTCAATGATTAATTGTAATTTTGTTTAATCATTTTGGCTGACTTTTTTTAATACATACGTTGGTAAAAATATCTACTGCATTATGACGGTTCCTAGGTAGAGATGGTGATATGGGGCTAATCAAATCAAACCATTACGATGCCCTGATTTACTTTCCCTGTAGGCTATAGTAGCTGCTGCCGCAGATGTTTCAAGTCAAGATAAACGAACCAGCAAGAGATTGCATTCACTTTCCCACGCATATTTAAAAATAGGAGCTAATAACACTGAGCATACATAAACTTGTCTAGCATGTGTAAAACTCATACAAACAAGTTGTAAATTAAGGTCAAATGGACAAGAACCTTTAGATCGATTTTGGACGAATTTGCACCGGATGACTAGTTCTTGGACTATTTGACCCTAATTTACAATTTCTTGTATGATTTTGCACGTGCTAGACAAGTTTATGTATGCCCAGTATTATTAGCTCTAAAGATAGATATCGCTAAATTAATCTGATAATAATTTTCCAAACCGCATTCAATGTTGGTTACTATATTTAGTAAACTCTTCTAAAAGTAAGAGATAACTTAAAATAATTTGCAAAATCATCTCTCTTAATCACAGATTGATATATGGAAATTATCTTACGAGGAATAACTCTCCCACTTCCTTTTTTTTACGTGCCCACTTCCTTTTTTTGGTTGGGGAATCCCGTGTAACTATATTCTATATAAGTATGTGTTGTGTGGCTGGAGAGAGCAAGATCTTAGAAGTTTTGATCGCAAAAAATTATATCTCATACGCTAGCACGAAGTTTGCATTCATTGTCGGCATGCATGGAGAAGTACATGAAGCCTGCCCATGCACTAGCCTTATTGTCTGTGCTTTTTCTCGTGTACTTTGCTACCCATGCACAGTGTAAGTGCAAGATACCATGTTATTTATATACCTATGATCTGTGCTCTTTCCAATGTTATTCTTTCCACCTCAGCTACCCGAGGACAGGTTGTCAAGTGTTGGTTCTTTGGACAATTGGACGTGCATCAGTAAAGGGGCTAGATGATCTTGCCCCTTTGCTTAAGGCCATCTCCAGCCGTGTTGCCCCCCCAGGGTCCAAAACTTCGCCTTTTTTGGGTCGCCGCGGCGCCAAACGGTGCGAAACTGAACCCTGGGGGGGCGCGTTCACCAGCCGTGTCCAGACCCAACAAAAATCCAAAAAATGGCGCAAACAGTTAAAAAGACGGCGAGTTCATCATATTGGCGCAAACTCGCCGAGATACATTGGCAGAAACTAAAACTAAAAATTAAAAACACTTTTATTCGGCCCGGGGCGACTAGTTCAGGCCTAGGCTCGCACGGATCGCGGCGCTGTAGTCGCCGTCGTCGTCGGAGCCGTCATCGCCGCCGGGGGGTCTGCTTGGGCCTGCGCCGTCGTCGTCGTGCTGCAGTTTGCTCAGCAGCAGGGCTTTCTGCAAGGCGTCGTCCTCGTCGTCGTCGCTCGGGTCGAGTTTGTAGTACTCGACCTCCGGCGCCACGGGAGGAGGCGGGATGCGGCTGCGACGGCCCGCATTGGCCGCGGTAGCTCGCTGGCGCTCCTGGCGCTGCTCCGCGCGCCTGCGCTCCAGGTCGGCGAGGGCCACACGCTGGCGTTCCACCTCCTCCTCGGTGAAGGAGCGGAGGCTCCAGTCGTCGGCCCATTCCGGTAGCGCCGGCTGGACGGTGTTGAAGGACGCCTCCTCCGCCTCCTTCAGGCCGGGTCACTCCTCCTCCGGCTCCGGCTTGGGCTCCTTCTTGGCCTTGACGAGGCGGCGGACGAAGGAGCGTGGCGGTGAGGCGGCGCGGCGCTGGGAGCCGCCGCGTGGCTTATTGATGCGCAGGGCGCCGCTGCGCACCGGGGCAGGGCGCCCAGAGTTGAGCAAGGGGGGCGTCAAGGAGGAGGAGGAGGAGGCCGCCGCGCACATCCGCCGCGGGGTCCAGGACGCCCTGCGCGGCGGCATCTCCAGGCTCGGTGTGTTACCGTTGGCGATGTGCTCCATCACATTGTTGAGGCTGCGCCCCTCGCCGCTCCACCACCGCCTGCGCCCGCCGCGGTTGTGGCGGCCCTCCACTTGGCCGTTGTTGCCGCGGTCGTTGAGGTCCTGTTCGTGGCGGCGCTGGAAGTACAATGTCCAGAAGGCGGAGTTGCCCTCTGCCCTCCAGCGCGGGTCCGCGGCCTGCTCCGCCGTCAGGCCCTCCCGGACCTCGTCGACGGCGTACTCGAACTCGGCGCCTACAGGGATGGGAGGCACGGGGATGCCACCCGTGCTGAGCGCCCACGCTGCCTGGCCGCCGGAGGCGCCGGGGACGCGCATGTCCGGCGGGCACGGGTACCCGCACCGGTACAGGGCCCATGCCTCGTTCTTGCGGAGGCTGCGACGGCCAAAGCTGTTAGCGGCGGCGCCGTCGTCGGCCATTGCTGCTGGCGAAGGATGGACGAGAAGGAGGCAGAGAGCAGAAGGACGGCGAGGGGCTGGCGAGAGCGAGGAAGGCGAGAACTGGTGTGGACGGACGGCGAGGGGTGGGGGATTTTATAGCGCGCCGCGGCGAAGATGCTGCGCCGCGTGGCCTTCCGATTGGACTTCGAAACGACGCGCGGCGGCCACGCCATTACTCCGGCAGCCTTTGACCGGCGGAAGCATTGGCCGCTGGCCACGGCAATAACTCCGGCAGGTTTTTGACCGACGCGGGAGCCGAGAAGATGAGGACGCGCCGCTTCACGGGCGTTCTGTTTCGCGCCATTTTCCTCGCGTCGCTGACAGAGCTGGCCCGCGTCGCCTTTCGCGCCATTTCGCCCCCCCCAGGCCGAACCCAGTGGGCTGGGTTTCGCCTGGGTGCGCCGGCGCTTTTTTCCGCCGAAACGGCGCTAACTGGGCTTCTGGGGGGCCGAGTGGTAGAAAAACGGCGCTTTTCGGCCGGCGCGGCGCAAAAACGGCCTCCTGGGGGGACGGCTGGAGATGGCCTAAAGATTCGATTCTCGGCCTTCAACGTTGTTCTAGAGGAAGGAGTTCGTTTTTGAAACTTTTTAGCAGTTCTAATATTTGCATGCTTTACTTTTATTATTAAATGAATGTGGACTCTCATTATTTTGAGGGTAAAAGCGAGTATGGGCGGTGATCATCAGTATGAGTTCTGTTTTTTCTTCCTTTTGGATTCTTAAATTTGTTGGTAGTTAACTGTAGCAAGATATTTCTACACAGACAATAATGTATTATTCTATATTCCATAAGCGAAATAGGGGAAGATATGGATTATAAGAAGATTAATTTACCTGATGGACTATGCTCACATAAAGAGCGACTTCGACCCTGTCGTTATGGGTACTGCTTCTGCTTTTTTTTAGATAAAGGGATTTTATTGCTTAAAAGTTTTAAACATTACACCCGGCCTCTGCATAGATAGGATGCACATAGCCATTGGTTCACGAGTTCACAAGTACCCGAAGCTGGAGAATAAAATAGGCGAATTACATATCAGAATGAGAAATTGTAAATCCGCCTAGGCTGCTGGGAGGTCGATCTGGAGGCTATGTTGCCATCCATGCCGGGAGAATAACTCCCTGGCCGCCGGCTCCAAACGCGACGCCACCTCCAAAAACAAGTCTCAGTGCTCCACACGTTGCAGGGACGACCATGCTCGTAGCGTAGCCGTACACCGATATATCACCTGCATGGAAGAAGCATTTTTATCGTTAAAAACCTTGTCATTTCTACATAGCCACAGCGACCAAATAACGGAAAGCGCTCCCACCCTACTGAATAGTTTGAACCTAGGATCTACCCCGTTTAACCAGTTGCCAAAAATGTTTGCAACGGAACACGGAGGATGTAAGGTAGAACCTATCTGGATGGCTGACCATATAGACCTGGCGAACTCGCACTGGAAGAAAAGGTGTGTAATGGTCTCATCGTGATGACAGAAGACCCACTTTCTACTTCCGTGCCAATTGCGTTTGGCAAGGTTATCTTTTGTAAGAATTACTCCTCGACGAAGATACCACGCAAACACCTTAGTTTTCAGCGGGATCTTCATCTTCCAAATTTTATTATTATCTTTAATATCGACCGGACCTACGGGTAAGATTAATGCTCTATACATGGAATCAACCGAGAATTTACCATTCTTCGTAATATTCCATTGAAATTTATCTCGGCCTTCCGAAAGATTGATAGAATCCAATCAGCGGAGCAAAGCATTCCAGGATGCTAGTCTCGTACCAAGTAAACTTCTCCTGAACGAAACATTTGGTGGGTGAGAACCCAACACCTTAGCGATGTGTCACCCTTGTTTCGTACAACTGCATATAGAGCCGGATATTGTTCTTGGAGAGTGGATTGGCCAAGCCATATGTCCTCCTAAAAACGAACTTCCGATCCATCTCTAATTGAGAAAGAACCTTGAGGGAAAAAGAACTTCGTAGCCATAATGTGATACCCCGTATTTTAAATAATATTTTAATACTAATTACTTTGGTTTTTGAAAAATCTCTTGTGTTTAAGTAGTTATTAATTTTTACATGCATGCAAGAGAAAGGAGTTGAATTGTTGATTTGCTTGTGCATGTGCCGATGAAGCTAAGCTAGTATTGTTAGCTGTAGTAGTACATGCATGCATTTGATTGATCACTAGCTAGTAGTACTAATACATCTTTGAGCGAGCTGCCTGTACATGGTTGCATAGATGATCTGCCATGCATGACGTGAGAGATTAGGCAAGCAAATAGTCAACGTGGCATGCTACTAGAGGAAGCTTGGACGCCTGGCAGTGCTTGGTCGGCAACATCGCTGCGTGGACTTGTGTGCATGGGGTCAGCCTCTGATTGTTGGACACGTAGACTAATCCTTGGCCTCACACGGAGGGACAGCAGCCAACGATTTCTCAACACCATCGAAGAGTCAAGGCTGACAGGCAGCAGGCTAGATATTTTTGCTAGTGTTAATGGTGCCCAGATTTTTAGCCCGGTCAGCTAAGATATTTAGCTGGCCATCGCCTATAAATTACTAGCGCAGCTACACCGATGAGCACTTCAGCCAGTCGATCGCCACAAAGAGTTAGAGAGAATCGCCTGAGAGAGAAAATAGAAGGAAACGCTACTGGAATACAGAGAGATATTAGAGGGCGACGACGGCAGCCGTGAGCTAGCTAGGCGCCGGCGAGTTGGGGGCTTTAGCTGTGCCGGTGGTATCCTCGAGGCTACGTACGGTATTGGCGTATGATCTCGTACGCCGAATACTTGCTGGTATCGGGAGCGGACGATCTGACCAACGGTGATATTTTCCGATGGC